>OW121806.1:6347500-7547500 GCA_933228885.1 Leistus spinibarbis
AAAATTTTAGTTAACGGCGTTCGATTCCTCGTAGTTATTTTTATACCCAACTATTGTTTTATAAAAATATCTGGAGTGGCCTGCACTCGACTTCCTTTTACGCATTTTCATTAGATATAACCAAAACAAACAGTCAAACTAACCAATACTCTACAGAAATATCCGATTTTATTGCGCTACATGCGAATCCATGGCAACGTAAACAACATATTTATAATGTTTCGTGTAGCATTTTTCTCGCAACTGGTACATTTTTTGAAGAAATGTTTTAAACAAAAGTTGTGCGATATATTAATCTCTTTCATTATGAACATAACTATATTTGCTGTAAGTGTAGCCGTTCTAGTGATATTGGAGATAGAACAAAAAATGTATAGAGTAAACATGCGCACTACCGGTTTGAATATTCTTTTCAAAAATAGGAGGTGCACATCTAGGGCATATATACAAGTCTTAAGTTTGAAGGTTCATAATTTTAGGTTCGACAGTTTTAGCCCTAGATTAAATATTTCATAATTTTAATCAGTACATATATAAAAGTAAATATTTATTCTAAACTACAAATAGATTTCCGTTTAATACATATACATAAATATGGTTTATTATTTTTATCTTCGTTCACTACATGTCATTTTATTAATAGAAAATTGGCAAAATATAAAAAAATTCTCCGAAAATCATTTTTTTTTAAATTAAAAACAAGGTCAAAAATTGAAATATCATTTTTTTTTTTCAAACTCTTCGTTCAAGTACAAGCCATATGCATCTACTAATAGAAAAAAAAATGTTTTTTGATTTTAGATAAGCATATCACGAGTTATTCTGCCTACGGTAAAAAAACATCGATTTCCGTATGCCAGCTTATTTTTCATTTTTTTTTTCTTATGAATTATTTTTAATAATTTGTTTTACTTTTATATGCCATAACTTAGAATAAACCATATTTATTGATTTTGTGAAAAAAATATCTGGAGTGGCCTGCACTCAACTTTCTTTTATGTAGTTTTCAATAGATAGATATTAATATACATATATATCCCAAACAAACTGTCTACATATATATATATATATATATATATATATATATATATATATATATATATATATATATATATAATCTCAAACAAAGGGTCAAACTAACCAATACTCTACAGGAATACTCTGACATGTCTATTTTGTTTTCCTGGCAAAAACAGGCGCAGATAATAATTATTATTATTAAGTGATAACAAAATCTTTTGCTGACCAATATAAAATGAAAATGCAAATTAAATTACTATAACTTAATAATAACTGGATAATTATACCAATTTATAATGGATCTGTATTTGAAGTACTTATCGTATTCACTCTTAAACAGTCAAACTCCACAGTAAAACTCTGAAATTGTTATTTAATTATGTTAGCAAATATATAATATAAATTGATTCTATAATAATTTACCTTATATAATGTATTCTAATAAGAAATCAATATTTTAAATATTAATTCATACAGATAACTGTCAATGTAATGTTTTGGAGTTATTGTCAAAAAGCAAAAAAAAAAAAATGTTTGAACTAAATTACAAGAGTTTAAAAAATCATAATTCAAAAATTAGTTGAGTAAGAATATTCTACTTAGTGCCATATTATTAACTGTAGTTTTTCCTATATATAAATAAATTTTCAATAAAATCCAAGTATGAGTCTTTGAAAAATAAAATAAAATATAAAAATCGGGTTTTAAATCCTCAAAAATGTAATAAAACTACGTATAAAATATATCCCATTTACTTTATAAGTAAATCACATAACTAAGATCTATTTCGCGAAAAATCTTCAAGAAATAATCCATCTCTGTCGTTCTCACAGAATAAAGCATCTATCTTCGTTCACCTGAGAACCATAACGGCGTTTCTTATTGTAAACGTGTATAAAGTCTATATTTATTTAAGTAGACTTAACAGTTACTTTTACCTGACCATAAGAACCTCAGTAGTATAGTGAATGTATTCGTAAGAGTTGACAAAGTAACGTAAAAACAATATTTAGCGTTTAAAATGTATAAATAATTATAAAACTGTGATAACATCTATATTTAAAGTAAGTACTAATGATAATTAGTAATGTATACTATTAAAACTAATGGATTTAGGTGGGTTTTCGGGCTTAAAACACATAAGAATGCCAAAGAGGTGTGTTATGTCAGTGATATTTCCGTGGTTTATGTTGCAATAATTTGCAACATATAATTGTTACGGTTCCGATTCTATAAACCATTGTTTTAAACACACAATCATTTAATTTACGCTTAAATTTGTTGGTTTATGTATTATGCTTAGCGGAATTAGTAAATTTATTGTTGAATTATTATTAGATAGCTTAGATTATTTAGATATAGAAATTATTTTATTTATAATGTGTTCTAGTGAACATTTTGTACCATGTAACATCTTTGAGATGTCACAGAGACGTAACATGTTTCGATTACGTACTTCATACATCGCAGAGATATCACATAAACCATAATGTTTAGTATTTTATAGATTATTATTTTATAGAAAGTACCGAAACGATTTTAAATCAATTTAAAAGTATATAAACTGATTATTTATATAAATATGTATTAATTTAATAATTATTATATAACCCATATTTTTTTATACGCATAAGAGAGTAAAAAACGTATTTAAACATCCATGTAACATCTTGGAGATGTCGCACAACCGTAACTTCTCTGATACATCACAGAAATTTCATATAAAACCATATGTTTACTGAGAATTAAGATGAATAATGTAAAACCTAATTGATTATAAATTTAAATTATTTCATAGACGTTAAATATTATTTAAACCAATGAAGAAATTATTTTAAAACAACAATAATTTATAATAATATTGCAGCATGAAGGAAATTGAAATAACATTTAAAATATTGTGTTGTTTAATATTTTTTAAGAATAAATGTAGGAAAGACATAATTTAGTAATGAAAACAATATTTGTATATTAGTTACCTTATAAATATTCTAAATGTTTTGCGAAAATAAAAATTGGTATATAATAGTCGAGTTTAGGGCACTCCAGATATTTTAGATTAACTATGGGAGAAATTACCATTAACATAGTTAAAAACATACAATTTATAAAATCATTTGTATACTATATTATTTTCTTTTATAAGTATTACGTGTAGGAAAATTAATTTAATCGCTTTCACACTGTGAAAAAAAAGTGTTATATATTTAACAACAATAGTTACTGTTAATTACTCAAAATGAACTATTTTTATTTATGAGAAAAAACGTCTAATTATTCTAAATGGTATAAAATATATTTGATTTATATACTAAATATGTTAAAACTATATAAATAATATTATTTTAATTTCAGGAAACTACAATGAATTTGGTGCTAATTAGTTTATGGCTAATTTTAAATACTGTGTGGGGCCAATTAATAAATAGGGCCCCACATTTTGTGCCTGGCACCGGAGATTTATCCAAATTTAGCCTAAGCGAAAATACACTAGTTGGCACACCTGTATATCAGTTAAAAGGTAATTCCTAAATTAAGAAATACACTAATTGAATATAATAAAACTATAATCGTAATAATATAATATTTTAATTAATTAATAAAAATAGGTATAGACCCAGAGAACAGCGCGCTACATTATTCTATCTCCGGCCAACACTTCACTGTCGACCGTAACAGCGGTGTAGTGACCCTCCGGCAAGCGTTAGATCGCGAAACGCAAGATCTGATCGAAGTGATAATCTCGATCACTGATGAAGGCATCGCCGGATCAGAACCGAACACGGTGTCATTACGGCGAGAAATATCGATTTTAGATGAAAATGATAATACACCCGAGTTTCATAATCGCCCTTATAGCGCAAATATATCTGAATCATCGCCTGTAGGGACTAACTTAGGGGTATCAAATGACGTCATTGTGACGGATAAAGACGGCGGGGTAAATGGGGATGTTACGATAACGTGTTTTGTCGAACCCAATATGCGATACGTTGACGACGTATGTGAGACGTTTAATATTTGGACTGAGAAGGTATACAGAAAATCAATTCCTGAATTGAATTGATAATATAACTTATAATTGCAGATAGCTGAAGGTACATTCCGTGCCCACATTTCTTTGGTAAAACCACTAGATTTTGAGACTCGTTCTGCATACATATTAACACTGAAAGCCAGTGATGGTTCTGCGAATCCTCTGCAGACCTTCGCCAGTGTGGCCATCGATGTATTAGACATCCAGGATCAACCACCAGTGTTCTTAAACTCACCTTACTCTGCAACCGTAGCTGAAAACACAATTCCTGTAAGAAAACACATTTAAATAACATCTAAACTACTAAAACCATTTCTTCTTTAACAGAATACATCAATAATGAAAATAAAGGCAAGGGATGGAGACACTGGAAGTCCAAGACCAATTTTATTGACTTTAGAAGACGATAATCTTGGTTATTTTAAATTAATTACCCAATCACATGATGGCCAAGGTGTTTTGGTAACATCTGAAGTACCACTAGACCGAGAGAATGAGGAAGTTCTGCAAAATGGTGGAATTTATACGTTCTCAGTTAAGGCAACTGAGTTAATAAACGATGAAGTCCCGGCTGAGACTACACTATCACAGATCACAATTGTTATCACAGATGTGGATGACCAAACCCCGAAATTCAACCGTGACAACTTCGAAATTTATGTGTCTGAAGACATCACAAAAGATACTCATCTGCCAGGCCTTAGCATGACTGTTACAGACGACGATTTAGGCATAAACAGTCGCTACAATTTATCCTTGGAGAATATCCAAAACGCAGACGAAGTCTTTAGCGTTTCTCCACAAATAGGCGAAGGCAGAACCCCAATTGTCGTCAAAGTACTAAACCCATCTCGTCTGGACTACGACGTAGACGATCCAGCCCTACGAACATTAAAATTCAATATAATCGCTTCAGTCCACAACCGAAAAGTAGCAAAAAGCGAAGTCATAGTCCACGTATTAGACGCTAACGACCATAATCCAGAGTTTCCGGGACCAAGTTACCGATTTCATGTCCCAGAGAATGCAGTAATTGGTCACTTTATTGCTAGATTAACTGCGTCAGATAAAGACAGTGGAGACTTTGGAGTCTTAACTTATACTCTACGTGGTTTTGGGGCTGAAACATTTGCTACAGACCCCAAAAATGGGGGGTTAAAAGTGGCCAAAAAGTTGGACTTTGAAACGCAGAAATCTTATAGTTTGACGCTAGAAGCTAAGGATGGAGGAGGACGATTAACGAATGTTAATGTCTTTGTTGAAGTTGACGACGTTAACGATAATAGTCCAATGTTTGAAGCAATTGAATATTCCAGGATAATTAGGGATGGTGCAACTAGTTTTGATCCACAGTTCTTTGTTAGAGCATCAGATTTAGATGGTCCTGATCAAGGAGGAGGAAAAGTTTATTATTCGATTGAATCTACGAATAGTATATCGGATACTGATGAGAATCATGTGTTTTCGGTGGATTCCATAACAGGGGAGATCCGGATTGAAAGGGCGGTTAATTCTATGGATACTCCTCGAGGACAATATGAATTAATTGTCAAGGCAACTGATGCAGGTCTTAATTAAGAGACTGAATTGTAAAACAAATTATATATGTTTAATTTAAATAGGTATTCCACCATTGTCCAATGAAACTAGAGTCATAATCCGTGTAGGCATTCCAGGAAACCAAAGACCAGTGTTTAAAGGAAATTTTAACAGGGTACAAAACCAATTAGCAGGTCCTGCTAGTTACAAGGCGTCAGTTCCTGAAAATGCTCCACCAGGTACTTCAGTGACTACAGTTCTTGCAAATGATCCCGATGGAATTGACTCCTTAATCAATTATTACATCGCAGGAGGCGATAAAGATAATTTTATCATCAATAAAAAGTAAGAACACCAAATTGCTGCCCAACTATACTAATTTCTCTACAACGATTGCTCTTAGAGATAAAATAAACTGTATTTTTTTAATTCCAGGTCTGGGGAAATAACAGTCTCCTCTGACTCCAACCTGGACTTAGATTCTGGCTTTGACCACTACGACGTAATAGTCCATGCCGTTGATTCTGGAAGTCCAGTACCAGAAACAGCAACAACTACAGTTTTCATAACAATTGAAGACGTTAATAATAAACCCCCAATATTCACTTTGCAAAACTCAACCGCGTATGTATCAGAACGTGCTCAGATCGGCGATAAAATACTACAAGTCACTGCTAAAGATGTGGACTTTAACTCCAGCATTAAATACTCTATAGTTGAACCGATTAGAGCAGTAGATAAAACTGGACTGACACTACGAGGTTCTAGTTCTAACGATTACAAAACTGCGTTTAAAATCAACGAATTGGGCGAAATACTAGTAAACCATACGTTGGACTATCAAACTGCAGCTGTGATAACTTTAACAGTTATGGCTACAGATGCAAATGCAGAAGTCCATCCAGAATTACAAGTTGCTAGAACCGAAGTTACTATTTATGTGCAGGCGTATTCAGATAATAATCCAATGTTTTTAAATGAAGGCTGGACGTTTGGAAGTCCCATTATTAAGGTTTCGATCCAAGAGGAGAAGCCTATTGGGACCAAAATTTTGACCCTAAAGGCTAAGGATCCAGTTACTAATATTCCAATTGGTAATTTAAGACTAATTTCCCCTTATTTTGTGCTCTGAGGTAATCCAATTGTATGTATAGGGAATTTCAAAGTGATACTATCAGATACAGATGTTCTAACTATGGTTCCAAATGGGGAAGTTATTTTAACAAAACGATTAGACTATGAAAGCTTAGACAATAAACAATTATCGTTTAATGTTGAAGCAACTAGCGACGATAATAGGAAGTCTTCGGCTAAAGTTATCGTTGAAGTTATTGATTTAAACGATAATGCGCCGATATTTGAAAAACCTGTACGTATTAATTAATTTTTAAATAATGTGAAAAGTTCCTGGAATTCTTAAATTTTCAATTCATGGGTAAAAATATGTTATAGGTATACAAAATAAGTATTCTAGAATCTGCAAGACATCCGGCAGAAGTGTTAACAGTTCGGGCCAAAGATTTGGACGCAACTGAAACACCTGAAGAGCTGAAAAGAGGTTTCGGTGTTGTTCGTTATTCGTTAATTGGTGAAAATAGTAATTTATTTATTATAAATAACGTAACTGGAGTTATACAAGTAATTTTAATTATTTTTCTAATTAAAACCACAAATTATATAATTTCTAAATGTTTTAGATTGCACCAAAAGTTACCATAGATAGAGAAAAACAACAAATATTAAAATTCGTTGTTATCGCAACGGATACCCCAAATGGGGGGCCTTCGGCGAAAAAAACGTCAACGGAAGTAATTGTGGATATATTAGACGTAAATGATAATGCTCCGAAATTCACAGCGAAACATTTCACTGCAGTTGTACCAGAAAATGTAAATATAGGGTCAAATGTTGTGAATTTAACAGCCTATGACCCGGATGAAGGACTGGGCGGGGAAATTCGCTATGAAATTGTGGACGAGGGGGAATCAAATGGTAAAAATCCTGTCTTATTTTGTTTTAAATTGCTACGACAAACCCAGCAAACAATTTGAATCTTGTGACATCTATGTGATGTTGCAGCGACTTAACATGTGTATGTTGCGTCTCGGCGACATCTCAGGGAAGTCATATTATAGAATGTGGGCATATTTTGTTTTATCTTTCAAGGATTATTCCATATTAACCAGTCCAGTGGCGAAATTAAAACTAAAGGTCCTTTAACCGGAAAAGGAAGAACAGATCCTTACCATTTAACCATTCGGGCCCAAGATGGCGGCGGATTGTTCACAGATGTACTTTTAACTTTATATATAGGAGATGTTAGCGCTAATGACGGAGTCCCGCTGTTTATTAAACCTGCGTTGGATCAAATCGCATTTATTTCAGAAGTACGTAATTATTTCACATCTGCATTAATTAAAAAAAAATGGTGGAGTGTCCTTCACTCTATTAATATTGCTTTGTTTTAAAATTCCTATAAAATGCATTAAATATTGTCTCAGAATCTACGTTATTATAATATATTACAAAATTTTTGCTAGGTGAATGACTATTTGTATTAACTAGGGTCACAACACACTAAATACACTTCAAATCATCAAATTAATTGAAGATTTATCACAAAAACTATTTTGGCATTTCATTCGGACGTTTGATTCGTTCTTGCATTGAAAATCCAGTCATCCTAAATTAAATATTCTGTAAAATTAAAACTTACAGAATTCTACGATTGGATCTCCAGTATTTCAAATAATAGCAAGTGACCCAGATGACCCCAGTTTACCACAAGGCAAATTGACCTACAAATTATTGGACGACGGTACCGATTACCAATGGTTTCGAATTGATGTCCAAACTGGACTGGTTACAACACGAAAACTTTTAGACCGCGAAAAGAAGGATAAATATACGCTTGTCGTTGTGGTCCAAGATAAAGGGGAACCCCCTCAACAAGCCAGCCGGATTTTAACAGTGCAAGTCACAGATGTCGATGACCATAAACCACATTTTGAAAGAGGACTAGTAATTATTAACAACATACATAATTTATACAAATTAAAAAAATATATACATTTAGGATGATTTACCAATGGTTTTTACTGTTGAAGAAGAAGTAAATAATGGATCAACGGTTGGGGAAATTCACGCAATTGATGAGGACATTGACGACAATGGTGCCATCGACTATATAATCACTTGTACGTATATAGTGAAAGTCTGGGTGCCGGATAATAGAATTATTTTGATTTATAGATGGAAATGAGGATAATATTTTCACAATACAGCGAACAGAGAATAATACAGGAGTTATAAAAAATATTGGGCGTTTAGATCGCGAATTGATTAGTCAATATTTATTAACGATAAAATGTTTTAAAGCTAGCGCCAGGAAGAATCAATTATCCCGGAAACCGTATAATAGATTGGTGAGTCTTTTCCCACTTACAACTCTTACCTAAGTGTCATGGTTATTATGAAATTTAAAGGATCCATCCGAAATACAAATAATAATAAAAATCGAAGACATTGACGATAATAAACCAATATTTCCGAACAACAATATAACAATAGGAGTCCGTTTAAATGTACCAGTCGATACATCACTATTAAAAATCGAAGCCTCCGACATCGATTCAGATTCCGAATCGATCACTTACGAAATATTAAACACGACTTTTAAGCCATTAATAGATTTAGGTGAACCGGATAACGCGACCGTATTTCGTTTGGATTCAACTACTGGAGAGTTACGGACTGCTAGAAGTTTAGTCCATTTTGTCGATGGACTCTTTCGACTTAACATAAGCGCGAATAACTCTGAGCGAATGGACAGAGCCAGTTATATGTCGATACAAGTAGAATACGATCAATAAATGATTTTAAATCAATACTATGAGTGTTTTGTTTTCAGATTTACATTGTACGCGATCGCGATTTGCTGAAGTTTGTCTTCAGCAAACCACCGGCTGAAGTTCGGAAAACACTATCAGAGTTCGAACAAGATATTCAGGAAGCGCTGAATCAGCCTGAAATGGCGGTACATGTTTATGATACACAATTTTATGCGAAACATGATAACAGCTTAGATTTTAGCTCGACAAGGTTGGTTTAGTGATTATAATATATTTTAATTTCAAATTAAGTATATTTATTTATTTTACAGTTCTTGTTTTCAATTGGTTGGAAAAGAAGCAATGTCCACGCGGGAAATGATGACTTTACTGGACAACCATGACATTTCGGACAAATTAAAACAAATCTATGATAAATATTATGTAACAGACGTCGCAAATTGCGCGTTGCGTACAATCGCAAAAGCAGACGCAACTCTAGTTCAATTATGGGTGCTAGTGATTGCGTGTTTTATCGGATTTGCTGGGATTGTTGCGAGTATAACCGTTTGTTGCATGCATTGCAAGTAAATATTTAAAAAAATATATATAAATTGTTCAAAAAATTAATTAAATTATTTCTAGATACAAGAGAAAAACAAGGAAGTTATTGCTGCAAGAATCAATGCCGCCCATGCCCCCCGTTAGTTATTTATCAGCTGGCCCCCCTCGTGTATACGGAGAACCGCTGTATTCATCGTAAATTATATAAATAAAAATTAAAAAAAAATGTAAAAATAATGTAGATAACTTCACCAAAAGAGATTTTTAATGTAAATATATTTTATTATAAAATATTTTTGTATGACATATATAACATTCCTCTATTTTTGTAAATATAAAATATATGTTATTAAATAATTAACTAGTCAAAAATTGTTGCGTCAATACTGCATGTTTTTTAATGGTAACGTTCACATTTGCTGTACTCAAGTGTGAATAAAGAATTGACGCAAGCGAAAATAAACCTTACGTAATATTTGTACAAGTACTATAATAGTAATAAAAACATTTACTAACATAAAAACAACAATAACTATAACATTGAAAGACATAACTACACAAATAATTTTATTTGCCTCCAAAACACTAATAATGCTCAAATCGCTTTAAATAATCAACAAATATTAAAAAAAAAACAAGCATTTTGAACCCGAAATTGTTAAAAACTCAAATACATCCGAAAAGTAACTTAAATAAAAATCAATTAGCGCAATTAAATTTACTGTTAACACAAATAATAAAAGACACTATATTTAAAATTAATTTGGACGATAACAAACCTATAAATATAATTGTAAATATCTAAAAAACAAAAATTACTCGTTTAAAAAATCAAAATCTAAAGTTTCACTCAAAATACTTTTGCATTTTATAAAACTTTCATTCGTTTTTTCCAGGAGCCTAAAATAAAAACAAAAATCACATTTCTTCCCATATTAAAATACACAAAAATACTTACTCATATCGTAAACTCGTGTTATATTGAATAATATCAGAAGTGGGAGCACCAATTTGGAAATTTGGTAACCGAACTTCAAACGTTTCTGGTTCATCCGTAATATTTGGCACTTTTATTATATTTTCCGATATTTGACACTCATTTTTTGACTCAATATGCTCAAAATTAGGCGCTATAGCTTCATCTTTACAGTTTTGAGCAATCTCACTAATTCCTGTACTGTTTTGAGCAGTAGCTTCTGATATCTGAGCATTTGACTCAATATGCTCAATAGTAGGCGCGATAGTTTCAGCTTTACAGTTTTGAGCAATCTCACTAATTCCTGTACTGTTTTGAGCAATAGCTTCAGTAATATTTGCTCTACTAGTTTGAGCAATAACAGTATTACCTCCATTTTTCTGAGTAATTACCTCACAATTTGTTGTACTGTTTTGAGCTTCAGCAATATTTGCTCCACTGTTTTGAGCAGTGCTACCATCATTGTTTTGAATAATCACCTCACAAATTGCTGTACTGTTTTGAGCAATTTCTTGCGCAATTACACTATTATTTTGAGCAATTTGTTCAGCTACATTCACACTATTGCGAATGATTTCTTCAGTAGCTACATTTGCTCTAGTGTTTTGAGTAATTACTGGACTATTTTGAGGAATAGTTTCAATCCCAATATTTTGAGCAATATCCTGAACAGCTATTTTGTTATTTTGAACAATCTGGTCAGCGTCAGCAATGATTACTCTATTTTGAGCAATTTCTGCAACATGTATCCTGTTTTGAGCATTTTCTGCAACACTACTATTTTGAGTAATATCTACTCCAGTGTTTTGTACAATATTTGCTCCAATGTTTTGAGTAATCTCTTCAGAAACTACTTTACAGTTTTGATCCAAGTTTCCACTGTTCTCTCTGTTTTGAAAGAGTTTCTTAGTTGCTCCACTGTTTTGAGCAATTTCCGGCGTGGTTTGAGTACAAGTCTTTTGCTCAATATTTGCTCCACTGTCTTGAGTAATCTCTTTAGAGACTACTTTACAGTTTTGATCTAAATGTCCACTGTTCTCTCGGTTTTGAAAGAGTTTCTTAGTTGCTCCACTGTTTTGAGCAATTTCCGTAGTTTGAGTACAAGAATGGAACATAGGTGATCCGCAGGGTGAATGAAATGAATTATTAGACTCTAAGCTAGTATTTATTTGTGAATCACCCAGAATAAAATTGAGAGGCTTTGATAGGGAAATCGGAGTACCTAAATCATCTTTTAGGGAGTTAAGATTACCCAGAATAAAATTCGTTTTTGTGAATTCTGGACTTTTTGGTGGAATTGTTTTAGGTTTAATGGTGAAATCCCAAATTTTTGATTGGCGTCCTAAATTGTCGGATAATAAATCTTTATAGAATTTCTCTATATGGTCCTTGGCACCTGTGATAGTAGGTAATATTTTGTCTAATTCGTGGTCCATGTCCAGGATTCTCCTTTAAAAATATGATATATTGTAGGTACGATTAATTTAAGTACAGTTAGTCGTAATCTTACTGTAATATGTCTTTGAATTGTCGATCGCGTAATAATTTATCGCGTGATTTCAGTACATCATATAATATTTTCAGCATAGTTTTACACGATTCTGGTTTAGCGCGATCATCTTTTGCCTTATTACGTATTCCATCATAGCACAAAATAGCTGTATCCAATCTTAAACCATTAAAATATGGTCATAAAGTATATTTGGCAAAAACAACAAAAACTTACAATTCGTTTAAATCGTGGTTATTATGTTTCGAAAAATCTTTACAAAATGCATTATTTAATAAATAGGCTCGTCTGGTCGCAGACTCGAACCTAACTGTAATTTGGGTGCAAAGACCAGCGAGTTTTTGGATTTTCTCAACAATTACATTAAAAGAGTTCAACCAATGAGTAGCAGTTTGGCTGTAGTTTTTTGAATATTGTTTACAATCGAAATTCAGTAACGAGTTACTGAATTCCTTTTGGGCAATTAATTTCTCTAAGCTTAAATTCATTAGTTTACAGTTTTGAGTCGTTTCGTCACATAACTGTAGTGCATATTTAATTTTTAAACTACACGCGTCCAAAATTGAATTAAATAGTTTGGTTTCCTTGTAAATGAAATATAAAGCGTGAGCGTATGACCGTTTTTGGAAATAATACATTAATTCCTTCGACGAACCATCCAACATATCCTTGACTAATTGTGGCACCATTTTAACTTTAATATCGTCGGAAATAATCGAAGTTTTTTTGAAAATATACAACATAGTCTCCCTGTACGTCTAAACCAAAATATATCAATTTGATTGCATTTATAGCCAAACCATTATTACCTTATCAAACACTTGGACCGCAAGCCCGTTAGGGTCAATTTTGTCGCAAACAGGCGACAATAACACTTGTTCCATTTGTGCTAATTTGGTGTCGCGTTCCACCCATTTTTGTACAGTAGTAATTTGTGTAAAATCATCAATTTCATAACTGCAAAACTCGCACTTGTAAACCAAAAACACAGTAACAATCTTTTTGTCCAAAATCGCTTTTAGTGATGTAAAAATCGCTAAATCATTCTCAGGTTTTTCAGCACTGAAGTTTTTATACCCTCGTTTCCGTGGATTGTATTCTAGCGCTAATTGCAACCACTTTTCGATTTCACGTTTAAAACAGCTAGAAACGTGGCATTCTGTAAATATTTCGTTGGAATATTTTATTGAATCTGGTTTTTCGGTCTGTTGGTAAATGCAGATTGTCTCTGCGGATTTTTTATGAGCGTGGAACATCCTAAAAGTATTTTAAACTTTGAACTCAATTGCATAGTTTAACTTGTGGATAAGGTTTAGTTTGGTGGTTAATTTAAGCATCCTTAAATTAATGCGAAGCACTTAGAAATAATTAGTGAACATATAACAACCAAAAATGTATTTAGTGAACGTTTACATTCATAGAATTTTTTGTATTATTCTAGGATGATTTCATAGTAGTCCTGAGGTTTACTTTAGCACTTAAATTAGTGCGAAGCACTTAGTAATAATGTTTTAGTTTTTAGAGAATGTATTTAGTGAACATAATAGATCCCAGAATGTGTTTAGTGAACGATTAGCATCATACTATTGCTTCAGGTTCGGTAAAACACTCAAAATAGTGCAAAGGATGTATTAGTGATAATGAAACATCCCAGAATGTATTTAGTGCACGTGTATAACATACCAGAATGCGTTGTATTGTTTTAAGATGTATCTATAGTCGTTTAAGCATTACTTGAGGTTTAGTAAAGCATTCTAAATTAGTGCGAAGTACAAATAATGTTTTAGTGAACATAAAACAACCCAGAATGTATTTAGTGAACATAATTGATCCCAGAATGTATTTAGTGAACGGCCTAGCATTACAGTAGTAGTATAACTATTGTCTGAGGGTTGGTAAAGCACTTAAAATAGTGCAAAGCATGTATTAGTGAAGATAAACATCCCAGAATGTATTAGTGCACGTGAATAATATACCAGAATGCGTTGTATTGTTTTAAGATGTGTTTAAGCATTACTTGAGGTTTAGTAAAGCATTCAAATTAGTGCGAAGGATGTTTTAGTGAACATAAAACAACCCGGAATGTATTTAGTGAACATAAAACAACCCAGAATGTATTTAGTGAACATAATAGATCCCAGAATGTATTTAGTGAATGGCATAGCATTACAGTAGTAGTTTAACTATAGCCTGCGGTTTGGTAAAGCACTTAAAATAGTGCGAAGGATGTATTAGTGAAAATAAAACATCTTAGAATGTATTTAGTGCAAGTGTATAACATACTAGAATACGTTGTATTGTTTTAAGATGTTTTTTTAGTCGTTTAAGCATTACTTCAGGTTTAGTAAAGCATTTAAATTAGTTTAAAGTACTTAAAATAGTGCAAAGCACTTAAATTAGTGCAAAATATATAAAAGTAAGATATCCAAGACAATAAATAAATAGTTTAAAAGCTTGCATAAGTTCTTATATAGATCTTAAATATTGTTAAGTATTTTAAATAGTATATTAGTGTTATAAAATCACTTAAGTATATCTTAGAATATATAATAATCCAAAACCAAGCAAAGCAACCCCCATTTTTGATTGCTTACCACTGCGCCGGAGACATATTTGGTAAAAACGGCCTGGTTCCACAAATGACCTCAAAAGCGACCTGCCCCATCGACCAATAGTCAACACTACAGCTATAAGTCTTCGAGTACAGCAACTCAGGCGCTAAATATTGCAACGTTCCCACAAAACTAGCAGAGATGCTCTTTGCATCCAATTCTTTCGCATAGCCCAAATCAATTAATTTATAAATTATATTATTGGGGCGATCACAAAATTGCAAAACAATATTCTCCGGTTTTAGATCCCTATGAGTGATTTTTAGGGTATGTAAGTATGACACAGCGTTTTTAAGGTCGGATAAAATAGTGCGAACATCGGATTCGGGGAGTCCACAACTATTTTCCGATCGTACAAGGACTGAGCGAAGATCCCCTTTTGAGCAATACTCCATTGAGAGCATTGGCAATTTTGAGGGGTTATATTTGTTTAATGCTGTTGCAAAATCTGGGGGGAGTTCTCGGAAATTGACTATGTTGTCGTTTTGGATACGTTGCATCATTTGGACTTCCTGCGTCCATCGTTCACGGTGTTTTGGCGTTAGGTTTACTGTGGACTCTTCTCGGTATTTCTTAACAGCTATGAGTTTTGATACAATTTTGGTCAGATTGTTACAATTTAACAATATTTTAGAGTATTAATTGTTTTAGAAATAAGTTTTCTTATACCATTAATGTTAATAAATAAACTTAAATAAATAACAAGCTTAAGTACAATGCACCTATGCGTCCAGTTCATCTTATATTAGTAATATATGCGATGCGACCAACGGTTTTTAATTATTATGCCCTTTTGGTTAACAATTTGAAAAAATGTTATAGATATAAAACAGTCTTACAATTTTTTGATTTAAAAAGAATATTTTATAATATTTAATTTAATTTTCTATGGCCTTTAGGTTAACAATATGAAAATATCGTGTAGATATAAAATATCTTAGAATTATTAGTAGAATTTTTGGGTATCCTAATTATTTTTATAAGGACAGTATTAAGGGGGGCTTCAAATTTTGGGGCCCTATAACACTGGAAGTTTACGACCGATTGGATTTAAATTACGAATGGATTCAAATGGAATACCAAATAATATGTGTAGTAAATTTGGTGTGAATCGGTCCGGTACCTTCAGAGGAGTAGAAAGCACACATTTATTTAATTTTTTATGACGTTTGGGTTAATATGAAAAAATCTTGTAGACATAAAATATCTTAGAATTATTAGTAGAATTTTTGGGTATCCTAATTATTTTTATAAGGACAGTATTAAGGGGGGCTCCAAATTTTGGGGCCCTATAACTCTAGAAGTTTACGAACGATTGTATTTAAATTACGAATGGATTCAAATGGGATACCAAATAATATGTGTAGTAAATTTGGTGTGAATCGGTCCGGTACCTTCAGAGCAGTAGAAAGCACACATTTATTTAATTTTTTATGACATTTGGGTTAATAATATGAAAAAATCTTGTAGACATAAAACATCTTAGAATTATTAGTAGAATTTTTGGGTATTTTAATTATTTTTATAAAGGCAGTATTAAGGGGGACTCCAAATTTTGGGGCCCAATAACACGGGAAGTACACGAGCGATTGGATTTAAACTGCGTACAGATTCAAATGGGGTGCTAAATAATATGTGTAGCAAATTTGGTTCAAATCGATCCGGTACCTTCAGAGAAATAGAGGGCACAAATTTGGTCTTACGAGCAACGAGTTATATATATTTTTGGATTCAAGGCGACGAGACAAACACTTTTTGTTAATGAAATTTTTCGATCCGAGAAAGCTACAGACATTAAACGTATAAAGAAAACAAGACATGTCAAATATACATGTGCGCCAACACCTAGTAGTAAAATAACCCCAGTATATGTCCTTGACTTGACAAAAAAAAAAAACTAGAGGAGCATGAAGTCATAAATAGTTCTAGTCCTTCGAACCAGATTGGTTATAAACAAATATAAACATATACTAAATTTGATTAATAAAAGTACGGAATCTATAAGTTTAGTCCTTCGAACCAGATTATATACATATATTTGATTAATACATTTCCGGACTAAACTAATGCATAGTTTTAGTTCTCCGAATCAGAAAATAAACTTAATATTAATATACATTTAAACAAATTTGATTAATAATCTAAAATCAGTCCTTCGAACCAGATACGTTTTCAATAAATTACAACTACAAGTCTACAAGATGTCACTAAGAATATTATGTACCGAATAAATGTATGGGTATTCGAGCCAGATATGTTTAAGCTCGAATACTATTTAAATAAACCACAAATTAAAATAAAATAAATACATAACCTAAATTAATATTGTTTACCTATTCTATCGTGATTGTTAATATTCCTCCAAAGGGTTACGATCCCAAACCCTCCACTGCCAAGTACCCGTTCCCGAACCCAATCCGCGATCACATCGGGTTCTCCTGGCATTTTAACCCCCAATTTAACAAGAATTAAAAATGTAATAGTGTTTTTAAGTTGCAAAAAGATAATAATAGATACACAAATCCAACGTTGACACATAAGTCAACGTTGAGAGCATCATAGAAATCGGTTAAAACCATTTTTAGACCATATTCAATACAATTTTAATATAATCAGGGAGGCAGTAAAATGGCGGCTTTAACTATTTAAACAATTGTTATTTGTAGATTATTATAATAGCTGTATTCTTTTCACACTAAATCACAGTTGGGTCAATTAAATGTTATGTTTTTGCTCTGTCTTCCCCATGTGTAGACAGAGTACGAAGATGAGTACTAACCGAAACAAGCTGAGATTGTGTATTAAAAGAATACGGCTAATGTAATGCCAACGTTGAATTTAGAAATCAGATGTTAGGAAGTAAAAATTCGGGACGAGCATAGTGAAATATTCAGATATAAACACTATAGTTTGGTTCGTTTGTACTGCACTGATTGTTCAGTTTATGATTTATCTCTCTTCCACTTATAATAAAGATAAAGGATCTGAGCAAAAAATGCAGGGCAAACAAAAATGGTACAGAAATAATTGGGAGTGGGGACACAAATGGCTTCAACTTTAAATTGACTAAACTACCCTCCACAAATGTATATATCTATTTTATTGTGATATTCCTCTTAGATCAAGGAAGTTATCAATCGTTCTAAAAATGGTTATGGCGGCAAATTTGAATGTTAGAAAGTGTGTCAAAGATCCTTCATACCACACCTGTCCACGTTAGCGTGGTGGTCGTTTTGAATATAACTTTCCCACCTGAATACCAATGAGAAAGTTAAATCACATTACTGAAGGATGCCTCAAATGATACATTACACTGTGATTGCATTTATGTACCGATATTTTTAACAATGTAGTTCTTAAAACATGTGTGAGTGTTGTGCTTATATTTATATATATATGAAAACAATAAATATTTACATTAGTGAAAAGTGCGTGCGATATTGTGCGTGTTAAGTTAAGGGTGTTTAATATTACTGGTGGTTATGTTGTTTTGTAACTAAGCTTGGAATAATTTTATCCGAATTTTAAGGTAATTTTATTATTATTTTGGAATTTATTAATTTGTTATTTTAAAGTGTTTTACGATAGCACGTGCCGCAATTGTTGTTTTTCATTGACACCAATTTTTAAAGTAGTAAAACCTTTGATTTTTTTAATGATTATTAAATATTCTAGAATATTATTCTTTATTTATTTAATTATATAGAATTTAGTATTGATCCCAGAGTAATAATTATTAATACATATTTTGGGCTATATTTATAATAATGTTTGATACTTATTAATTTAATTTTGCAATTAATTGAACAATTTTTAAATATTTAAAAGTTGCTACATATTATTTTGTTCTTTATATAAGGTTTTGATTTAATAATAAATACAATAATTTACAAAATATGTTACCTTTTTACATTTTAATTGAAATGTGTTTGATCGGTCGTTGAAATCTCCAAAACAACTACAATTTTAATAAATATATTATTACCAATTAAAACTGTCCAATTTAGGGTCAATGTGTGTTCTAATAATATATATAAAAAGGCTAACTATTATATATAAATTAAAAAAATATGTATTTATACATATATATATATATATATATATATATATATATATATATATATATATATATATATATATATATATTACATATTTTATAATGTATAATTATTATGTTTTAATGGTGTTAGGGTTCAAAATATGAAGAACTTTTATATATATATATATATATATATATATATATATATATATATATATATATATATATATTTACATATTTACATATTTACATATTTACATACATACATACATACATACATACATACATACATACATACATACATACATACATACATACATACATACATACATATTTACATACATACATATTTACATATTTACATATTTACATATTTACATATTTACATATTTACATATTTACATATTTACTTACATACATACATAACGTGACTGGGGTGACAGACACCCCATTTCAGTCTTACAATCACATTCTTACAATTTTCCTACATTCAACTCTATCCGCGAATGTTACAGACACACGAGTGAATGCTTTAGCACTTCTGTACTTCGTACGGCGAGCAAAAATGTGCTTTGGCAGTCTGACTGCTCGTATTAATAACGAACACAATTTTGGATTGTTTAGGAAATTTTACAAGACAATGCGAAATAATACGGAAAGAAATTTCTATAAAACTAAACAATAGTAACTCTTATATAAGTTAAACAATTATATTTGTTAATAAATGTTGAAAATTAATAATTTTTTTGGATTATAAGTATATATATATATATATATATATATATATATATATATATATATATATATATATATATAAAATTAGTGCGCTTTTCGTTCTTAACGTATTAAATAATTTAATAACCCTTTTACTATCGGAGTTATAGAACCCTAAAAACTAAATCCCCTTTTGACTAGACCAGTAACATATAAACAGATAAGATGAGCATGGCGGGCGAAGTTGTAGGTTTAAAAGAAATATGTATTTTTGTTACAGGATAAAAATATGAGCGATTTGATTTGATTTGGTCAAATATGCTCCTAGCGCAATCCATGCTGTTTATATTCACGTTCTGCTTACCTTATACATTTGGGAATGAATTGACTGACACCAAGAATATCGATATATCGACCACCTACAGTAAGTACATTAAATACATTGATTGATTTATTGTTTAAAATAAATAAATACCAACAATAGATACATTATTTTTTATACTACCTTATTTAAAATAGATTTGTTATTCATTGTGTATTTTAAGATAGACAGGGGTGTACTCTATTTAATAGGGGGGTTACAATATTATCCAATTGTATATTCTAAACAAAACACCAATTTTTTTCTCAATTTCGATTTAAATAAAACATATTATAAATAGTTATCTTAATATTCTGAATATTTAAAATAATCAGGGGTAGTAAAATATTTGAAGAGGTCATCGCATTATTCTATTTGTGTTTTACAAAAATAGTGCCTGAAAATAATAATGACGCAAAAGCAAAAAATGTATCAACAAAAGTTGACCATGAATTTTTTACTTAAGTCAAAGTTCGTCAGAAGATTGCATTAATTTACCTGAGGCCACATATTGTTTTTTAGTGCTGCTAATTCCAAGAATATTTTCTCAAATATTATTTCTTTGAATTAAAAATATTTTGTTTACACATTTAGGAATTATCTTTTTTTTTTTTTTGATATTCTGTGAATATATTCTGAGATAATAATTCTTTGAATCAAACTTAGAGTTGTAATTCTGAAAATAATATAATTTAATAGTGCATATTTAAATTAAAATCGAATACAGTCCTGAATAAGTAAAAAATATTATTTAGATTGTTGAAAATTTAATAATAATATTATTTTCTACAAGTGAAAAAAATTATAAATAATTTTTTTAATTCCTTATCCGAGAATCATTTTTTTTGGTTAACCTGCGCTATGAATACTAAGTTATATTACGTGTAGAACTTTCATTGTTATTTTTAATAACGTATATTTTCAAAAGACTGTGTCTTGAATACAAATTAAAATATTTTGATTTGACTAAACTATATTTCACTATTTAAAGATGCTTTACTATTAACTAGTAGTTCCTGTCACTAATTGAACGTTTAAAATCTAAAAATTACAAGAAAGTTAACCAAGATTTTATTCTTTTATAATATAAACTTTCTCTTAAATATTTTTTTCCTCTTTGTAGCATCTTGTTAAAAGTAAGCGAAGCGTAGTCTTTTTATTACATATATGCTACTTTAGTTTTTGTCCACTTTCATATTATGTATTTCATATTTCATAGATTAGAACGCGTCTGGGTACGCATAAATAACTTACCACGTTAATATAAATAAAATTCTGGTTAATTTGAGCCCAAACACGATTTTTACTATCGCCCGGAGTAGCACTAACCGGATAAAGCACTAACTCAAACATCTTAGCACTACTGTTACAGTACTAAAGTTTAGGCCCCTAACAACACGTATTTGAGTAATGCACTAGACTTATCGAGTTCAATTAGTGCTCATTGAGAGCACTAAACACCGGAGTTTAATTAGTGATGGATGTAAAAATCGAGTTTGGGCTCAAATTAACTGGCATTTTCACCAGGATTTAGTTAACTATAACTACAGACAATTTAAACCAAACTAGTTGACGTTGAATAATAAATATAATATCAAATGAAGCATGAATCTTACACACACTTTTCTAATATTATGCAACATTTTTATATTATTCAACAGTTTTTACTATAAAACTTTACGTAATTAGAAAAAACTACATAAATATTTTAACGCACTATAAAAGTGTGTGATATTAATGTTGACGATATGATAAATAAATATATGAGTAGAGTAAGGGCCACTCCAGATTATTCACTATTTATTTACGTATTGAAATTAAATTAAAAGATGATATATATATTCTTAAGCAGGTACAGCTCTATGATATGCGTCATCGACAACATAGACAACCTTAAATAGGTATAATTATAAAATCATCAAAGAAAAATCAAATAATAAAACACGACAATTTTTTTTACCCAATTTTGTTTTTCTACAAAACATAATAAGATGTACTCGACCTTGACTGAAGACAAATTAATTCCAAACATACTTTTTATAACGTCAAATTACTAATTTTTAAAATTACTCACGTGTAACAATACTAAAAATTTATTCAGGAACATTTGCTACACAAAGAATCGATTAAAGATCAATTTCCGATAAACAATCAATATCTATTGTGGTCAAATTGTATATAGGCGAGGTTCAATTGTAAATATATACTATGTCCTTCATAATATATCGCTAAGTAGGTGTTCAACAAATATTTCATTGTCACGCCTACTTAGATTTTTAATAAAAATAATTATTTGCCATTTTTCGCCAATGCTAGAAAACACTAGCGATAGTTTGGTAGCTCAGAGAAAGGCTAAGAACGCTCCCAACTTATCTGGCACTCGGTCACGAATGAGCTGGCGGCCATAAATGCTCTTTAGAGCCTCCACTATAAATCGCATGCTCTTAAAAACATAATAACAATAAAAATAAATAATTAAATTACGATTGAATCTTTCCTTTTTAGAGGTTAAGCCAATTAGACTGTTAAGTGAAGGCCACTCCAGCTTTTTATATATTTTGTTGTCAAAATAGTGCTAAAACAGCACTAAGTGCTAATGGGTCGCTGAGGAGTATTATGTATATGATATGGACACATGGTGACCATGAAGTAACTTAGTAGTATAATAGTAGTAATAAATAAATAAATATATATTTATAATGAGAAATACGTATAGGAAAGTCAAGTGGAGGCCACTCCAGTTTTTTCTATTTGGTTGTTAATTATTAATTAATATTTTAATAAGAACTCGTATTTCACATATGTATATTTTAATCTTCAAACTTTCTTCTAACATTACCCTACTTCTGTGTATATGTTATGAAAATTGTAATATTTTCTCTAAAGCAATAATATAAAAACTAAGTACATATTTTTCAAAAAACATGTTTATGAATAGTCATTTTCTAAATATTTAATAGTAGTTGACTACTTGTTGAATATGTTAACAAATTAAATCATTATTGAAGTATGCATTTACACGTACACATATTACAGAAGAATTCATAACATATGTGAAAGTTGACAGTACACAACATTCGATTGACAAAATAATACTTATTGTATGCAATACCATATTTAGTAATGTTAAATTACATATCATCCGTGCATGTTGCAATTATTGTAACAATTGAACATTTAAACTACATACATAATAATATAATACTTAAAAATAAATATTTTAATACATTACCCCGTAACGCGTGCTCTAGCATACATTAAACCAGCTTAATTGGAATCAGCATAAAATTCCAGTCAATTTAAGCCCAAACTCGATTTTTTATAACCATTTACCACTAACCGTACTCCGGGTTAGCGCTGATGGTACTGCCCGGAAACATAGTGCACGCCCGGACGCGGTAGCGCTAGTAGCATGAGAAAAACTCGTGTTTGGGCTTGAATTAAAGGGAATTTTACGTCGATTTCATGTAAGACTAAAAGGCATTTAAGGCAATTGGGTTAAGCTTAATTAATGTTTTAATAAGAATAGGAATTAAGACGACCCTGTATTGAATGGCACGTTGTTCAGACTCGTGCTCAGAAGATATAGGCGAGGTTTAGATACACTTGTAATATTTGTTGTAAAAGGTGCGTTAGTTGGCCTTGCATTCATCTTATTTCACTTTTCATTCAGTGAGCATACATCTCGCGATCACGGTAGGCCGAGAGAATGTAATTGTATCCACTTGTTTTGTAGATATTATTTATTAAATTTAATTACTATTGTGTATAGTATCTAGGCTAGTAAGCAGAAGTTTTAAAATGTAATTATTACTTTCATTTCGATTTCAATTGTGATTTATTATTATGGAAGCTATTTCTTTTATTTTTATGTTCTAGCCTAAATTTAAGTTAACAGTTATAGATGTTTGTGGGAATAAATGAATGAATGTGTAGAACGCATTTAATTTTTGTTTTGGTTGGTTGCCATTTTGTGAGAGTTTCAAATGATTAGCAAGATTACTATTTTCTACAAAAAAAAATTGTAGAGATGTTTCAAGCGTTTTCTAGTGTTAGTATGAATGTGTAAATGAGTTGTGGTCTGTAGTATAATCAGCATTGTTTTATCTATTATGTGTCGTGGGACTTAGATACAAAGGAATTACACAAAACTCTAACTTTTACCAACAATAATTACCGCGAACGCAATTTCTTGAAGTTTACTTAAATATTTTAATTGCTCACAGTTCTTATATTTTATTTTAACCAATGTCACTGTTTTAATAGTAAAACGTGTGAACCAGTAAGTGGTGTATATTCAATGCAGATGTTATTTTCAGTTTCTATGCGATTATTTAGCCTTGTAAAAGAGGAAAAAGATGCTTAGAGATAAACAAAAAGTAATTTATTAATTCAGAATAACAATGGTTTGTAGTTGGCGATGTACAACCAACAAATACAAAAAAAATAAAAGATAATTCAGAAAACGGGGGCCGTAAAAATGTAGTCAAAATTAAATAACACAATTTATAGGTATAAACAAGCGAAGCTACAACCACTAATGCAGCTCGTCGTATTATTTATTAAATACATTTGTTATTTATGTAGACAATATTTTTTTTAACCACTGATGATATAATCACTGATTAAAAAAAAAACAATGACAAGCATAGGTGCAAGCACCAATGCATTCAGCTTTCCTATTAATATAGAAAATATCATTTTAACCATTTATGCGATTAATAAAACTTATTTATAATAAATAATATAATTTATTCGAATACAGTGGCTACTATAGTTATAAACAAGCATAGATACAGCCACCAATGCTTACAGCTCGTCGTATAATCTATTAGTTACTTATGTAGACAATTTTTTTAACCACTAATGCTTTTAATATAATTACTGATTAATAAAAAGCAATGGCAAGCATAGGTGCAGGCACCAATGCTTTCAGCTTACCTATTAATATAGAATATATTATTTTAACCACTTATGTGATTAATAAAACTTATTTATAATAAATAATATAATTAATTCGAATATAGGGTACAATAGGTAGAAACAAGCATAGATACAGCAATGCTTACAGCTCGTCGTATAATCTATTTGTTATTTATGTAGACAATTCTTTTAACCACTGATGCCGTTAATATAATCACTGATTTAAAAAAGGCAAGCATAGGTGCACCAATGCCTTCAGCGCTCCGTATATTCGATTTATGAATTAAAAAAATAGTATTTAAGTGAAATACATTTTTTTAACCATTGTATTTTTAAAGAAGAAAACCTAATTCAATTATAAATAGTTTTGAAGTGATAAAATGAAAACTATTGTTGCAATCAGTCAACATTATTATTATAAATATTGTTTTTTGGTGTTCAGGTTCACAATTTGTGAAAACGTTATGAATATAAATTGATTTATTATTCTTGATATAATTGAAAAATATATGATTTTTTAAAATTATTATTTTAAAGCCCCTTGGCTCACAATTTGAAAAACCAATTCTAAATTAAATTCAAAAATTGATTTAGGACCCTATAATATGCGGTACCCGCAAATATGGTTATGACACTAATATTCGAAGGTGGACCTTGTGCAGAAAATTTGGCATTGAATTTTATGTTATTTCATTAATAATGGATGCATAAATTAAAAACAATTAATTAATATTATAATAAAAATATTAAAATTACGGAATCCAACGCATAAATAATTTTAATTGCACGTTTCCGACTATCTAATTTTAAATAATTTAACCTTACTCATCTTTTTTACGCTATAATTAAATCATTTTAAGAATTGTGACTAACATTTATATCAGTTTTTTAAGCGTATATTAATTACACTATCGAGAAATGAACCCGGAACCTTTCCTACTAAAGAAAGTATTGGTTCTCTTAGTCAGGAGAAAGAATTTAATTCATTTAGTACGTAATTATGAATTATTGATAAATATTATTTCGAATTGTTTGAGCATGCGTTGTCTTAGTAACAAAGTGAATAATATTTGTTGGAAAAATGAGTGTAAGGGGTGTGTCTGACATAGTTACATATTTAAATACATATATTATTAATATGTACATATGTTAATGTTTTTATAAATATGTGGAGACAATTTTGTATTAAGTTAAACTTTCATTTTTCTATAATCTAAAAGTAATTGTTTTGAACAATTTTTATTATTCACATAATTGGATTCATCAATTATGTGGGAATTAGTGCCCCTGAAATGAATAAATACACACAGGGGTGTACCCAGGAATATTCTGAGGGAACTAATATTTAATTTGTATATATTTCCCTAATAATAAAAAATAAATGCAGACATGAAAATTGATTAATATTTCTTGATTTGTTAAAAATAAATTACTTTTGTAATTAGGCTATTTTAATACACAAAAGTGTCAAGTTTTTTTTTTATATTATGGTTAAATTCTTAGCCGTTTAAAGCAACAGTTAAGTGAAAGCAATTGCCGTTCTTGTACCAGTTTCTAAGCCACAGGCATTTGAAAACATTTAACTTATATATATATATATATTTTCGTTTCAATTTTATTCATAAATAACTCACAAATACCTTTTCATTGTACGCAAAACAATACAATATAATCATATATGTGTATGAATGGAAATAAATGGCCCCAAAAAAATTTCTATTTTTAAATTAAGTGCTTTTAATTTTAACACTTTCACTAAAATATCTAATGATTTTAATCAAATGCCATGTCTAATTGAATAAACCAGACCACTTGACAAATTTCGACATACTTTTTTTTAACTAGTTTAAGCACCAGTGCTTCCTGTGTCTGTTATGCAATATGTTTACACAAATATATAAATTATATTAATAACACCATTTACTTAAAGTTTAAAATGCGGACAGATTGTTGCATATCGAGATTATATGCTGTATTTATATGGTGTATCCATGAATAGGTGTACTATTAAAAACGGATTAAATTAAAATTGCCCACCCCCAGATGGATCAGTTAGGAATATGGGCACATTTTATATTAGTGCTTACAACGTATATTAACACTTTTACTATATAGTAGTTTTATATTAGTGAAAGCACTATTGCTTACAGCGTATGTAGTAGTGATTTGAATGTTTTTAAGTCAACCATTCGGACAATTGTCAAAGTACCAATGTTTAATATTTTTATACCACGAATAATTCAAGGGTTCATGCAGTTTTTTACACAAATTACACAACATATCTTGTCGGGCATCGTGAACAACGTAATTCTTTTTCCATTCAAAATATTTTAAATATTCAGTCTCATTTTTGTCGAGCACTAATAAAAAATCTGCTAACGCTTGTGGTGTTTCGTAATTAGCGCTGTCAATGAACGAATTACCTGGACTAATCGCTGAATAATTCACATGACCCATAGTTACTGGTATAACATTATATTTCAAGATATTAAAGAATTTTTCGGTTACGTAATCCTCACAAAATGAGTTTTCAAACGATAAATAAAATTTATAATTGTTTTCCAACATTTTATAACACTTCTCCGAATGTGGACACTTTAAAGTACCACAATCACCGTAAATATCAACTGGAATATATTTTTCTAACGCGCGCACATAATTTAAACGAATTTTCGACCCAATAGTATAACAATTACTTGCAAACCAGGCGATTTTTTTTGTTTTTTCTTTTATATTAATTGGCAATGTATAATTAGTCAGTTGTGGCTTAATAACAGCGTATGGTAAATATAAATCTGAGGTTTTCTTGAAGCTTAACGTCCAATTGTAAAAGTTCTCGTTAATTAGTTGTTCAAAATCGGTATTAAATGCTGATTCCAAACTAAAAAATATATATTTCTGTTTAATATGTCTGCGTTGTGGAATGCCGTTTTTCTGTACGTTGTAGCGTGCCCCATGGAATATAATTGCGTCAAACTGTTCTATGTCCATTAATTTATGGTTATTAGTAGTGGTGCATGCGTTTATTTCACAGTGTTTGAATATTTCTGCACCTAATCCTATACCCATGTCTTCTGCGCCGTGAAATGTATCCCAATATAGAATTGTTTTCACTGTATTTGGTAAATTGTCACTTGTATATTTAACTAAAGGTATAATTGGCACTAATAACACTGATTTATTAACATTTTCGCTGTACCAATGTAGTGATAATAATATATATATAAGCGTTAAAACAGTTACAAAAACTACTAAACCTGCGAATTTTCCTTTCATTGTAGCTCATATCTATTATCTTTCTGACGCAAATTGATTTAGCGTTTCTGATATTTCGGTTGTTATCTTTTAGTGTTTACGATTTATGGATTTTTTTTTACTATTTATATTAAGTATTAGATAAATAAATGGTATCAGACGATAATATTGTTCAGGCCACAAATCATACATTTAAAAAAAAAAAACTATCTAAAAATATGTTGAGGTTATGATTTATAAATTTAAATAAAAACTAAGAGCGCGATATATTTGACGCATGCGCACAGAGCGTGAGCAAATCACTCATCACGCGAGTAAAGATCACCGAAAAGTTCACGTGAGTTCTGACGGGTTAAATGACACATTTCATCATTTAAGATATCTGTCAAATTGACACCTATTCACATTTGTTTGGCAAAATGTTTTAATATAGTATTTTGTGAAAATATCTGGAGTGGCTTGTACTCAACTTTCTTTTACGCAGTTTTCACTGATTATTGATTATAAAAATTAGAAACAATATGAAAACCAAGCTAACCTTATATAAATGAATGGGTGGAAAATGATACCAATACCAATTTATAATGGTTTTGAAGTACTAGCTATCAAAACTAACCAATACTCTATACAGAAATGATCTGAAATGTCATGTATCTTATTGAGCCTATTTTGTTTTCCTTAAATAACAGATGATCCTATCTTATAAGCTACATGCGCATTCATGGCAACATAAACAACATATTTATAATGTTTCGTAGCATTTTTCTCGCAACTGGTACATTTTTTGAAGAAATGTTTCAAACAAAAATTGTGCGAAATATTAATATCTTTCAATATGAACATAACAATTTTTGCCGTAAGTGTAGCCGTTCTAGTGATATTGGAGATAGAACAAAAAATGTAAATTTTTCGTGCGACAGTTTTGGCCCTAGAGCGTTCACAGACACACACGCACATACACACACACACACATACACACAGACAACCAGATGTTATTCCGAAAATAGTCACATTCGATTCAGGGAAGGTCAAAACGTGTATATCCGTTGAAATATCGAGTTCGAAATATTTCATGATTACAAGGCTTACTTATTACTTTGTAAAAGAAAGTAAAAATATCAGGCGATGCCTAATTGCATAAAGAATGCCTGGTAAAAATATATTTTTTTTGAATACACAGTTTTGGAGATAAAAATAAAAAACCTCCAAATTTAAACGCTATATCGTTTAGTAATTAATACAATACTCCAATTTACTATTTCCAAATAATTTTGTGGCATATATAGTAAGTTTTAGTAAACATCTTTTCATCATGGATATCGTACGTGTTTAATAATTGCCTGTATTTTAATACAGAATGTGTTCTTGCCGAGATAATTTCGAGCGCAGCCTAAATTACATAATAACACTTGGTGTTATTAAAAATTGTAGTCTAAAACAAATAAACATCATATTTGCAATTAGTAGTATGAATTTTTGCACAAAATTGCGTAAATTTAAACATAACTAGTGTTATCTTTTAAATACGCGGTACGACAGTTATACTTTTCCGATAAGCAACGCGTCGCAAATTGTTTCACGGTAATTTCATAATTGCAATTCGTTATTTCGTTGCGTTTGGAATTGTTACATGAGTATTAAAGTGTTAACCTATAAAATAATGTGGAAAACAGGTAATTGCAATTAGTATTGCTAAAGTTTGACAATGTTCAACATTTATTTTTGTTTAGGAAGTTAGAAATTTTTTATTAACAAATGGAGGAGATTTCGTAATAGAAGAATATATGACGAGACAGGAACTCGAAAATTAAAAACAAAAAGACAATTAGTAAATCTAATTGTAGCTTGTGCATACTATGAAGATGAAATAATTGCCGATAAACTCTTCGACATACGTTATACAACGTATTTTGTATGCTCCAGAATATTAATAATTTAGTGCATTTTTTAAAATGCAAAATTATAATATTTAATTAAATTTTTTATGGCCTTTGAGTTAACAATATGCAAAAATCTTGTTGACATAAAATATCTTAGAATTATTCGTAGCATTTTTGGGTGTTTTAATTATTTTTATAAGGGCAGTATTAAGGCGGGCTCCAAATTTTGAAGCCCTATAACTCGGGAAGTATACGGGAGATTGGATTTAAACTGCGAACGGATTCAAATGGGGTGTTAAATAATATGTGTAGCAAATTTGGTGTGAATCGCTCCGGTACCTTCAGAGGAGTAGAGAGTTTCTTTTTACTTCGATATCGTAAATAGTACCTGACGGCTTTGATGAATGAAGCACCTCGTGACTGGAACTGGAGACAACTGACTGCTTTGCTCGCTGTTTACATACTGCCTATAAATGTTCATTGTGCAACTGGTTAGATTCAATTTATAAAAATTAAGTTTTTCGACGTGTACAAACATTCAATAATTAACATAAAAGTCATTAAAATGCTTCTACATTTTAGTTACGTATTCACATTCTATCAGTATTCAAAATTATAATATTCAATCATTTTTTTCGGCCTTTGAGTTAACAATATGAAAAAACCTTGTAGACATAAAATATCTTAGAATTTTTAGTAGAATTTTTGAGTGTTTTAATTATTTTTATAAGGGCAGTATTAAGGGGGGCTCCAAATTTTGGGCCCTTATAACTCGGGAAGTATACATGCGATTGGATTTAAACTGCGAACAGATTCAAATAGGATGTCAAATAGTATGTATTGTAAATTTGGTGCGAATCGGTCCGGTACCTTCAGAGGAGTAGAAAGCACAAATTTGGTGTTACGAGCGACGATCCAAGTATATAAGTTATATATTTTTTTGGATTCAGGGCGACGTTTTGGGATTTTTTTTGATCTGAGAATGCTACAGACATATGACCGAATGTGGTACTTCGTATGGCGAGATAAAAACTATCCGAATTTCTATGGCGACAATAAATTTAATTAATTCTCGTAATTATTGCGCTTATTATTTGTACTTGTGTCCAAAGAAAATTAGTTTTATTGTAAAATAAATTACTCTTATGTATTTGAAAATTAGAAAATCGCATTAGTAATTTTAAATTAGTTTAAAAGTAACATAAATAATAGTAAATAAATTAACCATAATATTGGTTAACTGTTTTAATAATTATATAAATAAATGTAACAATAACGTAGATTTGTTGCAAATTTATATAATATAAATAATTTTAAAAATAATCGAAATATTTTTATTCACTAACCGCAAAAATAGGTAACTGATTTAATAATAATATAAATAAATGAAATAAAAACACAGATTTGCTGTAAAGTTATTTAAATTAATGGAAAATCAAATCCTAAGAGAAAATATAACACAGTTATGTATTTAAAATTAACAGTAATAATAGTTACATAATTAAAAAATTTAACAGACAATTAAAAAGTAGACATGGTATATAAAATATAATTAAATATTAGCTTATTGTAAAATATTTAAAATATATTTTATTGACATTTACGCAAAGTTGTGATATATTCGCTTATATTCTAAATTATTAAAGCTTTCAAAAAGTATGAACCCCTTAGGCCCCTACAGTCATGGTTTAAACCCAAGTTACCAAAACTTAAGTAATACATTTTGTATTTAGTCCCCTTTGGTACACAAAGGAACCTTAAACCTCTACCTTACCTTACAGTTACCAATGATATTAAAAGGGCACTAAAAACCAAATAAAACCCTTACACATATAATTTGTAATTACAAAATAAGAAGGTATTCGCTAAATTGGACTTCCAGGAACTAATCCTCTAGCACCTCCTAGACGCTCGTAACCGGATATCCCGAATAGAAGCAAGCCCCTAATTCCCCCCTTATCCGTTTGGGTGATTAAACAACGCACCCATAACCCCAGTACCAATCTTCGACATCTGGATACACCGAATACTCTACCGGTTTATGTAACTTTTCACACAGCTGACATAAAACGAATTCATTACTAGGTTGCACAACAAAATGGTGTTTCCACGCGAAATACTTTAAGTATTCAGCGTGATTTGCGTCCAACTTCCACAGATATTCAGCCAAGTGTCTAGGATTCATAAAATCATTGGTGTTAATCACTGAATTGGGCGGGGCAAGTGATTTATAATCAACAAAACTGAATACAACTGGGATTACATTTAACTTCAAGATATTAAACAGTTTCTCTGTTACATAGTCATCACACATTGAATTTTCAAACGATAAATAAAACTTATACTTCTCCTCAATCATATTATAGCAATAAGTTTGGTTTAGACAGGTTAAAGTGCCACATTTTCCATAAATATCAACTGGAATATACTTCTGAAGTTCCTTCACGTAGCGAATGCGTCTTCCAGTCCCTTTGGATTGGCAATTACTGACCATCCAGGCCACCTTATTAGTTTTCTGTTCTAAATTAGTTATTTTTGGTTCTGTATAGCTAGTAGATTGCTTTTTAATGATAGCGTAAGGGGACCAAATATCTGAGTCCCTTTTAAACGACATAGTCCAGTTATAAAAATACTTATTCACTTGTTTCTCGAAATAAGTATTATATGCAGATTCTAAACTGTAGAATACGTATTTTTGATGCCTGGAACGATTCGCTGGACGTCCGTTATTCTTGATGCTGTAGCGAGCACTGTGGAAGATGATTGCGTCGAATTCCTGGATTGCCACAAACGAGTGATTGTGTGTAATGGTGCAGCTTGTGACGCTGCAATTTTGGAATACTTTGTGACCCAGACCGATGCCCATATCTGGGGCGCCGTGGAACGTGTCCCAGTATAAGATATTTTTGTTTTTTACACTCTGGGATATTGGTTTTGTTTGTGTTATATTATGTTTTGGTGCCACATATATTATTTCACTGTTATATATAGTTAATACGATTAATACAATGATTGTTAATATTAAAACGTAGGATTTCATTGTAGTATAATTTTGTAAAACATCTAAACGGTGTTGCTAACTATATTTGTGGGAAAATTAGGGTATTTTTACTGTCCAGGCACATTTGTCACAAAACATTGTTTGGTTAATGTTTTAATATGCCAATCATTAATAATACACGTTTAATTTTATATTTGTGGATATCTTTAAATGTTTTTAAATATATATAGGTCAGGTGCACCAAGTTTACTTTATGCTAAGTTAAGTTTAAATAATATTCAATATCTAATTAAGAATTAGATAAGTCCAATAAAAAAGAAATAACCATTACAATTGTTAACTAAAATATATTTAATTACAACAAAATTAGTAAATAACTTTTAAGTAACTACGGCTTACAATTAATACGCAGTTGCACCACTAGTACTTAACTTTAAATAGAGCTTAGTTGAATTCAGGTATGGAATTTAATATCCGCTAAAAGGAAAATTAAAATTAAATATGTTTAAGTTACACTTTGGCTTCTTTACTATTTAAACTATGCTTATTTTAATAGCGTAATACTTAGAATAAACTAAAAATAAATAACAATACGGTTTAACTTGAAACATACTTCAAATATTACTAATCAATAGTTATAAATAATATAACTAAACTGGTACATCGTAAATTATATTAGAAAAAACAAATATTTTAACTACAATAGATATGTGACACAGGGCCGGACTTAGGTAGCTGCCCTTATACTAGTCTATAGGTGAGGTACTAAGGGTCATCGACCTATAATTGCTAAAATTAAATATTTCACTAGAGCTTAAAATAAAATATTGCATAATAAAAATCTACGCCTGATTTCACCAGTTCTATAAAGTAGAAAAATACTCGAATACAATACAAATAATTCTTACTGGTAGATGTCACCTTTGTGCTCGTTAAAACCATAATTTTATCTGTATTAACTATTCAATAAATAAACTTTTGAGTAAAAACAATTAAATTAGGCAATCAAACCCATAAAACCAATTTTCTATATTATTATAAGAAAAATATGTTAATGGTTCATGCAACAATTTACATAACTGGCACAAAGTATATGTGGTGCTATTAATGATACGAAATGCGTGTTTCCACTCGAAAAACTTAAGGTACGCCACTGGGTCAGCGTCTAGGGACCACAGATACGCTGCAAGTGCCTTGGGACCGTCGAATTGTTGGGTGTTTATCAGTGAATACGGGGGGGCGATCGCACCATAATCAAAATAACCCAAAACAATTGGGACAACATTCAATTGTAAAATATTAAATAGTTTCTCAGTCACGTAGTCTTTACACATAGAGTTCTCAAACGATAAATAAAATTTATAATCGCGCTCTAACATTTTGTAGCACTTGACGCGGTCGGTGCAGCTGTGAGTACCGCACGACCCGTAGACATCGACCGGTATGAACTTGCTCAGCTCTTGAGCGTATTTCAAGCGTCGTTTTGAGCCAGCTGTAGCGCAATTACTGACGAACCACGCCACTTTTTTCCCTCGTTCTTTTATACTCTGTATACTCGGCATTTTATAATTTAATTTCGCTTTCTCGACTAAACCATACGGTCTGTGGATATCAGAATCTATTCTGTATGTCATAGTCCAATTGTAGAAGTGTTCATTTGTTATTGGCTCGAAATTAGTGTTAAATGGCGACTCTAACGAGTAATATATATATTTTTGATGGCAACTACGATTTTTGGGAACACTGTCACTATACACCGAATAACGAGCCCCATGAAATATAATTGCGTCAAAATATTCGGTTGGCAAATATGTTTTATCATACGTTGCGAAGCAGTCTTTAATTGTACAATTTTGAAATATTGAACTACCTGTTCCAAAACCCATGTTTTTTGTTCCGAAAAATGTATTCCAATATAATATAGTTTTTGTATTCGTTACAGTAATATCTTTATAATATTTTGTTTGTGGTAGTAATATATCTTTATTTATATATCGTATATATGATATTTTAATATATTCGGAATGGTAAAAAATTAATAAAATTAATATAAGTGGAGGCAAAAATAATAATATTCGTGGCACACAAAATGAATGTAAACGGTGTCTTTCGGCCATTTGTGACCTGAAAATCAAAATTATCACTATTATAATCTACACTGTTAAAACTCGGGTACAATTACATCACCTATCGCGTTCTCTGTCTAACAAATTATGCTTTATATAAATAATTTCGTAAAACCGTACATATTTTCATAACGAAATTGTATTATTGATAATTAGATATTTGACAGTAACAAAAATACAATTTCGTTATAAAATATTATATTATCGTAACGAAATTATATATATATAATACTTAATATGTTAGTAATTAATAGTTTTACTGTTGATAGACAAAGAACGAGATATAAATCAGGCATAGGTGCCTAAGCTAGATTAGTTATTAGTTTTATTCCCGAACACGATAAATAGAAAATTTGATATTTTTACCAGGCATTCTTTATACAAATACGCAACAATACTATTAAAAAATATTGAGTATGTTGCTTAAATGACAATGTTATCCAATTTTGCGTTCAACATAGCAGCGTTAACAAAATTAAATTCTAAGTTTGCTTACTTAAACAGTTAGCTTTCACTAATCCTAAAAGAACAACACTATGACGTCACATCCGTTGCACTGAAATCACTTATAAGGAAATAGATATACACAGCAGTATAAAGCTTGAACAAGCACTGCGTATAAAATAACAATTTTAATCCTACTACTTAGAATAAAATACTAAATTAATTAAATTACACTTGTATCTAATATATTATACCATGCATATTAAAGCAGTGGCGGTGCTACCATTTTTTTTTAGTAAGCGGCGACAAATTAATTAATTAAAATAGTATTTAAAAAAAAATTATTTCACAGTCAAATCTAGTTTATTTAAATATATTTCTAATTAAATATTCCCAAATAATTCGATGACATGTAAGTAATAGAGTAAATACGCTTAGGTACAGGCACCTTTGCTTTCAGCCGTATGACCATTGTAAATGCTTTTTGCACACTACACTGGCCGTTACGAGATAACAAAGTCGAACAGATAACAATATTTTGAATTTAAAAATAAATATTTTTAACTATTATAGCCTTTGGTTCACAATTAAATAAATAATTATAGATATAAAACGTTTTGCAGTGGTGTAGTGTCTGTAACATGGTCGAAAATAAAAAATGTATTCTTACCGAATAAATTATAAATCGTTTCGGAAAATAATGATGTATATATTATAAACTGTTTTTTTTTAATAATTCAATGCATTTTACATCGCCGTGAAAATGATAGCACAACAGTTTAACTCACTAGCTATGTTATTGTGAATATGAATATGACGCACTGCCTAGTACCACGGATATAGAATAAATTGTACATTTTACTGATATAACATAGTATCGGTTCGGTTTAAGCAACACTTACATTTAATATAGACATTATCGCATAGTTAGGTGAACTACTTTAATTTTTATTCAATAACCAAACACTTCTTCAGTCGATAAAAAGACAAATATCAAATTATTTAAGTCATTTGTTTATTATTATTATAAATATAAATTAAAACTATAATTAATTGCAAAGTGCTACTATGAAGTAAACGACTATTTTGATACGTAAAACGCACCGATGCGTTCAGCTCGCCTTAAGTAAGATACACAATGCAGTGGACGTCTCTCTTCTACTTCACGCTTAGCATTAAAATTGGAAAATAATTGTTTTTAATTATTAGAGCCTATGTATGGGTTCACAATTTGAATAAAATGTTAAAATACTCATTTTTTGATATTATCAAAGACAAGTAGCAAGCATAATAATATAGGGAACTGTAATGCCAACCATTGATGCCTAGATTAGTTAATCTATTCAACACTTTAACTTACCCAGCGTGTTGAACTCTCGATATGATTTTAATACAATATGTGTCTAGCAAGTCTTTTTGTACTGTCCCGATATTTTTTTGTTTGTCTCCCGAGTAATAATAACCCTTTACTAGTTAAGAATTACTAAATATATACATTTATTAAACTTATATTTATTAAAATATTGAAACTACAGACATACGTAATAGGGAAAATAGTAAAAATGGATTCAAAGATCCACAAAATTTTTGAGTACATTTTTATTTTGATCATAATTCTTTTCTTGATGTATTAAATATAATAATGCAATGTTGACGATATAAAAAGGTATCAGATAGTAAAGGGTCAAGTGTATTGATTGATATATAATGGAAAGTGCTTATGTTCTTGTACAAATATAATTATGTTGGATATATATTGACGATACAAATGTATTTTTTCCAATTCTTTGTCGAACTATTTATTCAACTTATTATCTCTAATTGTTTACTTTGACCCACTATTTGTACTAAAACAAGCTTAGGTACGCACCTATGCGTCCAGCTCGCCTTATAAGTAATATATGCGATGCGAGCAATTTTAGTGCATATTTTAAAATTAAAAATTATTATATTTAATATTTTTTTATGGCCATTGGGTTAACAATATGAAAATATCTTGTAGATATAAAAAATCTTAGAATTATTAGTAGAATTTTTGGGTGTTTTAATTATTTTTATACGGGCAGTATTAAGGGGGGCTTCAAATTTTGGGGCCCTATAACTCGGGAAGTATACAGGCAATTGGATTTAAACTGTGAGTGGATTCAAATGGGGTGTTAAATAATATGTGTAGCAAATTTGGTGTGAATCGGTCCGGTACCTTCAGAGAAGTAGAAAGCACAAATTTGGTCTTACGACCAAGCGACGACTCACCTCTAAGTATATAAGTTATATATATTTTTTTGGATTCAGACATTCCGAGCGACGAGACAAACACTTTTTGTTACCTAAATATTCTGATCCGAGAATGCTACAGACACACAGAATGTTTTAGCTTCTTCGGTACTTCGGCGAGCTAATAATTATATTTAAATATTATGGTCTTACGATCCCAGTATTTTCGAAATTAAGCAATCGTAATACGTATTTCCTTGCAACGGACTAATTAGTAATTATATATAATAATAATTTTAATTCGTTGCAATGAGGCAAAATTGATATAAAGTTTAACATGTGTTTTAGACACGATGAATAAATTATTTTTGATGCAAATATCTAACAGGTTTGCAATAATACCAGACTATTGTTGACTAATAGATTCCTTGTCTGTTTGTCTATATGGCAAACAAAGACAGTTATAGTAAGGCATTAATATTCTAGTGGTAAGACTAGTGCATTCCAATGGCTAACTATAAGAAATTATTGACTTATAGAATGCTATTTGCAATTTGATGACGAAATCATTGAATTATAACCGATGTTATTGGCAGCTAACAAATATTAAAGAAACAATAACCCAGGATATTTATTACTTAAGTACCATAAATCCGTTTTCAATAATCTTGGCTATAGAGCGTTCACACACACACATATACACACACATACACACACAGACATCATTTCGACTATAGTCAAATTCGATTGAGGGATGGTCAAAACAGTTCGAACATTTTCTAGATTATTATACTTCTTTTAGACTTCGTCTAAGACAGTAAAAATGAAGATAAACCCGCCTTCTTTGCCCAGTGACCGAAACAAGTAATATTTATTTCCTTTTACTTGGGAATTTGCAGTAATAAAAATCTCACCGTTCCAGTTACAAGATATCTGCATTGGGACTTTCACAACATAATATTAATGTTATTTATTTTTTAATTCTTGATGTTTACTCAATGCTGTAATTTAAATTCTAACTAATAATTTACCTGGTTTCCAAACCCATTCGATCAAACAAAACGTAATCATTTTGTAATAATTCACGTAACTTTATTAAACCCCCTAAAACTAATCTAGTTTAACTGTAGGTGTCTTTAACCTCTAAATAAATAAATTACGATATATTTAAATAAATTAAATTTTTTATATAATACAAAATAAATTATTTAGTTTAGCATAAATTATGATTTTAAAATATTTAATAGGTTCAGTTTTGCAAGGTTGAAGACAATGCAAAAATATTCAGATTCACATTGATAACATCGCCATATAAAATTATAGAAATAGACCTTACATCAGACACCACTTCCGAAATGTAACACAATTCGTGTCTGTAATAGTGAAAATTACTTCATTTCGGATATTACATGAGAATTTACACTATTGTTTTACTGTGGACATCCGTATTACTTACTAGAACTGTTATTAAATACGACTTAAGTAATACACTTCCAACTCTAAAACAATCCAAAAGCTCAAAATATAAAATTGGACCGAGTTATTTTTATAAATAAAATCATCAGTTGATGCCTAATTGCGTAAAGAATGCCTAGTAAAAATATCTATTTATGTGTATTACTTAAGTCGTATTTAAGACTTAAGTAATACACTTCCAGCTCTAAAACATTCCTAAAGCTCATAATAAAAAATTGGGCCGAGTTATTTTTATAAAAAAAATATCAATCGATGCCTAATTGCGTAAAGAATGCCTGGTAAAAATATCAATTTTTTTGAATACACAGTTTTGGAGATAAAAATAAAATAAAACTCGAAATTTGAACGCTATATGGTTTAGTGTCCCATTTACTATTCCCAATTAATTTTATGGCATATATAGTAAGTTTTAATTAGTATTTAAGTCGTAAACACCTTTTCATCATGGATATCTTACGTGTTAATGTTATTACCTGCATTTTAATACAGAATGTATTTACGACTTAAGTAATAGACTTCCAGCTCTAAAACATTCCTAAAGCTCATAATAAAAAATTGGACCGAGTTATTGTTATAAAAAAAAAATCAATCGATGCCTAATTACGTAAAGAATGCTTGGTAAAAATATCAATTTTTTTGAATACACAGTTTTGGAGATAAAAATAAAATAAAACTCGAAATTTGAACGCTATATGGTTTAGTGTCCCATTTACTATTCCCAATTAATTTTATGGCATATATAGTAAGTTTTAATTAGTATTTAAGTCGTAAACACTTTTTCATCATGGATATCTTACGTGTTAATGTTATTACCTGCATTTTAATACAGAATGTATTTACGACTTAAGTAATAGACTTCCAGCTCTAAAACATTCCTAAAGCTCATAATAAAAAATTGGGCCGAGTTATTTTTATAAAAAAAATATCAATCGATGCCTAATTGCGTAAAGAATGCTCGGTAAAAATATAAATTTTTTTGAATACACAGTTTTGGAGATAAAAAATAAAATAAAACTCGAAGTATGAACTCTATTTGTTTAGTGTCCCATTTACTATTCCCAAATAATTTTATGGCATATATAGTAAGTTTTAGTTAGTATTTAAGTCGTACACACCTTTTCATCATGGATATCTTACGTGTTAATGTTATTACCTGCATTTTAATACAGAATGTATTTACGACTTAAGTAATAGACTTCCAGCTCTAAAACATTCCTAAAGCTCATAATAAAAAATTGGGCCGAGTTATTTTTATAAAAAAATATCAATCGATGCCTAATTGCGTAAAGAATGCTCGGTAAAAATATCAATTTTTTTGAATACACAGTTTTGGAGATAAAAAATAAAATAAAACTCGAAGTATGAACTCTATTTGTTTAGTGTCCCATTTACTATTCCCAAATAATTTTATGGCATATATAGTAAGTTTTAGTTAGTATTTAAGTCGTACACACCTTTTCATCATGGATATCTTACGTGTTAATGTTATTACCTGCATTTTAATACAGAATGTATTTACGACTTAAGTAATAGACTTCCAGCTCTAAAACATTCCTTAAGCTCATAATAAAAAATTGGAGCGAGTTATTTTTATAAAAAAAATATCAATCGATGCCTAATTACGTAAAGAATGCTTGGTAAAAATATCAATTTTTTTGAATACACTGTTTTGGAGATAAAAATAAAATAAAACTCGAAGTATGAACTCTATTTGTTTAGTGTCCCATTTACTATTCCCAAATAATTTTATTTACATTTATAAATATATTGTTTTGTTCCAATAATAATATTATAATAAATCTATTCGGCCAAATGTAATTAATATTCGATACTCGGGGGCGAATACAGAATACTAACGAGTACTCATTACAGCTCTAGTACTTAGGTATTCGTTTGAATCTGTGAGTACTCGTGGCTTATGTGTGATCGGCCCTTCGAGTACGGAGGCTGGCAGCAATGCGAACATATTTTAATACGAGTGTGATATACGTATCGTGACTTATAAACCACATGTTGTCCTTTCCGATAATATGTGCATGTTTCCATTATTTATAAATAACAGCATCAAGGCTGTGTTTAAACCGTTAGATTCGCGTATATACAAATGTTACTTTTACTTTTTGCGGTAAAGGGTACACCTCTAACCCTTTTACTACTAAACAATATTTCCGTTTTAATATACGTACTTTCTACAATTTCACTTTGTAAATATCCGACAATATTCTATCAATTTCTCACGATATTAAACAATTTCTTGTAATTTGTTTCGCAGATAAATCTGACCACAACGAATAAAAACAATAGAAGCATATTTTTTTCTGACTAAGGTGCGTGCAAGGCTATAGTACAATACATAGTAAAATTATGACGACAGAATATTTAGATTAACATAATATAAATTACAATAATCGATTTTTTATAACTATAGTAATTGTATCATTACTATTTACACAAAAAAACGAACGAATTACTATATACTTATCTACAATTCATTATACTAGGTGTGTTTAAGTAAAACATAGACAAAATATGAGTAGGTACAGACACCAATGCCTTCAGCTCGCCATATAATCAACATAAAAAAAAAGACGAAATCATGTTTAAAGCCACCAACTTTTTATAACATATTTATAACTCCTGATTATTAAAACAAAATTCAAGCATGTATATAAACTTGAATGAGCCCCCCCCCCCCCTCATATACATGCTTGAATTTATAATTTCCGGTGTTATAAGGCCCTAAAAATGAAACCCGCCTAATATAGACACAAAATATTAATGTACTATGCAATAAATTAAATATCACCCAACATGAGAGATGCCTTTATATACTCGTATAATAAACCTTTTGTTCAGTTGATCATGACCGCTTTTGCATCTTTAACATCTGCAAAATGACGTAAATATCCTTGAATATTGACGTTTTAAACAATACAAATCAATATTGTTTTTATTTTAGTTCAAATATCATCGAACAATACATACAAGTATAGCTGGAAGCACTACTGCATGTAGGCTTGCAATTGATGTAAGAATAAATATTTTATTAAATTGTCATAATTTATTATTTATAAATATGTAATATTTATATTTTGATTGCCACAATTTTTTATAGTGTAATATAATTTCTTTGCTAAATAAAATTAATTCTGTCCTATAGCCAATGTATTGAAATAAAATTTGATGGAAGCACTAACGCTTGCATGCGTAATTTAACAAAATATAAATTCAGAATCGTGAATATTTGGCTAATAAATATTTATGTCCATTAGATACACGACAACAATGTATAATTAGAATTGATGGAAGCACTAACGCTTGCTTGCTTGGTTTAGTGAAAATATGTAATTAACACATTTAAAATATAAACGTTTCGTATTTTTCGAAATGCTAAATCTTTTGAAGTGCACTCGTATCTAGCGTGCAAAATATAATTATCGTTTAACCTACGAATACCCTTGAATATTGCTAGAATTTCTACAGTTATTTACCGAACCGGATGTGTCATCCATATATTATTCAGTAATTTGGTGTGCGTTTGATTTCCCTCATTCATAGCTGAAGTAATAATGACCAAATGACATAACATATCGCATCCTCGCTTGTATTACAGCAACAAAATAAAGAGTATACGTGTTTACTTAACCGTATTTCCGGTTTCCTGTCATGCAGTTTTACCGCCTACGCTACTGATTTTCACAATCAAACTATTTAAACACCAGTTAAACGAACGACCATTTTTGGCATTTCGGTTATATAACATTTGCCCATATAATCCAACTTTTAGTTTATAATTATACTAATATTATGGCGAATTTATAAACAATCCTAACGTATTACGTAAATTTATAATCATTTTTACAGTGTAGCATTGTTTTTTCCACCACACCTCATTTCGTCATTAAAACTAAGTTTAAATCTTGTACATCTAAAACCAAATGCTAATGGCAGCAGTATTCCCGTAAAGGACTTATTTAATAAGCAGCACTAACATATTCTGAATTGGCCTAAACCTCCTAACTCCTTTAGTAAAAAAAAACAATTTTAAATCTTGCAAATCTATAACAGATTGCTGAAAAGACCATATACAACAGTTTTCCTATAAAGGAGTAACTAAATAAGGTGCACTAACGTATTCTATCAATTCCTTTCGTCAAACTAAACCAATTATAAATCTGTTAAATCTAAAGTAAAATGCTAATATCCATATTTTTATATTACAGCTCAAACTCGTCTTCTATCAGCAAGAAACCATACAAGAACTCGAGATGATCAACTGCTATCCTTGCTAGCAACCAGAAGACGTCAAATCCTCCAAAACCGCTTCAAAAACCACCTGAAAAACATTGTAGAAATAACCACAACTGGATCAAACCTCACATCAATTCCAAAACCACCATCATTACCCAATCGAACAATAAATGTCCACTTAAACCTCTCAGATTTCCTACACGACACCAATACATCATCAGAACTTGAAGATGCCATTAATCCTAGCACTGAAATCAACTTAGTGAATGTAGCATCCCCTAGAAGTGCTCTAAAACCTCGGAGACATGGCGAAAGTCCGGATAAAACGTCGCCGGAAAAGGCGAAAAACATGCCCATCATCCGTAACATATTATTTCGAAGGAAAATGAGCTTTTTGAATCGAAAAGTACCCCTGGACTTAGAACAAATTGCTATTGATACTTTAGGCTTATCGGAAATAACTAAAAACACAGATGATTTGATTTTTGATAATGAAGATTCATTGCAAGTGGAAGAAAGCAATCATGATAAGTTGATTTATTATGATGTGAAGAATAATGCTTCGAAGAAATCGGGAAATTCGTTTGAAGATTCATCGGATGAAATCAAAATGATGCACAATAAAACTGATCCAAAACGTACAGACGAAGTCATTTTAATATTCAATCAAACTTCGACCACCAAGAAACCTGATCCCACAACAACAAAAGTTCCTGAATCTAAGTCCAGTTCAACACAGAAAACTGAAGCCCCCAAACTTGATAAAATCCAGGAGAAACCAAGGAACACTACGCGTTTTATGTCGTCCCACCTATCTTCTTACTTCAGACCGCTGGATGTACCAGAAGAAGAAATGCAACCTTTTCTGCATTTCGGAGAAAAACTACCACATAAAACTCAAAGTACCAATTTTTCAAGTGAAGAAGCAACAGTTAAAAACGAAGAAGAAATCGATGAAAACATGGATGTATCAATTGTGAAACCAATTTACGAAAATAAGATTGCTAAATTAAATCTTCCTACCCAGAAAGTCAATGTTGCAAGAGACTACTTCAAGAATCGCCTTCAGAACAAAAGTACATCAAAGTCTATGATGGAAATGACTCCTAAACCAGAGAAGAAACACCAAAACTACAATACACAACTACGTAATATGACTAGGAATCGTGGATTTAGAAATATGACTATATTCCTACAACAGAAACGAAGTGGTTTACGCCAAACAATAAACTTAAAACCAAATGCAAGTTTATCCGATTTGAAGCCTTCGACAATTGCAGAAGTGACTTCAGAAAGAGCTAGTACAAAAAGTATTAACACCACAACATACAAACCCAAATTAGACTTAAGAGTATCAACTACAACACGGAGTACTGAGGAAAGTACAACAGAACCAATAAAAATAGTAATCGCTTCTAGAATTGCGTACAACACTGAAACTTCAATACCTGAAGTTAAAAGTACTCAAAAAGTACTTCGTAACAATGTAACTGAAGCATCTGAAACAACCCCCAAGCCTAAAGCTTCAACTCTTGAACCTACTACTCAAATATTAATTAATTCTGAACCAATTGACGCTTCAACAGAAATAGAATCTGAAGTTCCAGAAGTTACTCCTGCAATAACAACTACAAAAACTACTACAAAGCCCAAACTTAGACCACTTACTACAAAAACAACTCAAACTCCTACTACAACTGCAAAAGCGAAAGAAGTGTCTTCCATTCATCCAGAAACCCAAACTGGTACCACAAAGACTCAACTGCCTGAATCTACAAATGTTCCAATCTTCACCCAGACTTCTAGATCATCTGTACGTAGTTCGTACACATTTGAGACAACTACTGAGACTGTACCAACTACAAGAATACTATCCACTGCAGTAGTAACTTCGGTTTCGATTGAATCGAAGCCAAAAGTGAACAAAAGCGAAGATAAATTAATTGAGACTTCTACAGAAGATGCAGAAGCTACAGTTGTAGCAGTGTTAAGTAATTTTACTTCCCAAGCTTTTCAAAGCAATGCGACCCAAGGCCAGATTTATCCCAATATGGATGTATCTAGGCGCAACATTTCCAGGAATTCATTCCCTATATTTAACACCAGTGTTACAAATATGGATATGTACAAGAGAAATATATCCAGGGATACTTTAATAGCTGATTCAAATATGCATACAACAAATACAGTAATTCTTGATATCTTCAACACGACTACAAGCCGAAATATGATCAATTCCAGAAACTCATTTCCATTACCCAATACTACAACTTTAAACGTCGAAGAACCACTTCGAGGAATACAGCCCCGAAGAAATACATCCAGGAATTCATTCTCTGTACCTAATAACAGCACTAAAGTAGCAAATTTAGATTCAAACACACAGCTGGAAGAGAAACTTCCAGGAACTTATACACCTCGACGAAACACATCCAGAAACTCATTCTCTGTACCATATAACAATACCAAACCTACACATTTGGATTCAAATATAGAATCAACGCGAAGAAAATACCCAGCAGTTTTTAACGCCACCAATATGGAAACAAATCGAAGAAATACTTCCAGGAACTCGTTCTCTATCCTCTACAATATTACTAAATCCAATTTGGATTTACCACAAAGGAATATATCTAGGAAATACCCAATCATTTTCAATATAACTGAGCAAAGGAATAGAACGTTGTTTATTTTAAAACCAAATAGAAACAGGAATGATTCAACAATTGCACCAGAAACGACAAGATCTGATTTCATTATTAATGTTCCTGATTTGGAACCAACTTTGGTTACCACAGAAACTATAGTTTCTGGACTGGAAATTACAACTTTTCCTACAACTGTATTTGAATCAATGAATTCACCAATTGATCTACACGATAACATTACATCTAAACCGGAGTCTAAACCAGACACAGAACTTAAGTTTAACACCACCCCTGAACCAGAGACAGAACTTAAACTCCCCATTGCAACATTATTCAACATAATTGACTTCAATCGTCCATCAGAAAACGTAACAAAAGAATACAAATTATCGGGAACTGAAACTGTAATTTCCCGGAAAGAAACTGAACCAGGATTCGATAATATTCATGCTGCATATATTTTGGCAGCTTTGGGCTTTTTACCAATGATGGTAATAGTTATTTATGTTGTGAGAAGTGTAATTAAGCGTAAGAACAAAATGTTTGAAGATTTCGAAGCAGAGCTTCATGACAGTGACAAAAAGACAATTATTAATCCAGTTGCAAGACTTCCAGCTTTGGTTCTAGATAGTTCTAATCGTTGGGAGTTCCCTAGGGCAAAGCTTCGCTTACAAACTTTATTGGGGCAAGGAAATTTTGGACAAGTAAGAGCATCGTATTCTTCTTTATGGTACTAGGTGCTAACTATGTTCAATTCCAGGTTTGGAAGGCGGAAGCAGATGATCTCAAAGGGCATGTAGGTCTTACACGACTTGTAGCTGTTAAGACAATTAAAGATGGTGCTGGGTCTAAGGAAAGGGATGATCTTTTAAAGGAATTAGCTTTGATGCAAAAAATGGGGTCGCATCCAAATGTTGTTACTCTTCTAGGATGTTGTACCGATAAAGGTAAATCTACAACTGGATTTAATTGGAAACTAGATAATTATAGTGTTTTTTTGGTTTCAGAACCATATTTATTGATTATGGAATATGTTATGTATGGCAAACTATTAACATTTTTACGTGACCATCGAACTAGACGGGATTACTACAATTTTAGTGATGATGCAGCTACTTTGACTGCGAGGGATTTAACAGTTTTTGCGTACTGTGTTGCTAGAGGGATGGAGTATTTGGCTTCAAAAGGGGTAAGTTTAACCCCTGGGGGAGCACAAAAATGTATTCGGAAGTTTTGTTTTAAAGTTAGATAGAAGATGGGAAGAAAATAGTAGTTACAATTGACATTTTGCTAATTGCAGAATGGAAGATCTTGTCAATGTTGTTTAATTTGTTCTGGATAAAAATACGAAAACTATTGTTTGACCTTTCGTTTTTAGGACAAACTTTCATGCATTATTTTCTATATATTGTTAATAATAATCGTGATGATTGGAAACTCATTTTATAATAAATGCAACAGACGGAGATTGAGTACATGTAATTATTATTATTTAAATAGTCATACCAAGTAATTGCAAATGGTTCCTATATGATTAGAAACTTAAAATAATCTTTAAATCTTTTAGACATGATTAAAAAACTAAATTACAATTTCGTGACTCTCCATTTAATTGTTACAGATAATTCACAGAGATCTGGCTGCCAGAAATATCTTAGTGGATCATAACAAGTTGTGCAAAATCGCAGATTTTGGGATGTCCCGGGAAGCCCCTTCGGGGGAGGTGTCAGAACCCCGTCAACCAAGGAATGCGTTACCTGTACGTTGGATGGCTATAGAATCTCTTATGTATTCTGCATTTACCCATAAATCTGATGTCTGGGCATTTGGGGTGTTGCTATGGGAGATCGTAACTCTAGGTAAGCTTCGCCACCCACTCAGGGGCGATTGAAGGGGCAATTTTGATAGTAAAAATAAACTGTGATAGGTTCGTCTCCTTATGCCAATATGTCTGGCCGCGAAGTGATGCGATTAGTCTGCGACGGTTATCGATTGGAGCGGCCCAACCACTGCAAACCTGAGTTGTATATGGTGATGGCCCGCACCTGGCACACCGACCCGACCCAACGACCCGCGTTCTCCGACTTACGGACGGAACTAGCCGAAATGCTGGAGAATACGAATGCTGGAGAGGGCAGTTATGTTGACTTGGAGAGTTTTAGAGCAGACTCCACCGTGTATGAGATTGATAATTGCACGCCACGTGGGAATTATTGCACTGTTAAGAGTAGATTCTCGGAGTTTGAGTGCGATATTTGAGGTGATTAAATTCCAAATTTGATATTATTAAAATTTGAATTAAAGAAATATTTGTGATTTGATTTGTGGTGAACAAATTTGAAATATCAGTCGAAATTTCTTTTATTTATCTAGTCTAAAATGAATTTTTTTTTTTATGATTTTGAGAAAGATGTTATTGTTGTTGACACGTATATCTATTTCATATTATATTTGTGTATGCTTTTTTTTTATATAAAGTATTATTTTATATTGTATATATAATTATGTAGTTTTTTAGGAAAATTAAGACTAATTTTTACATATTGTTATATAATGTAGATGGAATATGTAAAAGAAATAAAATAATTTCAAAATGATGGGTCATTAATTATTACACTTAAATACACTGTAAAATTACAAGACAATGAAAATTCATGTAATTATTCAAAATTATAATATTTAATCATTTTTTTCGGGCTTTAAGTTAACAATATGAAAAAATCTTGTAGATATAAAATATCTTAGAATTTTACATAAAATTTTTGGGGGTTTTAATAATTTTTATAAAGACAGTATTAAGGAGGCTCCAAATTTTGGGGCCCTATAACTCAAGAAGTATACAGGCGATTGAATTTAAACTACGAGCGAATTCAACTGGGGTGTTATATAATATGTGAAGCAAATTTGGTGTAAATCGATCCGATACCTTCAGAGGAGTATATAACTATAAAATGAAATAACAAGCATTGACCCAACGCACTTATGCGTACAATTCACCTTTTGGATAGAATCAACAAAAAACAAGTAGCGAGCATAAAAAACGATGATTGTATAATGCCATTTATTGCTGGCTAGATTAATGAATCTATTCAGCATTACATTATATTATTTTTAATATTATAGGGCTTTTGCGATAAAAATCTGAAATTATGCAAAATTGTTATAGATATAATAAGTCTTACATTTTTTTGTAGATTTTTTTGATATATTCAAAAAGGAAATTTGTGCAAATTTGAAAATTCATTATTATATATTTCAATATTTTTTTACGGCTTTTGGGTTAATAATATAAAGAAATCTTATAGGTAGAAAATATCTTAGAATTATTAGTAGAATTTTTGAGTGTTTTAATTATTTTTCTAAGGACAGTATTAAGAGGGGCTCCAAATTTTGGGGCCCTATAACTCGGGAAGTATACAGGCGATTCGATTTAAACTGGGAGGGGATTCAAATGGGGTGTTAAATAATATGTGTAGCAAATTTGGTGTGAATCGCTCCGGTACCTTCAGAGGAGTAGAGGGCACAAATCCAAGTATATAAATGCGATCGTGCACCACCGTACAATCAAGCAAAACGATATACACCGGTTGGTTACACTAGATCAAGTAGTGTAAAGTATATAAGTTATATATATATATTTTTAGATTCAGACATTCAGAGCGACGAGATAAACACTTTTTAGAATACTTTAGTTTCTTCGGTATTTCGGCGAGCTATAAATCTTTAATTAGCATTTTTAATTAAAATTTATATCCAGTTTGAGGCCCTAATAAAGAAAAGTAGAACGCAAAATAGTAAGATAACTGTTTAATATATTTAATTCTCATAGATAGTATGTCAGAAAGAGTAATAATGGAATGTATAATAATAAAACAATATATTGTTGTAAATTTGCACAAATTAACTCTGTGAGAAATAAGGAACCTATTTATTAAGATAATGACACCGGCATTATTGTTAGATATATTTGTTGTGTGTGTGTGTCCTACACTTGATGGCGCTGCCAACAACTTTCGCGATTTAAGTAAACCACAAGCAGGCGCGCAAAGATAACAATATGTTAAATGGCTTAATGCGGAGAAAGTAGATGGTATCTTTGTAGTAAAGCGTATATGTGGGTATATATATATATATATATGCAGATTAATCTTCATCTGGTACCCGCAGCTGAATGCTGAATGCTGAAGTGGTGGTATGCGCAGTGACGTGATGACAAAAAGTAGGTATATTCATATGCGCGACCTGCTCGAGGAACTACTGGCGATGGCATGACCTCGATTTCGCGGAAAGCGAACCATTGTACAGTTACGCTAATAAACACCGACCTCTCGCACGACGAACACTCATTCCACTCGTATTTTATTCAATTCATATAAACATTTTCTTTAAATCCATTATTACGACTAATTCTATTAATAATTGTGGTTTTTTGGTCGATAAAGTCCATTTTTGTATTTATAAACAATAGTTTATAATAACAAGCTTAGGTATAACGCACCTATGCGTTCAGCTCGCCTTATAACTAATATATACAATTCGAGCAGCAGTTTTAATTATTATGGCCTTTTAGGTAACAATTTGAATATATATTATAGATATAAATAGTCTTGCCATTTTTTGTAGATTATTTTGATAAAAAACAAGCTTAGGTACAACGCACCTAAGCGTCCAGCTCGCCTTATAACTAATATATACAATTCGAGCAGCAGTTTTTAATTATTATGGCCTTTTAGGTAACAATTTGCAAATATGTTACAGATAGAAAAAATCTTACAATTTCTTGTAGATTATTTTGATAAAAACAAGTTTAGGTACAACGCACCTATGCGTCCAGCTCGCCTTATAAGTAATATATGCGATGCGAGCAGCAGTTTTTAATTATTGTGGCCTTTTAGTTAACAATTTGAAAATATGTTATAGATATAAAAAGTCTTACAATTTTTTGTAGAATATTTGCATAATAACAAGCTTAGGTACAACGCACCTATGCGTCCAGCTCGCCTTATAAGTAATATATGCGAAGCGAGCACCGGTTTTTTATTATTACGGCCTTTTGGTTAATAATTTGAAAAAATGTTATAGATATAATTATTTGTAGATTATTTTGATGCATATTTTAAAACGCAAAATTATAATTTTTAATATATTTGTATGGCCTTTGAGTTAACAATATGAAAAAATCTTGTAGATATAAAATATCTTAGAATTATTAGTAGATTTTTTGGGTGTTTTAATTATTTTTATTAGGGCAGTATTAAGGGGGGCTCCAAATTTTGGGGCCCTATAACTCGGGAAATATACCAGCGATTGAATTTAAACTGCAAGCGGATTCAAATAGGATACCAAATAATATGTATACCAAATTTGGTTTAAATCGCTTCGGTACCTTCAGAGGAATAGAGTCCAGAGAATCCAGTTATATATGTTTTTGGAATCAGGGCGACGAGACAAACACTTTTTGTTCCGAGAATGCTACAGACACACAACCGTATGCTTTAGCTTCTTCGGTACTTGGTACCAAACTCTGTGTATACAACATAATATTTCACCTTATATGAAATATAATAATTAAAATTTTACAACATACAGTTGTTTTATTAATTACATTAATTAAAAATATTGTCGACAAATTGCGTGATTACGTACTTGTAAATTACTGTAATACCTACAAGAAAAGAAATAAACAGTTTGCAGACATACACAAAAAATGCCATAATAATAACATGTATACGAAATTAAACAATACGCAGAAGTGCAAGCACCAATGCCTTCCCCACGCCAAACGACAACTTATAATCAGTTGAATTTAATTATTTAATTAGTAAATCCTTTTTATTATAGGTATTTCACCCGTAAGTAACAATTATCTCGTATAATTTCTCAATATATCGACATAAATCGCATTTTTATGCGAGAATTTTTCATTCCAAGAATGTAATAAAACACATGGTCGAACGAAATAATTCTTTTTGTATACATACTGCGTTCAACGAGTTAAAAATGCCACAATAATAATATAAATAAAACATGACTTGTTAGTGGCAATGAATGATTAAATAAAAATTCAGATTTCCTGCTTGGAAAATTGTAATAACAACAACAACAACAACAATAAAGGTCTTTTATTGTTAAAAAGAAAGAAATTTATGTTATTTGTATTTAGAATTGTGTGGATTTTATTGCATCTTTACGACTTTAACGATTGGTCCAAAAAAGAAAAGTTAATTTTAATGTTTAATTATACAAGGGGTACAAAAGGTTGAGAGCCACTGGTCTACTAATACAATATAGTTAACGATTTAAATAATTTAAAACAAATAAAAATAAAATTACGGGAGTTCTATTAATAATAATATGCAGATTTTTGTTTGTTTGTTTGTTTTAATGCAGTAATATAACAATAATTAGCGGAAAGGCAACGCGAAACGACAAAGATATGCGGTAAACAGTTATATATACGTTTCTTCCACATCTGAAGAGTCCCCCACGACCAACGAGTGTGCTTCTAGCGGAGTGCCGATCGCGCGGATGCCTGGTATAATTCATTTGATTTGAATGTCTCTGGGTCACGGCCAAACGTGACACCAACTTACTTGCATCTGTACGCTTCTTCAGTAGAGAGATCACAGTTTTTTCCCATCCTTAGTTCAGCAAGGTTTTGTCCCAACTAACTGCGGCTTAAACTACCGCAAGAACTTAGTTGACTTTGACGTTTTGTAATCTTGTACACGTAAAAAGACTTAAAAGAGTGCAACATTAAATATTGTACGATTTAAATTACATTACAGTGGTGAAAAATGTGTTAAATAAAAAATAAGTTAATCAAGTTTAAGTTATTTAAAACAGTGCGCAACCATAGTCAATATTGTGCAACTTGAGATGAAATCATATTTATAAAAAAGAAGAAATAACTCGAATTATAATTCCAAGTGTCTATCTGGACTTTCTTGTACGTATAATCAAATAATATGTATTAATATTTTGAGGTATATTTATATTATTACTCGAAATTCAACCATATTTCTTAATATTAACTCAGAGAAGCTGAACACGTGTATATCCGCTAAAGTCTAGTGCGACATGATTCATGATTATAACTTCCTTCCTTTTAGACTTCGTCCAAGTGTGTAAAAATGTTCCAACATCTCAAAAATAACCGAAACTAATCGAAAATCCAGTCAAAATGATTCTCAAACATTTAATTATTTATATATTAATATTAATCCAAATTACAACGATAAAATCAGACGAAGAAGTCTCCGATTTTGTTTTCGAAAATGAATCGCCAAATATCACAGAAATCGCATTTGATGATTTTGAGAACGATTTAGACTATGAAGACGAAGAACTGTCCAAACCGGAAGTGTCCCGAGAGACACTAGTGCGTCAGGTGATCTTAAACAGTATGAAGAGTGCCGATATGAAGGAAAAGGTTGCCCGAGTTCTGCCTATTTTGCGAGTAATGTCGCCAGATCAAAAATTGGCACTCGCTTCCCTTGTAACGTCGCAGGTTTTGGCACCGGCGAGTAAAAGGTTAACACTAGACCAGGTAATTAAAAAAACGATTTAAAATGAGACTAATTTGTCTGTAAAACAAGAAAATGATATTCTTAAAACAAAAGTATTACTAGTGGCTCATCCGCCATGCCCATCTTGACGCTGGACATACATAATAGCACAAAAAGTATCCCAAAACAAATAACAAATAATGGACTTTTAATAAAATGAACGCATTCATTATAAATGTTTTCATAAAACAATATAGATTATTAATTGTAATTTTTAATCTTAATTTATAATTGGTTGGTTGTGAATAGACTTAGAATAAAATTAACGCATTCATTATAAATTTTGTTACTGTAAACCCTAGCATTATTTGTCATAAAATAAACTGTATTATTAATTGTAATTTTTATTCTTATTTACTAATTGGCGGGCTGTGAATGAACCAGTAACAAATTGAATGCATTAATTATAAATTTTGTTATTGTGAACTGTAGCATTATTTTTCATAAAATAGAACCTGTATTATTAATTGTAATTTTAATATCTAATTGGCCGATTTGTGAATGGACCTTTAAATTATAAATTTTGTTGCTGTGAACCCTAGCATTATTTGCCATTAAATAAACATCCAGTTTATTGTGAATTTGACTAAAATTATAATTAAGTTTGCATATTTCCTTTTTTAGAAAAACTACATTTACAGTTTAAAAGTCTAATCACAGCATACCAATTAATAATTTAAATTAGAAATTACAATTAATAATACAATACTAGCCATGACAGTATTAAAATTTATAAATAATGCGTTAATTTCGTTGCTGTAAATGCTTGCATTGTTTGACATATAACAAACTGAATAATTAATTGTAATTCCTCGCAGTAAACGCAGCTTAATATTAAACCAGAGTTAAATCTGTTTATAGGTGGCAGCCCTATTTGGTAATAACCCAAATACAACCGCAGAGTTAATGTTACCGATATCTCTAGATGTTGCCAACATGTTCCGAAGTTCCCGTAGTGAAAAAGGGCCTACAGCCGAAGAGCTGCGAGCTCCTTATCGTCCTGCAGGCATATTCAGGCGCAATATAATCGATAGGGGGCATTCAAAAATATTTCGACCCCGGAAACCTAGTAAAATATCTAATAGCAAGGAGCCACCCAACTGTGAACTATTTACTAGTAATATTTGCCTGAAAAGCCATGACTACCCCATGTAAGTCAAAAGGGTAATTAGGGATGGTTAAGGCACACATTTATTGTTGTTAACAATTGATATAATGAAATAAATTGTTATTGTTGATGCATTTTATAACTTTCTCCAATTTAATAAGGGGCTAGAAATTACTAGTGGATTACGAAAGCAATGACTTTCACGCCCAGATTTGTACGATTTAATAATAATAAGTGATCCTATTAAATAAATGGCACGAAGAAAGTTATTTTTAATGCAAAATATTAAAGTATCACTCAAAGGCAAGCAGGAGTGGCCTTTTATACATAGTTTTCACTAATAATATTCTCCCAGCAAACCAACATGTATATATTACATATCTGATACATTACATTTAGAGATATACTAGATATGTATCAGATACATATCTTTATGTTGTGTTTGCTGGGAAGTATCAAAAATTAAAGATGCATGTGTCTTAGTAAATCAACATGTATATATTACATATCTGATACATTACATTTAGAGAACACTAGATATGTATCAGATACATATCTTTATGTTATTTATTTATAAATTAATTTGTAATTTCTAGAGAACAAATAATGTCGAGTATTCGACGTAACAAACATGCAATGAAAGCATTGCTGTCCGACTTTAAAGCATTGCCAAAAGATGGCAGTATGGACGGTGTAAACCCGGAAGAAAATAAATTGAACATCAATGAAGAATCTAATGAAGTCAGGTAACCTACTTTCCGGTTAACAAATCATCAAAACTAAATTAAAATTCTTATAATTCGACAGATGTCTTACCGTATATTTGAACAAGTTAAACATATGTTAAAACCAAATTAGTTTGAACTAAAAACGTTATAGAAAATATCCAACTGTTATAATTATTTGGTACACTTACAGGGACCGATTTAGGACACCGTAAATCCATTTACAAGGGCCCTAAATTAATTGAATATTATACCAAAAATAATCTATGTTTTAACCCCAATGAAAATTAATTACATAAAAACCCCAGAAATAAAATTTAACTAAACACATGATTTATATTTTTAAATTAATACAATTTTTTTTCAGGCGTACAGGGACGGACACAGGGTATATGTGCCCCTCGTTAATACGGTACGCAAGGCCCCAGAAAGCTCGGGCGACGTCTGGACAATGGAAATATATAGTTAATACAGTTGACCATACACAGACGTTACGTCTAGAGCGATGCACGTAAGTTTCTGAATATTATTCAGAAAAAGATAGGAATTTTAAAATATTTTTGGTATTTTTAGGAAAGCTGGTGACACCTGTACGTATCTTACGGATAATTTTAAATCTCGCTGTGTGCAAGTTTATAATTACCATCGACTGTTAACCTGGGATCAAGCGAACGGTTTACATATGGACATATTTAAGGTTTGCTTAAATTTTATTATATATACATATATATATATATATATATATATATATATATATATATATATATATATATATATATATATATATATATTATATTGACATACAGACAAACATACACACAGTCAAATTATATTCATTTTCGTAAATTTCTAAGGTCGAAGACTGCAATACTTCTATATATTCGTATAAGAAAGTAAAAACTTGCAATTAAATATATATTAATAACAAAAAAGTGAAATTGTATAAACGTTTTTTCACGTTCTAAATATGTTGTTAAATTACAGAACACCTAAGCTTAATCTTCAAATTTCAGTTAATCTTTTAGATCTCTAGCGTAAATAATTCGTTTGTCAAAGAAAACAAAATTAACCAAATGTTAAAAGATCCTAATGTTGCTTTTAAACTACATAAATTCCACTAATTACACTGACGAAAGTATTTAAGTAATTGTTTACAGCCTAACTATCAAAACTAAATTAAAATTCTCGTAAATAATAAACATTAAATGTATAAGCATTGAATATACATTTTTAATTAATTAAGGCATCAAAATCATAATAAGTTTTAAATTATTTATAAAACTAGCCCTAAGATTATATATTCAAGGGTTTAACTAATGCTTTATGTATTGGAGACTAAAGTTAGTAATTCCAGGAAGTGAAGATCTAGCATAGAATTCTCAGCACCAAATATATTAAATTAATAACTCCATTTTGGAGAATTCCAGGAAGTGAAGCTACATTTTACCCATTTAAATTCCAGGTACCAACATGCTGCTCCTGCCATATCGACAGCTACAAAACCCCATTCCCTCCCCACTACGCGAACCATGCCACCACCTCCGAGCACTTCCCAGGCGAAGAGCTAGAAGCTTCGTCACAACCATCCCTGGTTGGCGAAGCCAATTTCATTCCAGAGTCCAGTCAATACGATGACCAATACTCAGAGTACACAGACACAAATTTACAACCAGAATCAACAAAACTTCGACCATCAATCGATAAACCACACATTGGGTTCGAAAGTATACGAACTTCCATAGACAATAGACCAGGAAAAGAATCAATCCGCCCCTCAGTTGAAAATAGACCTAGCGAACAACTTAGGCCTTTAATAGAAAGTAGACCACCTAAGGAAACTAGTAGACCTGATCGTCCAACTTTACCCAAGTATTTAGAAGCGCCTAAGTACGAAGTACCCAAATTGTCTGACTACAACCATAACTACAAACGATCCAATGCCCCTAAACCTTTCCAACCGCCCCTTAAAAGACCTGTTCGACCTTCCCTGCCTCGGAGACGTCCGAAACCTGTTAGGGATTTGACCCAATCTGAGTCGAATTTTGCGCTAGTTACAACTGATATACCGACGACGCAGCCTTCAAAGGAGTTTACGAGGAAAATTAATTATAATTATCACCCGATTATTGATTTTTTTAAGCCGGATGCACTTGAAGCTCGAGTTGATACGTTAGGGGATTCAGATTGGCGTCCTGTGACTTCGATGTTATTGCCTACTGAACGGACGGTCTACCAGAAGTGATCCAGGATCTGAAACAATGAGGGAAAGTGACAAAATATTAAAAAAAATTCTGTGAATTCTGTAATAAAAAATTGTGATTTATAAATCCGATACTTATTTATTCGATGTTCAAAATTGTAGTTTAGGGTTATTTATTTTTTGTTTATTTAATATGTAATTTTGTATTTAACTTATCTTGTTGACAATAAATATTATTTATGTATAGATCTAAATGTTTTAATATTTACACAAACCATTATGGTCTAGGCACCAATGCCTTCAGCTCGTCTATTTGCGAACGCACAAATTACGACAAATTACGAATTAACTACTGATTTTTGAAATAATAACAAATAATTATGAAACTATATCATTATTCGATATATATTACTCAATAATTGCAATATTTTATTAATTTTTTATGAAGTTTATAATTTTAATAAATTTATTTCCCCTAAAATGGACCCTATATTTTCGGAAAATTGAGAACTACTAAATTTATAATTATGTTTTAAAAAGAAGCGGAACTATTATATAATATGTGTAATAAATTTGGTTAAATACGGTTTGGTATCTTCAGAATGATAAAAACGAATTTTAATACATTTTTAGCTTGCCGTACAGAAGAGCTTAAGTACTCGATCGTGTTTGGAGCCCCCCTTAAAACTACAGTTAGAAAAAAGAATTTAAATATTTAATAATTAAATAATTCTACAAAAAAAATTATAAGATATTTTACATCAATACCATTTTTTTTCAAATTGTAAACCTAAAGGCCATAATCATTAAAAAAAATATATATATAAATATAAAATATTTATTTTTTAATTTAAAATATTATACGTGAGGCATAGGTGCCTGGACCTATGCTATTTTTTTAATATGTTGTATAAAATTCATAATAAATTGTCTCATAATTATTTGGTTTTACTTTTCCAAAATTATTCCAAAAACAAATAGAAATAATAATCTTTAACGAGTTTGATTTGATTTATATTGTTTATGTTTGCAATTTAATATGAGACAATTTAGAAATCAGATTGACATATTTTACTTTTATGGCATTAAAAACTCTCTTTACAGAAAAACCGATAATCGAGTTAAAACTTTTACATTTAAAATTTATTTATATTGACTCGTCACATTTCTAATCACTTATAAATCAAAGAAATATTAATTAATAACAATAATTTCGAAACCGCACTAGCAGACTGTAAATTATTACAATTAAATTTTAACAAACATGTAAATTATAAATTGTAAAATATGTAACACCACATTCTTACACCTTTCACGCAATTGTTTTCCATATTACACAAGCCATCATAAGAAAGTCATTTGTTATACTTCGATTCATCATATCACTTATTACGTATACATTTTACGTGGAATGCTTAACATTAAAATATTTCACCTAATACGTGATTTAAATGCAATTATTTAAATATATATATATTTTTTATTAATATATTTATACAAGGCAATTATTTTCGCAATGTTTTACCGTAAATATTTGATACCTTTCTAAAAAAGAAATTTTCGTAAAAGTGTTAAAACATTAATATATGGCGATTGAGTCATTAATTTATCAAAAAAAAAAAACTATTATACTGTGAAATTATAATATTTTACTAGGCTAACCCGTGGGCACTATGTGCCCGTATCTTATACAAAATACAGTCTACTCCTCACCGATATATATATATATATATATATATATATATATATATATATATATATATATATATATATACTCTTGTGCGTGTACAAAAGGCACTCATAAATACTAACATATTTGTAAGCAAAAAAAAAATTATATAAATAAAACCGCAGTATTTTTTTGTGGTACGCCACTGCCTCACTTTCACCCAAAGACTCGGTAAAGTAATTAGGGAAAAAGAAAAATTGAACATCAAATTAAAAAACCATGGTTTTTCAGTCGAACAATACTTATTAGTATAAATTTAAATCGCAAATGTTTGCAAAATTTGCAATTGTGCACGAACTCTATGACTCGTTAAGTCAATACCGGTTCTAGTACTTTCGCCTGCATTAAGTTGTCCGCGGTAACTTCCGTTTCATAACAAATCAATGCAGAGCACTTTTTACGAACCGCGACACTCCGAGTCCTTTCAAATTTACCCAGACCACCGCTAAAACTATATAGTCGGATAGGTTCCGTTTTAGAAATTCATTTTCAGTCCAAACGTTTGAAGTACAAGTAAAATGTGATATGTGAAAGTGCAGTTTTAATCTTATAGTTTAATTCTTGTGCTCGTGCGACAATTATGTTCTAAACAAAATGTTTATACTAAAGGTAGTGTTCATTATAATATTAAGTGTTGCTAGTGGTATAACAGTGCCGCCATTGTGGCCGAAAGATGACTCATTCAACCTTGAACCAACCTCCAAACAAGTCAAAGCTAATAGACATATCAATCCATCATCTAGATCTGGTTTAAGCTCATCCTCAAGCCATTTCACACCAACTACATCTGATTTTAAACCAATTACATCTGGTTTTAGACCAATTACACCAAGTATAAATCCACCCCCTAAGCAATTATCAAGGGCAACCGAAATTAAAACAGTAGAATCCTTACCTTCTCAATTAGGGTCAAATTCACATGAAGAATTTAAACAAAGTTTACTATCAACTTATCATCAACCACAACCCAATTTAGAAACCCAAAAACCTAATAGTTCATCCCCTAACTCAAATAGTAAACTCAGTACTGTAACTCACACAGGTCCTGCTTTTAACTATAGACCCTCAAATAATCAAAATCATTTTATTTATCATCCAATAACATCAAATGTTGTAGGAATGCAATCACCGCATTCATACCAAGTAGTAAAATTCGCTGACATAGTCCCTAATGTTATCATTGCTAAGCCTAACTTAGGCAATAGTCACTTAAGGATAGGAAATAAAGTTGGTCATCAAATAATAGAAGAACGTCCACTTCGTAGAGGAAATAAAGTTGGTCATCAAAAAATAGAAGAACGTCCACTTCGTAGACAACCTAAAATATATCGAAATGACAATGAACAAAGACCTGAAGAACCAAGAAAATCTGGACCTCGAAGGGGAATTCGTAGACGTAAACCACAACGGTCTAGATATGAAGAAAATGAGAGGGTGGAAAAACCCAGACCAACTGATGAAGAAAATGAGAGGGTGGAAAAACCCAGACCAACTGATGAAGAAAATGAGAGAATAGAAGAACATAGAGAAACTGACGAAGAAAATCAAAAAGAAGAAAATGTGGAACAAGAAAACAGTGAAGAGGATCATGAAGAATTAAATGAGGACGATGATGACAGCTCAGAACATGAGGCTTACGAAGACAGAGCCCCAATTAGCGATCATGAACATGGAAGAGATATCCCAACTCATCCAGACTATCCAGGCGAAGGCGAATGGGCCAAATTTGGACGCAAACACAAACCGTACAACGGGCCACCTTCTCCACCAATCATAACGCATGAATCAGATGAAGACACAACTCCAGAAGGTCACGAAACGTACGAGCGTGGTGAAGAAAATTACAGAAACTCACAGCGAAAGTTCAAACATGGGCTGAGAACATTCCCAGAACGCCACCAATTGAAAGAATCGGAAATAGATGAATCCGAATCTACATCTGGACCATTGTACGAAAAACCGGAACTGGGATTCGTGCCTCAGAAATTATATGCCCAAGTACGTCGCACCGAATCTGAATCTCATCATCCTAGATCTGAAATCGATGATGACCAAGAAGAAAATGCAGCGCGGTTGAGAGAAGTGATCAAAGATTCAAAAATACATACTGTATACACGGAGGAAGGTTATGAGGATAGCGCGTATGATCATGCAGGTCATGAGAAGAAAGCAGAAAACTCAGAAGGACATGCTCAGGTGGCTGAGGAACAAGCAGGGGCTTCTGGGAAAACTAGAGGTGGACATCGGGGTGGATATAACAGTGAGGGTGGAAAGAAACGAGGAAGGGATGTCGTGGGAAGAAAGTACAAAGATGATGATAAGGTACTGAATAAAACGTATAGTGATTCTGATCGGTATAAGCTACAAGGAAAATCGAATCATGATTCTTTATCTTCTGGAAGTGATACTTTACCTAGCAAGAAAGTCCATACTGTAACTATGAAGAATAAAGATGCAGATATTGATATGGAAATTCATACTGAAGTAAAATATACTTCAGGTCCTGATAAGAAAAAACATAAGTTTATTAAGATTATCCCAAGTACAAAATTGGGCAAAGCAAGGCCTACGCGGAGAGTCAAGAGATACAATCAAGAAAAACTAGCGAAGCTTTACGTAAGGAAACATCCAAATTATTATTGGAAGAAGAAAAGTACGAATACAAGACATAAATATATACATAGTACCACAGTAAGACCTGATTTCAACTTACGGCTAAGATTTGAAACTGCTTTCAATCGCCAATCTTCAATTGCAACTAATGAAGATCTAATTAAACCTACTATTACAACTTCAACAACCAGTACAACTCCTCCTACTACTACAACTCCAAAACTAACGACTACAAAACCAACAAAATTATACCCACCAAAACTGTACCGTGTAAAAGTCCAAAAACGTACAAAACGCTACACCATTGACCATCCAGATGTATCCGTTGATCTAAAAGAATTCCTGGATGTCTCCAAATTGCCTTTACCAACCAAAAAGCCTGATTTGACATTCCAAAAATACCCCTACTACCAATTACCTGAAAAAAGCTTAAATCCAGACTCCCCGTTACGATATGCCGAAGATATGGCGAACATTCCTCCAAAACTTGAAAGGGATATGGCATTTTATGATTCACGAGAGCATATTAAGTGTGTTGAAGTTGAATCAGATGTTAATCCAATTCCTGAACGAATACAGGAACAAGAAGAAGGGGAAGAAACGAATGTAGAAGCTGATGATGCAGATTTACCCAGGTTGAGAGGTTTAGGGGATAAAATCGATTGTTTTAAAGATAAATATTTTGGAGAGAACCCGTTAGATAGTCCATTCTTCAATGAAAAGGTAATAGCGCAACCTGTGGCCTTTTTTCCAGTAAAAACTTCACACAAAAACCAAATAAAATTAAATGTAAAAGCACGTGAAACAAATGTCAATAAACGTGATCTCAAATTAAAATTCCTGGAACCAATTGTTGTTGTGGACGACTTATTTGAGTCAGCAACAGCAAATCCGATTCACAGAAGCACTGAAGCGGTTCTCAAACCTCCATTTACCTTAACACAGATGATGAACATGTATCAAAATAAACCTCGAAACATTTATGACCAATTCTCTTCATCTGAACCACGACGAAAACAATCTAAACGCATTCAAAATCCTTCAGATGATTTTGTCATCATTTATGAGAATCCAGACGTAGCCAAAACAGTTACAGATGACCCAAAACATCCTTTAGAATATAAACTAGAGGAAGTGAAAGCATCCCATGATGGATACAATAATCCTAAAGTATCCGACATTATTTCTGATTTAACTACGCTATCCCAGAATATTCCAAAACCTGAGATCATCAATATTGTACCCCCAAACATCACTGAAATAGATCTATTATATCCTACAACTACTACGGAAGTTTCATATGTAGACCAATTACCTTCCACTCGTGCTTCCACCTACAAATCACGTAGAACAATCCAGAAATATCCTAGGAATAATAATCCTGCAACTTCTACTGAAGTCCCAAATTCTTCTGAAGATCCATCAGTTACAACTCCTAAAATTTACTTTAAAAAAGAACGTCGAACTATTCAAAAACGACCTGAAAATACTCTTCGGAAACTATCATCAAAGAAGATTCTAAAACCTGGTCACAGATCTTCCAAAAAAATTAACGAAGATTCTGAAGCAAGTATATCTTCAACTGCATTTATACCACTTCAAATTCAAGATGAATCATATTCAAAAGATTCACTAAATGATGAAAAAATACCAATACCCGAGCACAGAAAGTCAAAAATGATTCACCAACTTGCTCCACCAACATCTGCTAAACCTCTTCGTATTGAAGAGGAATTTTCAGCTGAATTCAAAGAATCACGACCGTTGTATATGGAGCCTACGGGTCAACCTGATTTGTCAATATTCAGTCGTAGGATTACACCTTTTGTTATCTTCGATATCAATAAATTTATTCCAAAAAACCCTAATCATAAAATAATCACAAGTGAAGTTCAATATAAAGACGAAATGAAACCTAGTGATCAAATGAAGGTTTATAATGATGTTCTGAAGACTATTAATGTTACAAGAAATGGCGAAGTATCAGAGAAAAACCAACAGAACAAATACGTGAGTATAATTATAATTTAATATCTTCTTTATATATATATATATATATATATATATATATATATTCTTCTTAAATTCCAGGTTGAACATACTTCCCCCATCGAAGAATTCAAATCAAAAAATTCAGATTTCGTAAATCCAGAAACCCCAGAAGAAGAATACAGCCAAGAAGCATCTGAACCAATATATGGTTTGATACCACCTTCTATCAATTATCACACGATATTTTCATCAATTTCTGACAATCAAGAAACCCAACTACCACAAGCAACTAAAAACATAAATCATTATTACGTACATGGAATGAAACCTCCACCCAAAAAGTACCAACATAAAATATACAAACGTTCTACCAAAACTCCAAAACAGCAAGAACCTGATGATATGTTGATGGAAGAATCACATTTAATTGAACATTACCTCAAACGAACTAAGCGTCAAACATCCACAGATGATTTAACAACTGCAGAAACAAGTTACGACGTACGTAAACCAGCATACACAGAAATTAGACGTTCTTCTAATAATGCAGTAATGACTGCAGAATCAGGATACGAGGTAACTCCGTCTCGTAAACCAATAGTCTACACTGAGATTGTAAGACAACGTTTCTCGAAACCAGAAGTCTCGGAATCGGTGGAAGAGGAAGATTTGAATCCTAGAAAACGAGTTTATCAACTTATGTCTAGAACAACTTCTACTCCTGAATTGAGAAGTCCAGACCCAGAACTAGAAGACATAGATAATCTAGATGAAACAATTATTGAAGTAGAAACCCCAACAACAACTTATAAACCCGTAATTTATCCTGTAGAAGCTAATAAACAAAATCCAGAACTTGCAGAATACATTTATTTAATAGATAAACTTCATGAAAAGTGGGAAAAAGAAATGCCTTCTACAACTGAAGCTCCAAGTACAACTTCGCAAATACCAGAGATGGTTTTAACTCAAAGTGTTGCAGAAAGTGTAAATGTTCGACGTGGTGAGCCAGCATATCTTCAAATTATTAACCAACTGCATGCAATCCGTAAAGAAATTGAAGATAAAACAACAACAACAACTGTAGCTTCAATTGAAACAACAACTGAAGATCTTCAAACGTTCCCAATGAAGAATTCCAACCCATACATCTTAGAAGCAATAATGCCAGATTCATTTATGTCCGAATTAAATTCAATGCAAAGCAAATTGGAAAATTCTGACGAGGGCGCTGCGCGTATCAGAAACTTAAGTTCAAAGTTTAAAACTTCCATAGATACTTCAAAGTATCAGACAATTGATCGGCCTGTAAGTACACGGCATAACTTTAGCAGCCGTTTCAACTCTGAAGACGAGTTACCTTTGAGCAGAGATCAAACTTCTCAGATAGCTTCACAAATTAAAGTGAGCGCTTCAGATAATTTAGAAGTTTACCCATTACCTTCTAGAAGTACAAATACTCCTGGAATCCAGAAAGATGTTACAACCGAGGAAGCAACTCCTGCAGAAGAAATCACTGCAATTGTTGTTCCTACAACCAACTTTGAATTGGGATCGAAGAAACTAGAGTCAGATTCTAAATCACCAGAGTTAGAACTAACATCAGATATTTCTTCAACACCAGATCTATCTAGATCGTCTAGAATGAATACAACCACAACAATAAAACCTGATTCTAGATCACGATCCAGAACACGATTTAGATCACGTCCAACAACTACTGCGACTAGTACAACAGGTGCAATAGTCGCAATAACACCTAATCCAGTACTCCGTCGAAGACGCCCCACAAAACCAACGATCACTACATCAACCCCAGTCAAACCTGAACTAATACGTCGAAGGTCACGTCTCAGAACTACAGAAGTTCTAGATAACCATAAACCCACCTTTACTCCTATTCTCGATGTAACTACTAGTACAAATGAAGAATTGAAGAAACCTAGGAAACTTCAACGAATACATGAACGAAGAGTTATGTCTGAAGTTACGTTGACAAGATTCTATGACCCAGAATCTGGTAGTGAAGAAGATGAGAGTTTAGAAGAATCGAAGAAACATCAGTATGAGGTTATTGGGCCATTGTTGAGTACAGAGACTGGACATGGTGGCAATTATAAGTATAGCACTAGTGTAGTGGCACCAGAAATGGATGAGGTTGGTTCTACGACGGCGAAGCCAAGATCTTCAAATGTGTTGATACAGGAAGAAATTGAGGAGATAACGCAGAAGCCGATTCATACGAAGGTGAGTTTGTTACCGAATATGGCACGGATGGTGAATCGGTTAGCGGAACCACCAAGTGAAGAAATCGAGGATGAAGATGCTAAACCAATGTTTATTAAAGATCCAAGCAGGAGGATGTATTATTATGCTAAGTTGTAAAATATTAAATATATAAAAATATGATTTGTTACACTGTTAAATAAATATGTTAGTTTTTATTCTTGGTCATTATTTATCCTAGTGAAGAAATTGAAGGAAAGAATTCTTTTAATATTATAAAATTGACAGGTAATCGGTATTAGAAAATATTTGATATTAATATTTCTTTGGGACACTTTCTCGTAACGGTCTAATAAATTAATTATGTAAAAAAATATTTGATAGACAACGTAAGAAATCTATCGATAGGTAATGCATCGATAATCACAATCAGTTTAGCTATTGTTGCGTGACACTTTCAAATATTATTTATATTCGCTGATATCCTGAGGGGTTTACAACCAGAAATAAATACTTTGTTTAATTTATATACGAACTGAACTCGATCAACCTTGGTGGTAACAAGGCTATACCCAGAGGCAAGTAATAAATAATTGAATTTTTATTCCTACTTGTTTTATGTTTAAAAAAAAATACATATCCGCACAAAAATATATTTTAACGAATCGTATCTTAACTTTTCATGCTTAATAAAAATAACTCAAAAATCATCAATCTTCCCAAACAAAGGAGGGGTGGGGGGATTCTGGGTTTGTGCCCCGGTTCATAAACACACGTGTGACTACTCTAATTAAGCGGAATTTAATTGAGCGTTTAGCTAAGCTATTATTAAACCTAGTTTAACTAGTTTTAAATGCGATACACATATTTTTGATGAATTGAAATTTATGCAATTGTTTGTGGTATTATATTTAGATTTCTAGAAAAATTAAATCTTCTTGTGATATTTTAAAGAAATGTAATACACTTTCTAAAATGAAAAATATTTAATATGTTTTACATCGCACGTTTTTTGTCCAAATTAAAGTTAATTTGAGTTTATGTTTACACGCTTACGCGAACATGTAAATATGTGTAAAATTACATAGAAAGCATACCGAATATATATATATATATATATATATATAAATGGTGGTTTTTATATTGCACAAATTTGTTATAGTAAATGGTTGACAAATCAATTAATATATAGTTAACTGTAAGACCTTCACCTGTTTAGTAAAATAGACATTATTTTGTAATTGTTTTAGGTAAATTTAATTATCCTAATTTAATCACTTTCGACACTTTTATACGATTTTTAACAAGTTAAAAGTTTAATTTTGTAATAAATAATATTATGCAAATATTTATTAATTTTATGGATAATATAATCGATTTGTTTATATATAAATATTACTTGACACGTTTAGTCAATTTTAAATTGGAATATAATTTACGTTAAATTAATATAATTAAAGGGTTATTAACACTATACGTTTAAGATGGACATGGCGGGTTAGAAGTAGTTATAAATCATATAAAAATAATAAAATTATGATTCAACGCCAGTGTCTTAGATAAAATAGATCATGTTTAAGGAAATTATGCAATTAATTCTTTGTTAGATCTTTAGATAATAATAAAAACTAGTTCGTAATAGATAGATATAATTTACATTACTTTCAAAGTTAATATTGCTTACAAGGTTAAGGTTTAAATGCCAATATTGTAATAAATTCTAGATTACACTACAGATTGAATTATTCGTGCTACGTCTATATGGATTGTGGCGAATTGCGGAAATATTGTACGATTTTTGATAATACAAATGTTAATATCTTTAACTGAATTGTTTATTTAAAAATAAATTACGACTGTTTTATTCGATGTATGTGGAAAAAAACAGTAGTCTTGTTATTGTAAAAGATCGCGTATCTTCAACACAAGACTTCCTGTATATTTAGCGATTAAACTCTCTCGTACTTGGACGAAGACCTTCGAAGACCACAATTAAAAATATTCGTATTGGGTGATTCGGTATAAATTACAAATTTAAGTCACGTCGTTGTTTTTTCCGTTTCTCTGGTACAGCCAACCAGTCCAATACTCTATTAACCTTGTAGGTAAACCAGTAATCAATTGTTTCATTGGTAAACTGTATCAATGATCTGTATATAAACACAAATACAGTTTAACCAAAGTTTAAATCGGTTGACAGTGGTTTAGCAGTAAACATGGATTACTTAAAGGTAAGCGCGTGATTTTAAAGAATTTGTGAATAAGATTCTTTTTTATTCTTTATTAGATTGTAGTCGCCATTTTAAGAAAATAGTGCAATGATACGGATTTTTGTTTGTTTTTTAATATATTTAAACAATTTAGTTAATATATTATTACTAAATAGTCCGTCCTAAGACGGGAGTACATTGGGAAACTAACCAATTTAAATTCAAAACTAAATTAATTTAAACTATACGTGAAATTATAATTATTACAATTTAAACAAACTGTATTATTATAAAATATAACTAGCATATAGCCCGTCCTAAGACGTGAGTGCAACTAGAGAAAATAAAACGCTTAAATATGAAACTAAATACGTTGAAAATTTGATAAATTGGTATTATTACAACTAAATAAGGTGAGTATTTTTGTACACTAGGTGCAACCGTGGTATGTGCCCATATCATATACATAATAAAGTAAACTCTTCGCTTATATTATAATAAAATAAATTTTAATAATATACACTGTAAAAAATGAGTGAAAATTCACATAACTTTTAATATAAAATTACAAACAAAAAAATTCAACACTATAAATCAAATTTTGTCCTAAACACTAGTAAAATTACATGATATATGAGTGTAATTTTACATTAAATCTTATGTAAATTTACAGATATTATTTACAGTGTTCCATGTGCCTATGTATCTAGCATTCTATCTAGAACGCAATGTAAACTAACATACGGAAAAAAGTCTTTCAAGGTTAATTAGCGGGTAATTAGTTGTAAATTATCATTTTGTGTTTATTTTGATATTAATAATTGATCTTGCTAAGTTGACGTACGTGTATATTGTCCGTCGTAAGACGGGTGTGTGTCTTCTGTGAATGTTAAAAGCCCAAGTTATAAATTAAATAACTTGAAAGAATGTCAAATTGACAATATTAGGATTTAAAACAATTTGTATTATAACGTTGCTTAGTATATAGTTAGTCCTAAGACGGGAGTGCAATTTGAGACTGTAAAAATCACAAATTAATGAATGCAATTAGTTTAAATTGGCTACGTTCGTAGTTTAACTTAAAATTAAGTGTTCATTTTGTAATTAAACATGAAATTAAATATATTATAGGTTGTGCTCTGCCTATTCCTAACTATCTACGCATGCCTAACCCCTGCCCAAGGTCACCCAATGCCGGACAGTGCAGGAATTGTCGATTTACCTCCAGGTCTAGCATATGGTAAATATATTTAAATTTTTTAATATCTCCTTGACATAAAAACACATATTTTATTTTCAAGCATTTTAGGAAAATATTGATTTATAGTTATTTATTAAATAACACGTAAATCCTACGACAAACTGATCTTAAATAAATGCAACTTTCAAATATTTTTTTTATAGCCATTTTACGATTTGATGGTCAATTATGTTTCAGGTGGTATTCCTTATGGTAGTGTAACTGGCATGGTAGCTAAGTACTACCAGGGGCAACAAAGGTCCCTGAGGTTTAATGGAGAGCAAGATCGACAACCTTTAAGGCCGGTTTATTATAAATAAGTTTATTGTTTATTAATTTTAAATTTGTTTCAATTTTAAGTAACTATAATAACTTTTATTTTGCTGCGTAACAACTTTATTTGTATTTATTTTTCTTATACATTTAGTTTAAGTGTAACTTAAGCTTTGTTGTATCAATAAAGTTAAGTAATACTAAGAATAAATTGTTTTAAGGCAATAAAATAATGAAAAAATGACTTGAATGTAAAAGAATGTTTTGATACTTATATAATGTTGTGTATTGATTTAAATAAATTAATGTTTTTTTATTCAATAGAACACGATTTTTTAATATAATTTTATACTAGACTACAGTACTCTGGAGGTTGAGAACCACTGATGTACAATATGTCAATTTATATGATTTCACTAATAAACATCGATTTCACTGTACTGGGTTCGAGCCCGGCTTCCGACAAAGTGAATCCACAATTAACTAATTCATTTTAGAGTATTTGTAAGTTGCTGGTAACGCATGTCAAAGGGCATTGCTATGGCTTTAATTAGCGGAAAAGAGCAAAAAATATGATTTGTGTTCATTTTTACAGTGTAGTTTTCTATAGAAATAATAATAAAATATTATAAATTGTAAATATATATTCAATTGTTTACAAGTTGATAATTAATTTAAATTACAGAAATTAAAATTAATTTTGCTTATTGCAGAAATAGTAGAAACAAAACCATTAATTTAGCAAATTACTCAGTTTACTAGTAAATTTGGGTGCCAAGGACAGAATTACTACAATAATACAAGTAAAATTTAAAATAAAATTTATAATTAGTGCTGGTACCAAAATAGCGAATCAAAAATAACGAAATACAACTGAATTTATAATATTTTTGTATTAATAATTCAAATATTAATGGCTACTATACGAATAGTTAGCTTTAATATATGAATTCTAATCTTAAATATCTCTAAACGCAATATATATATTTCCAACTAATATCCGTATTGTAGTTCTAAGCTAAAAATCTATAGCTATTAAACCCGGAGTGTACTGGGAACAATATATTAATGTAACGCCTTTTTATTAAATAAATTATGTTATTTAAAAAATATTGAACGATACAAATAAAATATTTTAAAATTAATTCAATATTTCATCTCTTCAAAGTTCAATGATTAAAAATAAACTTAATGCTTCGCACAATTCACACACAATATATATTAACTACTGCTTACATTTTTGTGTTCACAATGCACACACAATATATTTATTTTACCGGTTAATAACGTAGCATTTATTTTTTATAATAAATAAGTACCAAGTAGAGATTTTTACAATGGCTCGAGCCACTGTAAATAAAATGACCTGACCCAAGGCACTGGTGGTAACTTTATAAACATATAAACAAAGCGTTCTACACATACATACCTTCACACACATCTGAGAATTTATATATAATTTAAGGAGATTAATATACATACTTGCACTTAAAAACTGTTCTTGTAAATTGTATATTAGTGGTTAATATTTGTATATATCCATATTACCACATTATTATATATGTATATTAACCACTAATATATATTTCTCTATAGTAAATGGACAAAATTACGTAAATAATTGTATTTACGTTGCAAAAATGTTCAAGAAAGTAATAAATATTTGTGAAAACTGTCGAATTTAACGTACAAGTGTCGCAACTGACAATATATCTGAATATTTCGCTGTACAACAATGGAAATAAAGATGTCAATTGCAGTAAGTATATAATATTACATATTTTTATATAATAATACCTAATTTTTAAAATTATTGCACACAGCGACCTTCCCTATAGTATTAACTTTAGTATATAAAGAGACGTTACTAGAAAAATAGCATCAACATAATTTCGTGTTGTTTGAAAGAAGAAGTTCACAATTATGTTTCAAATATTATTTTTATTTATTTCCATCGCAATGGTGATGTGTCGACCTGCAGAAGACATAAAAAAAGAAGAGAACGATTTGGAAACGTCCGCCAGTTATAGTTATGGATATCCTAGTTATTATGGAGGTTACTATCCATCTTATAGCTATGGCGGCTTTGGCGGGTATGGCGGTTATGGCGGATATGGCGGTTATGGGGGCTATGGTAAGTTGTATTCTTATTAAAAAAATTATATTTTAAAAATAAATTATATTTTAGGGTATCCTTCGTATGGTTATGGATATGGAGGCTTTGGATATCCATATTCGTTTTGGTAAAGAAGAAAAACAAAAATAATTATAATTATTTTATTTTGTATTATTTTATACGCTATAACCTATGATTTTAATAATAAAAAAAATATATATATATATTTAAATTTGTATTCAATATTTATATTTCCCATAAACATAAAAAAAAACTAGATAAATAAATTAGCTCATAAAGACATAGTTTTATAGAACAACTTCAACTTCTAAGGTTAAATTAATAAAAATAATTTATTAATAATCACAAAATAATTTTGCTATGCTACCTTTCATTTTCACTGCATCGTACTCAAAATTTTAAAAAGATACTAAATTTATCGATACGTATTTGCATAAATAATGCCTGGCAAAAAAAAATACTAATATCTATTAAAGATCTCAGATGAATAATAATCTGTAGTGGCCTTCACTCGACCCTATCTGTATTTATAATAGTGAAAGGTAATAGAAACTAAAAATGCGAATTATAAATATTTTCGGATAACATAAATATTATTTAAGTGCCACATAGTTTTAAATAGTGCTTTTTTTTTGGAGAATTTACGAGTATAATTTTAAGTTATAAACATTCCAATACTTTTGGTAAATATGGGAAAAGAATATTTGGATAAATGTCGCAAGTTCAAAACCAAAATGTGACATTTTGAAAATGATAATTTTTGAGCCATAAATATATAAAATGATTTAAAAATGCAAATTTTTTAGTTGTTTTAAAGAATTTATAGGTTGAGTTTTGACATTCTATCTCTGCATAATAATTTTTGTATAATTTTCCAATGACTAATTCTAAAAAATGTATTACAATTTTTTAAATTTCCTGTGCGTTACGTTTAACATTGACATTTAAATAAAATTATTTTACCTTTACATCTGCACTGCTCGACGTTTCAACACTGAATGTGTATTTATATGTTTTCAATTATTGTGTAATTACAATAACAAAAGTTACCTAAATTAATTAATTAAACCCAATCAACCTATTAGTTTACCTGTAACCGGCGACTAATGAAATATTTACATTTATTGACACATATTTATAAATATATAATTATTTTAAATTTGTAATTCTTTATATTTTGGTAGAACTATTTCAGTTTTAACATTCTAAGATGAATAACTTTACACACAGCATTTGTTTGAAATCAGAAATCAGTCGTAATTATGTATGTAAATATGTAAACCGATTGGAATTATGTTTATATTATCGAAGACGACCTTACCGTAGGCGAAATTCCCATTCACACAACGCATATTTTAACCTTTGATGTATCTGGCGGAATTAAGAAACTAATTTGGTCATTCTTTCCTCTTAAAACGTCAATTATAAAATATATAAGAGTCATCTCGGAAACTTGCATAATCAAAATTCCTAATTTGTACATCACATATGTATTTCTTGAATATCGAAATCAATAATTAATAAAATAATGCTTACATCTTGTACTCGAATGTTGAACTCTACCGAAATACATTTATTACAGGACTTACACAATGAAAAAGCACTTATTTACGCAACTTGCAACACATACTGTTCGAGTTGGTTGCTCTATTTTACTAAAGCAGAATTATTTATATAAGCTTGTTTCTCGATTCCCGTCAATAATCACTCGATTTTCTAATACAGCGACTTTAAAAATAACAATATAAATACTAACTTTAGGGAAATGTACAAAATAATTATTTTCACAAGCGATTTTTCAGTAAATGGTACATTTTTGAATAAAAGTTTCTAATAAATATTAATATCTTTTAAAAAAATGCCCTTCTTTCTATTTCAAATCATATTTGACATATACATATTTTTTCTATCAACGGGCTTAGCTCTAAAGCGCGCACAGAGGTGGTACACACACACACAGAGAGAGACAGACAAATAGAAAAATAAACAGACAAACCGATATACAAACAGACAGACACACAAACAGATAGACAAATAGATAGATAAACAAACAGACAGACAAAGATGTCATGTCGAAAAAACAAACAAACAGATAGACCAATCAGACAGACAAGTAGACAGACAAATAGATAGATAAACAAACAGACAGACAGAGATGTCATGTCAAAAATAGCCAAATGATCAAAACGTGTATTTCCGTTAAAATCATGTTGAAAATATTAATGATTAGAAATGCTTCTCTTCGACTTCGTCCAAGAAAGAAAAAAACAGACACACACAAACAGACAAACATACATTCAAACATACAGGCAAACAGACGGATAAAAAGATAAACAACAGGCAAACAGACAGACAGACAAACAAACAGCTAGGCAAGCAAACAAACAGACCGACAAACAAGCAAGCAAACAGACAGGCAGACAGACAGGCAGAACGACAGGCAGACAAACAGACAAAAACAGACGGACAAACACACAGACAGATAGACAAACACACAGACAGACAGAAAAACAAACAAACAGACAGACAAATAGACAGACAGACAAACAGATAGATAAACCGACAGACAGAGATGTCATGCCGAAAATAGGCAAATGGTCAAAACGTGTATTTTCCTTAAATCTTAAGTAGGAAAATATTGATGATTATAAATGCATCTTTTTCGATATTGTCCAAGAAAGTAAAAATTAAGAACAACAAAACAAAATAGTTTTATGAAGCAGGTGTTTTAAAATTGTTTGATCAACTTTTTTCAACAATTTTCTGTTCTTTAGATCCTGTATCTAATTTATGAACAAGGTCGACAGGATCCTGAAGAAGTCTAGCTTGTCACTTTAGTTCTGCCATCTCATATTTAAACACTGACTGACTGACACTTGTATAGTGATAATTATCTTTAAATTTATGGGATTTAAAATAAAGCTGACTATGTCAAACTGTATTTCTATAATATATTAATAAGAACGATGTTAAAGAGTGACACCTATAGTGTTCAATCAATACCATTCACTTTTAAGTAGTAATTCATTTGATTTTCAACGCTAGGCATAAAGCTGATGTGCTGACGCAAGATTTAACACGCACAGACGCCAGTTGCAGTCAAAGGTTAACTAGAACTATGTGTAAACGGACGAAAATTAAGCTTTATACATCAATTATTTTTTATTTCAACATATAAACTAATCTTGTGACTAGGTTCACCCGTGGGCACGATGTGCCTATATCACATGCAGAATACTTTTAATAGAACCATCTGTCTAATAAAATAATGTACCTGAATGCGAATTTTTAAGTATTTTTTAGTAAATAGATACATTATGTAAATAAAGCATTTCTCAACACAGTTATTGTATTTTCGTTGTATTCTCATAGTGGTAATCATTTTAGGCATTAATTTTGAACAAAAACAATGATTGCAGCTCATTTAAAATTCGCGCTAACTAAACAATATATGTCATACATTTGACTTTGACGGTGGTTCCTACCGGAAGTGGAGAGGGGAGTGAACCCCAACTCCCACAAGGAATGTCACCGTAAGCTAGACATGGTAATTACGTAAAGTAAACAGTTTTATTGTTATTAATTAAATAATTAAAATTGAATAAAAAAAATTGTAAATAAAATTACTTTAAGCTAACAAATATTTGTATATAATAAAATATTGTATAAATATTTATGAGAGGTGACATTTATGAATAAAACGCGGCTTAGTGAGATCTACTTTCTTACATAATTCAATAACATCTTCACTATTTCTCAAGTCAAGGCCGTTCAGACAAAAACATATATACAATTAGTTAAACTGAATTAACGTTTTTCTAAAATCCTATATTTAATTTTTTTTATGGTTATTATAACACAATCTTAAATCAATAAATATTTACTTTCCAACACTGGCAGCGGGTCTCACAGACACTTACTAAAGCATTCGTGTGTCTGTAGCATTCTCAAATTAATAAAAATTGTTTAAATAATATATATAACTCATAAACTTGAAATAAAACGACTTAAAATAATAATTTCTGTGAAATAATTTCCATAATCTTGTCTAGTCTTCAATTTGATGGCAAAAAACTTAATTAGATTTATTTTTTTAATGCTATTTTATATCAAAAATGTCTACCTGTCAAAATCTGTTATTTACGTTAAATATATATATTTAAGATCTCCGAAATGGAAGATCCTTATAGGGTGCATTGACCCCTTAGCAAAAAACTTAACCTTTAACCCTTTAAAAATAAAAGAATACATATTTAATCGGAAAATACATATTTTTTTATATATAAAAACTAGTTTTATTTATCTTGATAGCGATGAACCTGTCTCAAAATTATGATTTTGCCCAAAATGGATTTAAGAGGATGAGCAACCCGTCTTGCATGCACGTGAGGGACGGGTCGGGTGTTAGGGCAGTATAGCACGTGTAGCTTGTTGGGCGGTGCTAATTGTGTGACGTTGTGGGTAACTCAACGGAGTGGGAGCACAAAGTACACTCAGAATTAAATTGACTCTCCGTATGCTTCGTATCTGATTTTTACACAACTATGCATTATTATTCTACATACACAAATAACGATATCGTTCTAAAATATACAAACAAGAATGCTCATACAATATATTATAATTATTGGAACATTTTTTTTCAGTTTCAGAAAAATGAGTTATATATCAATATTGAAAAATACGTTTATTATTTAAAAAAAAAAAAAACACATATTTTAATAATAGAATTATATTTACAACAAATAATATTTTTTTATATATTATATGAATAACAACAGAATAGATATGTATATGAATGATAATTGGTCTACCATTTCACTACGAAATTTGTGGCCGCACATCATCTCTGAAGGTATGGGGCCGTTTTTAGCCATTTGAGATACAGGAAGATCTGAAGAACCCGGAGCGATTTAAACCAAAGATGGTATTCACATATTTTTTGGCATCCCATTTGAATTTGACCGTAGTCAAAATCCTATCGCCCGTATTTTCCCGGAGTTATAGGACCCCAATATTTAGGTTTAAATATTCAAAAATTTACGATGTATTTCTTATATGGAAATTTTAAAATAATTTTCGATTAACAGTTTTTTTATTTTCTTTTTCTCGCATTGCTGCAATTATGTAATCAGGATCCCTTATATGTCCGTTACGTGGTATTCGTGGATCTACTAACTCAGGTGGAAGGCAATATGTATAAAATTTAACTAATTTTTCTTCCATGTTCTTCAACCAGAACATGTCATCTCATTTTTTATGTAAAACTAACTTGCTGCTAACAGAGCTAGATACAAAGTGAACTCATAATTTTATAAAATTGAAATAGAACATTGTAGTAATTGTTGCGATTTAAAATAATATTTACTTGTGTTGACGAATGTGTGTCATGCTCTTATGCATGGATTCTAAGCACCCTGCTATTACAAATAAACAAAAAAATATAAACAGTTTTGGGCATTATCATTAGTAAAAATATATGATAATATAATAAATATAGGTATCATAGGCACCAATATCTTCGGCTCGCTGTATAAATTATTTGGAGAAATATATATTAATTCCTTGAGCTCAATTTTTTTTCGGTATGCATATATGAGGGGTGGCTTTAAGAAATATCTTCCCTAATTTATTTTTGGTCACTTTCACGTTAAGCGGAATTGCCGAATAATATTTCAGATTTAAGTAATTTTTCTAATTTTGTCTTTTTAAGGGTAGTGGGTAATCCTAGGAAGATAAGAATAGCAAATTTGAATTCTTTGAGCTCAAATTTGTATACATAGATGTGCGGCTTGCATATATGAGGGTTAATTTTTTAAGGGATGAACCTACCCCCTCTAAAATATTTCTTTGGTCACTTTCACGTTAAGCGGAATTGCCGAATATTATTTCAGATTTAAGAAGTTTTTCTAATTTTGTCCTTTCAAGGGTAGTGGGTAATCCAAGGAAGATAACAATGGCAAATTTGAATTCCTTGAGCTCAAATTTGTATACATAGATGTGCGGCATGCATATATGAGGGGTAATTTTTTAAGGGATAGACCTACCCCATCTTAAATATTTCTTTGGTCACTTTTACGTTAAGCGGAATTGCCGAATATTATTTCAGATTTAAGAAATTCTTCTAATTTTGTCCTTTTAAGGGTAGAGGGTAATACTAGCAAATTAAGAATGGCCAATTTGAATTCCTTGCGCTCAAGAGTTCCTTGTATCTGATTCAATATATATATAGATTGTCGAACTCAATTTTTAAGGGTTGAACTAAGGGTAGTTCACTCTGAATTTTAATAAATATATATATAATTAATTCAGGGGCGAGGAATTTATAATGAACTACCCTCTAAATTCAACCAATAAAAAATTAGTGTAACACATTATTGAATAAGACCCTAGAAATTCAAATGTACCACCTTATATAATTCTCGATTGTATATTATTTTATTAGCACAAAATACTACATGCTATCTATGAAACATATTTCATCGTATAAATACTTTTGAAAATATTGTACTGGGCGGTGCCAATTCACTTCTAGCAATATAGTTAATTTTATAAACGATAGAGGCGCCCTGCAACAGTCACACATTTTAGAGAAATAACACGAAAAAGTACTTTTTCTGCGCCTTCACAGGGAGTTCGTTTTAAATAGAAAAAAATTGAAATTTTCAATGATGTGAAATGAAATAACAAACTTTGAAATGATCGGATTAGATTTTTGAATTTGGCTTACATATATCTGTAAGAATTGTTTAAAAATTGGACATATTTATACATTTTTATTTAAAAAGTGGAACCAAAATTGAAAATTTTAATCCGATCATTTCAGAGTTTCATTCTTTCCAAACTTAGAACAATTTTTCAAAATTCGATACTAACAAAAATAAGGGCTGTGTGAAGGCGCAGAAAAACGTCGTTTTTCACATGGGTTTCTCATCGTCTTAAGCGAAAATATTTGTTTATTAACATAACAACTAATGGCTATTGTCAAGTTAAAAGATATAAACATAATTCTATTTATTTATTTGCTTTATTTGAGATTGTTACCAAAACACATTTCCATAATGCAATTTATTTGATTATAGTAATTGTTTGTTAATAATTAATCATCTGATAAAACACGAATGGTTAGGTAGAATGTTTACCGCATCCTATCAGAAATTCTTAGTAATTTAATTTTGTTTTTAAGTTGAACTCAAAGATATAATAAGTTTAGTTACAACGCACCTATGCGTCTAATTCGACTTATATGTAATATATACGATGCGAGCAGCAGTTTTTAATTATTATGTAGCAAACAGGCCTACGGCAAACTGGAAGCACTGGTGCTTGCAGCACTGCTAAATTTACTGTAAAAACACTTATTTATGAAATCCCATTTAAGAGTGCTATTACAAGGTTAATAATAAAATTATATTTGCATATTCCTTACATTTATATAATTATATAGCTATATATATATATATATGCATATAATGTATTGCTACACTAGATAGTAGCTAATTTGATAGTGTAAACGATGGTGTAAAACCAATCAACATTAAATTGAAAGTATTAGAAAATGTATATACATTATTATTACTTCATAAATATAATTCTATAATTCTTTATTAACAAATAAATATTTATCCGTTTACTAAGTGGCAATGCCCGTGTACAAAACATGTAAACTAAGCGTTCTACACATTCATACACACATATCTGGGTGTTTATATATATATATATATATATATATATATATATATATATATATATATATATATATTTATATATGTAATCGGTGAAGAGTGGACTCTATGATGCTTATGCAGTTTGTATTTTTCAAAAACAAAACGTTCTACACATTATAACTCACAAATACACATACATCTGAGTGTATATATACATAGAATGTGTTTGCGCGTCTCCTTGATAGACAAATAAAAATGTATGCGTTTATTCATTGAATAAATGTGAGTTCAATCAGTCAGTATGTTAAAACGAAAGGTCAGATGCAGTTCAGACGCACTCATAGCATCAGCATCAGGCATATCGAATTCTCCATAATAAATATTGATTTTGTAATATATTCATTTATCAATTTTGAAATTTTACAAATACATTGGAAAGTTACCATTGAACTAATGTAATCAATTTTATTTTATAACCACATTTATCATACATTTCTTTTCAAGGTCGTAGTATCTTCTTTATTTCTTATACGTAATGTATAAAGAAAGTATTGTTATCAATAAAAAAATCTACCTCGTATTTTAATTAAAAATATAACACGAGAAGATATTAATAATTTTTTGAAAAATGTCTTAATATCTTAAAAATAATTTTTTATATATTTGTTTTATTGTACAGCTTACAAAGCCTATCCTAAACAAGAAAACAAATAAAACTTGTTATAATATCAATGTTTGATGCTAAGAAGTATTTCATAATTTTTCTCAACAAATAGAAACGACTATTGAAGACGTTTTAGAACGACCTTGCGAGTTTACTTAAAAATATGACAAATATTTGGATTTGTCATTGGTTCTGGTGGATTATTAGAAAGTTCACAATACGGTAGCCTATACATTTTATATTAAATTGACTGAAATTTAAACTTATTATTTAAAAAAAAAAACTGATGGCCAATCGATGATCAATTAAAATATGTTTTTAATATATTTGTTACTCTTGAATGATATATCGATGTATATGGCCTCGCTTTGTAAAAGATAATTAACACACATTTGAAATTAAACAATAACATCTGTGGTGGCCTACACTGGACTTTCTTGTAAATAGAATAGTTTGACTATATTTATATTAGCAAAAGAGAAAAATCGAATATTTAAATACGATTTTTATAATATTAATTATAACAAATAACGGAAACATTTTTAAACTTAAATTTCTTTCAGATTATAAATAAAGCTTATTAAAACATATTTTTATCTTTTACAGTTATTACTGTAGAGCGTTCACACACCGACGAATATAATCAGTATCGACACAGGGACGGTCAAAACGTGTATTCCCGTTATTTTATTTTACATAATTGCAATACTTCCTTTGAGACTTCATGCAAGTAAATAAATATAAATAAGTAATAATTAATTAGGTTGTATTATTAATCAAAAATCTAATTTGTTAATTTTTTTTTGTGTTAATTAACTGAAATGTCTGGGACCTTTAAAATAATTCTAGTCAAATTAAAATTAATAATAAATTCTTTTAAAAAAATCGTCGCTTAACGCAGCGTTAAAGTCTCTAATGTTTAATATAAAAAGTACTAATTTCCCGGGATTAAGGATTATAATTGAGGATGAATGTAACTTCAGGATTAGGCAAATATGAAATTTGTGGTGGACATAACTATGCTTAATATTATTTTATAAATTATATAAAATTAAATTCATATAGACAATGAATTTACAATACGTTCCAAACTATAATAACGTATATTTGGGCACCTAATTAAGTGTATCCCCAACAAGAAAAGTATAGAACATGAGATATTGCTATAAATCGACGAAAAGAATTGTAATAATAATAAAAACATGTTGCAAATAAACATAAAGTTACATTTGTAATAAAATACAGCAGGGCACCTTAACTGGTGTGTCCCCAACAAGAAGAACATACCCTACACCATATCGGGGAAGTAAGTCGACGAATAAAATTGTAATAATAATAATAAAAAGATATTGGTATATTTGTGATAAAATATGGCATGGCAGCTTAACTGGCGTGCCCCCAACAAGAATAGCATACCCTGCATTATTTCGGGGAATGTAATAAACAATGATTGAGTACTCTGGTGTACAAAAGTGTTGAATAGACATATGTTTTCGGGTCCAGCCTCATCTGAAGATCTCAGCCAACCCACACAGACATAAGATGAGTCCGGTTGCCTTGGCTACCATATAAAAGCCGTTGTATATGGTACAAGTGTCATCAATAGTGTTGTGTTGCTGATCTTAGTGTGTTATGGATTTTATTTATTGACCGGGAACAAAATTGTTAATCAAATACGGTGGATTTACAAATTTAGACAATGGTATGTATTCGTGTGATAGTTAATTAGATTTTTAGTCCATTAAAAGTGGTTCAGTGGTTATCGAACAGTGTTATTATTTAAAGCGGTGCCTCACCCGCCATGTACATCGCACACAATTAGAGGGTTAATATAAATATCATTACAAAATTGCGTGAAAAATAATATTGAATTTTATTTGTATTAAAAACAGAATTTTATACTAAAATCTATGTTGGTGCAAGCACCAATGCTAATAGCACACAGTTGGTTCAGTTGCCATATTTATTTTATGTATTTGTAACTAGAAAAACGTATATATAAAATAATTATTTTCAAATTCAATTTTTGAGTAAATGGTACGTTTTTTGAAAATACTTTTAGAATAAAAGTTGCTAGAAATTTTAATGTCTTCATCTTTTATAAAATTCATTTTTTAATAACTGATGTCGTTTCCAAGATATTGAAATAATTGTAACTAGGGGAACGTACATATAAAATAACCATTTTCAAACGAGATTTTTGAGTAAATAGTACGTAATTTGAAAAAACTTTTTGGACAAAAGTTGCTAGAAATTTTAATGTCTTCAACTTTTATTAAAACTATTTTTTAATAACTCATACCGTTTCCAAGATATTGTAAAAATTGTAACTAGGGGAACGTACATATAAAATAATTATTTTCAAACGCAATTTTTGAGTAAATGGTACGTAATTTGAAAACACTTTTTGGACAAAAGTTGCTAGAAATTTAAATGTCTTCAACTTTTATTAAAACTATTTTTTAATAACTAATGCCGTTTCCAAGATATTGTAAAAATTGTAACTAGGGAAACGTACATATAAAATAATTATTTTCAAACGCGATTTTTGAGTAAATGGTACGTTTTTTAAAAATACTTTTTGGGCAAAAGTTGCTAGATATTTTAATGTCTTTAACTTTTATTAAAACTATTTTTTAATAACTCATGCCGTTTACAAGATATTGAAAAAATTGTACATATAAAATAATTATTTTCAAACGCGATTTTGGAGTAAATGCTATGTTTTTTTCAAAAATGTTCATAATATGAATAATTTTGCATAAAAGAAACTATGTATAAAGTACATGAATCATATAAATCCCATTCAGTTGAAAATTAGATACTAATACATTATTATTTTATTCACAAATCGGCAGAGATAAAATATAAACAATATTGTGTGTTTAACAATCGCATTGCGTAAAACATTACATCATTTTATTGTTTATTTATTATGGGTTGTTATCGAAATTCTTTTATTGAGCTTATATTTGAATATAAACTAATTTAAAATTTGTTATTTTAAACGCGTAACTAAATTCAAGGTTTAGATAGTAACTAAATATAAATTGCATACTGTCACGCCTTTCCCATAAATATGGGGTGGCAGACATCTCATTTCCAGCATTCTGACTATCTTAAAACTATTATTCAACTACAGAGGCACATTCATGGGGATTTTAGGGGTAATAACCCACCCTGAAAATTTGTTTAATATAAAAAAAAACCTAGAGTGGCCCTCACTTTATTGTCCTTTCTTTATCTGTATTTATAATTATGCTATATATTGTTTAAAATCCGCTCTACGATTGCTATGAAATAAAAATGAAATAATAATAATTCAAATATTATTTTTCAGTAACTGGTACGTTTTTTGAAAAAACTTTTTAGGCAAAAGTTGCTAGAAATTTTATTATCTTTGATTTTGATTAGAATCATTTTTTAATAACTCAAGCCGTTTTCAAGATATTTAAAAAATAGTACAAGTAGTACTTATGGTTAAAATATTATTCCACAGTTTTGGCTCTATTATTTATTAAAAATATGATTATTATAGAGAGATTTATAGAAATTCCAACAAATATTAATTATTATCTAAGAACGTGCCATATTTGTCGCGGTACACGGTAAAAGTAAATGCCTATATTTTGTATAATATAATTACTATAAATCAATTTTAAAATTACGTAGTATTATATTTGAAATTAACAATTAGTTATAATTTTACTCGCATAATACTTAATTACAATAATAATCTATTTCTTCCTATAATTTACATATGTAGTTTTATTTCCTATACAATATCTTCAATTTTAATAGTAATAATTATTTTCTGTATAATTCGTACCATTTCCAAGATAGTGAAATCGTTGCAAAAGTAAACCCATACAGATTTAGTTTTAAACAAGCATAGGTGAAGGCACCAATGCCGTAAAATAAATAAATTGTTTATAAAAACAGAATTTTGAAAAGATAATCCAAATATGTATACATATTTAATTAACTATTCCCAAATAATTGACATATATAGTTTTAGTTAGTATTTAAGTTGAAAACACCTTTTCATCATGAATATCTTACGTTATTGCCTGCATTTTTATACAGAATGTGCGAATTCGATCGCAGTCGAAAGTTTGGAATAAAACACGTTATTGTTGAAAATGAAACCACATTCGGTTTTTCATTACATAATCATCCGGATTCTTATTTATGTGAATGACATTTGACTTTTGGTATGTGTGTGTATGTGTGTGTGATGACTCGTTAAGAATTCTGACCTTAAAAATCCAAAAATGTGCCCGTTTATTTTAGTGAAATATTGTTGGCCCCTCTGCCTCCAAAATATTACAGAATATGCAAATATGTTTAGGCGCGGGCTGCGAGGGGACCATTAAACTGTCATTCGGGCCGGTATTTATTGCCCAGTTTGTGGCCATTTTCGCAATAATGTTGGCATTGAATCTCATATTGTTGAAGACCAGTTATATTAATCGATAATTAAAATGATAATTATTAAAGATGTTCACGGTGAATTATTAATTTTTAGATATTAAGCCGCAGGGAATCGGTGGAATATTTCAAATTTAAATGTTAAATTAAATACAAGTTTTTATTAGTCTACAATTTTTTTAAGTAATACACGAATTTAAGTGAATTAATCCGCTGAATAATGATTTCAGTACATTATAAGCGAGTTTGCCATAACATTCGGCCATTATAGATGAGGTTCCATTAAGAGCGAAGTCCATTAAAAGTGGATTCCATTGTATATTAATAATTTACAACTATTCTAATTTCTGAGTATAATTTTTAAACAAAATACATTAAAAATTTAATATCGCTCATTTTGTATCCATTTTGGAGGTAATTTATGCTCAAATACGAAATACAACGGAATATAAATTGGAATAAAAACTCACCACAAATATCTGGATTGATTCCGGAAGCATATTTGAAACCCCTGAAACAAAATACATATATAAATACAAATAATGACTACAATTTATAAATTTCTCTATTTTAAAATCGAAATATTTAAGGCGAAGATGTAGTTATAGAAATTAATGTCGCAAGTGAAGCTTGCCCCTGAAACATAGGCAACACAAATAACATGTTCAGTTGGGCTCTAGTCATAAATCATAAGACAATATTGCCCCTAATATAGCGAGACCCCTAATAAACCCTCAATAGAATTATTTGCACCTTAGCGCAACAACCTTCAACATTCCTCTCTTAAAAAGGTCCTTTTGTTGTCTAGTGCAGTTTACCTGAGGGATTTAACCTATGTTTAACTTTAATCATTGATTTATCTGCGTTTTGTATAGCGTCGTGCAAAATTGTTTAAAAGTTAATCTTATTTTTATCAAGCAAAGTTCAATCAGTTGTTGTAGCATCTCACATATCATACACACGGTGAAAGTTGATGTTTTGTAATAATACTTGCGCTGTGAGACACGTAAAGAGGACCTCCTCGCGCTCTGGTCATCGTAAACTAAGGCGTTACTGACCTGTTACCTAATATATGCAAAATTACCAGCTATTAGTATAATGGCGAAGTAGGACAACCTACTTTTAATTAAAACAACACTTACACTTTATTTATTTACACATTTCTGTTATTACTTTCATGATTTATAAACTATACCTATTGTTACCGTTGGTCAAAAAACCCTTGATTTTGTTTTACGTAGTTTTCTATATAAATAATAAATATTAATACATTCTGTTTCTTTCAGAAACTTTTTCTAACCCTCTTGGTGCTAGCACCATTGGTGTTATCGACTCAAATCCGTTCAAAGCGTCAAAACGCGTGGGATGCAACCGACGACTCAGACCTATGTTCGCACCCATTACACTCTTTCCTGTGCAACCCTGTGGAAAAAAGTGAACCTACATCATGGCATAACACTGGATTTGAAACAGCTGCCGCTAGCAGAGTGTCACATGTTCAGATCCCGTACGAGCAACGACCAATAGTTGACATTGGTAACGATGTTGAATCGACAAACGAAGATTTTACTATTTTATTACCTGACTCGCGATTAAGAGCACAAGGCAAGCTCCCGTCAGGCCCCAGTGGATTTGGAGCATCAGGCTTTGGTCAAGGGTTTGAAGCGCGTAGCGCCCCGACTTATCAAGCGCAGAGCTTCCAACCGCAGCCTTTCCAAGCGCAGAGCTTCCAACCACAGCCTTACCAAGCGCAGAGCTTCCAAGGTCAAAGCTTCCAATCTCCCAGGCAAGGACAATCAAACCCAACCGGCGAAGAAGGCTACTATTACCCAAGACCTTCAATTCCTTTTGAAACAGAAATACGACCGAAATCAACTACTCAAAGAACAACTCCATATGTCCCACCTACATACCGGACAACTACATATCGTCCCACACCAAAAATAATTACGGACGACGGTTATCAATACCCAGTACCATCAATCCGTTTTGAGGAAACCCGCACTACGACAACACGTCGACCCACAACAACATATCGACCCACAACAACATATCGACCCACAACAACATATCGACCCACAACAACGTATCGGCCCACAACAAAAGTAGATGAAGGTTACAAATACCCGGTCCCGTCTATCCGATTTGAGGAAACAATACGCACGACCACACCTCGTCCAACTACTAGAAAGATAATCCAAGAATTCTCATCTGAAATATACAGACCCACAACAACATATCGTCCCACACCAAAAATAGTTACGGACGACGGTTATCAATACCCCGTACCATCAATCCGTTTTGAGGAAACCCGCACTACGACAACACGTCGACCCACAACAACGTATCGGCCCACAACAACGTATCGGCCCACAACAACGTATCGTCCCACAACAACGTATCGTCCTACAACAAAAGTAGATGAAGGGTACAAATACCCGGTCCCGACTATCCGTTTTGAGGAAACACGTCGCCCGACCACACCTCGTCCAACTACTAGAAGGATAATTGAAGAATTCGCATCTGAAATATACAGACCCACAACAACGATACGTCCAACTCCAAGAGCAACTGAGGAATCCTTTACAGAAATATATCGTCCAACCACAACTTATAGACCAATAACGAAAAAGATAGACGATGGATATTTTTACCCAGTACCATCTATACGATTCGAAGAAAAACGGACTACAACTCGTCGCCCTACAACAACAACGAGAAGAACAACTCCATATATTCCTTCAACCAATCCACCTACTTACCTTCCCCCTTTAACCACAACTACCACTAGACGTCCTACAACGACCACTAGACGTCCCACAACGACCACTAGACGTCCTACCACCACTACTAGACGTCCTACAACAACTTACAGAACAATAACGAAAAAAATTGACGACGGCTACGTCTACCCAGTGCCATCGATCAGATTTGAAGAACGTAGAACTACGACACGTCGCCCAACGACCTATCCCCCAATTTACCTTCCTCCTGTTACCACAACAACTCGTCGACCTACCACAAATCCTCCCACATACCTACCCCCCCTAACTACTACAACTAGAAGAACTACAACCACTAGAAGAACAACTCCATATATTCCCCCAACAATTCGTTATACGACTCAACCACCAACATACCTGCCGCCAGTTACTACCAGAAGAACTACCACCACGAGAAGAACAACTCCGTATATTCCTCCAATTCGATACACTACGCAACCACCAACATATCTTCCCCCCAGAACTACTAGAAGTACTACAACTTATAGACCTACAACCAGATATGTTCCCCGAACGACTCGACCTGCAACTTATTTGCCTCCAATTAGACCAACTCCTAGTAATGTTCGGACGTCCATATACACTTTCCCTCCAACAACAACTCGTCCGACAACCAGATATATCCCTCGTACCTACCCTACACTTCCTCCAAGACCGTATTTACCCCCAGTAGTGCCAACAACTCAACCTCCAACATATCTTCCTCCTAGAACTACTAATGTGTTTAGGAGTACGAAATACTATCCCCCAGTCACACAGGCAACTACCAGATATATTCCTCCAACAACAACAACTCGTCCTACTACCAGGTACATTCCTCCGATCAGATACACGACTCAACCACCCACTTATCTTCCACCAAGAACAACAACAACTCGTAGACCAACCACACAGCCTCCCACTTATTTGCCGCCGAGAACAACTACTACCAGGAGAACAACAACGACCCGTAGACCAACTACACAACCTCCTACATATTTGCCGCCAAGAAAACCAACTCCTAGTGAAGTGGTTACCAAATATGTGTATACAACTCCTCGTACTACCACAACTAGGAGGACTACGACTACACGAAGAACAACAACAACTCAACGACCTACGACTGCTAGAATTTACACAACGACCTCACGGGAGTACTTGCCGCCGGTAGAGGATGGTTACTTTTACCCAAAACCGAATATTGCATTTAATTTTTAAGTAATGATGAATAAATACAAAATAAAACCACTAATAAAGAGGGGGGCATATTCTTACGACGTCTAAAGGGTATAAACAAGAAGAGAGTGTATATTTTGCAAATATTTTTTATAAAAAATAAAATGAATGAATGGTTGAGAAGTATTGTAATAATTTTTGTATGTGTACTTTTGTATTTTTAATAATAAAATTGTTACTAATTTAGTTTTAATCATTCTAAAACTTTTATTGGAATGCTAGCACCAATCCTTCCAGCTTTCTAGTTAAGTTATACCAGGAGTGGACTTTCTTCTACATTTGCAGTTTTTAAAATTAGGGTCTAAAATGACGAAAATCTGTTTTTTAACGCGTCCTCATCTCGTTCTGTTTACACCAGATGCATATTTAGTTCAAATAATTATGACTTATCTTAATTATAACATTAAACATTTGCGCGTTGGTATGACACAGTAAAGTTATAGCTACAATTATTTTTGTTCTAGTACAATAATCAACTAGTGACAACTTTTCATCTTTCCACGTTTCTGCACATGTAAAAAATACCCAGTCACACAATATAAACATTCAAATACTTATTATATTGTGTTTTGCTGGAGTATTTGATTGACTTACTAGACACCTAGCTCATGTGTCGGATATAATACACTTTTTAATTTAGTTTAGAAAAGTTTGCGAACAATATAAGATGTTTAGTGATAAAATAAACAAATCGCAAACATCTGAATTTGGTTTATACAAATATGATGAATGCGATGATTTTGCGAGTAAAAAAAGTTGGAATCGTCGTGTATATTTCATTATTTTAATAACAACAGCTGTGATTTTGAGTTCGGTAAGTAATTTTTGAGCATTTTCAAAACTCTTATATTATATTTTGTAACTAAGACATTTTTACTGAAGATATAATAAATAAAATTAACTATTTATGTGTATTTTAGGTATGTTTAATTCTTTATAACCATATATCAGGCCCAGGCGCGTTTCCCCTAACTCCAATCGCAAATGTGACTCCAACCGAATCCTCAGAAGACGGCCGTATCCATTTATCATACAGTAAAGAAATAATTAACATAATAAATAACTCAGATTCAGCACCCCACGCGCTAGAAATACGCAACGTGCACCCAAGCCCCCAACGCCGAGAAAGTGATGCCCCTAGACCATTCTTCTATGAAAACCGAGACCCAGTCCCTGCAGGGTTTCAACCTGACACCCGTAAACGACAAAATGGCAAAAACATACAAGAAATCATCAAATATTTAAACGAAAATCCCCCAAAACGGCCAAAAGCGAGCCTGAAAAGATCCCAATTTGCGATATCAGATCCTTTCTTCCCATATAAACCCCAAAACCCTAGCGATATAAATTTACTATCGACCAACGGTTTACGATTCGCTCCGACAATTCAAGTCGAAGTGAAAACTAGCACAGAAACTTACCCAAGTTATGAAGTACCAGAAACGCCTAAGAAAAGCAAAAGCAAGAAATTAAGGAGTCATAAGAACGTACGGCCGTACGGGATCCCGTTTGTTAATAATTACGCTAATCCATATGTTAATCCTGGTATAAATCCTTATAATCCGTACGGGAACGATTTGTATTCACACAATAATTTTCAACAAACTAGGTTCCAAGCGAATCGCCAGTTACCGTATTGGAATCGGCCCCAAAATTTTGGACCTCAGTATTTTGGGGCCCAAAATCTAGGGCCCCAACATTTGGGTCCTCAAAATTTAGCCTTTCCACATTTGGGTCCTCATAAATTAGGCCCTCATCTAAATTATCAAAATGTGGGTGCTCCAAATGTAGGTTTTCAACAATTCGTGCCCCAAAATGTAGGTGCTTTACGCAATATATTTCGTCCTAATTCCGACAAACAGATTAACCCTAGCCAAATGATTTTGAATTTAAATTTGTATCCTAAAAAGAAATTGAAAGAAAATCGTGTCTCGCAACTGAAGAATCAGACTGAAGAATCTGACGAACAAAATGTTAGTGTATCACACCAAAATATTACAGAATTACAAATGCTATTGCAACAATTAAATAATGATAATACATTCATTAAAGATAAACCTCAATCTGAAACCAATAAATTTAAGTACTTACCACATCCAACTGAAGCACCTGAAACTTATGAAATTCTGCAATCAATCGGTTTTACTGTACTTAACCCGAATAACTCAATTAAAACTCATAATTTAGCCTCTTTTGAGGGGCAAGAAAGTCAGTGGCACCCACTTATCATTGAAACTACAACAAGCCCCCAAATTCAAGATAGTCCCGATTACAATACTGAAATTAATACATCCAATCCTGAAAATGACGAAACTATAACTCTGCCGATGCCGTATGAGGAATTTGAACGATATTTCACTACTAGGGCTGCGCCTAAGTTGAATCCAGAATGGGATCCAGATATTTTGGAACTTAACCCGAATTTGGTTAACCATAAGGCCTATTATAAGGATAAGCGGCGAAGGAAAGAGGCGGAGAATCAATAAAGTCTTATAATGTAATTGTAATATTGTTGGAAATAAAGTATTTATTTTGTTAGAAATTGTCGTGTTATTTCAGGGAATTGTAATAACTTTGTAGTAAAATGTAAATATTAAAGGGATGAATTATTAAATAAGACATAATTTATTATCATAAATATATATTTATACAACTTACACCATGAGATTACTAAAAAAATAATACTTTGAACTAAAAACATAAAATGGTGCATACTACTGATTGGTAACATAATTATTTAATCGTTTCAACCGATTAACCGGAGAAACGATTAATAAAAATATTTACATCGTTAAGATGATAATATTTAACAATACTTTTATTAGTTTTTAAAATCGTATTTATAATTTGAATTTAATATTTCGTTTATCACATTGTGATGTTCCCAAAATTATGTTTTAATAGTATGTCTTTCTAACTATTGGTAACTATTGTTTTAAAACTTATTTATTATTATTATAACATATTCAAATTAAGTACAAAAAATACTAGGGCACGACAGGGTTGGACTAGTTTAAAATGAGCCTAAAATGTATTGCAGGTATCTTTCAGGAAAAATATGTTTTTATATTAGTAGTAATTCGAGCCCACATATTACTTAATCCGTCCCTGATCTATAAATAGCCTCGAAGCCCCAAAGGAACCTTTATAAAATAAATAAAATTGTCTACTTATAAGAATTCTAATCAAAATTCATAATCAAAGTGCGATACTAAATAATGAATAAATATTTTAAATGACGTAGTTCCTTGTATGCATCAATATTAGATTAATTAATGTAATAAATAAATCAATGACTTGCCAATTTCAAGTTATTGCAAAGAAATGCCGATATTTAATTCCCGAAATGATAAGTAAATCTTTCCGGGAAGAAAATCAGGCATTTTTAAACCCATTCATTCATATTTCAAAAACGTTCAAACCATTCGCAATTAATGAAACTCTGATATTTTAACGCTAAAGATCGGCCAGCAATCTTATAAATCTAACTAGAATAAATGTACGTAATTATCTTCGTTCCCAAGTCTCCCAATATTCCTGGGTCTGCATTTCTGCTAAACGCGACAAAGTTCTATCAAAAGCGAAAATTTCTTCTTCTCCAGTGAAGATATTCGCTGTTGCGTTTTCCTAGAAATTAATCCCAAAATTCAAACCCATATTCAAGATTTAACAAATCCAGGATTTCACAAAGATTCAGGGACTGTGCAGGAATCCAAGGAATAAAGAAGAAACGGACGATTCCTATAAATGTGTTAGGGTAATTAAGAATATTGTAGAATAATTAAATTGGTAGTAAATAAGCATAAGTATGCCTTCAGTTTGTCGTACAACGAAATTTGGGTCATCAAAGAGAGAAGAAATGATACAGAACTGTGTAGGAATCTAAGGAATATTATTTAAGTCAAGAAACGGACTAGGAATTCCTCTTTTAAACATATTAAAGAGAATTCCAAGGATTTCAGTTGCTTTAGAGGAAAAGTTCTAAGGAATATTTAACAGTCAAGGAGTAGTACAAAAAATAAATGTAGGAAGACATTCAAGAAATCAATCAAGCCGAAGTTAATTCCAGGATTATCACAACAAAACAGGAAAAGAAGGAAGACAAGGTTCGTTTTTCAATTCCAGGATTTGTAAACCTAGTAGCAACTTACATCCTCTTTGGATATCTTCAGGTCGTCCATCAACATTCTATTGTCATCAACCGAATTAATGTCTTCAATTTTTTGTGTTGCAAATAGTTCGCTGTGAGGCACATCTGAAGACACAACAATACGAATACGATTGTCGTATAAAGTGTCTATTAACGTGATAAACCGTCGTGTTGGAGAACGTAATTGTAAGTTCAGTTGGGGTACATCACGGATTATTACGGTGTGAAACACCTGGGCTAATTGCAGGTAATCACTGGCACCTAACGGCTACAAATTATTTTCATTTATAAACATTTGAATCATTGAATATTTGTAAATATGTTTGTACCGTTTATGATAATTAAATAAATATAAAGTAGGAAAGAACTTCTTTTTTTTTGAAAAAAATTAAAATGCAGGGGTGTACGCAGGATTGAAGGACCCACTATTTATAGCCTTTAAAACTAGGTTTCCCTCAAGGTTTTCCCGAAGAGAAAATTAATTCTTATATTGCCGTAAGGCATGAATTAAATAATTTATAAATTTGAAAAAATATGGAGTAGGAAATTAAATAAAATAAGCAGTTTTCGGAGTATTTTAAGGGGAAATATCGCGGTTTCTAGTGCCTAAAACATAAATCAACTCTAATAAGAATTATTCTGGTACATTTAAAGGAATATATCGCCGTATAACAAATTAGCACTTCCGGTTTACCATTTTAAGGGGAAATCATTATGAAGAAAAGAAATAACCATTTCTAAAGCATATTTAAGGGAAAATATCGCTGTTTCTGTTGTAAAAACTTTACAAAACATAAAAACATAATTAATTAAGACTTATTTTTGCCATTTTAAGGGGAAACCTAGCGGGTACAAGTATTTAAATAATGTAGAACTGAAATTAGAACTTCTAGGGCATTTTAAGGGTAAATAACGCGGTTTCGTGTATAAAAACATTACAAAAAATAAAATCCAAATTAATTAAGAACTTTTTTTGGTAATTTGTAAGGGGAAATCTCGCAGTAATGTATTAAATATGAAAAACTAAAATAACTTCAGGGGAAATATCGCACGTACAAGTATTTAAAATCTTGTTTAAAGCATTTTCCAGATGTATAAGTGAAAAATAAGTAATTTTTTTTGTGTTTTTGGTGTAGTTTTGGATGTAATAAACATAAAAAATATTTGGTACATTTATATTTCGATTATTTGCAATATAAAACAATACGTACTCTATCGCATATCTCCTCAAACGTTGTGTCCAAGACTTGACCACAAGTCTTACGAAATTCAACATTACGGCCAAGAATCGTGAATATTTTTGGACGAATTATATCGTTTTCCTTCGAACACAGATACTTGAAGATTTTGTCAATTGGATCTGTATCAAACTGACCTTTACTGCATAACAATTAAATATCAATAATTTAGATAAGTGTTATTGTTAAATAAATAATAAATATTATCAATCTTACGAGATTAGATTTAAAAAGAAAATATAAGATGTACTTTTGACATTGAAAAAATTATCAATGAAATCTAAATTGAAAAGAATTCAAAAGCGGCACTTAGATGACAATTAGTACACAATTTATTAATTTGTATTTTAAAGATCATAAATACTATTTAATTATCTGTTTTTTGCACTAAAAATTAAAATAAATAGTGAAGCTTTAGAGCCTGATGGTGACATCGTCTAGTACGAATTATTTCAACCAAAATTAATATAATTTAACAATATTTCCATTTTGCCACGTTTTTGAGCGCAAAGGTGATATCTCCTAGTAGATTGTACTTACACAAAATAATTCCGTTCGCTTCCAGATAATCCTTTCATCCTATAATCAATGCCGGAGTCTAAACTAGCGACAGCACAATGATTTTTAAGTACTTTTATAAACGGGACAAAATTGGACCGTTGCAGGCCATTTTTGTACAGGTCATCAGGTGGTCGATTCGACGTTGCAACCACGACGACGCCGTGGTTAAACAATTCGGTGAATAATCGCTTTAAAATCATAGCGTCTCCAATATCTGTTACTTGAAATTCGTCGAAACAAATCAGCCAAGATTTCTCACTGATCGCTTGCGCGACCGGTGGTATTGGGTCGAATCGTGTGGATCTATTGGACCCGCGGTTAACAGGTGGTGCGCGGGTCTTTAGTTCGTGGATGCGAGCGTGGATATCCAGCATGAAGGAATTGAAATGGACCCTACATTTGTTTTCGGTCTAAAACCAACATTTTCCCCAGTTAATATATTTCTTTTTGGTGGATTTTAATAGATTTGGAAGAAACTAGCATAGGTACAGACACCAATGCGTTCAGCTCGCCGTATACACTAGTTATTTTTTTGTGTATTGACTTCCTTGGGGAAAAATAGTCGTTATTTAATAATTAATTTTAATCAATCCAACGTTTCGGCATCCGCTATGTCATCATCAACCTCCTGAAGATGGCATAAGGATGCTGAAATGTTGGATTGAATCAAATTAATTATTCTTTCCTCAAGAAACTTAATTCTTTTCCTGATGTTTAAAAGAAGAAAACCTATTTATAAACACTGAATTATGAAGAGATAATATGTAAAATGACAATATTGATTGATTGCAACAATAGCCAGTATTTTGAATATGTAATGCAATCACTATTGTATTAAATTTCAATTTCTATTTGTTATTGGAAAAAAAAACCGGTATGTGTAAATTACTCCCGTCTTTCCCCTCTCTAACAGACTGGTTTAATGACTCAGGAATTATGTAGGTTAATGTTATTATATTAAATATAAATAGAAACTGGTAAATAATAATATTATTCGTAGAATCGTAAGTCTAAAAATATGTTACGGTTGTATGTTTATTGAGTCATTTAACACAGTTGTGCAATTAAATAGACTATTAAGGTACCAATGCGTCCAGCGCGCCGTTTAATCAATTTATTACGAAGAAAACAATTTTATGGCCACTAATTTTTTAATAAATAAAAATTATCTTATCGTGAATACAATTTTTATTGCGTGAAAACAATTCAAACCACAACAAAATAAGTCATTATAAAACTAGCTTAGGTACAATGCACCTATGCGTTTAGCCTTATAAGTAATATATATGCGATGCAAGCAGCGATTTTTAATTATTATGGCCATTTGGTTGACAATTTGAAATATTATTATACATATATTTTCATTAAAAAAAACTTTTTAGTGCATATTTTAAAATTGAAAATTATAATATTTAATTTAATTTTTTATGGCAATTGGGTTAACAATATGAAAAAATCTTGTAGACATAAAATATCTTGGAATATTTAGTAGAATTTTTGGGTGTATTAATCATTTTTATAAGGGCAGTATTAAGGGGGGCTCCAAATTTTGGGGCCTTATAGCTCGGGAAGTATACGGGCGATTGGATTTAAATTGCGAACAGATTCAAATGGGATGTTAAATAATATGTGTAGCAAATTTGGTGTGAATCGGTCTAGTACCTTCAGAGGAGTAAGGGGGAGTATATAAGTGCGATCGTGCACAATCAAGCAAAACGATATACACCGGTTACACTAGATCAAGTAGTGTAAAGTATATAAGTTATATATATTTTTGGATTCAGGGCGACGAGACAAACACTTTTGGTTAATGACATTTTTTGATTCGAGAATCCTACAGACACACAACCGAATGCTTTAGCGGTACTTCGTACGGCGAGCTAATAAATCTATTGTTTTTTCTGTCCCTTCAGGAGCGAACACTGTAATCCTTAACCCAACATTCACACGCAACTTACGTCACAACAATCGTAAAACAAATCCATCAACATCGTCTTCCCGCCGCCTACGGCCCCATGTAAATACAGCCCCTTAGGCGCTTCTTGTTTCGCCGAAAACAACCTCGAAAATATCGTCTCACTCTGCAAACTGTACCCTTCAATATCCTCGAACACTCGTTGCAATTCCTCCGTCAATTTAAATTGGTTATCGTCATGCATTAGCTGCCCATTGGTCACTTTTTCGTTTAATATGTCGAGCGGCCCTAGGTTATGGGTATGTTGTAATTCGGCCTGGGCCGAGAAATTGCGCGTATTCCCCCATTTTGAGTGGCAGATTTGGGTGAGGCACGTGAAATGTTTCGCGTTTTTAATCGATTTCAGAGTTATTGTTGCTAATTGTGCCATATTGTTTGGTTTAACGAGGAAATTATGTTACCTAGAACACCACACGACCATTCTATAAGTACTTTACCACACGACTGACGTTTTATTCGAGCATTTCGAAGTCAAGGTTGCGGGGTTTACCTTGGGGTTTTGTTGGACGTGAGCCCAAATTGTTAAAAAATTGGCATAAAAACTAATCGTGCTTGTATTTACACTTTTCATTAGTTATACGATTAAATTTAATTTTAAATACTTAAAAATGTAATATATAATTAATTTAAGATAAGGAGAGGTGAATAAATCCATTTCAGATAAAATGTTTAAGTAAAAAGTTTCTTTAGTTGCTATTTCTTTTTACCCCATATATAATAGCATAAGGCAAATCCTTATTTTCCTTCCTGTAAAGTCTCATTTAGTTAAAGCTTTAAGGAAATTTATGAAATCGGCCCTAAGTTTAGATATGCTTAAAGTGAGGTAATACGAGCTGAGATTTCCACAGAACGTATAAAACGTTAGGTAATAAAATTAAAATGATGTAATTCCAATAAAAAATAGATTTCTTTGTATGGCCAAAATAATTATAATCAATGTAGAAAAAGAGACCAATTAAGTTTAAAGTAAATATTTAAGTAGACAACTGTACAAATATTATTTTAAACTGTAATACAAATAATTAATATTAATGAAACGAATGTGTAATAAATTTCAAGGTAACGAAAACTTGTTTTTAAGGTAGACAAGTAATAGAAATGTAATTTTAAACTTTATACACGTAAAATGTAATTCATTTTCTCAGTCACAATTAATTATAAATTATAAAATTGTACAAATATAATTTAAAATTCAGAAAACACTATAATTTTCTTTCGTAATTAAATAAAGTATCACAAAAAAAATCAACCTCGACTTTTAAAGGATATTGAATTAATTTTGACTATTTTCTCAATAACGTCTGTATGTCTGTGAGCTATCCACGGTCAATACCATTAAAAATATGTTTTGAATTTGAAATTTGTATATCCCGTATTTTTGTAAAGGATATCCAACCGGAAATACTTGTTTATTCGTTTCTTTTTGTATATCACCAAAAGGGAATTTTATAAAAATTAAAGATATTTAAAACCTAGAAAAATAATTATATTAGAGCCCGATAGGGTTTAATAAATAATATATAATTATTGTAATTAGATTTATATATATAAGGGTCCACTGGACCCGAACGGAAGACGCATAAATAAATAATATATTCTACAATATTAAAATTTGTATATATATATTTAAAATGATCTAAGCTATGATTAAGAAACCCCGTTATTTTTAAAATAAAGGATCTTATTTTATTTTAAGTATTTAAATATAAGGGTCCAATGGACCCAGTCGGTAGATGCAGGGTTAAATAAACGATAAAAAATGTAGTTTTAAATTATGTTTACCTTTTTTAGAATAAATATTTAAATTAATATATATATATTTATATGATCTAAGCTATAATTAAGAAACTCCGTTATTTTTAAAATAAAAGATCTAATTTTATTATTAAGTATTTAAATATGAGGGTCCAATGGACCCAGGGTTAAATAAACGATAAAAAATGTAGTTTACCTTTTTTAGAATAAATATTTAAATAAATAAATTAGTATATATCACAGAACCATCACTAGTTGATCACTAACTGCAACAAACTAACACCGCCCGTCAAGTTGGTCGTCAAACAAGATTTGAGATAATTTTAATAAAAAAATACTTTATCTCAATCAGCAGTTCAACGCACAAATAATTTTCTGCTTCGACAGCATCATTAAAAACATCACCAGATATTACAGCATGTAACTGTACGAAAATTACAACAATATATTGCACGAATTGTAAAAAAAAAAAAATGAAATTGAAGGTCACTCAATAAAACAACAACAACAATAATCACAAAAAATATATATATTTTATGCAGCACAGAGCCGTATTGAAATAATTCGAGCCTACTAGAAAATATAAATGATAAAATCCCAAAATTACATTTGAACTTAATCGTAAATATGCGAATAGTATTCCTGGTAAACTTGTATATAAACCTCTTTCTCTGATGGCGTCATAACAGCGATGACGTCATCGTTTATTTCCGTTATCGGAATTGTTCGATTGCCCACTTGCACCGACGGCGTACTATCATCTTCGTCCGATTCCATCATTTCGATTTCCGCTAAAAAGGTTTCATCTTGCCGTTAAATTTAAACGGAAATCATTTAGAGTGTAGAATATTCCCAAAGTACCTAAATCGTTGTGATGGGGTTTGATTTCTGCGACTTCGTCCGAAGACGAATCAGAGTCTTCGCCTGGTAGTGATTTGACCGCATTTGCGGCAGTGTTATTATTCGCACGTTTCTCATGTGCTAGCAAAACGCTCATAATGTCATCTGATTTCGCGTTTGGAGCAGTGGCTTGCGAGTTTTGAGCAGCTGTTTCGAGGATTGAGTCTGTAGTCGTTGGAGTTTCGGGCTGTGGAATTGTTTTTTTTTTGTTATTTGTTGGTTTCAAAACATATGACTGTTGACTAGACATTGCCAGATAAGGTTGCGTCCTTATTCATGAATATGTGACCTTTGTATTCGATTCTTAGAATTATGGAGATAAAAGAGTATGCAATTGAGATTATCAAAATGGGTGTGTTACCATGACACTAGTTTATCTAGAAGCATGAGGGAGTTCCTTGGAATTAACCGAGTATGTCATGAGTTTAAAGATTATTTGTTATCTAAACCACGTATTAAGTTTCATCTGTTTATCTGTATCATTCCGCGACGATTCAGATGCCATTCGCAATTTTAAATAAAATTGATTGCAATAATACGTTTCATTCAAAATAAAAATCAAGAAGCATTATTTTCTCAAAATTGCATCGGAATTAATATTCAGTCCAACTCAAATGATTTTACCCTTAAAAGGAAAACGCTTACAGTAAACAATTAAAGCAGAATCGAATGAATTGTTTGTGAGAAATGAGAGTTCGAATATCAATATAGGTCAATACGATTCTTTGATTTATAATTGTCAATAAAACAGAATAAATTTTGTAACCACAACCTGTGTTTTATCGCTAGACACAACTGTAGACTCCATCATCCAAATCGGCCGTTCTTTTCTGGCAGCAGCCGCGTTATCGTTAACATTATCATCGCCAATTGTAACATCAACGCGTGTCTCTTCAACAGCGAATCCATGCCCTCGCGTCGCTTCGCCCGACCAGGGCTCACCCGACAAACGATTTTGCATCGCCTTACGCCCGTCAATTCTAAAATTGGCCAAATTTTATTCCGTGCACTTCAAAAAGTACCTCAATAATTCCAATAGTGAAAGTAGAAATATGAGATTCAAAAAAAAAAAAATATAAATATTTAGAAAGAATGTAAGAAATTCCAATAAATGCAAATGAGAAATAAGCAATGCAGGAAACAAATTTGAGGATAAAACAAAGAAGAAACTAAGGAAGAAGAAACCAAGGATGTATGAGAAACACTTTACGGAAGTCCAAATTAAAGAAACCCCATTAAAGACAAATAAATAAGAAAGAAGCAATGCAGGGAGAAGAAATTGAGGATAACACAAAGAAGTAATTAGGGAGGAAGAAACCAAGGATGTATAAATTGATGAGAAACACTTTACGGATGTCCAAATATAACAAATACCCAATAAATAAGAAAGAAGCAATGCAGGAAGAAGAAATTGAGGATAGGACAACCCAATATAAGTAAATTAGGATAAACAATCCAAATTGAAGAAACTGAGAATGAACGAAGTATATATTTAGGAAAAGGAGAACAAATATTCATTTCTAGGATCAGTGCAATAATTGAAGAAATACAATAGAAGAAATGTATATTTATAAAATAAATGGATAAAAAATATGGATTCGGAGTCATACCCTCGAATTGTATTAATATCCGTAGGTTCAGGCTCCAATATTTCAGGCGCAAGCCTAATACCCTCAACCTCGCGTAATAAAATATACAACGGCTCCAATTGCTCATTGAACTTAGCCAACAATAATCTAGAGTCTTTTTTGGGTAAAGCCGACTGGTCTTCTTCGACAACCTCGCGACAAAATGTGCAACGAAATTCGCTGGTCATGTAATCAAATAATTGGTCCGCCTAAAATGGACCGCGATTATTTTCAAGGGAGATAAGGGTTTTAATATATTTGCCTCTAAATCAGTGAAGGTTTTAAGGCAGCCGGGACATTTGAAACTGGCGCGACTTGTAGCGTCGCGCTCTTCGGTCTCCATACGTTTACGCATCATGTCCAGTTTATATTTCACTACGTTTACGAAAGTTTTGTAGTTTATAAAATAATAGTTAACTTTTTGGGCTTTGCCGTCTGGGCCAGTCTCCATTCGAAGTCGCACTTGGATAAATTTGTCGCTACGCAAAGTGGCGATTCGGGCTCTGAGCATTTTTCGCTCGAACTTTAATAGTTCACATATATCATCTTCTTTCATACCTAAATTAAATTCATAGATCTTTGTCTTTTAATTATTACCAAACAAAAAGAATAAATAACGAATTTAAATATATTAAAATTTCAAAAATATTTATGCGTAAACAAAAGACTATATGATTAGTTCAATACATTTTTAAAACAGGAAGACGTAGAAATTGAGGTACGATTGGTGCCGCAGGCGATTTTTTAGTCCGATAAGCGACCGAATAACTTAAATTTATAAAAGCAACCTAGTGGAAATTTCCACATTTTCCACATGGCTAGTACACCCCTGCAATTACATATTTTTTATATTTTGTTTGAATTTAATAAATATGTTTAAAATAAAGATATAATTTTTGTAATATGGCATTAAAATTCAACTATCAAAAATTGACTATTTTCCTCTATTTTTTCTAGTTTTGGCAAGTTTTAATGTTAATCTCGTAATTAACGACCTCAAACATATAATATATTAATTTTTAAATTAGATTTTCGACGCCATTTTGTTTTTAGACCCATTTTGAGGCCAAATTCGTAATTTGCGACCCCAAAGACCTTATGTTATTAAATTTCCAGCAATTGTATACATTCATAAAATAGTTATACATTTCTTAATTAAGAGTGTATTAAATAACAATTATTTGTTAATAATAAAGGATAATATAAATCTGCCATAATAAATGAAATTGGATCCAAGCAGACGCGAAATATATAATACATATTGCAATTAAATTTAAATTAAAAATTATATAATTTTGTTCCCCTGCAATTACATATTTTTGATGTTTGTTTGAATTTAACAAATATGTTTAAAATAAAGATATCATTTTTGTAATTTGATATAAAAATTCAACTATCAAAAATTGAGTCTTTTCCTCAATTTCTGTTTATTGTTAAGTTTTTAGAGCCATTTTGAGGCGCCAGATTCGTAATTTTCGACCCCAAAGACCTTTTATGTTATTAAATTTCAGGCAATTGTATACATTAATAAAAGAGTTATACATTTTTTAATTAAGAGTGTATTAAAAAACAATTATTTATTAATAATAAAGAATAATATAAATATGCAATAATAAAATAATAAATGAAATTGGATCGTAATTTGCGACCCCAAAGACCTTTTATGTTATTAAATTTCAGGCAATTGTATACATTAATTAAAGAGTTATACATTTTTTAATTAAGAGTGTATTAAATAACAATTATTTGTTAATAATAAAGAATAATATAAATATGCAATAATAAAATAATAAATGAAATTGGATCCAAGCAGACGCGAAATAAATAATACATATTGCAATTAAATTTAAATTAAACATTATTTAATTTTAATATCTATAAGAAAATAATAAGAAAATTCAGCAATCATTTAAAATAAAAATTCTTGGACTTAGAATTATTTATATCCCCTAGAAAAATCCACGACTACAAAAATCTAATACAAAAAAAAAAAACGTTCGAAATAATAAAAATCCTAATATATAACTAACAAATAAAACCGCTTTTATTTAACACGTAAATATAAATTCCTGCCCGAACAAAAACAAAAATAATCCATGTAGACAAATAAGTAAGGTTATAGTAATAAACAAAAAATATTCGATTACCAATATAGCAAAAATACTTACACGGATTCCTAACTAACATATCAACAATCAACGCATCTTCAATTGTATAAAAACCCCGTACAACTAATCTAGCTAACTGTTTTAAGCTACTAGGTACTTCTGTAACGAGTCGTTCTTCCGACATTTTAACTACGAAACGTTAAAAATCAACACAGAATTAACAAAACTTAATTCTATAACGCATTTCATTAAATAACACCATCAATTTTACAATATATATAAAATTAAACACAGAACCACTTCGTTCGTAAACAAACGTTGACGTTCAATTTGTAGGTTATGTATACATCCGGTGTTGTATACGGTTACACCTACATCTATTTCGAATTAAAATTTAACCGTTTTATAGCTTTTGTTAGGTAAATTAGTTGAATTGTGAAATAATTAAAGTATTTAATGTTGGTTATATATTAATTAGGGTTGTTAACGCTATAGAAATAAAGTTATGTATAAATAAGTTAGGTCTAACATAGGTTATATCACGATTTGACAGTTAATTTGACAGCTCACAGCTGTATTGTATATAATAACTATGACTACGTTTGATAAAGTTCGTATTATTGTTGTAGGTGATTCAGGTATTTATTAAAATGAATTATATTTAAAATGATTATTGTTGTCGCCGTACAGCACAAAAGGGCTATAGTGTTCGGTTGTGTGCATGTAATATTCATAGAATTAAAACGTGGCGAGCTAAAAATCAGGGGATTTACACACGATTTCTTACTTAAGTTATTAATTATAAATGTGTCAATTAAATGTTAGGGGCAAATTAAATTCTAGGGGTGGGTAAAACATCTTTAGTGCACCTAATAGCCCATAACGACCCCATAAAGTCGCCTAGTTGGACAGTAGGCTGTTCATGTGAGGTGAAATTACACGAATTCAAGGAAGGTACACCGGTGCAAAAGACATATTTCGTTGAATTATGGGATGTAGGAGGAAGCTCCCAGCACAGGAACGCCAGATCGGTTTTTTATAATCCCACACACGGGATTATCTTAGTGCATGATTTAACAAATCGTAAATCGCAAGAAAATCTACAAAAATGGTTGTCGGAGATCATAAATCGCGAAGAGAAACCGATGGTGGCATCACCAGGAGGTGGCAAATACATTTCGGTGGCTTTCGACGATTTCGACCCCGAAAATTTCGTTGGATCCACACAAGTAATTGTATTTTATATCTAATAAATAACATAACAGGCACAGTGGGTTCATTAGACCCCAGTGTGGAAAATGGTATATTTTACTGAATGTATTCAATATTTTGTTATAAAAATATTTCTGTATATACTTGAACGAATTTTCTAAAAGGTTACGTAATATTTAGGTGAAATTTTAATTTAACTTATAAAAGAAAATGAATAAAAGGTTTTCGAAACGTCTTACAAAAAATCATTTAGAGGTAGAAGGTTTAATAGGTTCCATTTCGATCGGGATCAAACACATTTTTATTTTGTTTAAAAATTAGCTGGGGTCCTATGGACCCCAAGGGTCAGTTAAAAGTTCATTTTCGTCGAATTCATGGTTTTAATTATGTATGTATTTAATTAAATTATTGAAAACGTTGTTTTGAATTGGGATGATGCATTTGATTTAAATTTGATGAGTTGATTAAAAATAGGCTGGGGTCCTATGGACCCCAAGGGTCAGTTAAGAGTTCATTTTCGTCGAATTCATGGTTTTAATACTGTATGTATTTAATTAAATGATTGAAAATGTTGTTTTGAATTGGGATGATGCATTTAATGAGTTGATTAAAAATAGGCTGGGGTCCTATGGACCCCAAGGGTTAGTTAAGAGTTCATTTTCGTCGAATTCATGGTTTTAATAATGTATGTATTTAATTAAATGATTGAAAACGTTGTTTTGCATTGGGATGATGCATTTGATGAGTTGATTTAAAATAGGCTGGGGTCCTATGGACCCCAAGGGTTAGTTAAGAGTTAATTTTCGTCTAATTCATGGTTTTAATAATGTATGTATTTAATTAAATTATTGAAAACGTTGTTTTGAATTGATGCATTTTATAATCATAATGCATAAATGTCAATTAAATGTATGTATTTCCATAGATACCAATATTGGTAATTGGTACTAAATTAGATTTGGCTGAAGAAAAAATTAAAATCTACCAGCAATTGTCAAATACAATGGCTCAACAATGTGGCGCTGAAGAACTGTTCTTGGATTGCAGACAAACGAGATATTTGGCCGCTGGATCCACTAACGCCGTTAAATTGTCCCGATTTTTTGATAAGGTAAGAGTTTTATTAAATATTATTTTAATTTATAATTATAACAGTTTTAAAATAAATTTAAATGTGTTTTTTTGTAAAAGAAAATTTGGGTAATATTTATAAATATATATATATATATATATATATATATATATATATATATATATATATATATATATATATATATATATATATATATATATATATAATTGATTACAACAATAAATTGTGTATTCGTTGATTTCAACATTTTATCTCCTCAAAGATAATTGGTTATAATTATGTTTTCTTCATAACTAAAAAATGTCTAAATTCTACTAAATAGAATATACGGTTAGCTAAAGGCATAGGTACCTGCACCTATGCTTGTAATTAGACTAAAACGTAATAAAATCCGTATATAAATATAATATTTAACAGGTTATAGAACGAAAGCATCACACAAGGGATTCAAGTCCATTCGGAGGCGACAAACGAAAGTTCCTAAGTCCGAACTTCAACACAAACTACACCACAAATAAATATTACCACAGAGACTAATTATTCCAATTTTCTATATTTGTCTTAAGTTATATAAGTGCAATTATTATTAAATAAAATATTTAATACTATATACATTTCTTTGGTTTAAAGTGCCACATTAAATACGTTTTTGCTACCTCAGTCAAAAGGTTTAGCATAATTTAAATTCCTAAATAGTCAAAAAATAAAAGGATCGGGGTTAACAATTATCCGGTTTGATTTCTTTCCACCAATTATCCTCATAATGATATTTCTGCAACTCAATCCCTTCACGGGGCACCGGCAAAATATACCCGCCGAACTCCTTCACCGGTAACGGGGTACGAATTAGGCGAGGCGGGAAACACTCTAAAGATTTCATTGACTCGCAATCCGGCGGTAAAACGCGATGTTTCCAACCGATTCTTCGGTACATATGGATCTGAATTTTAATATATATGCCATTTTTAATTATTTCAAATAGAAAAATCAGGTGTGGCCGGCACAAGACTATATACCATTTGATCCTCTTCAAAAACATACAGCTCCACAATAGCGCCATTAATCCCTGGATCAACCACCACGTAAATCCCCTCAGCCGAATTATACTGAATCCTTAATCGGTGTTTATCAAACGCCCGGATAATATAAACCTCATCCAATGGCGTCAATTCCTCATTGCGTAAACAAAACTGAGAGCTAATTTCCCACGGTAACGACTTTGAGAGTCGAATTTGACCCCACAACGACCCATAACACAAGAAATGAGTCAAAGCGAGTGTCGATAGTACATGATGGACCCTAAAAGGTAGAATCACCCTTAATGTAAGGTTAAGTAAACGACGGTTAAGTATACTTGCCGATCAGTCAAGTCATGTAATTGGCGCAAAAACGCGTCGGATTGTTGGCAGATTTTTATTCGTTTTAAATCACTATTATCACTAAATAGTGAATATAATATTAACAGGATTAGGAGACCTAGAAATATTGTTAGTAATCGTGTCAATGTGAGTCTCATCTTTTATGTAAGACCATAATCAAAATTAACGGTTATTTTATTATAATTAAGTTATAAACAATTTTGTTTGTGTTTCAAGTAACATTTTTAATAATTGATTCAACTAGTGGCACCTACACGCAAGTATTTGTACTTAACAGGGACATTTAGGGGCCACAACAGGTACTAGGTCCATATTTCGATGGCCATTTAGTGTGTGGTAGCTTAACTTAAATTGATTTTGAATTATAGATATCGATAAATATTTGGTTTGAGTTTTAAGTGTTAGTTCAGATTCCATTTTATAAATTGCAGTTTATACAAAATAGTGCAGTATATTTACACTAGGTATTTCGTTAAGGAATAATAGGTTTCGTCGTACAGTGTTTAGTTGTGTGTCTGTAACATGCTCGGACCCAAATATATATATATAGGGGAATATTTTTAAAATCATAATGTTTTGTTTTACTTATAATTTAGCAGGAATTCGTACAAAAATTAATATTTGTGCCTGTAGTTTAATGTTTTACGGAACTATAATCGCCTAAATCGTACTGCCCTAATTGTAAAATCGTACTTATTTTAATGGTGATACATTTAGGAATGAATATTATATGAAATTTTCTTTTATTATTAAGTTTGCGTTATTAAATTTAAAAAAAATAGCTAATTTATATATTATGGAAATTTTAATGCGATTTTCATTATGGTTATAGACACTAGTGAATAGTGGTACGATTTAAGATACTTAGCAAGTTTGTTAAAATATCGATAATAATGTAAATAAATCTAATTATTGACGCTGCTGTAGTTCGCACAAACAAGCATAGATGCCACCAATGCCTTTAGCTTTAATGTTTCTATTTATATTGAAGACTTTTTTTAATCCTATTTATAATAACTGAATTTGAAGAGGTACAATGATTTGGTATTTGATTGATTACAACAATAGAGCAATTTTTTTAATGCGCCATTAAATATTTTAAATTTCAAAACTGTAATTTTTAATTATTTTATTTCTAGTCTTCCAATTCACAATCTGATAAAATCTTAAAATTAAATAAATTAATTAATAAATACTTAATTTCTAAATTATTATTATTTTAGTTTTCGAGTTTATGATTTGAAAAAATTGCTTACTTTAAATTATCTTATTGAATTTCTTGTAAAATTATTTGTTATTTTCAAATTTTTAAATGAGGCTCCAAATGTCGGACAATTTGCTTTAAATACGAAAAAATTAAGTGTAATTAACAAAATTAATGAAATAAATGCAACGCATATAAAACAAAATATATTAGACCGGAGTGCACAGTAACCCGGAGCAGCTCCGGAACAAGGTTGAAGAAGAAACCTTAATTTCAGTAATAGAGTGGCATTCTTGCTGAAATGAAGACGTCTTACTACGTTTACATGACACTTTCAGCTTGAAAACAAAATGGCTGCGAGAAAAATACCAGTGGTTCACCACTCAAATCACTTAATTATTCATTTAAATTGTTGGAGTTTTTATATATTTTTTTGGCTCGTTTAAGCACTGTAGAAAAGAGCTATAGTGTTCAGTCGTGTGTTCTATATATTTAAAAAATATGTAACTATAATTTTACATTATTAGAAATCTTGGAAATTTAATCGTTTTATTTAATGTATTTTACTCTGAAGAGTCGAACGTAATTAAAATAACACTAATTTTATTGATTATTCCGAAACAATTAATAATTTAGCTTAGAAATTACAAATTATAATCCAGTTTGTTTTATAATAAACAATACTAGCGTTCACAGCAACGAAATTGATAATTAATTGTGTTAATTTTGTTGCTGTGAATGCTAGCAATTGCTTGTCTTAATACAAACTGGATTATAATTTGTAATTTCTAATCTTAATTACTAATTGGTTCGCTGTGAATACAGCTTTAATATTGAAGAGTTTAAAAATCATTTGAAATTAAATATACTGTAAATTTACATTACTTTAACTGTAAAATTACAAATAAAAACTATATGTAATTTTACCGAATTTTGTAAATTTACTTGAATTTTAATGTAATTTTACTATTATTCTGTATAATTACATACTTAATCACTGTAATTTTAATTAATTTTTTACAGTGTAGTAAAACAAAATAACGCGTTATTATAATTACAGAAGGACAAGAAAGTCTAGTGAAGGCCACTCCAGGTTCGCTGTAAATACAGTTTTAATAGAAGTAGTTTAAAAATAATTTAAAATTAAATATATTGTAAAAAATTGATGGAAATTTACATTACTTTTACTGTAAAATTACAAATGAAAACTATATGTAAATTTACCGAAATTTGTAAATTTATTTTAATTTTAATATAATTTTACTATTATTCTGTATAATTACGTAATTTTTCACTGTAATTTTACATTGAAAATAGATTTTTACAATTTATAATCTACGCATTTTCCACACAGTTTAAAGAAGTAGTTTAAAAATCATTTAAAATTAAATCCATTGTAAAAAATTGCTGTAAATTTACATTACTTTTACTTTTTAAATAAAAACTATATGTAAATTAACCGAATTTTGTAAATTTACTAGAATTTAAATACAATTTTACTATTATTCTGTATAATTACATAATTTTTCCCTGTAATTTTAAATTAAACATTGGGTAATTTTACATTAGTGGTTTACAGTGTATAATTTCACGCATTTTCGACACAGAGAAAAAAAAAAAAAAATTGTTAAAACAATTTATTTCGTACCAAATATTTTTTGGGTTGATTCAACAACTTTATTAATTAGTTCAAAGAAGTTGTGTATCGTTTTATGACGATCCCTGGACTTCTCGCTAGGCCAACTATACTATTATCACTATATTCAAACCAATATTTCACTCTGTGTATAAATGGGAAACCAATAAGGCCCAATTCAAAATACCCTCCATTCGTTTACGAACAAATAATTATAGTATAGTAAAGAAAAGATTCCAAAAACCCATTTTCCTAAATAGGACGTTAAAGCTAATCTAGCAGTGCGTATATATCCGCTTAGGGAATTAACATACTAGGAAGTTTCACCATGAAATTAGGCATACAACGATAATAATAAAGATGAATAGTCTACCTGGGGTTTACTACAACAAAACAACTCAAATAAAAATAAAAAAAAACAAACAAAACAATCAACATACCAACCACATGGGCGTATCAGCCTAAACCCAGCCGATTGGTCGCTTTTAAGCCTCTGCTAACGCTCTCATTGGTCAAATTTAAAAGAATGCATACTATGTATAAAGGGCGGGTACCTTCGGGTAAAGTGGGGGGTAATAGGCGTGGCTTACGTGCTGAGAAGGGGAGAATGATCCTAGCTTAAGTTAGTATACTATCGTTGGTTTAAAAGAGTGTAAGTGCCGCGGATTTTTGTGTTTATTGAAACGTTCTCATTGTGCGTTATTATATTTATAATGTGAAAATGTGAGGTTTACGCACTAAGTGGCGGTTTAATATTGTGTTTGGTTTAAAGTTAAGCGCGCACACAACCGTGTTTATTTTGCGAGGGGATTTTGTAATGTTTATAATATGAGTTGTTCTGAAGTGATGTACCAGGCGTATTATCCATATTTATACCAGCGACCAGGGGCGGCTCCACCCGTTTCGGCCCATCCGGTGCCTAGGGCCGGACCCTTCTCATCACCCTTCGCCACCGCCGCTCACCAATACGACAGAGTAAGTCTGCCCTCAATAAATAAAACACAAACATTTATTCAACTTAGAAAATATATATCCATTTACCTGTAGTTTAATTCGTACCGCGTTATATGGAACCGTGCTATAAGAGACTCAGAGTTTTCATTATTATTAATTTCAACCGCAAAAATTTAATACACTTTTTAAGCCGTTTAAGTTGTCTTGTATACGAAAAAACGCGTTATAAGAATACCACGTTATAAGAGGGTTGTCGTAATTTTCGTTGCGCGTTATATGGAAATCGCGTAATAGGAGAGTCGACCGTACACGTATGAAGCATGCAATTTCACTGGATTGTGTAAAAATGCTTGATTTATATAGTGAAGTTTTACTATGATTCAGTAAAATACATTTTAAATGTAATTTTACAATATAGATATTATGTAAATGTTCACATATTTTTTACAGTGTAGGTTAAAACATTAGTTTTGTACAATGTACAACATAGTTTATGAATGTAACTTTTACAAATTGTTGATAAAAATTAAGTTAAAAAAAGACATCTGGAGAAGTCCTTTTACTTAATTTCACTCTATTATATATATATATTTAATCATTTAAATGTATTTGTGTTTGTTTGTTTACATATATATTTATATGTATATATGTATGTGTAGAATGTTTTTAGCTCACCGAAGTACCGAAGAAGCTAAGCATTAGGTCGTGTGTCTGTAGCATTCTCGTCTCAAAATAAATCCTTAACAAAAAGTGTCGCCTTGAATACAAAAAAAAATATATAACTTATATACTTGGATGTTAGTCGTCGCTCGCTCGACCAAATTTGTGCTTTCTACTCCTCTGAAGGTACCGGACCGATTCACACCAAATTTGCTACACATATTATTTAACACCCCATTTGAATCCACCCACAGTTTAAATCTAATCGCCCGTATACTTCCCGAGTTATAGGGCCCCAAAATTTTAAACCCCCTTTAATACTGCCCTTATAAAAATAATTAAAACACCTAAAAATTCTACTAGGAATTCTAAGATATTTTATATCTACAAGATTTTTCAAATTGTTGACCTAAAGGCCGTAAAAAATTAAATTAAATATTATAAATTTGAATTTTAAAATATGCACTTTTATCAAAATAATCTATAAAAAATTAAGTAAGACTTTTATATCTATAATATTTAGTAACCAAAAGGGCATAAAGGGCTGCTTGCATCGCATATATTTGATTAGGCGAGCTGGACGCATCGGTACGTACCGAATCTTTTGTTTTTTTTTATTGAAATCCTGCCGAGTACATTGAACTATTTGAGAATACATTGAAATACTTGAGAATACGTGAGAATACATTGAAATCCTGTTGAGTACATTGAAATATTTGAGTATACATTGAAATACGTAAGAATACATTGAAATCCTGTCGAGTACATTGAAATATGTGAGAATACATGGAAATACGTGAGGAATACATTGAAATCCTGTCGAGTACATTGAGATATTTGCGAATACACTGTTTAATATTACATTAATTATTAGAAATTGTACAAATTTACTAATATTCTGTAATTGCAAATGATAAATTTACTTTATTTTACATTTTTTACGGTGTATAATACTTCTATTAGACTTTGTCGAAGAAAGGCAAATGTAGATATATGTACTTAAAATAGTTAAAATTATATTTGACAGTTTTATTATCAAATAATCATTTTAATTACGCTACAAATTTATATATTGATAAAAGTAATCTAGTAATTTATATTGTAACCTTCAAGTATTTTGTATTCAATTATCAGAACAAGAAGTGCCTTGGTTCAGTTTTAATTGTAATACTGACAATAATGTGGAGTGGTCCACATTCGACTTTTACTAACCAACTAAATACATAAATCTCACTCGATCCCGTAAAAGTGAGGGATTTGGTAGCGGTATCAGTGAGCGGGTAAGCGGGTATGGTTCACCGCAAAAGACAATTCGAAAAGCACAAATACACGAATAAGTCACCAGTGGTTAAATCTAAATATAACCAAACTCTATTCAGAGAGTAGCGACACTCACTAAGACACAGGGTAGATACCAAACAAACACGTTACAAAGAGAAAAATAGAGAATACACACACACACACACCTATTCTTTTGTTTTGTTTTGTTTTTATTTTGTTTTCTTTTAGTATATAGTATAGTGTAGTGTGCTTACAACAAAGCCTCATGTAAAATCCACTAAATTTCGGGATATTTTTAAACCCCAACTGAACACACTGTTCGTCGTATTCGTATTCTTAAAACAAAGACACATTATTATCAGATTTATCGGTTTCACCAGAGAGTTACAAGTCTCTTAGGACGCTTTTAAAATCCGAGATTCTCATCCGGTGTCTCGGGACAGATTCACATTTGTAACCCTTGACAACTCTCAACTTTTAACATAATTTATTGTTATTTTTATTTATCTACTTTATACATTTTTAATAACCAATTTGCGAAATTTATTAATGTCAAAAATAATTATTTCTAACCGTATTTTGTGCATTGTTTACTTCATTTAAAAGAACTGGAGTGGCCTTCACTCGACTCTCTTGTCCTCCTATCTGTATTTATAATAGTCCTATATTTCGTTTTAAATTCACCTAACGATTAAAATATGTATTTGTTACTTATTATAAAAACAAATTGTTAAAGAACAAGATAGTCGAGTGCAGGCCACTTCAGTTTTTATTACATAGTAATTGTATTAGGGTGAATTTAATACAAAATAAAGTATTATTATAAATACAGATTGTAAAAGAATAAGAAAGCAGAGTGACGAGCACTCCAGTTTATTATTTAAATTTACGTGTTCCTAATAGTTACAATATATTTTTTTTTTTTTTTCATAGGAATCGTAGAATGATTTTAAAACAAAATATTTATATATAGATATACTAAAAGTAGAAGAAAGCTGAGTGCAGAGCACTCCAATTTTTCTTAAATATACTTTTTTCTATTTCCTAGTTACAATACATATATGGAAAGGGCAAGAAAGTCGAGTAAAGGCCACTCTAGTTTGTTGCTGTGAATATTTATAATTAATTGTGAATTGGTATTGTATTGTTTATCATAATACAAATTTGGTTATTATTTGTAATTACTATTTGGATCACTGTGAATACAGCAAGGAGAAGCAATTAGTAATTAAGTTTAGAAATTACATAAATCCAGATTGTTTTGTGATAAACATTGCTAGCGTTCACAACAATAAAATTTATAATTAATTGTGTTTATTTTGTTTCTGTGAATGGTAGCATTGGTTGTCTTAGTACAAACTAGATTATTATTTGCAATTTTCTAATCTTAATTACTATTTGGTTCCCTGTAAATACAGCTTTAAGGTGCAATTAGTAATTAAGCTTAGGAATTAGAATGAATAAATCCAGTTTGTTTTGTGATAAACATTGCTAGCGTTCACAACAATAAAATTTATAATTAATTGTGTTTATTTTGTTTCTATGAATGGTAGCATTGCTTGTCTTAGTACAAACTAGATTATTATTTGCAATTTTCTAATCTTAATTACTGTTTGGTTCCTTGTGAAAACAGCTTTAAGGTGCAATTAGTAATTAAGCTTAGAAATTACAATGAATAAATCCAGTTTGTTTTATAATAAACATTGATAGTGTTCACATCAACAAAATATATAATCAATGGTGTTTAATTTCTTGCTGTGAATGCTAGCATTGCTTGTTATAATACAAACTAGGTTATTATTTGCAATTTTATAGTCTTAATTACTATTTAGTTCACTGTGAATACAGCTTTAAGGTGCAATTAGTAATTAAGCTTAGGAATTACAATGAATAAATCCAGTTTGTTTTGTGATAAACAGAAACAAAATTTATAATTTCATTGCTAGATTATTATTTGCAATTTTCTAATCTTAATTACTATTTGGTTCGCTGTGAATACAGTACATAAAACAAACTGGGATTATTACTTGTAATTTCTAAGCTTAATAACTAATTGTTATTACTGTGTTTGTATGAATTTATTTTGGCAAAGGGTTGGCGTCAGTCTTCATTCATGAGTGAAGTTCCAGTGGGCACTGTGAGGTGCAAGTAGCGAGCACATTTTCGTCTCATGGCAATTTATATGAATAATACCGTATACATTCCACATTTGTTTATTTTTAGCTGAAGCGTGATTCTTAATTGACTGTAAAACTATTCTGTATACTATATATTCTTACGCTCGCTGTGTACGCGGCGCGTCAATTTAAAAATAGCCTCATTCTGTGTGTGACATATACACTTTTAACACTGTTTCTATGATGGTGTAAACTCGCCCGATTTGCCCCTAAAACTACGTTCAATTCTATTGTAACTACCTTAGCTTAGGTTAGCGAGCTTACCGTAGAGAATTAAGTGAATTTTGTTGTTTTTAAGACAGTCTTTTGCGACGAGTTGTTTACGTCTGGTGAAATGTCACAACATCAAGCCGACGGTAACTTGAAGAACTTTCAAACATTTTTCATTTATTTTTCACATTTATTACTGATGCTTTCGTAATTTCGTTGGTGAATAAATATTTAAGAGATTTGTCATTTTTGTTTATAGAAATATGAGGATACACTGTATACAATTAATTATGCAGAGTTTTACTAAATTCGGTTTTTAATTGTAGTTTTACGGAATAATGTACATTTTTTTAGTGTTTATATTCCAATTACGTGTTTTATTAATGTATATTATTAAGTTCTTTATTAAAAATATAAGAAATTTTGTAAAAATTAGTCTAAAATGCAGCAATTGTGTGCACCAATGCGTCCAGCTACAGTGTTCGGTCGTGTGTCTGTAACATTAGTAATACGGCTCTTAACATTTTTTTATATTTATATATATATAAAATCTACAAAATATAAGATTTTTAGAGATTCGCCATACAAAAATTACAAATAATTGTAATGTTAGTAATTAATATATTCAATAAAATAATTCATTTCATTTGCTACTTTCTTATACGTTATATATTAAAGAAAGTAGGTATATATTGTGATTCAAAACATAATCGATTTTTAAGGAAATATACGTCCCTATTACGACTGTATTTGTGTCTGTCTGTCTCATTCTCTCTGTATGTATGTATGTATGTGAGTATGTGTAGAACGCTATACAGCTTATACCGTTGAATATAAAAATATGTTTTGAATTTATTTGACTATATTCTGGGAAAGAAAACTTCTTATTTTTGAAGAGGATATAGCAACCGGAAGTGCTTGTTTACTCAAGTTATTTTTTAAACATCTTCAAAAGCTAAAGGACATTAGTGAAAAAATGATATAAATATTTCTAGTAGCTATTGTTTTTGATTTTGTTATAATGTTAACCTTGCCGAGCTGAAGGCATTGGTGCACCTATATTTGTGTAAATTGAATATTTTGACGATATATAAACGAACGCCTAAGCTATTGGCATATAAATGTGTGTACATATAACAAAAATAGTGTCCCTGAAAATTGAAAAAGGAATGAATTAATTCTAGGAAAAGCAATTTATTTCGAAACATCAAAACTGTATTTGTCGTTACAGTAACTCAAGGAAAACGGCTCAGTTTATCGATATTACCATTGAATTACTAATATATTTTAGTAATATAAGAATTACTAACAGACCTAATTCATGTTATAGCCTTTGTTTTTATAACTTATTCTGGATTTTTACGAAATATTTAATTTCTCAAAAAGTGCTTACAAAACGTTTAACTTGTTTTCCAATAAACTAAAGTAGCAAGAGTTTTATGCGTGCGTAAAATTGTGGCAGAAAAAGTACTTTTATTAGCGATGTTTTCGATAAGTTTTTCATGTCTTGCTAAATATTTAAATATACACACCAAATTATCTTCGTACAAAAGTAATAAATTTACCGTAAAACACGCGTGTTAGTAATACTATGATATTTAATATGGGTCCGTGTGTCGATAACCGAGAACCGACACACGCATACCTAACCCATAGGCCCTTTATTTACGATACACCCGGTAGCAGCTACCGAACGAATAAATATTCATATTAGGGCGGATTTATGATAATATCCTTGTTATGAGATGCAACACGATACATTGTTACCTAAACAGGGGCCTAACACAAGGCCACGCCCTTCTATTCACCTAATTAGCTAAGCGTTACTTTAACGGGTTATTAATGAAAAGATTTTTGACCGAAATGATAAATTATTTGTTATTAGTTTGGATCTTTTATACTATATATAGCCGGCTGTGTATAATTATATGTGTAGAACGCTTGTTTATGTTTCTATGGTTATATATATATATATATATATATATATATATATATATATATATATGTCTGTATTTACAAATAAATTACGTGAAAATGCACCACCCTTCAAATTATTTAATTAGACAGATTATGTACTAATGAGTAGTTGACTGTATTATGTATATGATATGGGCACATGGTGCCCACGGGTTAACCTAGTTATATATATATATATATATATATATATATATATATATATATATATATATATATGTCTATATTATGTCTGTATTTACAAATAAATTAGTTGAAAATTCGCCACCCGTCAAATTATTCAATTACACAGATGGATCAGTGAGTGAACTGTATGTTGTATGTGATATGGGCACATGGTGCCCACGGGTTAACCTAGTTATATATATATATATATATGTCTATATCTACAAATAAATTACGTGAAAATTCACCACGCGTCAAATTATTCAGACAGATTATGTATTGGTGAGGACTTGACTGGATTATGTATATGAAATGGGCACATTGTGTCCACGGGTTAACCTAGTTATATATATATATATATATATATATATATATATATATATATATATATATATATATATATATATATATATATGTCTGTATTTACAAATAAATTACGTATAAGTTCTACACGCGTCAAATTATTCAATTAGACAAATTATGTATTGCTGAGGACTGTATTATGTATATGATATGGGCACATGGTGCCCACGGGTTAACCTAGATTAATATATATATATAAACATCTAGATGCATATCTGTCTATACTTGGTCTATATTTACAAAAAATGTATATAAAACATCGCCACCCGTAATAATTCAAATAGATTGACTGTATTATGTATATGATATGGGCACATGGTGCTCACGTATCCTAGATGTATTAAGAAGACATAACAGTAATTTTAACCTTTTAGCAACAAGTATACAAGCAATCGCAAGCAGAAGCAAGTATTATAGTTTTTAATAATTAGTGATGTTTTATTTTATTTTGCGAATAATATAATTTGCTAATATAGTACGGCCATTTTTGCAGTCTTTTTGCGAATTTGCCACTAGAGAGGTAAGTTTTGTTTGGTGACGAGACCCCTCCCATTACCGTAGTTGGCAAACATGTTTCCATTCTATATGCCTAAGCAGTGATATCTCTTCGAGTCCGCGAGCAATGTTATAGTTTTTTACGGTTGGTATGCTGTGATATACAGGTTATAATGGGTCATTTGAATTCCGCAATAGCTATATAGCGACAGTTGCCGCGATCACTACGCCTCTTTAATATTGATTCCCTTCGATCACCAGTTCTTTCCAACTCTATATATTTCTTTTACGTCCAGAAGGCAGAAGGCAACCTGCACACACTGTACAGTGTACACACAACACACGGGGCGAGTTTTTATGATTCCGGAAACTTCGTTGGTTTCGGATCCATCACATATCTAGCGAAATCTACCTTTGATCGACTCATCGAACATTCATTAATATTCTCAACTGATCCGAGCTGATTTGCTCACTGTGACATACTGAAAATTTACCCAGCATCTTTGGAATACCTCCATATATTTACTGTTATAAATTAAAATGCTGATATTATTGCATTTTTAAATTATTGCAAAAGCAAGCTTAGGTACAACGCACCTATGCGTTCAGCGAGCATTTTTTAGTGCATATTTTAAAATTCAAAATCATAATATTTAATAATTTTTTATGGCCTTTGGGTTAACATTATGAAAAATTCTTGTAGATATAAAATATCTTAGAATTATTAGTAGAATTTTTGGGTGTTTTAGTCATGTTATAAGGGCAGTATTAAGGGGGGCTCAACATTTTGGGCCCCTATAACTCGGGAAGTATACGAGCGATTCAATTTAAACTGCGTGTGGATTCAAATGGGATGCCAAATAATATGTGTAGTAATTTTGGTGTAAATCGCTCCGGTACCTTCAGAATGAATTCGAATGAAATTGTGCCGACGGATATTTGCTATAGTAATTATGTTACTATTACACTTCTAATATAAACATATGTTTTTCTCGCAGCAAAAAAAGCGAATTCTATTTCTCTAATGAGAACATTTGTGTATTTCATATCATGTTAATTATTAAATATATCATTAAATTACACGCAGACAGATTGTAATTTATGTATGTCTATTTTACAACTTCGCTAATAATATTATATATGTATATATATATATAGAAAATGTAAGGAATTAAATTATATTTAAATTAAGAATGAAAAATAAACTGCTGAAACAAAATCTAGGCGATTTTTAATATACATTTTGGCAACCACCAATGCTTCCAGGTTGCCATAGATAGTTCTGAGAAACATGATTAATCTGTACAATATTAATAATTTAAAGAAAAATGTTTAGAACTGGTATTATGCGAAAAAGGAAAATATATATATTCTGGAATTAGAATTTAAATAAAAGTAGTATAATTCCACAAAGAAAAATTGTGGTAACCGGCAATGCTTCCAGCTTACCTTAGCTACTTTAAAGAAACATTATTAATCTATACAGTATTAATAATTGAAAGAGCCACTGGTAGCGAATAAGAAAAGAAAACGAACAAAACCAAAATTCATTCGTCATATTATAAGAGTAAATAAATACGCTTTTTACTATAAAGACCGTAGGGGCACTCCCGTTTTAGGACGGGCTGTATACTAATGTTTAATAATGCAAGAATTATATATCTAATTAAACGAATAAGAAAACATCTGAGGAAAACCAAAATTCTTTCGTCATGTTATAAAAGAGTTAAGAAATTTGCATTTTACTATAAAAAATCGTAAGGGCACTCCTGTTTTAGGACGAGTATTTAATAACGAAAGATTTATATATCCAGTAAGATTAAAACTAATCTGAACCCAAAACAGCGAAAGAACGCCATCTAATCTAGGATCAGATGACAAGACAATCATAAATAGAATTCCCATTGGCTAGATCGTCATGATCTGAAGCTAACGAGTCAATATGGCCTTCTGTTGTATCCATTTCGAAAAAATCAGGCCTGTCTTGAATTACTATCACAACTATTAGTAACACTATAGCCTATGTCAATTGAAAATAAATCCGAAAGATAATATTATATGTTTTTGTAAGCGCTACAAAACGATTGGTCATATAAGATGACAAGTGACGCTATCTGAAGGTGTATCTATACATGGGTTAAGCCACCAGGGCCGTACTGACCACATTACAACCCTGGGCAACTCCCAAAAACATTTTTTAGCAGAATATCTATATTCAGTGAAAATTGGCCAAACAGAATCAGCCCCAATTCGGAAACAAATAGGAATTTTGAAACCCCATTTCAGGAATAGGGTCTCTTATCTTTAAAGCACATAATCCCAAAATTTCAGAAGGATTCACTGAAAATTGTAGAAATTAATGAAGACATTTTAAAAAATGCGATTTATATTATTTATTTTATAATAATACGTGTTGTATTACTATAGTTTTTAATATTAGTGCACCCCTCCCCCCTCTTCCTCTGTGTGTAAATAGAATAAAAAATCACTTACCAATTCGTTGAAAAAGTATTCGAAATCTGTAACAGAAAAAAAATCCGATTAGAAATATATTTAACTTGCATTTAATCAATCAAATATTTTTATATATCCGCCCGTCGTGGAGATAAATAAATGTTTGTACTAATTATTTTATCTTTTAAGATTGGTACAACTGTGTATCATCTAAAACAATTATTTTTCCTTTCCAATATTTATTTGTTCTAAGAATAAAGGACCAATCTATTGTCTATAATTATGTAGAAATATAGTAATTGGATAGTTCTGTGAAAAGAAAGCGATCATAATTTTTAATTAATTATTTATTGACAACTTATCGAAATGTCAACTTATACATTATAATGATTGGTTTATAAATGGCAATATTACAGTTTAAATTGCGAAAAAATTGCGGATAATTGGCGATAGTGGAATTGCTGATGGAAATGCAAAAAGTATGAGTTATTGGTTATGTGTTGGAAAGTTCAAGAAACTATTACGTTCCAAATCAAATGAATTCATCATTTTTAGCTCACCGAAGTACTAAAGATGCTAAAGCATTCAGTCGTGTGTCTGTAGCAAACTCGCATCAAAAAATGACAATAGCAAAAAGTGTTTAATATAATAATATTTAATTATTATTTTCGGCCTTTGAGTTAACAATATGAAAAAATCTTGTAAACATAAAATATCTTAGAATATTTAGTAGCATTTTTGAGTGTTTTAATTATTTTAATAAGGGCAGTATTAAGGCGGGCTCGAAATTTTGGGGCACTATAACTCGGGAATTATACGGGCGATTGGATTTAAACTGCAAGCGGATTCAAATAGGGTGTTTAAATAATATGTGTAGCAAATATGGTGTGAATCGCTCCGGTACCTTCAGAGGTATATATATATATATATATATATATATATATATATATATATATATATATATATATATATATATATATATATATATATATATAAAGGAAACTATGTATAAGTCGAGTGATGGTCAGTCCAGATTGCGTTTCCTTATATTGATGTTATTATATTAAAATTTGAAATCTTTAGTCAGTAGTTTTGGGGGTAATACCCCCAGGTGAAGTGAACTGGTCTATATAAGTAGTTTGAAATGTTGCACCTTTCGTAACTGTTTATATGCCAACACAGTGTGATTGTTGTGATAAATAAATAAAGTTTAAATAAGTCGAAAACAAATAAAAATTGTTATTTTATGACACCCGTATATTTTGAACGACATATATATATTTATTTTCACTTAGTATGGTGACACTAAATTTATAGATCTGTTATATATTTGTACAATGCTGTGTACAACTTAAAGTAAAGTATATATATATATATATATATATATATATATATATATATATATATATATATATATATATATATATATATATATATATATATATACAGGCTGTCTCGTAATATTAGAAATCCCACTTAAAAACGTATATAAACAATATAACTTTCTAAGCTACTGTTAAAAATATTAAATTTGTGCTTTCAGTGTGTCTGTAACATTTTCAGATAAACAAAAAATAATGGCTAATGTAAATTAAGTTTAATATATACGATTCTAGATTTTTAGGTTGTATGTACTGTACATGTTTGCCAACTTAAAAAGAGTAGCAAGTGGAATACTGTTTTGTAGTAATAAATAGTCAGTTGGCATGCGTGGTTTGTGTGATTTTGATCTGATGTTGGAAGCGGTGCCGTAAAGATGTGAATCCGGTTTATTTTATATACACTTTTCGGCAGCTCTTTGATAATCACTGCTCATAACATATTATATAGACGAATGTTATATTTTAATTTCCAATTAGGAATACAAGCTGAACGTTTTAAATAAATTTACATTCTTTTTATTACAAACAAATGCACCATTTTTACTTTCCTGGACAAAGACTAATAGAAAGGAATTTCTTATACTATCTTAAGCCGAACGAAGTACTGAAGAAGCTAAAGCATTCGGTCGTGTGTCTGTAGCATTCTCAGATCAAAAAATATCCTTAACAAAAAGTGTTTCTCTCGTCGCTATGAATCCAAAAATATATATAACTTATATACTTGGATGTTAGTCGTCGCTCGCTCGACCAAATTTGTGCTTTCTACTCCTCTGATAGTACCGGACCGATTCACACCAAATTTGCTACACATATTATTTAGTATCCTATTTGAATCCCCTCGCAGTTTAAATCCAATCGCCCGTATACTTCCCGAGTTATAGGGCCCCAAAATTTAGAGCCCCCCTTAATACTGCCCTTATAAACATAATTAAAACACCAAAAAATTCTACTAATAATTCTAAGATATTTTATATCTACAAGATTTTTCCATATTGTTCACCTAAAGGCCATAAAAAATGACTAAATATTATAATTTTAAAATATGCACTAGATGTTTTCAAATTGTTAACCAAACGGCCATAATAATTAAAAACCGCTACTCGCATCGCATATATTACTTTATACGGTGAGCTGGACGCATAGGTTGTACCTAAGCTTGTTTTAATTGTGGTTTTGTTAAAAAGAAAAATAAATAATAATAAGTAATTTTCTTAGAAGCAGCGCGAATCAATATATCAGGTCTAAATGTATAAATCGTCTAGCGCCAACAGCCAAGAACGCGTATAGATTCTCTCGGATCGGGCAAGAATCAGTTTCTCACCGTTGGAGCAAGCACCGAAAAATTCTTATTGCTGTTCCCACAATTCTATTGTCATCCCATGAATATTGTGTTGTTGGTCGGTGTGCTCGGGGCTCGGGGCCACATATATTATCACCTATGGCAAGAGCGCGCGCTGTTGCTGCCGATGGCGCAAGATGGCACTGGCACTAGTGCCTCTTGTGCCTCTTTCTATGGCAGCAGGCACAGGCACAGGCAGCAGCAGCGCGCGGTCATGTCAAAAGCATTCCTCCGCAGAATGGACTGTGTGTTAGCGCGCGGTCTCCGCTCGCCGAAGATAGCAGACCAGAGACTTCTAATTTCAACGAGTTGTCGTGTTTTTTGTTGTTGATTCATCGATCACTCTCGGGAGTCGGGACCAGCATTGGCCATTGCCCATTCGGACACGGACCGCGCCGGGCACCCAAATTTCGACCTTGTTTGATTAGAACACACACACACACACATACATACATATATATATATATATATATATATATATATATATATATATATATATATATATATATATATATATCAGACCTGAAGATGACCTAACCGTCGAAACAATTGTCGTTTTTAAATAAAAACTGTAATTATTTATTATTAATAAAATGTTTCACGAAACTCCAAACCACAACCTCTTTAAATATAATATATATATATATATATATATATATATATATATATATATATATATATATATATATATATATATATATATACGCGAACGAAAATTGCGACAACCCTCCCATAACGCAGTACTCTTATAACGCGTTTTTCGTATACAAAACAACTTAAAAGACTTAAAAAGTAAATTTGGTAAAATCTTAAAAACGAATGTAAATTAAAAAAAACAACTAAAAATTCTTGTCCTTTTCAGTTCAATGTGCAGCGACTCCAAGACTCCCATATTAACCAACCATCCACATCGAGTGTGTCACTTCCTGGTGAACACTCGCACACAGCGCACAGTCACTCGCTGTACCTGGGGCATGGAGCAGCGTCTACAGCGGGCGTGTCCGCGGCGACGTCAGCCGCGGCCGCGGCAGGTAGCGCTGGCACCTCGGGGACGCTGGGACCCCACAGTAGCGCCGGCTCGGTGAGCTCTACCGGCGGCATTAGCCCAACGTCCCCCCATCGAAGTAAAGAGGAGGAATGTAGCCTCCACGGACGAAGTAGCACAGAAGGTAAATTAAACAAATTTGGTGCCCAATTAGGTCCTATCGTATTTTAAATCAAATGGCCCTTTTATATCTAAAGTTAGAAGACTCTTTTTTTAATATAGCACAAAATTATTAAAAATAAACTCGTTTTTTTGATTAATTTAACTACGCTGATTCCATAACTGGCGATTAAATTGATGAGAAACTGATAGAATTGGAGTTAGAGTATTTTGAAGTTATTGAAATGCTATTACCCATATAACTCAAAAACGGTGCAAAATATCGCTCCGCCGTTAACAGATTTGAGTTCCCCGATACTTTATTACTCTAGAAACATACTTTCAGCCTAGTTGAAAACAATTAATTTTTTGACTCATTTTCTACTTGAAAATTTTTATCAAACTTTGCGAATTTTTTCCGACCAAACTAGTAAAGATAGAAAATTGAAATTTGGAGGGTGAAACAGACTATATTTGGTCTATATTGTCAAATTTTTTCAACTTAATTGGCGAAATATTACGAGCTCTACAGCAAACACAGTGCAAAAACAGTGAAAATGGCCGATTTTCGCAAAAACGGCAAGGGGTACCCCTTGCCATTTTTTCACTCAAAAAATCGGATAAAATTTTTCGAGTTTAACATATATTTAGATTAATTTGACCACGCTGATTCCAAAAATGCTGATTAAATTGATGAAAAACTGATAGAATTTGAGTTAGCGAGATTTGAAGTTGATAAAATGCAAATTTCCATATAACTCGACAACGGTGCATCGTATCGCTCCGCCGTTAACAGATTTGAGTTCCCCGATACTTAAACACTCTAGAAACATACTTTCAGCCTAATTGAAAACATTTTTTTTTTGACTCATTTCACAAAATTTTTCTACTTGAAAATTTTTACCAAACTTTGCGAATTTTTTCCGACCAAACTATTAAAGATAGAAAGTTGATATTTGGAGGGTCAAACAAACTATATTTGGTCTATATTTTCAAATTTTTTCAACTTAATTGGCGAAATATTACGAGCTCTACAGCAAACACAGTGCAAAAACAGTGAAAATGGCCGATTTTCGCAAAAACGGCAAGGGGTACCCCTTGCCATTTTTTCGCCTAAAAAATCACATAAAAATTTTTGAGTTTAACATATATTTAGATTAATTTGATTACGCTGATTCCAAAAATGCTGATTAAATTGATGAAAAACTGATAGAATTTGAGTTAGCGCATTTTGAAGGGTAAGGGGTACCCCTGGAAGCATTGGTGCTTGCGCATTGGCAAACAATCTGATTTATAAAACAATCGATAATGTATCAATTCTGATTAAACATAAAAACACGAATAATGCACAAACATTTATGCAAGAATGAAATTAATATTCTATACATCAAAAAGTACAAAAATGTATAAGGACTTATCAACTTTTTGTGTGCGTCAATTGTCAGTGTGCAGTGGTCGATCCAGTGCGGTCTAATTCCACGAACTGTGGTAATTAGGTCGATTCATTGATTGAAATCAAGTGGATCGTCTGTTTTTTTCTCAAACATGCCACAAATTCTGATTGGGATCTGTTTGTTTTGAGCAGTAACGCACCATGGCATCGAGGACGACGACTCCGAGGAGGAGTCGACCAGTTCGAGGGCCCAATATGTTAGCGCAAATTGCGTAGTATTTACGCATTACCAAGGCGACGCCTCCAGCGTCGTGGACGAACACTTCTCTAGGGCGTTAGACAAAACCACCACGCAAACGAAAGGTAAAAATTTTTATTTGTATTTTATATATATATATATATATATTATTTTAGAAGATTGTGTCAGGACCTATTAAATTATAAATACTTTAGTCAACAAAAATATTTAAAGAATTCCAACTCCTTGTCTATAAATTATATTAGACTTGGCACTAAGTTTAATTTATAAGCACGAGCTAACATTAAAAATATTACAACTGTAGATCAAAAATTAATTTATATTTTTAAATTACTAGCAAACTGAAGTGGCCTTTCCTCCTAATATATAATAACCTAAAATTACAAATATGTAAGAATTAAACGTTGGCTGTGAACCGTGTGCGTCTTTGATTAAATCCGACAAATTGTCGAAAACAGTTAGACAAAAACACAAACTTTTTTTGTGTGTGTGTGTGTTTCGTATTTTAAATTCATATATTTTTTCTACTTTTTTCCTCTAAAGTTTTTATCTGTTTGGATCGCAGTGTGTGTTGCCGGCAGAAGAACACAGACACACAGACACACAACACACACATCTCTTTATATCTTAGCGATTTCGCAGAATGTGTTTAATCTAATTGGATAAAAATCGCTCATTATTATTAGTCAAGTGTACAATTTGAATAGAACATTCCATGTTACACTTTTTCTTTTGCTTTTATAATTTCCTGAAGTGGCACAAGAATTTTACCATATACAAGTTCAATAGAATAATTACTAACATATTCAATGTTTTATATATTTATGGTGAAATTCTGTAGTTAAATTGAACCAACAACACAATACTACAAATACAGATCGCTAATAAACATTTATGTACATATAACATCGTTGATACATCACAATTTGAACGTGCAACGACTCTGGTACATCGCATACACGTACCGAATATCTCTGATACGTTGTTGAAACCTACCAGGCACCTGTAACGTCTCTAATATATCGTGGAAACGTTCCGTTACCGTGTAACCTCCTTTATCGATCGCAAAGACGTACCCAAAGTGTGTAATGACTCCGGTATATCGCAGACACATACCGATTAGCGTATAATATCTCTAAAACGTTCTTAAGACGTTTCTAGTATGTCATGGACTCGTTCCGTTAGCGTGTAACGTCCATTAGAGATCACAGAGATGTACCCAGAGCGCGCAAAGTCACGTATAGGTTGCAGTGATGATCTCTGAGTGCGTTAACATGTATTTCACACGTATAACGTCTCTGATATGTTATAGATATATATTTCGACCGTGTTATGTCTCTAATATGTCGTAGAAACGTTCCAAAAGTGATTATTGGACTCGATAGGTTGCAGATATATATAGAAAGTGACAACCAGTACACATTTTGTGCTATGTACTCTATTTTAGATGTCGTAACGGGAGCAGGTTACGTATCTGCTACATTGCAGAGATGTCACATACATAAAAATGTTTACTGGGAAATCTCGAACGAATGTGAGCGTAGAACGTCTCTGATGGGATGTATCTAGAGGGTGTTTCTGATATGTTGTAGAGACATTACTGATTCGAGTAGTCTGTTTTGAAGTGTAAGCAGAATATATAAAGTTAGGTTTGTTGCATTGATTATAAGTAAGATGCAGTTAAATTTAAGTTTGTGTAAGCTTAACTCGCTCGCTGCTGCAGTCATAAAAGTGCAGTGAAAATGGTCATAAAGTGGTTGGACTGGGCGCCATGCAATAAACAAGTAATAAAGTTGGGAAAATGAGAGGATTCTTTTCTCGTAAAACTGTTCATGTAACCATTATTTTTATGATGATATAATTTATTAAATCAGTAGCACGCATCTTTTCGTATACGTTCTTTGTGCGCTGTAATAAATTAACTTTTATTTGATATATTTCACTGCGTACAGACGTACAGTGCCATCACAAATTAAAAGCACTTTTAACCTAACTAGCATAATTAATTGTATCTTACCAAATATTAGTGAATTGAATAAAATTATTTGATATATATATAAATCAAAGTAGACATTTTTAAAATAGTTGTAAAATTAAGTATTTTCCCGACATTTTTATAGATATAAAAACATGTTTCCTGCAAAAATAAATAAATTGACGTGTGACGTATGCGATTTTAACTCGCGAAAAAGAAAACTATACACTTACGGCAAGATGCCAACTGTTCGACAATAAATTTCACTTGTTTACACTTTTTCTATTCACGCATTGTTATGTATATTTATATAAATGTTATTTTTTGTTTGAAATGAAGTAAATTTTCGGCCCTAAGATGTTTGGTAAGTTAAGTATAGTATATCAAAGTTGTTCGGGCAGGCAAATAAAATTAATCAGAGGCATGTTTAACTTTTATTGATTCGGCTATAACAAGTCCGCCATCCAATTAGACGCTACAAGAATCCAGGTGATCGCTTAAAAGAGTGTACAAAGAAGATAACGTATATCTTTCTACCACTGTCGAAGAATACTACTCTTAACCATCATCAACAGGGCCGTAACACCTGAAATTCCGCAATCATTCTTTATAATATATCCTCAATTCTCTGGTTTAGCTTAGACAAACTCCAAAATTTGTCAAAATATAACATGAACATGATTCAGCAAGTTTAAAGTTTCATAATTTTACATTTAACAGTTGTGACTTTAGAGCGTTCACACTCAGACATACTTAATATGAATACCAAGGAAATGCAATACGTGTTGGATATTTTTCATTTAAACGTCGTCTAAGGAAGTTAAACAGGAATAAGAAAGGCGGTGTTTTGTCAAAAGAAGAAGAATCATCAACACCTGCTCGCGATCCAATTAGTAAATACACCAACAATAAATTAGTAACATTACAACTTTATCTGATACCAAGACTTTTGTAATTAATTTTAATTCTTCTTGTTTCTGGAACAATTAAGCCGAAATTTACATTTAACGTAAATTTACTAACCCACAATAATCGAATCATTACGCAATCATACACACACATATTTCGAAATTGAAAATACAGAAATATAGTTTTTAATCTAACATTTGCACAGTTTGCTTAGTAAAGCAGAACGTTAGTGTTCCAGAATTGAAAATTCAATAAATCACCGAATAAATAATGACAATGCAGAGGAGTAGATTGGTTGTTTTTGTTTGAACAAGTTGATGGGCCCAGATAAGAGTGGCGACCCAAAGAGACCGCGAGCACCGTCGAATACAGAGAGGGTTAAGTGTAATAAATTTTCGTAAAACTTTCTTAGAAGATGTGACCGTGAGACATTTGTCGTTGGGTCATCTATCTGTCCTGTGTCCGTGTGCCCATATGTCTGTGTGTGTGTATGTGTGTACAGTGTTAAATTCTCCGCTTGTGTTTAACTATAACTTAACGTTAATTAATTATTCGATTTCATTTAAACGTAAGCGTAAACGTAACGGAACGAGCAAACAGGAAAATGATTTACGCCAACTCTCTAGTTGCACGGTAAACGATATTGTGTTGATTTTGCTTTCAGGAATACTTTATCACTTCTACTTTGAATATAAATTATCTTGTTTTTGTTTACTTTTGTTTTATTCTATAGTTTAACTATCTTAAGTTGAATTAAGTGCAGAATAGTTAATAATCTTTATTAAAATGCTTTAAAAACAATGTGGAAGAAGCTAAAGCATTCGGTCGTGTGTCTGTAGCAATCTCGAATTAAAAAAAAGTCTTTATCTCGTCGCCCTGAATCCAAAAATATATATAACTTATATACTTGGATGTTAGTCGTCGCTTGCTCGTAAGACAATAATTGTCCCCCCTTCTCCTCTGAAGGTACCGGAGCGATTTACACCAAATTTGCTACACATATTATTTAACACCCAATTTGAATCTGTTCGCAATTTAAATCCAATCGCCCGTATACTTCCCGAGTTATAGGGCCCCAAAATTTAAAGCCCCCCTTAATGCTGCCCTTATATAAATAATTTAAACACGCAAACATTCTACTAATAATTCTAAGATATTTTATGTCTACAAGATTTTTCATATTGTTAACCCAAAGACCATAAATAATTAAATTAAATATTATAATTTTGCATTTTTAAATATGCTTGTTATTTATACGTACACATCTAGACCATATACATGTCTTCACAATTTTATGTTCGATAATTCGGCTCTAAAGCGTTTACATGCATACAGACGTTATTCGGAAGGTCACGTTAGTCTCAGGGAGAGGTAAAACGTGTATATCCGTTCGAAATGTTTAGTTATTACTGCGTATAAGAGAGTGTAAACGGCCTTGCGAAATATGAGAATGTCGAAAGCCGGAATCAAAATCTGTATAGTAGCAAATAATGTTGATTTAAATTCAGCCACTTAAAGGAAAAAGCCGCGAGGGGATTTCGATCCGTGGATCAATTCAATAAATTTTGTTTCTCTCTGTGTGTGTGTGTGTGTGTGTGTGTTGATACGGCGGCATATCTTTAAAAGACACATTTACAATATAAACTTAAGGTAAACATTTTACTGTCCAGCCAACTGGTCACACCAAAAAAATAAAAATAAACGACCACCACAAATAGTATTTGAAATAAATCACTTCTCAACCAAGTGTCTGTATATTTTGTGGTTTAAATATAGGAAATCCTCCGGTTGTCTTGTTTATATCTCGTACTCTGTCTAGCAACGGTTAATATCTATTCATTTTCGACTTATTAAGATTTATAGAAATAATTGTGTAAAGCAGAAGCTTAAAACCATACAATATCTACAATATGGCATATTTTTTTACAACGAAATTTTATTACTATATCTGTAAATTAATATAATATAAAAAACTATCTATTTACCCATACGACAATTATTAAAGTTTCTATAAAAATATATTTAATGAATTTCTTGTTGGGGTTTGTTTAAATAATTGTTCTAATTACAGATACGTCCCCGATGTCGCAACGCAACTTCCCCGCGTCGTTCTGGAACAGTCACTACCAGCCCATTGTAAACGCAAGCGTTGGAGGACCCGGAGCAAGCGGGTCACACCATTCTGACCTGTACTCGGATCATTACCATCCGAGTGACCCGTGGTACCACCAATACAGCACACACCACAGGTAAAACAAAATTTATCTACTTGTTTTAGAATATTTCAATCAGTTTTTGTTTACTTGTGTTATTTATAGCTTATCTCGAAAACGATACTAATTAGAGAAAAAGGTTTCTTATAAAAGTTAAAGATATTAAAATGTCAAGCAACTTTGGTTTGAAAACTATTTTCGAAAAATGAACCATTTGTTAAATAATCACATATGAAAAAAGGCTACATTTCCGTTTCCTTATATAGTTGATATTATTTCACGGAAATATAATATAAATTACGAAAGTAAAAGAAGGTCAAGTGAAGGCCACAATATAGTATAATTGTTTAGTCTTACTTTTGTTAAAAATAGAAATTAAAATAAAGAATATTTAAGTCGTAACAAAACCCTAAACTTCAACTAAAGTTTATATTTATTTCATTTTAAATATTTGTATTATTTAAAATAAATGTTGACGTATTTGTGGTTTGATTTAAATTAGGGCGGTGCACGAATACCACCACCATAACATGGCCCAGTACAGTGGGCTTCTGTTACCTGGTTCCCGATTGCACGTTGGTGCCCATGGGCAATGTAAAGCGGTCGATTGGCAACACGCGCCCTTGGAGCCACCGTATTCAAGCTATCCGGGCATGTCAGGTAAAAAAACTACTTAAACCTAAATTCCAGCTTCAAAATATTAAACCTAGTTTAGTATTTGAATAAGAACTTATGAAATTTTACTGAATTATTGCATATTTTCTAACTTACGAATATAATTAGAATTTTTAATAATTTTTTATGGCATTTGGGTTAACAAAATGAAAAAATCTTGCAGACATAAAATATCTTAGAATTATCAGTAGAATTTTCGGGTGTTTTAATTATTTTTATAAGGGCAGTATTAAGGGGAGCTTTGAATTTTGGGGCCCTATAACTCGGAAAGTATACGGGCGATTGGATTTAAACTGCGAGGGGATTCAAATGGGATATTAAAGAATATGTGTAGCTAATTTGGTTTAAATCGCTCCGGTACCTTCAGAGGAGTAGAGGGAATAAATTATATGAATTATATGTTTGGTCTCACGGCGACAAGTCAAACACTTTTTGTTTAATCCGAGAATAATACAGATAGACCACCGAATGCTTAAGCTCTTACTGACTTCGTACGACTTCGTTTACGAATATAATAAATATAAGTTAGAATTTTGTGTGGCAAATAGTTTTCTGATGAGAACAAAACGAAGGAAGTAATAAATTTCGTAGTTCAAGTTCTTTTCCTGATGAACCAGCGTAATCGTATAATAATACTGAGAATTGAACATGTTTTCGAAAAATAAAAGTAGCATCGACCATCATGATTGACTTGACCACTGGAAGAAAATCACTAACTTAACTGGTTGAGTAAATCAATCCTGACACATGTCTAATTATTTACCTACAAGATTATTTCCAAGAAATGCTCATCTAAGAAAATTAATTTTCTAACTATAACGTTTGTTTTCGAATTGAATTATTTGTAAATTGTGTCGCTGAGAATCCTAGCACTAGTTATCATATAACAAACTAGATTATTATTTGTAATTTCTGTGAAATTAATTTAAAATCACTTTAAAGACAGTGAACTACGGTTTAGTGAAGCGCTTATTAGAGGGTAACCGTTAGAAGAGCACCTAATTAACACATGTACATACAGAAATAAAGCATAATACAAACTTGACACTAACGAATGAATTACCATTAATAATATAAATTAATTATGTGCACAGAAATGCAAATGCTAATTTTTATTCTTTTGAACTTTTGTTCAAATGACAAAATAACTAATGTGAGAGTACCTTTGAAATTAATTACGAAATTATACCAATACTTTTTGTTCTCACATACATTTGTCTTCTTACTACTACAGACTACTGTGTAACCGCCACGTATTTAATTTACGAAATTCTATTAACTAAGCGCCTGAAACCACATATGAGACAATTAGCTGACTTCAAAACTTATTTTCTCTGCAGTTACAAAGATGTCAACTCAAACGAATTACTTTGTAACTATATATATATATATCATACACAGTATGTTTGCCAGGGTGTACCTGAGCTGAAGTGAAGGGTGAAAACGGTGGGGAATGCCGCGCTATGACGAATATTATATAACTTCTTTGATGTGGCATCGTCAGTGCTTCTGAAAGACACGCAACTTCTCTCAAATCAAAAGCCCTACGCTTGCTCAAGTTTAAATTGTTGAAATATGAAATCATACATCGTTTTGGGTTAGAACGACAAATTTCGACATCTTTTACCCGTTTTATTTCATAAATAATACATAACATCGTTAATTTTTTTAAAAACATTCATAAACTGGACTATAACATTGCTTTATTTTGTTTTAAATTGATGCTACGATTGCTATAAAACAATGTTAATATATATATAGTAACTAAGGTATAACGTAAATGTAACAAGTTTTTTAAAAAAGCCATTTTTAAATAAAGAAAAAACTTTGTTATATTTTTTAATTTCGTTATTTTCTAACGCCGTTTTCGTAGTAAAATAATCAAAAATAGTAGGTTTTATACACACAGGTCTAAGGGAAAATCATAGTAAAATTACACTGTACAAATATCGTTCGTTTGCACAAGCCTGCGTTTGTGAAGATCTCGGACAGTTTTTAACCAAATTATGCTTGTTACACAGTGAACAAATGCATAGAATTTGCAGTGTAATTAAAGGAATATTCGCTAATTGATGAACACGAGAACAAAGTGATATTATTTGTAAATGCCGTTTGTAAACAAAATAACAGACAAAGCACAGTAAATCATGTGAGGTTACATACTTAGTCACTGTTGTATTTGTAAGTAAATTGCACACACACAGACACGCAGATACACACACACACACAGGGAGAATAAAAGGCGATTCCATATCTACTTTACTTTTGCATGACTGTCAACAATAAATGCATTTCGCTTCGCCGACGGTAGCGTTTTATCATTTACTCTATCTTTTGTACGGCTATACACGTGCATATAGTATTGGAAATAAATCCAGTGGCGTAGAATACACACGTATAACAATATGTTTAATTAGAGAAAATTTGATGATGACTCGTGTCGTGAATATTCTTCGAAACCAATCTACGACAAACGAAATGGAAAAAAATCACTGACAAACGACATCACTCAGATCATTAACGACCCTAATTATTACATGTTTAACAAAACATTTATTTAATTAACTAATTACGAAAATTCAACATATCCTCCTCGCACAGTGATTTTAAATATAATGACGCCGGTGTCAACAAAAGGTAATTTTTTTTCCGACATCGCGGACTATATGGCCGAACAAAACTGACCGTTTAGTACCGGTCACTTATAAATTGTCAAACGGTGAACCGCCCGGACCTGGCCCATGTACGAATGCGGACAAAAACACCGAAATAACATTATATCGGCGTCTTTTAACCGGCCCAATTGTTCCGTGTGCACATGGTCAATAAAGGCGATTATCGTTTGGTGGACAGTGCCTCGAAAAACTGTTCAAACAACGCCACGAAATGTGGCGTGGCAGACACAAGGCGAAAAAACTCGCAAATCGCTTATAGATAGCCAGTTTTTTTTGAATTGGTCTTTGTAAACGTCCAATAAGAATTCCTTCTATATATAATATTATTTTATGTTATGATTTTCAAAACAAGAAAATTGACTGCGCGACTTTTAACGGTTTTTTGGCGGTAATTAGTGATTCTGCACACGCTGCAGGATTCTTTGCCCACTGGATAGTCTATTTGTTCGCGTTTAATACACCAACGAGTTTAGCAATATTTATTTTTATTGGTTCATTCAATAAAATGTAAATTATTTTGAATTACACTAAAATATGCATTGACACATTTTTAGGTAGACGTACGAAGTACCTAAAGTACTCGGTCGTGTGTCTGTAACATCCTCGGATCATAACAAAAAGTGTTTGTCTCGTCGCCCTGAATCCAAAAATATATATAACTTATATACTTGGATGTTAATTGTCGCTCGTTCGTAAGACCAAATTTGTGCTTTCTACTCCTCTGAAGGTACCGGACCGATGCACACCAAATTTGCTACACATATTATTAAACATTCTATTTGAATCCACTCACAGTTTAAATCCAATCGCCCGTATACTTCCCGAGTTATAGGGCCCCAAAATTTAAAGCCCCCCTTAATACTGCTCTTATAAAAATAATTTAAATACCCAAAAATTCTAATAATAATTCTAAGATATTTTATATCTAGAAGATTTTTTGTTATTATTCACCCAAAGGCCATAAAAATTAAATTAAACATTATAATTTGTGCCTTCTACTCCTCTGAAGGTAGCGGACCGATTCACACCAAATTTGTCACACATATTATTTAACACCCTATTTGAATCCGGTCGCAGTTTAAATCTAATCGTCTATATACTTCCCGAGTTATAGGGCCCCAAAATTTGGAACCCCCCTTAATACTGCTCTTATAAAAATAATTTAAATACCCAAAAATTCTAATAATAATTCTAAGATATTTTATATCTAGAAGATTTTTTGTTATTATTCACCCAAAGGCCATAAAAAAATAAATTAAACATTATAATTTGGGCTTTCTACTCCTCTGAAGGTACCGGACCGATTCAAACCAAATTTGTCACACATATTATTTAATACCCCACTTGAATCCGTTCGCAGTTTAAATTCAATCGCTCGTATACTACCGGAGTTATAGGGCCCCAAAATTTAGAGCCCCCCTTAATACTGCCCTTAAAAAAATAATTGAAACACCCGAAAATTCTACTAATAAATCTAAGATATTTTATATCTACAAGATTTTCCATATTGTTAACCTAAAGGCCGTAAAAAAATATTGAATATTATGATTTTGAATTTTATACTCATACGGTGAGCTCGACGCATAGGTGCGTTGTACCTAGGGTTATTAAATGTTAGTACACGAAATTAGAACTCTAGTGTATTATTAAAAATGTAAATGTGCATTTAGATATTGACGTATTTGTAGTTATGTATGTATTGATCCGTGAAGATCAGATCCGGTTTGTGTATCAGTTGAAATGGATCAGCGCAACGTTTGGTTTTGTAATAATAATATATGAGTGATGTCTTGTTCTGGGAATTTCAACAATCTGCAATCTTGTCTTATTACAATAACTTGGTGTCACTTTCTCGGTCGCATAATTGCATACTTACCTCTGCCATTACCAAGAAGAACACGCGAACCATCGCTACTTACTATTTATTTATTTATTTTATATACAGTTTTTACAGTGTACAATTATTAACTATAATCATAGAACATTAACAGAAAATTTTCACAACTTGCCCGCATATTTCAACCCGTTTAAAACTCACTTAATTGTCTAAATATAGTCATAATAAATTTCAAAACGTTTGACAATATTGCCAATGATTTTGAATTTCTTTTTTCTAAAACCCGGTAACTTTTATTTGATTTCTTCAATATTTCGTAAACGGCTCGAGTTAGAAGCAAATGTTATTAATAAAAATGGACGATATAAAAATTTCAAACAACTTTTGTTAAAACAATATTTTCGAAAAATGTACCATTTACTAAATAATCGCGTTTAAAAATGACCATATTCCATTTACATTTCCCTGGATACAATAGATATGTATATTTCACTATGTTCGTTCACTGGTGTGTTCACTGTGATCGTGCACTACTGAATGCCCTTTCAGATGTAACATACTGTAGAAATAAATGAGTCAAGTGTGAAATTTGGTGAGAATTCGTGTATAGAAAATGCATAATATGAAATATTTTCTAGAAAATAAATGTCTTCTTTTTACATATTTTTATTTTATCCAAGGTAAAAATTGGATATCAACAAGGCGATAAATAATTATGGAGTTAACCTTATATTATCATCAATATTTGATGACGTCTTTCGCGTTATTTACAGTGTACAGATATACACATATGTATAAATTTGAACAAAGTGCAATGCAATTCATCACAAGAAGGTTGTGTTCGGTGTTTGGGAATTAACACTATCTTTAACATAACTGGAATGCAAACACTTTTGATAATGTTTTCTTAAAAACACTGCTAAGCACTTATTAAAATCACCACTACGTTTTATTGGGCTACACTGTCACGAAAATTCTGCACTGAACAAATCAAAGAATATAAATTTATATATATATATATATATATATATATATATATATATATATATATATATATATATATATATATATATATATATATATATAAATATTGTAGTATTATTTGTTTGCGATTCTTTTAAAACACGTTTTTTACTGCAGTTCAGTAAATATGGAGTAACGAACAATATAACTTATAAATTAATTAATTTTAATACTAAATGGTACGATTTTTGATCAAACTTTTACGTAATTTTATATTTACTCATTTCTTTTTGTCATTTATGCCGTTTTCGAGAAAAATTTGCAAGAATAAAATGTAACTTTAATGGATATATCCGTTTTAAACTATTTTCCTAATGCTATCTGTGTGTGAACGCTCTACAGCCCATACATAAAATAAACATAGAATGTTTTGAATTTAAGTTATATTTATCGCAAGAAAAAAATCCTCCTATTTCTGTAAAGGCTATTATAACCGGAATTGCTAGTTTACTCATGTCACGAATTAGGGAAAAAGTGAATCTTATAAAATTTCTAGCAACTTTAGTAAGAAAAATCTTTTCGAAAAATATGAACAATTTACTAAAAAAAATCGTTTACGTTTCCCTAGTTACATATTGAAAATGTTTCATGGTAATGGTAGCATGAATTTAAAATAAAATAAACCTAAATTATATATATATAATGGAAGTATGAGAAAATCAGGAGCTGGAGTGGCCTTTACTAAACTTTCTTGTCCTTTTCTGATTATAATAATGCGTTATTTTGTTTTAAATTATATAAACTACACTGTACAAAAAAAGTATGTACAGAATTATAGTAAAATTACAATAAAATGCAAGTAAATTTACAGAATTCGGTAAAATTACATAGTTTATAAATGTAATTTTACATTAAAACCACTAGCTCTTTTGTATTATCGTAAAATACGAAATAATATAACTGGATTATCTCTTAAATTTATTGTAACCGAGTACAATAATAGTGAGTATACCATGGCACTCAATTATCAAATTATTGGGTTGCTAAGCAACCGCAGAATCCATAGTGATAATGGTAAAAATAGTAACCCTCTTAAACGTGTAAGAGTGAGGCGGCAAATTGCACAAACCGTATGCACTGGACAGAGATAGATGGGGGGAGGGTATTTCTGCATGTGTGCCGGGGGAGGGGAGAGATGGTCAACAGTGGCGGCGCTTCGGATTGGCCGAGGCCGTGGTTAAACTTGTTATTGATCAAGTTGAAGAGCAAGTGACCAACCGTTTCGGTTCGGGTAGCTCTGGTCAACGCGAAACGCGATGTGAACATGCGTTTTATAACCTATCATCCCGGTTAGACATTTAGTCAAACAACCGCTGCGGTTATCGCTATTTATTACCTGGTTATAACTGTCTTTTTTTGCAACAGTGGTTATTATTATTAGTTTCGAATGACGACCAAAACTTACCCGATTCAGGGACCTTTAAGAGGGTCAAAAGTAAAATATATTTTTGAATTAGTTTGAATTATATATATATATATATATATATATATATATATATATATATATATATATATATATATATATATATATATATATATATATATATATATATATATATATATATATATATATATATATATATATATATATATATATATATATATATATATATATATATATATATATATATATATATATATATATATATATATATATATATATATATATATATATATATATATATATATATATATATATATATATATATATATATATATATATATATATATATATATATATATATATATATATATATATATATATATATATATATATATATATATATATATATATATATATATATATATATATATATATATATATATATATATATATATATATATATATATATATATATATATATATATATATATATATATATATATATATATATATATATATATATATATATATATATATATATATATATATATATATATATATATATATATATATATATATAACACTCAGATGTATTAGAACGTTTTGTAGCTCGCCGAAGTACCGAAGAAGCTAAAGCATTCGGCCGTGTATCTGTAGCATTCTCGGATTTACAATAATCGTAAATAAAAGTGTTTGTCTCGTCGTCCTGAATCCAAAAATATATATAACTTATATACTTGGATGTTAGTCGTCGCTCGCTCGTATGATCAAATTTGTGCCCTCTACTCCTCTGAAGGTACCCGAGCGATTTACACCAAATTTACTATACATATTATTTAGCATCCCATTTGAATCCACTCGCAGTTTAAATCCAATTGACCGTATACTTCCCGAGTTATAAGCCCCCAAAATTTAGAACCCCCCTTAATACTGCCGTTATAAAAATAATTAAAACAGCCAAACATTCTACTAATAATTCTAAGATATTTTATGTCTACAAGATTTTTTCATATTGTTAACTCAAAGGCCATAAAAAATTATTAAGTATTATAATTTTGAATTTTAATATTATATATTACGTATAAGGCGAGCTGGACGCATAGGTGCGTTATTTTAACAGAAATGTATACAATGGGGCATGGTAATAAATTTGAAGGCATTGAAATGAAAATACATAGTGCGAATTCAGTGTTTTGGCGTCGCAACATACGTTATGTGATTGTAACGTGTACATAAATCATGGTTGCTTGTATGTACGGACACATGAACGAATGTATGTATCTGTAATTTAAGTTGTACGGGTGTAGCATCTGTAATATGTTGGCAACATGTACGTTACATGTGTAAAATTACATGATGCTTTTACGCGCCTCACCACTAGGTGGCAATGAAAAGTGTTGCTTATAAACGACCGATTATGATAATACAAATCCATTCACATTAATTACATAGAATGCCGTTATGGCGAATCACTACACACACACCAAATGGGCCCATACAAGCCGATAGAATACGAATTTTTCTTTAGATTGCGAAACATTCAGCAATATTTATTGTATATTTTTAATTGTGGAAATAATTGCTTTTACAATACATAAACATGTTTACAGGATGTATAACATCTTCACTCGATTTTCAATATATAAATAATCCTTACCGCCATCTTTTGGTATAGATTACAAGTTGACCGTATTGAATTGCAATAATTTTTGTTTATTAAAAGTGCACCTGCCGTTCAAATAAACCACCCCCAATAGAATTATACGTTTCATTAATTCGTAGCGATTTCAATAACATGCATTTTATTCCAAGTCCCCCTCGGTGCTCAGTGCTCGGTGTATTGCGAATAAAATTGATGGAAGCTAGGGCGAAGGGTGTGGTGACGTGGCGGCAGTAACAAAGGGGTCAAATATAATATAAAGGGCAGGGAAATTAAATTTATTAACGTTCGGAAACTTTGGACGTTTATTAAAGACGCGCGGAGACATCTATTGTTGGAATATTTAATCAACCATCACGCGATTAATCGACTGGAATGCTATTTTTGTTTTTATAGTTTTAGCCAAGACACGCGTTGATTCATAGTCTGAATTTAAGACTAATATCTTTTGTAATTCTACAAATAATATTATTTTACAAATTATTATTTTATATCTTTAAAATAATGTTTACTCATTTTTTGTTCTATCTCCAATATCAGTAAAACGGCTGCACTTATGACAAAAATAGTTGTGTTCATAATGAAAGATATTCGTATTTAGCACAACTTTTGTTTGAAAAGTTTCTTTAAAAAATGTACCAGTTACGAGAAAACTGCTATAGAAAATGTTAAAATTCTGATTTATATTGTCATGGAAATGCATGTTTACTTTTTGCATTTTTTGTTCTCTCCATTATCATTAGAACGGCTGCACTTATGACAAAAATAGTTGTGTCCATAATGAAAGATATTCGTATTTTGCACAACTTTTGTTTGAAAAGTTTCTTTAAAAAATGTCCCAGTTACAAAGAAAATGCTATGTAACTTCTTATAATAAAAAAATAAAAAATTAGTGCATATTTTAAAATTCGGCGAGCCAAAAATGAAAGTATTTGGGAAATTTATAATTTTGTGAAAATGGATGTGAAAAATTGAAGTAAAACGGCCCTGTTTACTAACAATTTAATAAGCTATACATTTCTGGTATCAATAACAAATATGTATAAATACTATCTGTGCTAAAAACATCAAGACATGATAAGAATACGTTTGAACTACTTAGAAAAAAGTCATAATTCAAATAATTATGTTAAACAAATAATAATATGTAAATACAATTCAAATGTATTTTATGGAATATTGAAAGGATGTAAGACTTCTTGTTGACTGTTTAGTTGATAATAAAAATTATTTACATATTATTAAGTGACAGAAACTTCGATTTTGTAATTAAATATATTATAAATTTTGTTATAAACTGTTTAAAAATGTTTTAATACAATTAGGTTAATAACATTTTCTTTTTTTTTTGTTCCAGGATTAGAAGCCCAGGTCCAGGAATCGTCAAAAGACTTGTATTGGTTTTAATTCCATCGTGTGTAGTATAATAAGTAAAAACTAAAACTTGAAAAAGTGCAAAATTGACTATAAAAGTATCATAATTAGTGATATTTATGAAAGAAAGGCTTCGGATGGTGCGTGAATTTGTGGTTAGTGCGTTAATTAATGAATGCATTAATTAATTAATTAGTTTTAAAACACACTAAGTAGTGTTACATGTTCCTTTTATGAAAATATCCATTGAAATTTTACAGTTGAGAATCTTAAACACATTTTGAAATGAATCATTTTACAATATTCATTTAAAATATATTTAATATATAAAATAAATATTTTCAATTATAATTCCTTGGAAAACTATGCCCTCTATGGGGTAAAATCGTACTAATTATTTAAGATGTAAAAACTGTAAAATTACAATAATTGTTTTGTTATCAAAATATTTTGCAATATGACTTCTTGTGTACCAAATATCTAATTTTCAAATTCTGTAGTTATAAAAATAAATACACTTTTCAAAGTATATGTAAATTTACATCATTTCTATCTAATGTAGAAAATTGTTTTACCAAAATAATAATATGTAATCTAATTGTATTAAATTCTATAAAATTACAAGCATTTTAGGTATAATTTTACATGAAACGTAACATATTTACAATTACATTTTATTAAACAATTAAAATTCAAGAAATAAAATTAATTTCCATTGTAATTTTACGAATATATGTAACAGTATTTTTTACTGTAAACAATAGATGTAAATTTAAATATATTGTACAGAAGTATTATTAAATTTAATGTTTCATGTAAAATTACAGATGGAAATCATTTAATTCTATTAAATGAATGACTGTTTTTTTTTTAAATTACAGTAAAATTACATTCTGGCCACTGACAATTTTATAAATGTATATTTTGTAGAAACAGAGTTTGAAAATTATAAAAAAGAGTAAAAAAACGTATATTCTTAGCTTATATTGTAAAATGCCAATGTAAAAAGTAATTAATATTCTTGAGAAGAATAAAAATGTATTCTAAAATTGTTCCACTTTTACTTATTTATTTAAACAAAAAAATCCTTCCATTTTCCAATACCCGTTTTGAGAATTATTAGTTTGAATTAATAATTCACAATTCAACTCATTGATTAAAAATCACAATTCAAAACGAATTGAAGCCGTTTTGACAACTACAAGTCTTTTATGTGAGTTTGTATTATGTCATTAATGAAAAGGAATTATAAATTGTTATAAATCAAAACGAATTGAAGCCTATTTGACAACTATAAATCTTATAAGACCAATACGAATGAAAATCTTTTTTTTTTTATTTATCAATTAGATACCATTTATGTAAATTAGATATCATTTATATAATTTTTATGGTTTGAAGCCTTTTTGAGAATTTGAAGTCTTTTTGAGATATTGAAGCCTTTTGAGAGATTGAAGCCTTTTTGAGAGATTGAAGCCTTTGACTAAATCATACATACAATTCATTTCTTTTCAATTTAAATCAATTCCAAATACTATTATCATATACTATTCACAAGCCTTCAATTATATTGATTTAAACCCCTAATACTAGATTAACCCGTGCCCATATCATATACAGAATGCCTGCCCAGCTCTATACAGAACCAGATAACTATGATATTTATGTGTGAATTCACAATATCCCAAAATATATAAAATCGTTAGTGCATTTTGTGTCGGTCTCGGAGTGTTGGCCATATGTGTGATCGTGCAGCGGCATATATCACCGAAATACATACCCGGATGTCGGTAAGATCGAACGCTACACGTACCCTTATTAACATATATTGGGCTGTGGTGTCTGTGTGTTGCCGGGGAACACGTGAAAAAGTTAGCGGACCCATCAGTTTTATGGGAAAACGAGCAATTTAAAACGGGGAAAAATAGAATTTTGCAGAAGCCAACAAGCATGTAAGTCATTTGTCACACTCGGTGTGATTTGCGGTCTGTTTGTTGCCGTGTTTCTGTTTCTGTGGCCTACCAGAAAACTTTCAAATAATTAACACACACCCGCTTATTTATTGGACGTTCTCGATGGCCCGGGGGCGGTTAACACTTCATTATTTCGACAGTTATTATCACTTATACATTATATACTTTATATGTATAAAGTTGACACGCACATAAATCCGATAAGGGCACAAAAGGTGCATGTCCACATACATAAAATAACTTTTTAATTTAAAATTATAATATTTAATCATTTTTTACGAGCTTTAAGTTCACAATGGGAAAAAATCTTGTAGATATAAAACATCTTAGAATTATTAGTAGAGTTTTTGGGTGTTTAAATTATTTTTATAAGGGCAGTATTAAGGGGGGCTCCAAATTTTGGGGCCCTATAACTCGGGAAGTATACGGGGGATTGGATTTAAACTGCGAGTGTATTCAAATGGGATGCTAAATAATATGTGTAGCAAATTTGGTTCAAATCGCTCCGGTACCTTCAGAGAAGTAGAGGGTACAAATTTCGTTTTACGAGCGAGCGACGACTAACACCCAAGTATATAAGTTATATATATTTTTGGATTCAGGTCGACAAGACAAACACTTTTTGTTATGAAATTATTTGATCCGAGAATGCTACAGACACACGACCGAGCTAAAAATATGTTGTACGCTACTGGTGTGTCTGGATAATAGACGCGCGTTCAAGTGAAGACGCCGAATAGTTATCGATCTTAAACTAATAATTAACGTGATCTCAGCACTTGCTTAATTTAATTGGGAAGTGTTAATGGACCGAACACCGCCTTTGGAGTCCAACAACTTCCCGGGATATTCTGATATTTAGGAGTTTATTGAAGCAAATATGAATATAATTTAGATAACGCAGACAAGCGCACTAATTAGTGATGTTAATTTTATACGTATAGATAAATGTAAAAGCGCTATTAAAATATACAATTTTGGGTAAATTCTTGCGCTGCGAAGTTGAAAGGTCTTATAAAGAATGATCAGGGAACAGCTGCTATTGTCTTAAGAAATGTTTGGACAGATGCGTTCAGGAAAAGACGCGTGGCTTCCGAAAAAAAAACAAGGGTGTCATAAATTTGAAAAACAAGCGTTGGTTCAATACACTAATGCCTTCAGCGCGTTGTAAAATCAATTTAATATAGTTAAATAATGTGTAAACGCCTCGGTTATTAAAAATGTACGCCTAATTTCAACCAAAAAGTATTTTAACCCTAGAAGAAAAACATATATTCTATTTTTAATATTTTTAATCTACAGTTGTTAATCTATATGACACGTAAGTTATTCGGCACGAATAGAACAAGATAATTTTAAATGTACTAAACAAAAAACAAATATATGGGAAAGGGTGTGTATTTTTAGAGCGCAATTGTCTGGCTGATTAGAACACTGATTTATTTGGTACCGCTGATGTAATTATGAGATTGCACCCGCCAAATATAAAATATGACTGACAACTCACTCATTTATGGAATGTATAATAGCAATATACATATAACTCTTTCCCTGCCAACAGGGAAATAAAATAGGGATTTAAATCAATATAATTGAAGCCCTTTTATCCGACCGGTATGAAAATAAATGTTAGGTAAACGATTGTCTAAATGTAGTAAGTATATCTTTAATAATGTGTGTCTTATTATTATTAAAAATATTTGCTGCATGCGTGAAAAATAGGAGAAACTTTTGAGTAAAGGAAAAGTTTATATTGTAACGAATCTGTGTCCGTTTTGTGATCAATATTTGTGTCCGCGGTATGCATGCACCAATTACAAACATTCTCAAAGATGTCGGTAAATCGAAAACGATTGGTCTTTGAGATAAAAAGAGAACAGAGGCAAGCCGAACGCTTGGTAGCCTAGCACCGACATACGTCCATTATGTTTTCTTCGTTTTACCTGCACGCCGCGCGCTTTATTGTGAGTTATTTATCGACGTCATTTATGTGTTTTATATTATACCAATGTATATTTTGACGCTTTCCGAACATTTTTAACTTATTGCCTGCACACACAAATTTATGCAAACTATTATTTATTTTGCTTCTTTTTGTTTAAATACTGTTTACGAATCTCACCCGCCATGCCCATCTTTACATATGCATTTAGATGATCGTATAATTTATTAATTAATATATATTATAATAGAAAATAATAAAAATAATAATTAAAGTATCCTTTCAAGTAAGTAAAGCGAGCTGGTGGCACTGGTGCATGCATTAATGTATGCTTAAATATTTAGTTTTTTATTTAAAATTCTAAAAATGAAAGTTTCTTTTATAAAACAGAAACGAAAATAAAGAAAATAAAAGTATACTTTAACTAAGTAAAGCGAGCTGGTGGCACTGGTGCATGCATTGATGTTAGCTTAAATATTTTGTTTTTTATTTAAAATTCTAAAAATCAAAATTATTTTATAAAACAGAAGCGAAATAAATAATAATAATGAAAGTATCCTTTTAAGTAAGTAAAGCGAGCTGGTGGCACTGGTGCATGCATTAATGTTTGCTTAAATATTTGGTTTTTTATTTATAATTCGTAAAATGAAAGTTTTTTTTTTTTTTTATAAAACAGAAGCGCCGTAGGTATCCCTGACATTTCGCATATCGACCAATAATTTTATTGGTTTGCTGTCATTACCATCGTGATTTATAGTGATTGATTTCAAATTTATTCCGAACAAGTTTAGATCCGTTTTGTACTATATCCTACAATTAATGAAATGAATATTGCAAAAAATAATAAACATATTTAAAAAAAAACTTGTGCTAAAGTCATGTAATGTATTTAATTTATAATTTATAGTTATTGGAAAATACTTTTCTTATACATGAAAAAGTATAAGTTTAAATCAATGTAGAAAATACCTATAAGTCAAAATTAATAAAAACATAAATGGTATAATCTCAAATTTTCGCGTTGATTTTTTTTTTTTTTAGTAGAATGAGTGAATTAGAATAACAATATTCTTTTGAATTAATTATGTAACATTCGTCGTAGCTTAAGTGCAGTGTCACTTATCGTGAGACAAACGTCTTGAGTCCACCAATATAAATGATGATTAAGTGGATGTCGTAGAACAACAGAGCTCTAGAGTCAGTCGGGGCATCTTTCATCCTTTGTCCACTACAGATATGCTTCATTTCAGTTTAGACAGAGATATGTTTATTCCATGTTCACCTAATTCACACATATACATCAAAGCCGCTGTTGTTTTGACTAATGCTTACAATAGGACTTGGAGAAACACGCTATTTTTAATTCCTTGTTTAAGATAACAATTAATATCCAGACACATTACCGCTCAATTAAGCGCCTGGCAAAAATATGCTAAGCTCCCTATGACACACATTTAAGAACGACAATATAAAGTTCGTCAACCACTTCATTAATATTATTAAAGCGGTGATAAATTGAAAATATTGCTTTAAAGTTAATCCAGGGCTTCTTCTAACAGCATAATTGCAATCAGTATAAAATGCCCTTTAATTTGAGCCCAAACTCCATTTTTTATCTTTACTTTAACCCTAAGAGTAATCTGTATCGAGGTTAACCGCTACGCTTAGCCCTGAGAAGGGCTAACGCTGTGATAACTATCACAAGTAGGGTTAACTTGTGATAAAAAATCGAGTTTGGGCTCAAATTAAACGTAATTTTATTCCGAATTTCATTCTGCTATTTACACATCAATTACTCGTGTGTATTAAAACATATTTTGTTATCTAAATAATCGCTGTTTCTTTGCCTTATTCAATTTTACTGATTCTATTTATACATTCAAATATCGTTACATCCAATTAGTTGTGTTCACTTTAATAAATTCATGTACAGGCACCAATACCTTCAGCTCAGCGAGTTAAAACTATACTGGATTAAATTCATATATAGTTTAGTGTTTAGAGTGAACACATTGATACAATCGGCAAACAATTCCGAGTGCGATTTCAATTTAATGCGATGTAAATCTGTTAGGTTACGATACACCATCGAGAGAGGTGTTCTTGTGCGCGAGTGACAAAGACACCAGAGGCAGTGGCGGCATTTTATCTCCTTGTCTTTTAAACGCGTAAGCAGATGTCAGACCACTGTCGCTACGTAAATCACCGGTTGCTGGAGATGTGGCGCTACGATAGCTCTGTCCGGGACCCGATCCCGAGCCTCTAAAGATCAGATCTATTCGGCGGCTACTTGCTAGATCACTGATTTATCAATTCAGAATTTTATCCTACTTTGATTAACATTCAGATAGCTGTATACCTCGTATACTCTGGGGTAAAAATTAGCGCATTTACCCCATATGGGATAAAAGAAATTACATTAACTTGGTTACGAAATTCTCAGGAAGTTTCGGTCCGATTTTACTGATTTTTTTTATTCGATTATAAAAAGATATATACCCAAAAAATCCAACTTCCCGATTGTATTACTTTTCTTATTTAGTTTTTTACTAATTTCCCTCTACTAAATGAGTAAAATTATGAATATGTTTCGATGATAGTCGATGATACTCGAACATATACGATCTTAACCATTTAAGCGATACATGTAAGCGGTATCTTTTGTATTTTAAACATTTTATTCGTATCACAATCGAATGGAAACGGGTCAGTCTTTAATAGTGAACAGGTCTGTTTATAGCGTTGGTGGTGAGTCCACCGTTTCCTTGTAACTGAGGCAGGAATGCCGCGTGTCCTTTTTAAACAATAGGAATCGCGACGACATATTACAGTATTATTTCGTGTTGACTTATCCTTATTTATTGGGGGAAATATTGGTATACAATAAACAGGCTTCTGAATTGTCACTCTCTACATATATATATATATATATATATATATATATATATATATATATATATATATATATATATATATATATATTATTTAAGGGGTCTAGAAAGCGATTAAATAAATTCGTAATAATTTCCTGCTAGCTTATATACCCTATTTTTGATTTATTTAAACATCTTTGGGGCACAAAGGGTACCTAGTATAAGTCCGGATATAACGAACACCTATTTATATATATATATATATATATATATATATATATATATATATATATATATATGTATGTATGTATGTATATACATGATGGTATGTATCACGAATTAGTGAAACTTGTAGAGAATAAAGTATGAATATATTTATGAGACCACCATACAGCAACACAACAAATAGCTGTCTGAACGCAACATGCAGTTGTGTATATAGTTGTATTTTTTTGCGCAAACCATTAATATTCAACACCTCTATACGTTATGTATCTCCCAAGTGATGGGCGATGGTCGCTGCCGCCCTGCCGCGTGTAAGTAAAATAAATGTGTTGCCTACGAATTGAGTCATTTTTAAACATCTGTATGTATGTCTGTGTGTGAGTGCGTTTCACTCTGCACGTCAGACAACCACAAAATTGGAATGTTAAATTTCAGCCCTCATTGCAATATCCCCTATTTACGCAAACAAAAAATTAAACGCTCTAAAACTTTCAACAGTTGTTTAACTTCCTGATTTTTATGTTACTGTTTATTTTATTTTATTAATTAATCGTAGTGTAAAAGTATTATAAATAAATATAGTTAAAAGGACAAGAAAGTCGAGTGCAGGCCACCCCTGGTTTATTATAATATTTCAAAAATAGTTTTCATAATCGATAATATAATAATATATCGTTTAACTGTGAAATGCTCCGATATGCGCGTAATTATAACAAGTAGTTAATTAATCGTAATAATTCGTTAAAAACTAACATTATTATCCGGTAATTCATTGTGCAATTACCATCATTCATTGCGAGTACAAATACATTTGCTTTTATTTTCTTTTTTGTATCAATTTGCCCTCATCATTTTGGCTAATGCAATGCATATACGTAGGAATTAATTTAAACTTAATGAAAACACATAAACACTATATACTGGGCATGGCGAATGAGCCTGTAGCAAATCTAATCACACAAATTCTTAATTCTTAGAATTGGCATAAATATATCTTACAAAAGATATTAACAGTTTTAGCAACTTTTGTTGTATAAGTTTTTTTGAAAAATCACAATTGTACAAAATTATTTCATTTCTACGCCTATGGTCTGCCACAATGCATTAGAATTAACTGCAGTGTACATGTTTGTATATATATATTTTTCTGCTACCTAGTATATTTATACAACCCGTATTATTTAAAACTGTTGAATCAATTTAGCGAACAACAAAAAACTTCCTTAATGTTACTTTGTTGCTATCAACAATTTGATCTATTTAATTCGCACAACAAATGTTGCAAGGAGGTCACATAGGTTTCATTTAAATAAAAATTGTATGCGGGTAAAACAATAATTTACTAGATCTTCCTCATAATATTTATTACACATCTGCCACAGCTATATGGTTTAGTACTGCTTATCGTATACAATACCGGAATAGGGGATTCTTAAATTTAATGTTTATATGTTTATAACGAAGTATTGTAATCATAGCACCTTTAAAACTTGAGTGTTTAACGGAAATACACGTTACATAAGTCATTATGTTTCGCTGACCATAAGTTGGAAGCATTGGTGCATCAATACTTATTTTAGTGTAAAAACTAATTTTATCCCAAATATACACATAATGTTTTATTCGGATAAGTGCAATATTTTAAAACATTGTATTTATGCCATAAGTTGGAGGCATTGGTGCACCAATGCCTATTTAACTGTAAAAACTAATTTCTACTAAATATAGAAACAACGTTTTTTTTTTCGGATAAGTGCAATATTTTAAAACATTGTATTTATGCCATAAGTTGGAAGCAATGGTGTATCAATGCTTGTTTTAGTGTAAAAACTAATTTCTAGTAAATATAGAAACAATGGGTTTTTATCGGGTAAATGTAATATTTTAAAACATTATATTTGTTAGAAGTTGGAAGCATTGGTGTATCAATGCTTGTTTTGGTGTAAAAACTAATTTCTAGTAAATATAGAAACAATGTTGTTTCTTTTTCGTATAAGTGCAATATTTTAAAACATTTTATTTATGTTAAAAGTTGGAAGCATTGGTGTATCAATGCTTGTTTTAGTGTAAAAACTAATTTCTAGTAAATATAGAAACAATTTTTTTTTTTTCAGATAAGTGCAATATTTTAAATCATTATATTTATGTTATAAGCTGGTAGCATTGGTGTATCAATGCTTGTTTTAGTGTAAAAACTAATTTCTAGTAAATATAGAAACAATGTTGTTGCTTGTTTTAGTGTAAAAAGTAATTTTTAGTAAATATAGAAACAATGTTTTTTATTCGGATAAGTGCAATATTTTAAAACATTTTATTTATGTTATAAGTTGGAAACATTGGTGTATCAATGCTTGTTTTAGTGTAAAAACTAATTTCTAGTAAATATAGAAACAATGTTTTTTTATTTTCGGATAAGTGCAATATTTTAAAGCATTATATTTATGTTATAAGTTGGAAGCATTGGTGTATCAATGCTTGTTTTAGTGTAAAAACTAATTTCTAGTAAATATAGAAACAATGTATTTTTTTTTCGGATAAGTGCAATATTTTAAAACATTATATTTATGTTATAAGTTGGAAGCATTGGTGCACCAATGCTTGTTTTAGTGTAAAAACTAACTTCTAGTAAATATAGAAACAATGTATTTTTTCGGATAAGTGCAATATTTTAAAACATTGTATTTATGTCAAAATAAACATGTGAAATTTAAATACAAAAAAGTTAGAAGGGTCGAAATAGCTTAAAATACGTGTAGATGCGTTGGAAAGAAATGCCAAATATTTCGGTTGAACCAGTTAAAATGTTCAAATGACAAATACTCGGAGCGCTCCGAAACATTCCACTAATAACGCGCGACAGCAACAAAAACTTAAGCTCTCATCTCCTCATACGCGCGCAGACAGAGCCGAGGTGTGTGCGTACATATATATAACATCAGCCCATTCGTTAAAGGGTTAAATAAAGCGACGAGTAATTATTTTCACTAGAAAATTTCGGACTGCTTCCCTACACACTCATAATACTAGTCATAAATTCTATGCATTCTAACCTTAAAATACACGCACAGATGAGTTATGACACTTTAAAACTATTTTTGTATTTTAATTATGTGGGAAAGAGTTATTTCGTTTGTAATTACTATAATTTTAATTTAGTTATTACAGTTTCTGCTAAACTACTTTTTGGGAATTAACAAATACATTTTAAAAGAAATACATCTGCATAGGATGTATTACAAGTAATTTGACTCTTACAAGTAGGGAAAAAATAAAGATTTTGTCGCAGAGACAAACCTATATAAATCAAGTGCCAACACATATGTGAATTAGCTGAAAAAAAAACCGAGGAGAAATGTAAGAATCTAAATGCAATTTAATATCAAATAAAAAGACATTTCGACTTTTCTCCGCTGTAGTAAATACTAATAAATTACTATTCAAACATACTTATTCGTCTAGACGTCACCACATATTTCATTTGTAACAACACCAAAAAATATAACAAACAAAAATAAACGTGTTCGCACTTACATTTTTCCCCCCCGAAATGGACGCCAAAACATTCCCTGACAGCATTGTCTTAACACGAAAACTAATTTCACAAAATCAAACACTAAATCAATCCATCGGTATCATATTATATATCAATCGAAAGCGGAAAACGCGAGGCAAACTAATACCGGTATTATTTTTTACGATTCACCATTTTTTACCCGACAAATTCACAAATTACCTGTAACAATATACCCCGTCACGCGGACACTCACCACATACACCGGCCTTACAATAGTGGTGGTGCAGTATGGAATCTGTATTATCGGCCTAGTCAGATGCACTGTTTATAGTAAGTGAATGGGTTCATTAGTTATAGTTTATTTTTTGTACGGCGTAATTTAAGAGTTTTCGGCTTCAAAATTTGTGTATATATATAAAACATTATGGGGAATCGAATGGTGTTACTAGAAATTTGGTTTAGTGTCTAATTTCGGTGTTACGACAGTGTGAACTAGTGATTTGAGTGAAATAATTTCTATTTTGGACATTGATTGGATTCTACCGACATTTTGGGACAATATGCTTAAATAGGTAAGTAATGTTTTAGTAGATAAATTAGGGAAGACTTTATTTCAGGTTAAAATATTTAGTATGTAATATTTGACTTGTCTAAAAGGGTAAATGGAAAAGTTTACTAATACAATTGGAACTTATTGTTTCTTATTGTGCTCCGGGAGTTCTAGGGTGTCTGTTACCGTAGTTTTAAGGGCACTTTATGCGTATATGTGGAGTTATCGATCGATAAGCATATGTAGGTTTCTCTGTGAAGAGCAGATGCAGCATGTATTTATGCGAATGTCTGTGAACAGTGTCCACGGATGGAGTTGAGGATCTTTGGTAGGCCAGACTGTCTGACGGCTTCCGCTTAGCATGATTAACGTTCCACATGCGGTACCAAAGACAGGCGGTGCCATAAGACCCCCCCCCTGTACCCCTTGCCCATCTTACATACATCCCTTAATTTATTATAGTGTTTTTACATCGATTACCATGTTATATTTCTTTTCCACTTTAGAGAATATATTTATTTGGGTAAAATATACAAAATAATAAAACCTGGAGTGTTCTACACTCGATTTTCTTATACTTTGTTTTTACTATATACGTTTCCATTTCCATGGAATTAAATTAATATTTGTGCGAACTAGGGAAACGTACATATAATATAACTATTTTCAAAAGGATTTTTTTTAGTAAATGGTGCATTTTTCGAAGAAACTTTTCGAACAAATGTTGATTGAAATTTTAATATCTTTAATTTTTATATGAGTTATTTTTTCTGTAACTCGTGCCATTTTTGAGATATTATAATTAGAGAAACGTACATATAATATAGCCATTTTTGAAGGGTATTTTTTAGTAAATGGTACATTTTTCGAAGAAACTTTTCGAACAAATCTTGATTGAAATTTTGATATCTTTAATTTTTATATGAGTTTTTTTTTTCTGTAACTCGTGTCATTTTTGAGATATTATAATTAGGGAAACGTACATATAATATAGCCATTTTTGAAGGGTATTTCTTAGTAAATGGTACATTTTTCGAAGAAACTTTTCAAACAAATGTTGATTGAAATTTTAATATCTTTAATTTTTATATGAGTTATTTTTTCTGTAACTCGTGCCATTTTTGAGATATTATAATTAGGGAAACGTACATATAATATAGCCATTTCTGAAGGGTATTTCTTAGTAAATAGTACATTTTTCGAAGAAACTTTTCGAACAAATGTTGATTGAAATTTTGATATCTTTAATTTATATAAGAATTATTTTTTCTGTAACTCGTGCCATTTTTGAGATATGCAAAAAAAGACGCGAGTAAGCAAGCATTTTTATGTTTAATGATATTGAAACACAGACAAAAAGACAAACAGACAAAATCTAATAACAAATTCCAGTAAATTTGATTAATTAGATTTCTGAGCCTGTATTTTTCTTGTTCTTAATTATTTAATTAATTAATTAGTGATCTCTGGCTTAGTGTCGGTATACGCCGTTCTAAATAAGCATTGAATGAACATTCTATAGTGCATTGCAAGTAGTGTTTACAGAAAATTATGCTAGGCATGTTATAACTGCGAAGCATGTCTGCTACATATTTCAGCACCTATACATCATTAGTTTTGCAATGTGAATGGGCCACTGGAACATGTGTGTGTGTATGTGCGTCTGTGTGTGTGTATTTTTGATAAATGACCCAACAATCCAGGATCATCATGTCGATATTAATGATTTAAAATCTTCTGCATGGCAGATGTGTTGATATTTATACATTTCCACTCGAATCTATGACATTTCATTCATTATTCTGTAAACGACTGTCATATTGTCACTGAAAAATGACACAAACACTATTTGTTTTTCTTTAAACCACACGGGGATGACAGTCCAAATATTTTACAATAACTTGTCTCGCATTTTTCGGACACTTTTCATATTAATTAAGTTAATTGAAGACGAATCAAAGGCAAGCTGCATTATCTATTGCGCCCGCACTCAACTTTCTTATAAAAACATTTTTTTTCTTACAAATAGTACAGTTTTTGAAGAAACATCTTCAAACGAATATGTAACTGTATAAGAAATTCGAGTGAATATCTCTCAAACGGCACAAGTTAGAGAAAAAGTTATGCTTATAATACTTAAAGATATTAAAATTTCCAACAAGTTTTATTACAAAAGTTTTTGCAAAATATGTACCAATTCCAGAAAAATCGCTATTAAAGTAGTCACATTTTTAGATAGTGTAACTGTATAAGAAATTCTAGTAAATATTTCTCAAATGGCACAAGTTAGAGAAAAAGTTATTCTTATAATAGTTGTAGATACTAAAATTTCCATTATGTTTAATTAAGAAAGTTTTTGCGAAATATATACCAATTCCTATAAAATTGCTTTTAAAAATAGTCACATAATTAGATAGTGAAATTGTATAAGAATTTCGAGCGAATATCTCTCAAACGGCACAAGTTAGAGAAAAAGTTATTGTTATAAAAGTTGAAGATATTAAAATTTCCAACAAGTTTTATTACAAAAGTTTTTCGGAAATATGTACCAATTCCTAATAAATCGCTTTTAAAAATAGTCACATTTTTAGATGTAGTGATAATGTATAAGATAGTCGAGTGAAGGCCACCCTAGCAATTTTATTAGACAGTTTTATGTATAGGTAATAGTACAATGGTGAAGAATTCGCATAAATGGACAAAGTCAAAAGTTGGCACATGTAAATTGAACAGTAAAACTAACTTTAAAAAAAAAATGAAATATTTCAATAATATGCGCAGTTGGCGCTTCTGCCCACATAGCCTTAGAGATCAAAATTCCAACATTGTTTTCAATGGTATTTTGTGAAATTTTTCACATTTTACGAGCGATTCCTCACGTGTTGAACAAATAACTTCATTTTATGATTATTGTGTGATAAATACACATTATATAACCACTATAATATATGTAATATTATAATTTTATGTGTCATTAAAACATCATTTAATATTCTTTTAACTTATAGACATTAATATTTGTGAAACGATTCAAACCTTTCATATTTATGGTTTGTCATATCGCTGCAGTAATTTATAGTAAATTAGCGATAATTACAGGCTGCAACTAGTGATATGTGACGTCAGTAAGTGGGTGGAGCCGTGCAAGTAGGCGGCGCAACTTCATATATGCAAATTATTTACTGTAAAGCAATTAGGTAAATTTATGGATAGGTTCCTCGAATCTAAGCGCAAGTGTGCGCCATTTTGTTTTGTTATTTCCCTGAAAGGACATAATTAAAATACGTAAGACGTAGTTACAATATATTGTCGTGTTTTGGCTAGATAAATATTAATAAATTTGTATATTTAAATACGCTTGTTTTAAGAGAATTTATTTATATATATTTAAAAAGAATAGTTGAATCGTATTATAATATATTTGATGACATCCATGGTAACATGCAGCTGCCCGGACATTCCGATTATATCGATATATGTGACCATTACATTCAATGACATTGCATTTTATTGTATGCAACAAATTAATCAAATCCATCAGTAAAGTGAGATTATTTATACATATATTTATTTTAAACTATGATTAAATCAGTTATTCAAACTATTTTATAGCACCAGAACTGAGCAAAATTAATTACTAGTGGAATTGAATTCAATTTAAACATTATTTCAAATCGCCTACAATTAATTCCAATTCATAATTCAAAACGAATTGAAGCCTTTTTGGCAATTACTTTTATGTGAATTTGTTTTATAAGTCATTAAACAAAAGGAATTAAATCCTGTTTACCACAAATCTGTTATAATTCACAAGGAATTGAATTATTTTTAACAATTACAAACCTTGTTTTATTAATTACATTTCTTGTACAAACTTCAAAAGGAATTGAATCCTTTCGTGTAAATTTGTGGTCATTAATCAAAAGGAATTAAATTTACTATTTACAAATCAGGGAATTGAAACGTTTTTACACAATTATTTTGTATTAAAAATCAACAATTAAAGTCTATTTTATATAAACAATTAGAATTTATAACTTGAAATGTGATTTGGAACCTTTTTAACAATTATAAATATTGATTGCTTGAAGCCTTTTTCACACACACAGATATACAGACAGACACAGGCACACGTCATCACTAAAATAGTTAATATGAATGCAGAGTGGTTAAAAACGTGTATTTCCGTTAAAATATTTAGTTAAAATGTTTACGCTAAGTGAATAAATATTGTTTAACAAATTGTACAAAATTCTAAAACGGTGATGTAAAAATCCGTGTAATATAAATTGGGTCCATTTAAAAGCGAAACAAATCAATCGTGCTGATATTTCTAACAAGTGGCGCCATAGGTACCGACCCCGGCGCTTCTCGAAACTGCGGGGTGCCCACCACCCATGGTGTCGATAACAATCGGTAGCAGAAACCTTTGTCTTTCCCATAAAAAATGTTGATTTTTTAATGTAGCACACCGCAGGTGGCGTTAAATCTTTGGGCTCTCTGGCCCTGTGACAGGCTCGAGGTTCGCACAGGCCCCTCATCAGAAGCCTCAAATTAAACAAGTGGACTGCTCTAACCTAACATTGTTTAACTATCTCGTATTTTATATGTCGCTTCGCTGCCACACATCATTATAAACCCTTATTTCCAACCTAATAACATTTTAAAATACGCGACATTAAAAACTATGATTTCCTTTATTAGTTAAATGATTTAATACACCCCGATAGAAAATTTAGTGAGGGCCACTCCAGCTTCCGACTTTCTCATACTTCCACTATATATATATATATATATATAAACCCTTAACAAAAAATAGTTAAATTAATTTAATTTAATTCAGCGATATATAATTTGTGTATTTAATTTCTAAATTTTGTATACACTTTGGCGGTGCTTTAAGGTTCATGAAGAGCTCATTAGAGAGCCCCCTCGTATCCGAAAGAAACCATAAATTTGGTGTACCCTTTCCTTAAATTAGCGTACCTTAATTAAAGCAGGCCCTGTTTCCGTTCCTACATGAAAATACGAAGTTTTATTAAAATTTAATAAGTGCGCTTCACGTCTGAAGTATATACTCAATATTAAATTTCAACCTGCTTAAAATGAACCCAGACTATCACAAATTAACGACGGCCAACCAAAAGGGTATTAAAATGTACAATATTATTATAATTATATCGATGAAGAATGGTTTAAAAGCCATAAGGATTGCATTAATTGTCTTGTCATCTTTTGTTCTGTGTTGAGAATAAGACAATTGTCATCACCAAAGCAAAGCTAATTTGTATTCAGAGTCCGGACGGTGCATTAGCGAATGGTCTCTTTAACCATTCCCAGGGCGATCACGTAGTTATCGGGTAAAGCTTGTTAACTCTGCGCTTAAATACAACTGATGGGCCCATTTGTACTTGCATCGAGTTATTTTAAAGATTGCTCGAATTCATTTCGTTTTTATATCACCGAGTACTTGCTCTGATTTTTCTTTATTTATGTGTACAGTCTAATAAAAAACTACCCATCAAATATAGCACAAAATTGTCTTCTAAAACATCCTGCAACAATCGTCGATTTTCGCAAAAACGGCAAGGGGTACCCCTTGCCAAATTTTCGGGAAAAAAATCGCATAAAAATTTTCGAGTTTAACATATATTTAAATTACTGCGAATTAAATTGTCGAGAAACTGATAGAATTTGAGTTAGCGCGATTTGAAGTTGATAAAATGCAAATTTCCATATAACTCGAAAACGGTGCATCGTATCACGCCGCCATTAACAGATTTGAGTTCCCCGATACTTAATTACTCTAGAAACATACTTTCAGTCTAATTGAAAACATTTTTTTTTTTGACTAATTTCACGATTTTTTTCTGCTTGAAAATTTATATCAAACTTTGCGATTTTTTTCCGACCAAACTATTAATGATAGAAAGTTGAAATTTAGAGGGTCAAACAACCTATATTTGGTCTATATTGTCAAATTTTTTCAACTTGATTGAAGAAATATTACGAGATCTACAGCAAACACAGTGCAAAAACAGTGAAAATGGTCGATTTTCGCAAAAACGGTAAGGGGTGTACCCCTTGCCATTTTTTCGCCCAAAAAATCGCATAAAATTTTTCGAGTTTGACATATATTTAGATTAATTTGACTACGCTGATTCCAAAAATGCTAACTAAATTATCGAAAAACTGATAGAATATGAGTTAGCGCGATTTGAAGTTGATAAAATGCAAATTTCCATATAACTCGAAAACGGTGCATCGTATAACGCCGCCGTCAACAGATTTGAGTTCCCCGATACTTATATACTCTACAAACTTACTTTCAGCCTGTTTGAAAAGAAAAAAAAAAATGGTCACATTTCACGAAAAAAAATTAATTTGAAATTTTTATCAAACTTTGCGAATTTTTTCCAACCAAACCATAAATGATAGAAAATTGAAATTTGGAGAGTCAAACAACCTATATTTGGTGTATATTGTGAAATTTTTTCAACTTGATTAGGGTAATATTACGAGGTCCACAGCAAAACCAGTGCAAAAACAGTAAAAATCGTCGATTTTCGCAAAAACGGCAAGGGGTACCCCTTACCAAATTTTCGGCAAAAAAAAAGCATAAATATTTTTGAGTTTGGCATTTATTTAGATTAATTTGACTACGCTGATTCCAAAAATGCTAATTAAATCATCGAGAAACTGATAGAATTTGAGGTAGCGCGATTTGAAGTTGATAAAATGCTTCTTCGGTACTTCGTACGGCGAGCTAAAAATTAATATAGGATCGATAAACAATAAAATCATTCAGTTAATAATGAAACGTGTACGGCAGAGCATATAGGTCCCTAGAGTAACAAAAAACACATCAACACAAACATATTTTTGTTTCTAAATGCCTAAATGAAAAACGAAATCAATAAAAAGTCAAAGATAAATACTTTGAACTGTGCCGACAAATAAATGTGCCGAAATTAAACAAAAAAGAAATCACATACCAAACAAACAACGTATATACAATCACTGTTTGGACTTTCTCATCAATTTTGATCTATATTGGATGGAATTAAACTATTTCTTGTTTTTCTTACGGTATTTACCAAATAATACGATAATTTTTTTATATTTAAAATAAAATATAAATATATATTCTATTATTATTATTGTAGTAGTAAGTCCAGTGTAGGGCACTTCAGTTCTTTTTTTTTTACTGAGCCACGCGCAATTTTATTAGCAATTTAGCACAGCATAACACTTAAAATGCCAACTATAATAAGTGTTGACAAATATAATCATAACTTATTTATAAGTAAATTTCTATGTTTTCAACCATTGAAAAGACAATAATTATGGCATTACAAGTAATACAAAGTAAGTATACGATAATTGCGTACTCAACGGACATGTGACGTGCTGACGGTGATGGTGACAAACACTTTTATTGTCGCCAAATAAAACAAGAATGGCGACCATCACATCTATTTTATACGACCGAAAAATCAGGTGCCTATTTTAAAGATATCACTTATTCCATCTGCCCAAACAACTAATGCATAAAATAGTGTTTGATGTGCTCCAGCAATGCGACCAATGTTTGATTGGGTGCGTGTAGAGGCCATTAACGATAAGTCAAAGGTTATTTGGCTGTCGCACATAGTCGTTCAAAACAGTGATTGATTTAAAATCAAATCGCATTTAGAATCTATAAATATATTTGATTCAATTTAGAAATTTTAACCGTACTATTTTGCTATTAAAAAAAAACTAGTCAATTCAATCAATTTATTGATTTATCTCGCGAATTAGTTTATATAATTAAACCAATCTAATTTTTAGATTAAGTTGAAATTTAAAGTTATACTTTCTATATATGAAAACTAATTTATTTAATTGCGACAATAAATTAAATTAATTAACTATTTCGATACAAATTCTAATTTATTTTCAGTTTACTACACTGTAAAATGAAATATATATATGAATTTCAATGTTTACAGTGTATATTAACGTAAAATACATCTGCAATGATACATTTTATTGATGTACTTAAAAATTTCAAGCATTTCTATGTTAATTTCATTATACACATTGTTTATATAATTCGCTATTAATATTCGAAATTAAATCAGTATTTTGTTGCGATCGTATAATAAATTGGTTGGTACCAATTTGTGCCATTGAAGCATGCCCTTTTCTATACTTAAATATAAGGAATGTTTAGGAATATCCAAATAAGAAATGGAATTCTTTGAATTACTGAATTAATTTGTAAATATTCGGTTTTAACGTAAAATATATTTAGTTATTGGGGTCCAAATTAAACTGTATTCACAGTGAAGCAATTAATAATTAAGATTAGACGTTATATATGTGTGACTGAATATGTAGAACGCTTTCTATGGTTACTAGCAGCGGCTCGAGCCATTAGGAAAATCATTTAAGCATTATAATTTTTTTAATTATTGTATTATGCGCTAAAACATCGAGAAAACTAAATTTGTATTTTATTATATGGCCATTTATCACTTTAAAAGTCTAGCTTCGCCACTGGTTATTTATTAAAATAAGAATAAATTATGCGTATTGTGTAATCTATTCGAATACAAAATAGAAGCAGTAAGTACAAATAGGTTGTAAGGGTTCATAAGCAGTCCGTGTTACTTATTTAGGGAAACGTTAATCATATTTATTTAAATTGTATTTAATCGATTCAAATGGAACACATATTTAGCAATTGAGGTTAGGATTGTGGATGTCTGGTATGTCTGGCAGCCATTTTGGATGTATTGGGCTCCTAACAACATAGCAATTGATGTCTTAATGCAACCGGACATACTTGTAATTGTCTAGGCATAGCCAAAGGTGTTCGTAGAATATTTCATATAAATAGTTTTGCCTTCGTACATATTAAGACATATTAAAACTTCAGTTTTATTATTTATTTTACAATAAATGTACTCTTAATTAAACGATACATTGTTTATTAATCCCTAAAATAGTCTAAAAAGAAATTCCTGTGAGCGATAATTAAATTATGAAACCCTAAATTGTAATATTGTATGTACTCTATTTTCTCTGGAACTACTGGACCGATTTTTTTATACTTTATTTTAAAAGAAAGTAAACACTATTTGTTGCACTTTATACCAACAATATGCATACATTTTTATAAATTACTATTATTTATAGCGCCCTAAAGTGAAAACAAAACACGTAAAAAAAAACTATTTTTTCACACAGCCGCCATTTTGTCAAATATAAACTTTTTACACCAAATGTTGATATAAGCTCTAGAGAATTTTATACGCTTTTAGAATCTAGCATTAAAATTGAATTTAGATGAGCCGTTCATGAGATACGAGTTCGCCCGTTTAGTGGTGACCTAAACATACTTTCCGCGTTAACTTGGAAAGTTTCATATATTTTTTTACAAAAATTTTATTAAATGTAGACAAAAGACGAGTAATAAAGTGGACCAAATTTCAAATTGATACCTTTATCCTTAACTGAGAAAAAAATTCATTATGGTTGAATATTATTGAATGCTATTTATAAATTTATATAATAAACATAATAAGAACAAGAATTACGAAATAGTAATTCATTACGCTGGAAGTGTAAATATTGTAAATTATATTATTAGTAGTGTCATTTTAGACAGGTACTAACTAGTAAACGTTGTTTTGGTTGTATAAATGAAAGATTAGACGTGAATATAGCAGTGAGCGTGTGATTTAATCGTTGCGGACGTTCACGTGGTGTTTGTAACACGAAAAATTGCAACAATTTTAGTAAACGAAAAAAATATTAGACAGAGATAGATGTGTTTGTACACTGAGAAAAGGATTTACTTGAATCAATTTAGGCTAACTACTATTAAATAAATCCCATATTTGAATACAGCGAAATCAATGTAGAGTAATATTAAATAGATGCTATATTTGCAATGTCCAGATAAGGTTTATTTAATATTAATAGATCGTATTACTGTAGAATAAGCTACATAAATGCACCATGTATTTACTGTTAATACATCTTACTATAGTAAAATACACTGTATTAAAGCACTATCTATTTACTATTAATACATCATATTTGTCTTAAATATGCGGTATTTTAGGTTTTATTTATAGGAAATCAATAAAATATAATTCAGGTTATAAACATATATTTAATAAAAATACAAAAAAATATAGGACACTTCCAAATAATAACAATAACGTATGGACACTTATAATTAACAAATAACTTAATTTAATCTAAATACAAAAAAATATAAATATATGGTACACTCCCAAACAATAATGAATGGACCTATAATTAACAAATAACTTAAGATGTAATAATAGTTAACATTCCAGTATAATTTTGATTATTATAACATAATTTTGGGTAACACAATTTTTTTATTTAATTGTAGTAAATGTATATGAATCAATATACATAAATGAAGTTTCACATTAATTACCACAAAAATAGACAACTTTTAATTAATTTAACGCCGCCATTACTAATATTTATGATGCCAATATTTAAAATACTTACAAAGTTGGGTCTATGTTCAGATAATATAATATTATTATATCACATAAATAGCTTTGACTAATAGAATCCAGGATTCCACTTGTATTAAATATTGAAACAATAGCTTTCCCAGTAATAGATTGTTCTAATTGTAGAAACATTTAATTTAAGAGATTTATTAAATCTCTTGCATTTAAATTTTCTACTTATTGTTGATATTGTGGAACGCAAAAACGAATTTTGTTTAGAAGCCGAAGATGCATTTTGCTCTAGAAGTGTAGTTGTGGGACTAGGTAAATCACATCATTACCATTTGAGCTATATTCGTATCATCCAAATCCAATACAACGCCCTGTAAAAAAATTGAAAATTAATTCTAGTCTAGGAATTGATCCTCGGGTGGTCCATTTGGACCATAATTAGCAAAATGGCGACCATCGTACGAAAAGTGTCATTTTTTGCCACTTTTATTCTTCTTTGACGGGCCTTAAAAAATATTAATAATTGTCGGACACACCTCGTCGATCAACTCCTAGAGAATTTTATTACCTTTAAGATGCGTTAAATCGGTTCATTCGTTGTCGAGATATTCTACTGCGCGATTTAAAAAATATGGTTTCGAGATAAACGCGTTTAAAGTTTCAACTTCAGACTGGACGCGCGCGAAAACGCCGTGTTTGAGCAAAAACATTGTTTTGTTTAAATCGCAATTTCACATATTTCCAACTCGAATTTCGTAAAACGGCTTCAGAAACCCATAGTCAACAATTCAAAGTGTCCGATTCTGCAAAAAAAAAATCGATTTTTTGAATCCGCAAAAGGTGAATGCCCCCTTAATTTGACTCATTTAGCCCCTGTCAATTTCAAGGTCAATTATTGGTCAGTTAATTTGAACTGCATACATTAGTTTATTATTTCTAATGCATGGCAAACAAACGCACTTCACTTGTGCGTTCTTTCGATCTGAAATTAACCACAAAAGCCACAACGTCAGATATCGAGAATTATAGATTGACTCAAATGAAAACAATGCGTGTATTATTTCTTTTCTAAATTTGAATTCGATTCAATATTCAAAATACGAAATCGATCTACGACTCGATTCCTGTTTCGCAGATAGATTCGAAAATCGAAGATCAACTTTTAAATAGATCGATCTTTTAAAATATCGATTCAGATTCGAACATCTTTAACATGAACAAATTGGCAACACTGATTATCATCCATGTGATCTTGAATACTTAAATTTATAATGTTTGTAAACGAAATACAACAATAAATGGGGTTATGTTGTTCTAACACGATTTTTTGTATATGCGCAGGTAAAAACAGATTCAACCGGTTAAATTACACGGATATAGAACTAGTTACGGTATGTTTAACAAAGATTCATACTTACATCGACTATATCTGCTCTCACACTGTCACACTAATAATTTGATTTGCTGTCCAATAATAGCGATTGTAGCAAATCATAAGTAATTTCGTGCTCTGTAAATAATAATTAAATATGATGACGATCACACGCAATGAAATGACACAAAATATAGTTTACCTGTAAATATTGGCGATAAATCTTCTAAATCCGCCTTGGACAACAACAACAACAACAAAAACAGCTGTATTACAATCTCCGCCATTGCTATACTGTGCACTTACACAAACAAGAAATCGCAATGACAGCCACACAAAAGAAATAACTTAAGCTAATTCCACATGGTACCTCATTTCCGTAAAATCGTTTGAAATTCGAACAAAGAACAGCCAATCAAAATTACAAATTAATTGTAAGCTTGTTCTGTGAAACAATAATCTTGCGAGCAATACACAGCCTATCAAGACATGTATAACGCCGATAATGTCGAACGTTTTTTCGGCGACAACGTGCCATGTGGAATTAGCCATACTGAAGGAGACACACAGGCATTAATGTGAACTGTGCATAAATAAATATCTATTTAATATTAATAGATTCGATTTTAGTTTATTATACATGTATTACATATAAATGCAATATTTAAAAAATAAATTAATACACAAATCTATTACTATTAAATAAATTAACTTTATAATAAAGAAAGAAACTTCAAATAAATGTTGTATTTTTAATAAATAGACTGGTTCATTAATAATTAAGAAATTTATTAATTTCAAAGAAAATTTTCTTGGCATTAGTAAATTTTTCAAAGAAATGCTCAAATAAAGACTTATTAACTATAAAGACAAGTATTTTTCTCAGTGTAAGATGTTTGAAATGTCATCTAAAAACAAGTGATGCATACGTCATTCAATCAGCTAACATTTGCACCAACAGTATGCAAACACATTGCTACTATTAGATAGATAAATCTACGTACTATTTTCTCAAGTTTCAAGTTGCTTGCGACAGTATAAATCTGTCAAGGTGTGACCAGACTGCAACTGAGCTATTTCAGCTGATCACACTACGCCAAAATAAAACAATTATTGCGCGTTTATTCCACTGGCGGATAAAGGCGACTAGGAATCTTGTATTTTAAATAAATAAATCTATATTTAAGCATTTCTTTGTAAAAATTACCTAATATTACTCAATTTATTCATTAATAAGCTTAAATACAACGCACCTATGCATCCAGCTCGCCTTATAAGTAATATATGCGATGCGAGCAGCGATTTTTAATTATTAAATAATTTCAAAATTTTCTGTAGCAGTTTTCTCGTAACTGGTACATTTTTTTGAAAATCTTTTCAAATCAAAGTTGTGCGCAATATTAATATCTTTTATTTTGAACCTAACTATTTTTGCTATAAGTGCAGCCGTTTTAATTATATTGGAGATAGAATAAAGAAACGTAATATTTAAATGACTATTTTCAAAGGTTATTTTTCAATAAATGGTACATTTATTGAAATACTTTTTCAAACAAAAGTTGTTGGAAATTTAAATATCTTTAACTTTTATAGAGTTTAATTTTTCTCTAACTTCAACCATTCTCGAGATATTGAATCAACAGTACGGGTAAGTATGGAAATATAGTATTTCTTTCCTGGATATATATAAATCGAAAACATCAAAAAAATGAGTTTAGGGATCTTTAAAACGTATATTTCCATTAAAATTAGGAGGTCGATTTATTTTGGACAATACTTTCTTTTATATATTATACATAGCGTATAAGGTAGTAAAATAAAAAGTGAAAATTAATTAATCCATTTGATTAGAAGAGTTGGAAAATGTGTAAATTGAAACTGAATACAGAAACGTGTATTCTGTATCAGCGCGCGCATATAGTCCGGTGAATAAATTGGCGATGTTGGTTGGCAATGTTGGGACGGTTTCTGGCGAGGACTGTACGCCATAAATGCGATGTCGGAGAGAATAAAGGGGGCGTTACCATGACAACAGAATTCCACCAATCAGCGGTTTCATTATATCATCGCGTACCATATAGCCGAATACTATAATATTATGTGCATGTGAATCCTTCGTCCCGAGCGACAAGCGACAAGCGACGCTCGTCTGCTCAATATTTCAGGCGTCGCCGCCGTCTTCAGGCGTCGCCCAAACAATAGAACCGACGCCGAGACGTCCTTAATAACGACGCTTACATGATGCGGTACTGTGCGTCGCAAAGCAGAATAAATTAGAGCGCTTTATTATTGTTTGAAAGCGATTAATTGAGTTTACCAGTCGGATTATTATCTTCTAAGATCTTTAAAGGATTTCACAAGCTTTACCATCGGTAATTAATGTGTAGGGGCCGTAGTTTTTGTCTTAAAACCGAATGAACACAGATCTACATGAAACAAAAAATTCAAACTCAAGATTTCAACGTTTTGACCTTCCCTGAATCGACTATTTTCGTAATTACGTCTTCTGTGAACGCTCTAGAGCTAAAACTGTCGAACGTAAAATTGTGAAACTACAAACTTAGAACTTGTATATGGTCTAAATGTGCACCTCTTATTTTTGGAAAGAATATTCAAACCAGAAGTGCGTTTCTTGTTATATCTCCAATATCACTAAAACGGCTGCACTTATAGCAAAAATAGTTATGTACAAAATGAAAGATATTAATATTTTGCGCAACTTTTGTTTGAATAGTTTCTTTAAAAAATGTACCAGTTATGAGAAAACTGCTACGAAAAATCATAAATATCTTGTTTATATTACCATGAATTCGCATTTTTTGTTTTATCTCCAATATCACTAAAACGGCTACACTTATAGCAAAAATAGTTATGTACATAATGAAAGATATTAATATTTTGGACAACTTCTGTTTGAAAAGTTTCTTTAAATAATGTACCAGTTACGAGAAAACTGCTACGAAAAATCATAAATATTTTGTTTATATTGCCATGGATTCGCATTTTTGTTCTATCTCCAATATCACTAAATCGGCTGCACTTATAGCAAAAATAGTAATTTACAAAATGAAAGATATTAATATTTCGCGCAACTTTTGTTTGAATAGTTTCTTTAATAAATGTAACAGTTACGAGAAAACTGCTACGAAAAATCATAAATATCTTGTTTATATTGTCATGGATACGTATTTTTGTTCTATCTCCAATATCACTAAAACGGCTGTACTTATTGCAAAAATAGTTATGTACATAATGAAAGATATTAATATTTTGCACAACTTTTGTTTGAAAAGTTTCTTTAAATAATATACTCTTTAAGAGAAAACTGCTACGGAAAATTCTTAAATGTTTTTATTATTATTATTATTCGTGAAAACTTTGTAAATATAATTATTGTTTATACGGCGAGCTTAAGACATTGGTGGTTGTGTTCATTCAAAAATGAATGATATTAGAATCGAATGTGAAGTTGGGTGAGTTGTATATGAGGTTTGTAGCCGGGCAAGGGAGCACCGAAAACCTTTAAAAAGCAATAAAGATAAGCAGTGTACCTATCGGTTCGATATTACGCACGACTTGGGTGGTTCTTTTCGGTTTTTTCCGAGATGTTCGACGCTCGTACGCGGTGACTTTTATATTCCGAGTTAAAACCGTAAAAATCAGGCAGCGGTTTAACCGTTTGATCAAACGATTGTGGTTTTATGGATTCATAGGTAATTATTGCTTATGGGCAACATTCCTATCGATATAATAGGCTTCACAAATAAATTCGGTTTTATTTGCTTTGATATCCGGATCATTCCGTACATCCATCTTCACTTATTATTATATAATATTAATTGGCGATAAATATAAATAAATATTCGCCGTACGAAGTACCGAAGAAGCTAAAGCAATCGGTTGTGTATCTGTAGCATTCTCGGATTTAAAATAATCCTTAACAAAAAGTGTTTGTCTCGTCGCCCTGAATCCAAAAATATATATAACTTATATACTTGGACGTTAGTTGTCGCTCGCTCGTAAGACTAAATTTCTGCCCTCTACTCCTCTGAAGGTACCGAAGCGATTTGAACCAAATTTGGTATACATATTACTTAGCACCCTATTTGAATCCCCTCGTAGTTTAAATCCAATTGAGCGTATACTTCCCGAGTTATAGGGCCCCAAAATTTGGAGCCCCCCTTAATACTGCCCTTATAAAAGTAATTTAAACACCCAAAAATTCTACTAATAATTCTAAGATATTTTATGTTTACAAGATTTTTTCATATTGTTAACCCAAAGGCTATAAAAAATTATTAAATATGCACTAAAATGTGCTTTTATGAAAATAATCTACAAATATTGTAAGACTTTTTATATCTATTTATTCAAATTGTTAAGCAAAAAGCTATAATAATTGTAGTTAAATTAAGTATAGAGTTAATAAATTTCAAATAAAATCATAAATACTTGAATTTATTGAATCATGGAATGAACAATCGGAAAATAACATTAATTAAATAATAATTGAAGTGGAAGCACGAACACAAAATGAACTAAAACTATTATCATTTCATAGTCAATATAAATTGATTGATGTTCAATTTATGTCCTAATTGATACCAATAACTCAAAAGTATTCCGAACTATAAATATTCGATATCGGAAAATAATATTGATGACTAGTGACTCGTTCAGTGTTCATAAAAATACTCGAATACGTCCGTTTTGTTGGCAATAAACAATCAAGTTTAACCCGTTTGAGCATAAATAAAAATTGAATGTTTTGTTTTCGAAATTAAAATAATATAGTTAGTGTATGGCAAAAGCCGGGATGGTAAAATGTTCTCTATGATCAAAATGAAATTCTACAGTAGTCGAAATATGCGAACCGTCCCCGGAATGTCGGCCGAATGATAAACAAAATGGAGCCTTATGTCGCTGGTGATTAGTGGCGTTACAGTGGCCGTGCAACAGTGCAACAGTGCCGACAAAAGGATTATATTCTTGTTTTAAAAGACACAGATTTAGTATTAACTTTGATTTGGCCAAATAAAATAAGAAAAGTTGCGCGCGACGTAAGAAATTTACGACGTAAAAGTGTTTATAAAGCGTTGCTCGCATGAATAAAATAAAAACACACACTATACACAAATAAACAAATGAAAAACAGACACACGAAAATATATTACTTAAAAGATTGAACTGCTGCTCCTCTGGTATTAACCACCCCACTTTATAAATACACTATTCAAATTCTAACCTTACCTACACTGTATAAAATGGCTGCATTTTACATCAATCAAAATTATAGTAAAATTACACTATAAATCAAGTTTTATTCCAAAATCCAGTAAATTACATGTTTTATAAGTGTAATTTTGCATTAGAACTACATATATTATTTACAGTGTAGTTTATACTAAATAAATATGCGACGAATAATGTTTTTGTAAATAAAATTCTTTTTCTTCATGTTTAAAATCATTAATTATTTATTACGTAATTTGCAATAACTTTTAAGACTATTTATAATATATTTTAGACGCAATATTAGTTAAGATATATAGAACTAAGTACCGTGGGCACCATGTGCCCATATCATATACAGAATACAGTCTACTCCTCACCGTATCCGTCTAATTAAATAATTTGCCGATTGACGATTTTTTTTCTAACTCATTTTGTAAATGTAGATCTAATCATTCATACACCATACAAATAAAGCATTTCCCTTACATATACATGCACCATGTGCACATATCTTATACAGAATATCGTCTACTCCTCACCGAATCCGTTTAATTAAATAATTTGCCGATTGACGAATTTTTTTCTAACTCATTTGGTAAATGTAGATTTAATCATGCATACACCATACAAATAAAGCATTTACCTTACATATACATGCACCATGTGCCCATATCATATACAGAATACAGTCTACTCCTTACCGAATCCGTCTAATTAAATAATTTGCCGATTAGCGAATTTTTTTCTAACTCATTTGGTAAATGTAGATTTAATCATGCATACACCATACAAATAAAGCATTTACCTTACATATACATGCACCATGTGCCCATATCATATACAGAATACAGTCTACTCCTTACCGAATCCGTCTAATTAAATAATTTGCCGATTAGCGAATTTTTTTCTAACTCATTTGGTAAATGTAGATTTAATCATGCATACACCATACAAATAAAGCATTTACCTTACATATACATGCACCATGTGCCCATATCATATACAGAATACAGTCTACTCCTTACCGAATCCGTCTAATTAAATAATTTGCCGATTAGCGAATTTTTTTCTAACTCATTTGGTAAATGTAGATTTAATCATGCATACACCATACAAATAAAGCATTTACCTTACATATACTAACACACATGCACCATGTGCCCATATCATATACAGAATACAGACGAATCCGTCTATAATTGAATAATTTAACGATTGGCGAATTTTCTTCTAACTTTCTTGTAAATAACCTAATCATGGATACACCATACAAATAAAGCATTTCCCGTACACTAACGCACATACATCTTTAAACACTTTATTGGAAATTTACGAATTGTTAGTGTAAAATGCAAATTTAACTAAAATAGTTTTAATTTTAGTATTATTTTGTAAATTTGCATAAATATAACAATTAAATGTTATTTTTTCATAGTTTATCTTATACAGATTTACTAATTATAGTCGTGATAGTCTTTCAGCAAACATATAATTCTATATTTACATTTATAACAAATGTAAATTTATTTATTGTGCGTAATTTGTTTGAGTTTCATTAAAGTCTTTCCTGGTTACATTAATATTACCGTATGACACATATTAAAATTCCGGCCCGCCAAATTATCGCTTATACGTGACCCTACGGCAAGAGGGCGAACCACCGGTCAGGAAACCCCCTAATAAATGTTCAAACATACCCCCTTTTGCATGCGAAACGCTATTGTTGTTGAAACTGGGGTCCTACACCGCCCCTCCCGTAATATCAGATCAAGAACACGTGTTTGCAATATCACAAATATGCCTTTTCACTTTTGAAGTGTTGCCGCGCTATTGTTGCAGATAAAGATGATTTTTTGATTACTAGAATTTAAAATTGTAGGGTGATAAAAACCCGACGGGCTCGTCAATACTTTGTATGCAATCGTAGGCGTCGCGAATGTCTTTATTTTCTGCTAAATACGCTGTAAATTGTCGAAAAACAATTCGAAGTCAAAGCACGGTCGAACGTCAATTCATTTGCCCGCATTCACCGCGCCACTAGCGCATACACACATTCGTAATTTGCCGCACTCACTCAGTACATTCGTATAATTGTATTATTTAAATTTATATATTTATTTGATAAATACAAATATAATCAACCTATTACACCTATTATCTAATTTTTATTTAGGTAAGTAACGACTTTATTATTATTTACTCGTTTTAGCAACAATCATTCACATTTAGGCTGTTATTTACCTATTATTTTAAAGTAAAATGTCGTATTAATAATTACAAGATTTTTTATATCTATAAAGTTTTTTCGTATTATAAACCTCAAGGCCAGAAAAAAATGGTTAAAAAATAATTATTATAATGTTGCAATCAATCAATAACAATTATCTTTATATTTTATTGTTTCAAAATACAGTAGTTTTTAATATAATTTAATTTAAAATAATAATCTACTAAATATATAACAGGGTGAGCTATATGCATTGGTGCTTGTATTTATGCTTGTTTAACTTATAATTATAATGTTGCAATCAATAACAATTATCTTTATATTTCATTGTTTCAAAATGCAGTAGTTTTTTAATATCATTTAATTTAAAATAATTCAAATATCCACTAAGTATATAACAGGGTGAGCTATAGGCATTGGTGCTTGTATTTATGCTTGTTTAACTTATAATTATAATGTTGCAATCAATAACAATTATTTTTATATTTTATTTTTTCAAAATACAGTAGTTTTTTAATATAATTTAATTTAAAGTAATTCAAATATCTACTAAATATATAACACGGTGAGCTATAGGCATTGGTGCTTGAATTTATGCTTGTTTAACTTACAATTATAATGTTGCAATCAATAACAATTATCTATATATTTTATTATTTCAAAATACAGTAGTCTTTTAATATAATTTAATTTAAATTAATTCAAATATCTACTGAATATATAACAGGGTGAGCTATAGGCATTGGTGTTTGTATTTATACTTTCAAAATTATACTTGATTCGTCCATGTATTAAATTAAATTTAATTCATTCGCTTTTATGAGATATATTGTCAACAAAAGTCATTAAAAATCAAATAAAGCAGGTGCCCCTGTCCGGTAGGGCTGCACCCCAATTTAATATTTAATTACACGTATTTGTTCATGGTTATTCGACACACCATAAGGGTGAACATCCCTTAGGGCTTATATGAGGCTCTTAACACGCGCGAGATTTTCATATGTCATAATATTACATTGTTAATACTTCCCGTTTCGATAAAATTACACTAAAAATTTGTAAACAGGAAACTATTCATTAAAAACATTTATCAATTAGGCAACAGTCTAAAAAATATTATAATCATAAAAATAACCGATTTTATACTCTATGTAAAACTGCAATAAGGGTTAAAATACTTGAAATACCATACAAATATGTTTGTAAGCGTTTAAGAGTGTAAATATATTGAATATATTTATCTGAGGGGTTGCTGTGAGGGTGATCTAATGTGAAGAGGAATGAAATGGTCCATTGATCGGGCTCCTGAAGAGGAGATCAGACCTTATGCTCTAAGGGTTGCCAGTAACTAATATATAAACCCTTGAAAACACCCTCGAGTCGATAGAGGGTTCAAACTAATATATTTGACAAATAGATAGCTTATATTCACCCTCTTATCAACAATTACCATGAATATAAGTTATTTGATTATAGAAATTTAACAAAAATCATCTTTAAGCAAGCTGGAAGCAGTGCTTGTTTAAATAGCATTACATATATAAATTTTCAGATTACTAGCGTCATCTATGACTAATTGCTTGAACTATACTAGTCGATTCGTTCTAGAAAGTAGCTATTCTGTAGTATATAGAAACTATTGCTAATGAATTGCATGATTTAAGAACATATTGTTGAGATATATTTAACTATCTGTAGCAAGCTGGATGCAGTGCTTGTTTAATAAGCTTAATATTAATTTTGAGATAACTAGCGTTATCTATGACTGGTTGCTTGAAATATACAAGTCGACTCGTTCTAGAAATGCTAGGATGCTTTATATGAATTTTGAGATTACTAACGCTATCTACGACTGGTTTCTAGAAATGCTAGGATGTTTTTTATGATTTTTGAGATTACTAGCGCTATCTATGACTGGTTTCTAGAAATGTTAGGATGCTGTATATGATTTTTGAGATAACTAGCGTTTTCTATGACTGGTTGCTTGAACTATACAAGTCGACTCGTTCTAGAAATGCTAGGATGCTTTATATGAATTTTGAGATTACTAGCGCTATCTATGACTGGTTTCTAGAAATGCTAGGATGCTTTATATGAATTTTGAGATTACTAGCGTTATCTATGACTGGTTTCTAGAAATGTTAGGATGCTGTATATGCTTTTTGAGATGGCTAGCGTTATCTATGACCGGTTGCTCATACTATTAAACTCAGTTCGTTCTAGAAAGTAGCTAGAACGTAGTATGTCCCTTACCCGTCTAGGCATTCTCGATTCGTTTGACAGATGACAGTTCTTGATTGCAATTGTTTACTTTTCAAAAAATTACTAAGGCAATATTTTTCGAGTTTTGAACGAATAAATTGTATAGCGCTATGTTATGTGCAAATCCAAACGATTTATTTATCAAGGGTCAGTGGTTGTTTAACGATGTAAATCGAATTGTGGACGACGCCCTATCAGGAATAGTGAAATGTAATCCTGGTCTAGCGTTGTTAGACACGGGAAAGGTAATTATTAGGCGTGAGCATTTGCTCGTTGAAAATGTGAAACTATTGTCGGGCGGTGCGTCGGGGCATGAGCCTAGTTATGCGGGGTTTGTAGGGCCAGGAATGCTTACGGCGGCTGTGCAAGGTAAAATTTATTTTTACGGTCTTTCAAGTGGTGGGTTCATAGTAGCTATTTTACCTGACTTATAACAAAATTTACAGTTTTATTAAAGCGTTCCGGATATACACATACATAGCTACTATAAATCCACTATAAATCCACCTACAATTTAAAAAAAAACAATGAAATTTCCGAACAGGCAATATATATTCATCGCCCTCAACTGATTTAGTCCTGCGTACAATAAAAGAATTAGCTAGGCGGCATGATAGAGGTGTTTTGATAATAATTGGTAACAACATGACCGACCGCTTAAATTTTGGTTTAGCAATGGAGCGAGCGTTAAACATAAAAAACTTAAAAATTAAAATGTTAGTAGTAGGGGACTCAGTAACTGAACATCGCGGTCTAATAGGGACATTATTAATTCAAAAAATCGCTGGCGCTATGGCTGAGGCCCACATGACCTTACTCGAAATATACAATTTTTGCAAATCAATTTTGAAAGACATAAAATCGACCCTTGTATGCATAAAATCCACATACTCCCCATACTACGAAATAATGTCTTGCTCCAAATGTCTATACCCAAAAGAAATGGAACTAGGCGCTGGGCTGCATGGAGAGCCTGGTTTTCTAAAAATCGACCTTAAACCCACTACCGAAACAGTTCGACTTCTCTTAGAGCAACTAAGCCGGGAATTTGACCATGTTACCCCTATTGTAGTCTTTATAAACAATTTAGGCAATACCTCCAAATTGGAAGAGCATATTTTTGTTAACGAAGTTATCACTCAGTTGCAATTAAATCGTAAAATCGCGAAAATATACTCGGGCACCTTTATGACCTCACTAGAAATGGCCGGGTTTTCAATAACAATCTTAAAAGTAACACACCCCGCTACACTTCAATATTTGGAGGCCTCATGTGGGGCTCCATATTGGAAATTTTTCACGGATCAAATGTTACCGACGGACCAAAGTATTTTTATTAGTACTTTGGTCCCACCGACTGAATTACGCCCCAAAGCTAATAAAGGGCCTGTGGTTAGTGAGAAAGTTGCATTTGCGATTCAACACGCAATTGTCTTTGCGTGTGGGGCGTTAATATCATGCGAAAAACAACTTAATATTATTGATAGTGAATCTGGGGACGCCGATACAGGTGATTTGAACCCCACAAAATCGATTTCAAATCAAATTAGAACTAAATTAGTAACATTAAAATAGAAATACTACAATAAAACACAATAATTTGAAATAATATCTGGTTTAGGACATTGCAAATAGATATTAGGGCTATTTTAATACTAGATGTGGGCGCACATGTATATACGCCATTGCTGTTTTGTTTTCTGATCTGTCATTTGACAGTTAAACGTTTCAAACTGTTAATACGCATTTTCAAGACTACAATGTATCAGTTTTGTTAATCAGCGTGTTTAAAATGATTAAAAACAACAACAAACCGTGACAATAACAGATATTACATGACCTAAACATTAACAAATTTATTCCTTTATCCTAATTGAATATAGCAATAAGTTAATTTGATTTGAAACCGATTAAATAAACGACGTAAATAAAATTTTAACCGTAAAACAACTATTAAAGGAACAAATATAAAACGTGGCGCAGTGAGTATAACTGCAAGTATAACGCGCGACAAGCTAAAGATAAGTTGGCCATTTATGTTGCTCGAAGAGTTGAGTAAAATATTAGAAAAAACCTGCGAAGGTTTACTATGCTGTTTATACGCGATTATGTTTGAAAGTGCCGCGCAATCCTTCGCGGGAATGGCCGAAAATGATGACGTAACCGCTGAGGGTTGGCTGGAAGCGCTCAATCTAGCAACTAACGCTGTCAAGCGGTAAACTCTAATTCAATTCTAAGAAATTCGACAATTTGCTGATTATTTTCGATTTAAGATACGGAAAAACTACGTTAGGCAATCGTACTATGTACGATTCGTTGCATGCAGCTGTTACGTCCCTAAAAGCGAATTTAAATAATGATATGACGTCCCTGGATGCGTTCGGACTTGCTACAGTAGACGCGGAAGATGTTGCGCGACGCACTAGGCTTAATAATCAAGTACATCCGGATCCGGGGGCGCACGCAGTCGGGATTTGGATGAGAGCGGTTTATGAAGCGCTTAAATTGCAAACTTGGCCTTTAGACGAGCCTATGGATCCGCCGCCAGAAGTTAAATTTGAGTAAAATATGTCGACGATTTATGTAATTTGTGTATTGTTTTTAAATTATTGGTAATAAATTATATTTTTGTACGATTAATATTGTGTTATTATTCAGATATTTTCGTACTGTTGTGTTTATTAAATGGAATTTAGTGACCTTGGAAAAAGATTTCGATGCCCTTTTAAACCCTTTTTTATTATTTTATTTTTTATTTCCAAAACTTTTACCAGGCATTTTTTATGCAATGTGTGATTAAATAAGTCGAACCAATTTATTTTTCATCCTGTATAGATTATTAAGGTTTCGGATTAAAAAATATCAGTCGATCCGTAATTGCATAAATAATGCCTTGTAATTTTTTTTGATCCAAGATTTTCGAGAAAACCGCAAAAATAAGCAAATTATTATAGTTTTTATTTTTTATCTCCGAAATTTTACATTCAATGGTAAACATATTTTTACCAGGCATTATTTATGCAATTACGAATCGACTAATATTATTTTTATAAAAATCGTACGATACAAGTTATATTTTTCGTGGTTTGATTCATCATGATTTTTGAACCATTATTATTTTCCATTTTCCATTATATATATATATATATTATTAAGGCTTACCATTAAGCTCGAAAAAATAATCTATCGATCCGTAATTGCATAAATAATGCTTGGTAAAAATAGAAAAAATTTTGAACCAAGATTTTCGGAGATAAAAAATTAAAACCGCAAAAATAAGCAAATTATTATAGTTTTTATTTTTTATCTCGGAAATTTTACATTCAAAGAATAATATATTTTTACCAGGCATTATTTATGCAATTACGAATCGCCTGATATTATTTTTATAAAAATCGTACGATACAATTCAATTTTCGTGGTTTGTTTCATTATAGGTTTTGAGTAGTTTAATGTAATTAAGGTCAAACATCAAACTCGAAAAAAAATGTAACGGAAGATTTGTATGTATAAAGGAAAACCGTCGATCCATAATTGCATAAATAATGAACTGAAATTTCGAAGATAAAAAATAAAAACCTCCAAAATAGGTCATTTATTATAGTTAATATTTTTTATCTCACGAATTCCTGCAGTCATTATGTAATTACGGATCGACTAATATTTTTTTAATAAAAATCGACCGATACAATTTTTGTTGGTGGTTTGTTTTATATAATAAAGAAATATAACATTGGCCAAAAGTGTAACAATGTGTCCCTAACATTTTTTTATTCAATAAATAGTCGTTATTCGACGGAATATCTTTGATTGTAGTGTAATAATAATCGAATTCGTCATTAGAAATAGCAAAGTATCTAAACAAGTAATGGCGGCCCACGAAGGCGAAGGTGACCTTGAACACAATTTGGTTATGTTTCTTTTCAATTTTCCTTTAGTTCTACTATAACAATGGTTATATAAGTGTTCCCAACTTAAGATATTATGACCTTGAAATCAAATGTAGTTATATATTTTGCTGCAGTTCTACCATTGCCTTTTTTAAATTAGTCGCGCGACAAGGTGAAAGATTCAGTTTCATGCTGGCATTCACGCAGTGTGGTTGGCGCATGGATTAAATTACAAAATATGTAGGTAATTTATTTTTGTATATCCTTGTGTACCCTGACCTATCTATGAAATAATAGCAAACTAGTTTTGAAATGATGCATGCAAGTTTCAACAAAGTAAGACATAGATTTTGTTACAGCAATAAATAATTGTGTTTATTTTTGGGTTTAGTTTAAGATTTTTATTAATTCTTGGCAGATATTGTTACCGCCCACTAAATATTTGCTACTGTACGGATTTGTATGTTATCAATGTTATGTATTAGATATATGTATTAACGGTAAATATTATTGTGTTTACTAAATTACAGGCAAAATTACCACTACGTGGAACTTGGGTTTAACACGTTTAACATTTGAATTTATTGAATATTTATAAATGTTTATATTGAATAGTTTTCTATCAAAACTTCTAACAATAAAATAGAATTTGCATTTGAATAGTCATGCTGTAGATATATAATTAATATATTGATTTTTTATCTATATACATATTAGAATAAGTATATAAAGAATTTAGTTTTTATGGAATTTCCAACTTCCATTAGTTCAAGGATACAACATTTTAGAAATAGTTTATTGAAAAATTAGTATTTGTACATCTTTTTTGTTGTTTCTACTCTCTTATACTATGTATATAAGGAAGTATTCCAATTATTCGATATTTTAGCGTATATACACGTTTTGACCATGCCTAAACCGATTCCAACTACATATTTTTAAATTAACGTAATTAGCTTCAATTTTTGTAGATATTTCGCAACAATATTTAATTTTTGGCCATATCTTAACCGGAAGTAATGATTTATTCTTGTTTCTTTTCGTATATCTCGAAAATAACACTCGCTATTTTAGCGGATATATACGTTTTGACCATTCCTAAACCGATTCTGGCTAGATATTTTTAAAATAACGTAAATAGCTTCAATTTTTGTAGATATTTCGCAAAAATATATAACAATTTTAACCGGAAGTAATGATTTATTCTAGTTTCTTTTGGTATATCTCGAAAATAACACTCGCTATTTTAGCGGATATATACGTTTTGACCATTCCTAAACCGATTCTGCCTACATATTATTAAAATAACGTAATTAGCTTCAATTTTTGTAGATATTTGGCAATATCTTAACCGGAAGTAATGATTTATTCTTGTTTCTTTTGGTATATCTCGAAAATAACACTCGATATTTTAGCGGATATATACGTTTTGACCATTCCTAAACCGATTCTGGCTACATATTTTTAAAATAACGTAATACGCGTAGATTTTTGTAGATATTTCGCAACAATATTTAATTTTTGGCAATTACTTAACCGGAAGTAATGATTTATTCTTGTTTCTTTTTGTATATCGCGAAAATAACACGTGTTATAGAAAATAAGTGTTGAAAATATTCAAAATGTAACTTTTGCTTGAAAAATTGTACGATTTTCTGAATATTAATAATATATATAAATAAAATTTACAATATATATTATTTATACTCGATATTTTAGCGGATATATACGTTTTGGCCATTTCTAAACCGATTCTGGCTACATATTTTTAAAATAACGTAATTAGCTGAGATTTTTGTAGATATTTCGGAAGAATGTTTAATTTTTGGCAATATCTTAACCGGAAGTTAAGATTTATTCTTGTTTCTTTTGGTATACCGCGAAAATAACATGTGTTATAGAAAATACGTGTTGAAAATATACAAAAAGCAACTTTTGCTTGAATAATTGTACTATTTTCTGAATATTGCTAATATATATAAATAAATTTTGAAATATATATTATTTATAATAAAAACTATTTATTCCCCCCGGTTATTTGAAAAATAATCGACTTATTTTTAAAATATGACCCATTAAAAATGTTTTATTATATGTAATCGTATTTATTATCGTTATTTTATAAACTTGACGAATGATTACAACAATATTTGCGTAAAAGGATATAAATCTATGTTATAATCTGGTAATAAATCATCTAATACGTATTCACAATAATTATATAAAATAGTCAAACAAAATGTTATGAAATGTCAATATTTATTTTAAGCCCTGCTCTATATAAATTTTGAGTTCATTCACTCTAAAGTTATTTTAAATTAGATTACGATAGTATTTATTCCTCTTTAAAACATTTATTAGATTTATTTTCTTTGTTATATGCTGTATTTTTTGCATGTATAATTAAACAAAACCGGTAATAATTGTTTTTATATCAATATCTGATATTAAAACATTTATCATGTGAGAATGAAACAGCCGCTAACACTTAAATCATTCTTAAACTTAAGTGTAGTGCCGCTGAATTGGCACTTAAGTATCTAATTTAAGAAAATGGTCCAAGCAATAATTTTGGTCAATTAAACAACACTGACACGCACTTTTATAACGATAGAAATTAATCTAAAGATACGTTATTAAAAATGGCGCAGACGGTATTGAAATATTAAATAAAAATCGGTTTATTATCTACGTTTTATTTAGTTTGTAAATATTTAGATTAAATGGTATCTTTTCCAACGTATTTGAATTGACATTGACAGGTATTAAACTCACGGTTATCTGCTAAATTTAATTGGCAAATTAAGATTAATTTGTATTTATAAACATAAGGCGCAATATTATAAATATTAATCAGTAAACAATTTACATAAATATATTTTTCACATCGTTTCTAGATTCGCAGTTTTTAATTTTATATTCAAATTGAACCGAAATTTAATTATCGCAACTCAGGAAAATTTGCCGCCTTTTCTTAGTCAATTTTTATATAATTTAGACAAAAATATAACTACGCTACTGTATGTGATGTAACATATATGTAACACGCACATACTACGTCGCAGACATACAGGGACGGATGCAGCATTTCTACAGGGGGGCGGGGGGGGAGTAGATTTTAAATTAAATTATTATAAATTCTTCAAAATCATTTAATTTAATTAAATGCAGTAAATAAACCTCCAACAATGTACAAATAAAAAGAAATACATTTTCCAAAGGTTTCTAAAATCCTTGGGGCGGCATACACCCCCTATTACCACCCCTAAATATTTTTTCCTGCAAGAATATAATATGAAAAAAATTGTAGTATTTATTAAAAATATTTTATAATTTTGTAACTTAACATAAACCATTATTAATTTAAATCTTTTTAGTTTATATTAAAAATTACAGTAATATAATTTTATGTAATAATACAACGATTATTTCCCAGTAAACTATTAATTTTAAGTAACATCTATGTGATGTATCAGAAACGTAACATATATTACGTATCAGCGACGTCTCAAAAAAATTATTAGACAATTGTTTGTTGGATTTATTGTTTTATTTTAAACAGAACAATGAAACAAAAAGTACTTATGAATATGTTTTTTGCATCGTTAGAGCGCAATAGTGCCATATCCATATATATTTTTTTAAATTCTATTTTATTTATCTAATTATTACGTAAACAATAAAACCGCAAACCTTTCCTTAAAAATGGATGTTTTTACTTTGCATGTTAAGTAATTACGTATTCTAGATTATAATTATGGTTGTGTTTACAATTTATTTAAGAAAATATTATCTTCAAAATGTATTTAACCCTTTAAAGCATGAATTTTTATTTTTTTCTGAGAAAATTCATGGAGAAAAATATTATTGTTATCTATAAGTTGTTATCGGCAGTTATATTGAATTTGATAATTACTTTAGACGAAAAAACGTTATGATTGCAGTTTTAAGTAAATAATTATATAGTAGCTGGTGTGGCCTACACTCGACTTTCTTATATTTCCACTATCTATATATATATATAACGTTAAATTATGTCCTGAATGCATTCATTCATTATTGGTAATTAATAAACGTAATTGTAACATGGATATTTTTAAAGACGATTTTTAAGTAAATTATACAATTTTCGAAATAACTTTTCAAACAAAAGTTGCTGGAAATTTTAATAGCTTTAACTTTTATAAGTGTCACTTTTTCCCTAACTCATGCCATTTCTGAGATATTTAAAAAGTAGTACTTTTCTCTAAATCGTGTCCTTTTCGAAATGTGCAAAAAATTATACAGACGCCATTGAAAAAATCGCATTACTTTATTTTATACATAGCGTATAAGATAGTAAAACTGTGTACGGTAAAGGGTTAAGTAAATAACTTATTTACTAGAATAACAAATTATTATTATTAGCAATAAAGCAGTAATTTGTTTACTTAGGTATCTCCAATAATTAAATATTTGTATTGCGGAATTTCCTAAATTTTTATTTTTAAGACATCGACACGAACAAAATTAATCTATTGCGTTAGAAATTATTAAAGTGATAAGTCGTATTTATATGAGCGTTCAATTTAATTCTAAAATGTTCGTTAAATATTTAAATATTTTTAAATGTACATTAGTTATTATTTAAATAATTAATTTCAGGGCAAATAAAAACATGGATTTCGACGATATGTTGGAGGAGCTGGGCGAAATGGGCAAATTTCAACTAACTACTTATCTGTTAGTCTGTTTGCCTGTATTATTCGCTGCTGCCAACAGTTTAAGCTATGTTTTTACTGCTGGCGTTCCAAAATATCGGTAAGTAATATGTATTTACAAAATAAGATTGGTTTATGCGACTAAGTCGAGTTACAGTACTCTGAAACTGATTATAAACTCGGAAACACAAAATTGGCCCGAGTTATTTTTATAAAAAAAAATCAGTCAATGCGTAATAATAAAAAGAATACTTGGTAAAAATATGAATTAATTTGAACACACAGTTTTGGAGATAAAAATTATTTTTATCTCCGAAACTGTGTATTTTAAAGTATATATATTCTTAGCAGGCATTTATACAATTACGCATCGGAACTATTTAAATTTATTACAGATGTATGATTCCCGAGTGTGATAGTACTGATTTTGCGAATTACGAGGAACCCTGGCTCCAATATGCGATCCCACCAAAAACCCATGGCACCATAACTTTAGATTCATACGAACCGAGCCAATGTGAACGGTTTGCAACGCATAATATTACCAAAGATTACTCAGAGCAATTCTGTGGTATTGATACATTTACGAAAGAAATTATCAAATGCAATAATTGGGTTTTTGATGATGATCGAACAATTGTTACTGATGTAAGTTTGTTATTTAGGGAATTTATGCGCGATTATAGTGATTTTTTGTTTTGATTTAGTGGAAAATTACATGCCTGGAGAACCAATGGATGTTGTCCCTTATTGGGACAATGCATTTCGCTGGGATTATTGTAGGTTCCGCCTTTTTTGGCATACTAGCGGATAGGTAATTAAATATTTAATATTACGTATTTAAGATTCTCAAAACGTCCCTAATTACTTATTTAACATTCTTAAAACACTTTATCTACTATTTATTCTATTCTATCTCTTCTATAACAGCTTAAATTGTCTCTAGAAACAAAAACGATTGATTTTCCACTGTTTAGCTTGCCGTACAGAATGTACAAATAGCTATATTGGTCGTGTGTCTGTAAATTCTCATTTGAGATAAATGAATTGCATTTATGAATTATTTAAAGTTTTCCCACCCTCAACATGGCTTTAAAACCTTAAAAAAGCGTAAAATCCTCAAAAAGGCTTCAAGCCTTAAAATTTATAATTGTTAAAAAGGCTGAATAGATTCAAAATCACATTTCAAGTTAAAAGTTACAGAAAATATTTCTAATTACTAAATATAACTTTAATTCCTTTTGATTGTTGATTTATAATACAATTGTAATTGCTAAAAGGCTTCAATTCCTTTTGAATTATACAAGAATTCTAATTGATAAACAGGTTTTAATTCCTTTTGATTTATAATACAAAATTATGTAAAAGGTTTGTAATTGTCAAAAAGGTTTCAATTCCTTTTGAATTTTACATGAATTGGAATTGATATCAGGTCTTAATTCTTTTTGATTTATAATATAAAATCACAAAAAAGGATTGTAATTGTCAAAAAGCTTCAATTCCTTTTGAATTATACAAGAATAGTAATTGATATCAGGATTTATAATATAAAATCACATAAAAGGTTTGTAATTGTCAAAAAGATTTCAATTCCTTTTGAATTATACAAGAATTGTAATTGATAATTCCTTTTGATTTATAATATAAAATCACAAAAAAGGTTTGTAATTGTCAAATAGGTTTCAATTCATTTTGAATTATACAAGATTTGTAATTGATATTAGGTCTTAATTCCTTTTGATTTATAATATTAAATTACAAAATAGGTTTGTAATTGTCAAAAAGGCATCAATTCCTTTTGAATTATACTAGAATTGTTATTGGTATCAGGTCTTAATTCCTTTTGTTTTATTATACAAAATCACATAAAAGACTTGCAATTGTCAAAAAGGCAATCAATTCCTTTTGAATTATAACAAATTTGTTATTGGCAAATAGGTTTTAATTCCTTTTAATTAATTACTTCGAATTGATTTAAACTTGTGAATTATCGAAATAATTTTTAAGTTGAATTGTGAATTCAATTCCACTAGTATTTGATATTGCGCAGCTCTAATTCCTAATGTATATTTGTTTTGAACATTCTCAATTCTATCTCCTCTAGAAATCGCTCATATTTTATTTATTATCCTATGTACGCCCTGATTCCTAATGTATTATTTGTTTTGTACATTCTCAATTCTATCTCCTCTAGAAACCGCTTAAATTATATTTATTTTCTCTAAGTACGCTTTGATTCCTAATGTATTATTTTTGTTTTGAACATTCTCAATTCTATCTCCCCTAGAAACCGCTCAAATGTAATTGATTTCTCTAGGTACGGCCGCAAAAACATGTTCATCATCTGTATTATAATAATGTCGATCTCAGGGGCGGCCCAAGTGATTTCCCCAGATTATATAACCTTTGCAGCTTTAGTATTCATCAATTCTGTTGGAACCGCAGGCGTATACCCTTTAGCATTCATCATTGGTAAAAAAAAAACACAAAAATATCTTCGAATTTGTGCGAATTTGCATATTTTCAGGGGTCGAGTTAGTCGGGCGAAAAAAACGTGAAACTACCGGAATAGTTTTAAACTATTTTTACGCTATCGGCGAAGCTTTAGTAGCTTTGATAGCCTGGTTAACGAAAGATTGGGTGGCGTTGCAATTAATAGTTTCAGCACCAGCTATTTTATTTGGCTGTTACTACTGGTAATATTTAATGGACATGTTGTGACTTGTTGCTATATGTTGATTTTGCTAGGATTATTCCTGAATCGGTGCGTTGGTTGTTGGCTAAACAGAAGACAAGAAGGGCGAAAGGGATTGTTTGTAGGGCGGCGAAAATGAACGGGGTTACATTGTCGGTTAATTTGTTGTCTTCGTTTGAAACTGAACAAGAAAAGGTAATTTATAATTATAAGAAAATTGAGCAATTATAGTAATTTGTGTTTTAATCAGTTTTTAAAGGATGATGTACAAGAAAAGAAATCGGATATGTTGCCTATTGTACGAATTATGTTACGGTCACGAAAATTGGTGATTCGTTTCATAATTGTACAATTTATATGGTAATTGTTACAGGGTTGTGCAATAGTTGAGATATTTTTAAGACTTGTATATGCCCTAGATGTGCACCTCCTATTTTTGAAAAGAATATTCAAAACGGTAGTGCATATATTTTTTGTTCTATCTCCAATATCACTAGAACGGCTACACTTACGGCAAAAATAGTTATGTTCATAATAAAAGATATTAATATTTCGTACAACTTTTGTTTGAAAAATTTTGTCAAAAAATGTGCCAGTTGCGAGAAAAATGCTACGAAATATTATAAATATGTTGTTAGACTCAATTAGATAAAAGACATTTCAGAATATTTCTGTAGAGTATTGGTTAGTTTAACTGCTTGTTTTGGTTTTATATATATATATATATCTAGTAATAATTGCGTAAAAGAAAGTCGAGTGCAGGCCAGTCCAGATATTTTTTGGTTCAGTTCCGGTTCGAAGCTCTGAAAATAAATGTCCAAAACAATCAGATTGCTAGAATTAGTTGAACAGCTTCCGCCGTTGGGTTTAAAATATATTTGTGGGAAAATCGTCAACAGTATACCTCTGTTAGTTTACTCTTATCTGTTTCTTAACGTCTGGTTAATATAATAAAATATTCATCATATTTATTGTAACGTTTATATCGACTCGGTACATCGGTGAAGCATGAAATACACTTATTTTTACTTAATCGTTACTAACTTTATTTATTTATATACTATATTGCTTATTTGTCTCTCTCCGACTATTGATTTTCGACTCACTGAGACCATCTAGATATTTCTACTCATTGCATATTTAATTCTGGCTCTCTGCAAGATTATCGCGCTTACATATCAAACACATAACTTCTGGAAAACATCTATAACTGCTTATTTGTCTCTCTCTGGCTATTGATTTTTGACTCACTAAGACCATCTAATATTTTTCTACTCATTGCTTATTTAATTCTAGCCCTCTGCCAGATTATCACGCTTATACATCGAACACATAACTTCTGGAAAACATCCATAACTCTCTAGATAACTCTAGAACAATCTACGGCGTAGCTCAGATTATTCTAGAGAATTCTGTTACATTATATTATATTCGTTCGTAAAAATATATAGTCTATGTTCAACTTTGCACACAAACAGTGGCATATTTGGGCCATTTTGCAAATTGCTGCGTCGGTCCGAATTATTTAGTTTTATTTTTTATTCCAAATAAATGTCTAAATTATATTGCACGACCCTAAATCCTCTTACTCGTAGAAAATCTAATAATTATTCTTTACTTTAGGGCAACAAATGCATTTGTCTACTACGGTTTATCTTTAAATTCCACAAGTATGATAGGCAACAAATACGTTAATTTTGCCCTAGTATGTTTAATAGAAATTCCGGGTTACACATTAGCCTGGATTTGTATCCAACATTTAGGAAGAAGAGTATCTTTAGTAGGTTCTTTGTTACTCTGTGGAATCACTTGCATTGGATCAGTTTTTGTACCTCAAGGTATACAATTAAATTTAAATTAATAAACAAATAAATAAAAGAAAAATCCGGTTAACAGAGACAACATGGGCAGTAATTTTGCTGTTTTTAATCGGTAAGTTGGGTATTACATCATCGTTTGGTGTTGTTTTTGTCCATACCGCTGAACTACTGCCAACACCAATTCGAAGCGGTGGGGTTGGTGCATCATCCACCACTGCTAGATTTGGCGCACTTTTAGCGCCGTTTGTACCATTACTGGTAATTTAATTGTGATTTATGTGTATATTTTTAATTATTTTGTAATGTTTTTAAAGGGTGTATATGTTCAGCCACTGCCAATGATTTTATTTGGTGTTGTGTCAATGATTGCTGGTTTGCTAGCGTTAAAACTACCAGAAACTTTAGGGATCAAACTACCGGAAACTGTCGAAGATGCTGTTCGATTATAAACGATTTTGTATGAGTATACTCATTTTTATAGATCTGTTTTTTGTAAGTGTGATATTGTAACAAGTATTATGTGTGTTTAATACATATTTTATATATATAATTAGGTTTAGGTTATTAATATATAATATATAAAATACTTTTTATTATGTTTTTCCCCTAATTAAGGCGTGAGCCTAATTGTATATGCGGTAAAAAGACATAGGTATGAAAAATAGAGCAATGATTTAGAAATAACTGGGTACAAACTAAACAAAATAACTATGGATTATGGAAGAGGGTTTAAAATGTGATAACTGGTACCATGATTCTGTTAGGTACAACGCACCTATGCGTTTAGCTCGCCTTATAAGTAATATATGCTATACTAGCACCGGTTTTTAATTATTATGGCCTTATGGTTAACAATTTGAATAAATGTTATAGATATAATTTGTTTTAACAATTTTTCGTAAATTATTTTGATAAAAACCAATTTTTTAATGCATATTTTAAAATTCAAACTATAATATTTAATTTATTTTTTATGGTCTTTCGGGTAACAATATGAAAAAATCTTGTAGATATAAAATATCTTTGAATTATTAGTAGAATTTTTGGGTATTTTAATTATTTTTGTAAGGGTAGTATTAAGGGGGGCTCTAAATTTTGGGGCCCAATAACTCGGGAAGTATACGAACGATTAGATTTAAACTGCGAGGGGATTCAAATTAGGTGTTAAATAATATGTGTAGGAAATTTGGTGAAAATCGCTCCGGTACCTTCAGAGTAGTAGAGGGCATATATTAGGTTTTATGAGCAAGCGATGACTAACATCCAAGTATATAAGTTATATATATATTTGGATTCAGGGCGACGAGACAAAGACTTTTTGTTAAGGAAAGTTTTTGATTCGAGAATGCTACAGACACACAACCGAATACGAGTTAAAAATCATGGTTATGATTTTGTACTTAAAATGGACGACGTAATCGTAACCATGTAACCGGTTATGTACAAAATATCGAATGCAAAATGGTTTTAGATATAATACATTATTAAAAACGATCCTTACATTCGATATTATTGTTTAAAAGGGAAAATTAAATAATAATATATTCCGATATTTGATCACTGCAACCGGAAACGAATAAAATCTCGAATTTTACGAACTTGAAAAGCATTTTGACGATAAATTACTAGTAAAATTGTTTATAATCGCTAATGCTATCGAAATAATATTATTTTAGTGCTTTAAAGTCATTTAGAAACGAAATAAATTTGTAACCGGTTACTGTGATCTAAATTCGGAATATAACCGTTTTTTTTCTACGGTTGGCAACACTTATCAGCATCTGTTTAGTTTACCGCCAAGTCCTAATCGGTGTTTATACTTGTTGATTCTGTTTTTCGTAATATTTAACTAATAATCTTATAATTAAGGGTGCAAATAATTGTTATTCAGTAAAATGGTGCACAGGGACTATGTAAAAGACAAGGGTAAGCCTTCCAAATCCCTTAAATCCAATTTCAAAGCAAGCTAACCACATTTCTAAACAACCAGAAAGTATAAAAACATTTTTCCTGGAGTTTTGTACGAAAGACGACGCTGGAAAAAAAGTGTTTAAATATGCGGACGCCTTGACGAAAATCGCTCATCGCGAATTGGTTGCGTTGTGGATCGAATTGGACGATGTGGATGAGTTCAACGATGATCTTTCGCAGGCGATCGTTGCAAACGCACGTCGTTACGAGAATTTAATATCGGATTTAATATACGATTTGTTACCCGAATTTAAAACTCGCGAGGTCACTGCGAAAGATTCATTGGATGTGTATATTGATCATCGATTATTGATGGAAGCCAGAATGCGACCCAATAACGAAACAAGGGATCCACGGAACAAATATCCGAGGGATCTTCTAAAACGATTGTAAGTAAATATATATATAGCATAACATGCACAGTGGGTTAATTGGACCCCAATGGGGAAAATTTTCAATATTTTGTTATGAAAATATTTCTACGTATACTGTATTTTCTAAAGGATTACATAGTACTTAAAGTGAAATTTTAATTTGAACATATTAAAAAAAAATGTTGAAAAATAGTTTTTTAATTTTATTAGTTTTATTTTAAAAAAATCATTTAGAGAGTGTGATAGGTTCCATTTCGTGCGGGATCAAACGAATATTTCGAATAATAATAGGCTGGGGTCCTATGGACCCCAAGGGTCAGGGTTAACCTCATATACATAGTTACTCCCCCTAAAAATTATTTCAATAATTCCAAAGCTCAAATCATCTACAATTGATTTCAAAACAATTTAAAACGAATTAAAGTCTTTCTTTAGTAAATTTTCGTTATGTCATGAATCAAAAGGAGTTAAATTCTATTTACAAATTACAAATTTGTTATAATTCAAAAGGAATTGAAACCTTTTTGTGCAATTACAAACCTTTTACGCGATTTTTTATTATAAATCAAAAGGAATTAAGACCAGTTTATCAATTATAATTCTTGTATAATTCAAAGGAATTGCACCTTTTTACAATTACAATTAAAAGCAATTACAGTCGATTTACCAATTACAAATATTATATTTTAATTAAGGAATTGATGCCTTTTTGACAATTAATAGCCTTTTATGTGATTTTTATTATAAATTAAAAGGAATTAAGACCAGTTTATCAATTACAATTCTTGTATAATTCAAAGGAATTGAAACCTTTTTACAATTACAATCAAAAGCAATTAAAGTTGATTTACCAATTACAAATATTATATTTCAAAAGGAATTGATGCCTTTTTGACAATTAAAAGCCTTTTATGTGATTTTTATTATAAATCAAAAGGAATTAAAACCAGTTTATCAATTACAATTCTTGTATAATTCAAAGGAATTGAAACCTTTTTACAATTACAATCAAAAGCAATTAAAGTCGATTTACCAATTACAAATATTATATTTTAAATGGAATTGATGCCTTTTTGACAATTAAAAGCCTTTTATGTGATTTTTATTTTAAATTAAAAGGAATTAAGACCTGTTATCAATTACAAATCTTGTATAATTCAAAACAATTCGAAGCTATTTTGACAATTACAAGTCTTTTATGTGAGTTTGTGTTAAAGTTATTAAATCAAAAGGAATTAAAGCCTATTTACCAATTACAAATATTTTAGAATTCAAAATGAATTGAAGCCATTTTCAATTACAAGCCATATATGTGTTTTTGTATTATAGAACAATCAAATGGAATTAAAACCAATTTTTTAGAGAGTATGAAGCCCTTTTGAGGGCTTGAACCCTTTGATTAATTCATAAATTCAATTATTTCAAATGATTTCAATTCCAAAACCTTATGTCCTCATAATCAAAATTCAATTCCATTAAAATTCCTGCCCAGTTCTGAACATATATTGGTATTGGTATATGTTTTAAAAATATAATCGTTGAATAGTATTTATTCAAAGAATTGGGTATATTTTAAAAATTCGGGATATTCTCTTTCTTACTAGTGAAATATATTTCAAAGATTTGAGTGTGAATAAATCGGTACCGATTCGTGAAGTAAAAGCCGAGTCAATCGGTAAACTAGTTACAGTAAAAGGTGTAGTAACTCGTACAACTGAAGTAAAACCAATGATGCAAGTAGCGACATACACTTGCGACAAATGCGGCTCCGAAACTTACCAGCCGATTAAATCGTTAACGTTTATGCCCGTGTTCATGTGCCCCAGCGACGACTGTAGAGTCAACAAAGCTGGCGGCCGTTTGTACTTACAGACTAGGGGCTCGAAGTTTATTAAATTTCAGGAAATTCGCATCCAAGAACATGTAAATATTTTTTTTTTACTGCGTAATTGGATGGAAATTTCATTTTTTGTGCACGTTCTAGACTGACCAAGTCCCGGTTGGGCATATTCCGAGGACTTTGATTATCTATTGCAGCGGTGAGGTCACCCGAAAAGGGTTACCGGGCGATCATGTCGCGGTAACCGGTATTTTTTTACCGCTTTTGAAAACTGGGTTCAGGCAAATGGCCGGAGGGTTGATGTCCGAAACTTATCTGGAAGCACATGTAAGTTACTGTCTTATTTGCTTAGTTACTTTAAAAAATGTTTGTTTGTATGCTTTGTCCTTAAATGGTTTTGTGCCAGGAAATTGTGTCCTTCCTTAATTTGTGCTATATCTTAAAATGCTAAGGTAAGTCCTGAAAGTTCCAAATTTGTTCCTGTAATTTGTCCTTAACTTGTGTCATGTCCATAAATTGTGCAATTTTATCCTGAAATCCTGAGTTAATTGCTCAAGTAACGGTAAATCTTAAAAGTTGTATATTTGTTCCTGTAAATTGTGCTTAATTTGTGTCATGTCCATAAATTGTGCTATTTTATCCTCACATTCCAAGTTAATTGATCAAGAAATGATAATTCCTAAGAGTTTTATATTTGTTCCTGTAATTTGTCCTTAACTTGTGTCCATAAATTGTGCTATTTTATCCTGACAACCTAAGTTAATTACTCAAGTAACGGTAAGTCCTAGAAGTTCAATATTTGTTCCTGTAATTTGTCCTTTAAATTGTGTTGTGACCATAAATTGTGCCTTATCCTTAACTTGTGCTTTTATATATTAACATTCTAAGGTAAGTAAATTGCTTAAGCAACGGTAATTCCTACAAGTTCCATATTTTTGTTCCTATAATTTGTGTTGTGTCCGTAAATTGTGCCTTATCCTTAATTTGTGCTATGTTATCCTTCTACCTTAGGGTAAGTACGAATTTTTGATCCAAAAGTCCTGAAAGTTACACACTTGTGCTTTGTCCTTAAATTGTGCTGTATTCTTAAGAGGATTCAATAGTTTTTCATGGTTTATTTCGAATAATTACAAATATCCTTTATAGGTTTTTATCGCTTATTATTAATGCAAAATTTACAATTAAATTATTTCACTTAATACGACGATCGGTTCGACCTTTCGGTCATCAGTTATATCATTGTGTAATATACCTGATGATGCCTAAAAGGTCAAAACCAGCTCCGTAAGTGGCTAACAATCCAATCAATTAATTTCACAAATGTTACAACAGCGCGTCGTCTGTCTGAACAAAATGGAAGAAGAAGAACTGCTATCAACTCAACTAACAGAAGCCGAACTAAAAGAACTAACTGAAGATGACTTTTACACTAAACTAGCCACAAGTTTAGCGCCCGAAATCTACGGCCATTTAGACGTTAAAAAAGCGCTTCTTCTATTATTGGTGGGCGGCGTAGACAAACGGCCAAACGGCATGAAAATCCGCGGGAATATTAATATTTGCCTTATGGGCGACCCCGGTGTTGCCAAATCGCAGTTATTACATTACATCGATCGCCTTGCACCGAGAAGTAATCAAGATTTTTTTTTTAAAGTCGAAATAGTGGTAACACATATGATTTAAGGTCAATACACTACTGGAAGGGGTTCTTCGGGGGTGGGTTTGACTGCGGCTATTATGAAGGATCCTCTTACGGGGGAAATGATGCTAGAGGGCGGAGCCCTAGTGCTCGCAGACCAAGGTGTTTGTTGTATTGACGAATTTGATAAAATGCCTGATAATGATCGAACTGCTATTCATGAAGTTATGGAACAACAAACTATTTCTATTGCTAAGGTCTGTCTAAATTGTCCCAATATTCCTAAAATTATCCTAATATTCCTCAAATTGTCCTAATATTCCTCAAATTGTCCTAATAGTCCTTAAGTTAGTGCCATATAATCGGGATTAAACGAAATTTCTCGAGCATTAATACACATTTGTCCTGAATCTCCTAAAATTGTCCTAATACCACCAATAGAATAAGTATTCTCTAAAAAGGACAATTTTGGTATTCCAGGCAGGTATTATGACATGCCTAAATGCACGCGTGTCAATCCTAGCTGCAGCCAATCCAGCTTACGGCCGCTACAACCCCAAACGAACCATCGAACAAAATATACAATTGCCTGCCGCATTACTTTCCCGTTTTGATCTCTTGTGGTTAATCCAGGACAAACCTAATCGAGACACTGATCTTTTATTAGCCAAACATATTACATATGTCCATCAACATTGTAAACAACCTCCAACAAAAATCGCCCCCCTTGACCTTAAAGTAATGCGTCGCTATATCGCTTTGTGTAAGTTAAAAGAACCGGCGATACCCACCGATCTAACCGATTACATTGTTGGTAAGTTAATTCACACGTACCAAATATGGTTTCTGCGCATACGTACACTATGCGCAGTAACCGGGATTATTCTTTAGGTGCTTACGTTGAGTTACGCCAAGACGCGCGTAATAATCGCGACGTAACGTTTACATCTGCTAGAAATTTATTGGCTATCCTACGGTTATCTACTGCGTTAGCTCGACTTCGTTTGTCTAATGCGGTTGAAAAGGAAGATATAAATGAAGCTATCCGACTTATGGAAATGTCTAAAGCTTCGCTGAATCAACAACCAAGTGAAATTAGACGGTACTTTAACGAATTTCAGCGCGGGGACGATTTTCTGTATTTTTATATTTGTTTAGGGGAACTAACGTTTATGATAAAATATTTTCGCTTATTCGAGAGTTAGCTGGTGATAGTAAGGTGGTTAAGGTTGCGGATATTCTTGAGAAGTGTGCTACTAAAGGGTTTAAACCGGATCAAGTGGATTCTTGTATTGAGGAGTATGAGGAGATGAACGTTTGGCAAGTGAATCAAACTCGTACGAAAATTACGTTTATTTAAGCGATTTTGTATTTGGTTTTAAGATTTTTAACTGATTTTGTATTTAAATAAAGGATTTTGTAGTATATTTGGGTTTATTTGAGTTTTGAGGATTGTATCCCAGAAAACCATCAAAATCGCCTCAATGAAGAATGTTTGGATTCTTTTCCTATTTTTCATGTTTGGAGGTTTCATTGGTTTTATGATTTATGACTGATTTTGTATTTACATAAAGGATTTTGTAGTATATTTGGGTTTATTTTAAGAGTTTTGAGGATTTTATCCCATAAAACCATCAACTCGCCTCAATGAAGAGTGTGGATTCTTTTCTTAATTTTCATGTTTGGAGATTTCATTGGTTTTAAGATTTATAACTGATTTTGTGTTTAAATAAAGGATTTTGTAGTATATTTGGGTATATTTTAAGAGTTTTGTGGATTTTATCCCATAAAACCATCAAACTCGCCTCATTGAAGAGTGTCTGAATTTTTTTTTCTATTTTTCATGTTCGGAGTTAAAAAATAAAATCGTAAAAACGCCTAATAAAAAGATACAAATCGACGATATATTTTTTATTGTAGCTTAAAAATAAATTTAATGATTTATATGAATATATTAAGTTGATTAGTGGCGCTATCTATATAAATAAGCTAAATCGGAACAAAATATCTGTTTTTCGAAAGACTATTTATTCAAACATGTGTAGAAATTTGATTTGTAGGCATAAAACAATTTAAAACACAAATTATATAATTATTTTAAATTGTTAATTGAAGTGTAGGTTCAATATACGCTATAAGATTTAAAATAATATCAATTAGAATTTAATTTCGCTTTAATTATAAAGATATTTGTTATTAATTTGACTAAAATGCAATATGTACATGCAAATGGTACATTTCGGTACACGACAGAGTATAAAAATGAAATATAATTTAATTTCTTTAACTATTTGAAAAGATTATTCAGTTAAAATCGATGTTAGTATAAAATTTGTTACTGTTAAAATACGTAATAATCTACTACAAGAATATAGAGAATTAACACCCTTATTCTGTAACTGGTACTACGAAATCATTTGTTATATGATAAAATAAATATTATCATGGGCATTAAGACCGTAGAGTTGCAGAATAGGGGTGTAATTTATAAAATTGCGTGTATTTATTCGTCGGGAAATTTCAAAATGGCTTTAGTGAGTGCTGCGGTGTCGGTGCGGCGTTGAACCCTGGCACTAGGCGAGTAGTCGGTACGTCGGTGTCTGTGCCGGTTGCTAAAAACCGAATAGTTTCAGTCGGTTGCGAGCAATGGTTGTGTGTGGTAATCCTTAGCGTGTTTTCTTGCGAAAAAAATACATTTCGTTCCCTCATTTACGTCAGTTTTTCACGCTTTAAGTCCCCGGGGAACTCATTCGTGTCACAAAGCTCATATATATATATATATATAATAAATAAAAAAACATTGTTCAACATGACTCAGTACACGGGGTACGGGTTAATTTTACTCATTGTGTTGGTAATTTGTGCACAAAACAGTGTTAACTGCTCCACAGTGAGGACTAATAATGAGGAACATAATTGTGATTTAGTGAGACCATTTTTTGAGATGAGAAACATTTCTATTGCTTCGCAAGCGGATAAATATGGTTAGTTTTAAATCACGATTTCACGCGACGTATGGTTACGTTTTATTTTAAGATATTTTATATACACTTTGCTAAAGTTCAATTTTAGTCCATTGTTTTGTTTGAAAACATATTTTAAAACCCTGTTTAATAGATAACTGCTGTTTAACTTTAAAGAAAGCCGTTTTTAATAAATCATAACACAAAACACCCGAGTTTTACTTTCTTATACACATAGTATAAAGGAAAGTATTCGAATTACAAACAAATCGGCTTTGGTATTTCAATGGAAATATACGTCTTGAGGGTCTCTCACTCTTATACAACGAATTTTTTATTTTTTTGAATTTAGGTATTTGAATAGGGTATTTCAACCGTATAATCTTGTTTACTCGTGGTATTTTTTATATATTTCGATAAGGGCACGAGTTAGAGAAGACTTTCTCATATTAATTAAAGATATTAGAATTTCCTACAACTTTTGCTTGTAATTATTATTAATAAATATAGATAATAGAAGTGTTTTTTAGAAAAATGTACCATTTCTCTTGATTTTTTGAGAATATTTTCGTAAAATAATTGTATGTGTATGTACGAGTTGTTTTGTCTGCCGTAACGGCTGATTAGTTTAGAGAACTATATTAGGGAAAACTAATAAATCACATTTTTATCTCGCTTCGCCGCATTGATTTTTGGATCAAATTCGTAAACACGAAACATCAGAGGGTTGTTGCCCATCAATCATCGACTCCATTAGATGATTTCGCGTTTTATTTTTTGCCTTGTGAATCCCCTGTTTACCTATGTTCATTCGTATTTATTTTGTGTGAAATGTTATAGGTTTTTTGTGCATTATTTATATATTTTTCCATATGTTTCAACTTTGTTTAGAAATATAATAACAAATACGCGATAACAAAAGATAAAGATAAATAAATATAATATATTCGGTTCAAATATACACTGTTAAAAATGTAAATTTAGTAAAATTCCTCGGGAATGAAATTAATTATATTGAGTTGAAATTCGAGCGGTTACTGTAAATTCGATTTAATTGTAAATTGAAATTTGAAGCGTTTAAATCAAATTAACAGATTTGGGCCTTTTGGGCGCGGTATTAAATTAATCGATGGTTAAAAATCCCTTAGGCATAATGAATATAATTTTTAATAAAGTTTATTCATATTGAACCCAAAAATTAATATTTAAAACAAGCACCTATGCCTTCAGCTTACCTTATCAGCACACTACTTTGCCCCGCTGTAATATAAGGGCAGGATTAAGGTGGGCTTCAAATGTTTGGGCCCTAAAACTCAAAATACTCAACTACTTTACTCTGTGCTTATGTTATAACCAGTTTTTAATAGAATTGAACTTAGAAGCGATCTCTTAAATGAAAATGTGCATATTTAGAACACCTGTTTCGTGAAATTTACGATGAAATTATCCGAGAAAAATTCGCGAAACCACGAAATTTAATAATATTAACTTTTGAATTATTTCACTGCTTTTTATACAAATAGAAAATTGTTTTTTTTTTTTTGTACGAAGAACAGCAAAACCATTGTAATATCTGCATTTGAAATTTGCATAAAGTTCAATTAAAATGTGTGGTTGTTTTCTTTTTAAGCATCAGCAACGCTCAAAAGTTTCGTGCATATTTTTTAAATGAACTTTTTCATTTATTTCACAATTAAATTATCTATTATATTATTGTTATACGCGTAAATAAGCATTTTTTGAAATATTCGCACAGATTATTTTTACAGTGTGCACAAAAATGCATTTTGAAGCACGTCTTTATTGTAATTTAAAACCCAACAAATCGGATTAAATTTCATTATTACTACTGTTTCGCTATTGCTACTATCAACCGCAAATATATAAACTATAAAAATGGATGTTTAAATTTAATATATAAAATCATTTAATTTTACATAATAGTAAATAATTAAAATAACTTCTGTGATCCTAAAAACGAATATTTCCATTAAAATTTGTTGTTTTTGTGATACAATACTTTCTTTTATGCATAAAAAATGAATGTAGCTAAACGATAAATATAAATTTACATCCATTTTTACAGTTTATTCATGTATAAAAATGATCGAATGATTGAAAATAATTTTCCTATTACAAGGACATAGGATATTTAACTTACATGCGCGCTTGCTACACGATTATATTCACGGTCGCTGCTAGTATTAGCCCACTTGTCAATTGCCCATTAAAAATTGCCCAATCCCCCCCCCCCCTCTTCCTTCATCACATAAATAGGGGGACCCCAGTATATTTGTATACACAAACATTAAAAGGACATTCAATAGTCGAATTAAACAAAACATATATAAATTCAAAACTGTATTTTTATACAAATTGCACAAAAGGAGCTACAGTATTCGATTTAAGAAATCTAGTTTTGATCACCGGAAGTGTTTGTTTACTCGTGACATTTTATTAATTTCTCGAGAAATAGAAATGCTTCTTTGGTACTTCATACGGCTAATAACGATTTATTTAATATATAGTGAAAACTAAGTTATTGAATGGCACTTCAGGTTAAAAATTTATTTTGAAGGAGCAGTGATTATTTAAGTGGCACCTGTATTAGCAAAAACCGGTTCCGTTAGATTTTTAATCGTATAAATTAATTATAAGACACTCATGCATATAAATAATGTTTAGTACTTTATGATAAGAGGAGTTAATAATTATCATAGACGTACGTCTAGAAGCCGTAGGGGGGCACATGTGTGGGTGCTACTTGTCTCTCTCCTTATATGTCTCTGTAGTTTAAGGCGCCACTTTGTTTATAATAAACAAACTTTTGACTCATAAATAAACGCCTTTCTATTGATGCCAAATTTAACGAAATATTTTAACGGGCATTTTTAACCTTTTTGACCTTTTTATTATTATACTAAATTATATTCAAGCAACAACTGGGGTCACATATTCTATTTGTGGTCCTTAATTAATGAGACGCTATAATGTGCTAATGAAATTTCAGTATTAAGGGGGTTCTAAATTTTGGGGGCTTATAACTCGGGAAGTATACGAGCGATTAGATTTAAACTGTGGGTGGATTCAAATAGGGTGTTAAATAATATGTGTAACAAATTTGGTTCAAATCGCATCGGTACCTTCAGAGCAGTAGAGGGCACAAATTTATAATATTTAATAATTTTTTATTGCCTTTGGGTTAACAATATGCAAAAATCTTGTAGATATAAAATAACTTAGAATTATTAGTAGATTTTTTGGGTGATTTAATTATTTTTATAAGGGCAGTATTAAAGGGGGTTCTAAATTTTGGGGCCCTATAACTCGGGAAGTATAGGGGCGATTAGATTTAAACTGTGAGTGGATTCAAATAGGGTGTTAAATAATATGTGTAGCAAATTTGGTGTGATTCGGTCCGGTACCTTCAGAGGACCAATTTGGTCTTACGAGTGACGACTAACATCCAAGTTATATATATATTTTTGGATTCAGGGTGACGAGACAAACACTTTTTGGGATATTTTTTGATTCGAGAATGCTACAGACACACGACCGAATGCTTTAGCTTCTCCTCCGTACTTCGTACGGCAAGCTTGTAGGTTGTGTAATAGATTTAAATGATTCATATTTGTAGGTGTTTTAGACCCCATTTTTTCCTAAATTGCCTACAATAGATCATCTAAACCACTTTTAATCCAGCCCTGTGCGTACCATTTGCCAAATGACTAGCACTCAATAGGGCTCTTACGTTTATTAAAGATAGTGCCTACACAAGATTGTACCACATTTTGTATTATAGCAAAAAAATCTGTCAATTTCACTCGTAAGAGATTTACTTCCTGGACGTTGGGGCGCGTAGGTTGAAAAACAATGGAATTATTTTTCTTACAAATCGAAACGAATTTATGGTACAGTCAGTAATATAGTTTGCTCTAACAATAAGACATATTTGTGAAATTTGTTTTCGTGCTGTGGATGACTCAGCCTTATGTGAATTAAATTTCGGCTACCAAACTAAACAAGTGCCGCTTTATAAGGCCCCCACAACCTAGTAGACAAGATGACTAACCATACCAAATTTTTATATTCGCCGCTTACTCGTTTTGACGGGATAAATTTAAATATTTTGTTTTTTAATTCTTTTTGTTTATGGTTATCCAAGGTAATTTTTTACATAGTGCAAATGATAGATTTATGTAGAGGGTACACTGTTAAAAATTGCTGTACATTTACATTATTTTTATTGTAATGTGTTGTTCAATTTAGTGAATTTATTTATTCTTGCATTTTGTGAAACTTCATTATAATTTGGAATAAGGTTTAGAAAATACATAGTATTTAGTGTCATTGATTTAATTATTTATTACTTTATTCCAAATTTATTTGTTTTTAATGTAATTTTTTGACAATTCCGTATAATTACGTAATTTTACATATATTTCCGTTAAGCCTAAAGTAAATGTTTACATATGGCAAATGATAGATTTATATAGAGGTTACACTGTAAAAAATTGCTGTACATTTATATTATTTTTATTGTAAAGTGCAATTTAGTACATTTATTTATATTTTAATGTAATTTTACTACAATTCTGTATAATTACGTAATTTTTCACTGTAGTTTTACATATATTTCCGTTAAACTTATAGTAATTTTTTACATAGTGCAAATGATAGATTTATTAGAGGGTACACTGTAAAAAAAATGCTGTAAATTTACATTATTTTTACTATAAAGTTCAATTTAGTACAATTTTGTATTTTAATACAACAACAATTTTGTATAATTACGTACATTTTCACTGTAATTTTACGTATATTTCCGTTTAACCTAAAGTAAATGTTTACATATAAAAATTGCTGTAAATTTACATTATTTTTACTGTAAAGTTCAATTTAGTAATTTTTTTTGTATTTTAATGTAATTTTACTACAATTCTGTATAATTACATAATTTTTCAATGTAATTTTACATATATTTCCATTAAACCTAAAGTAAAGGTTTACATACTGCAAATGATGTGTTTATATAAAGGTTACACTTAAAAATATAACAGTAAATTTACTTTATTTTTATTGTAAAATTCAACTGTACGTAATTAGTAAATTTATTTGAATTTTAATTTAATTTTACTAAAATTGTATATAATTACATAATTTTTCATTGTAATTTTACATATATTTCCGTTAAAGCTGTTTTTTTCATTATTACAACACTTCCTTAAATACATACGTATAAGAAAGTAAAAATTAAACTTTAAAATTCACATTGAATCAATAATTAATTAAATTGTATTAATTGCAATTACTAATACTAATTCGCTGTGAATTAAGCTTTAAAATTCACATTGAGTAATTAAATTATATTAATTGTACTAGCTGTTACTAATTGTCTACCTATGAATGAACAGCGAGCCAATTAGTAATTTAGATTAGATATTACAATTGATAATCCTAGTTTGTTTTATGACCAATAATGCTACCGTTCACAGCTACAAAAAAATTAATGCGTATAAATATAATTAAAAGATTATTATTTGTAATTACTAATTGTTTCGCTGTGACTACACATTAATTATGAGTATGCACAATTTATGACTATTAATAGCGCATGCGCAGACTATAAAAATGTGTAGAAAACTACGCGAAATTTAAGAATTAATAAATAATAATCAAAATTTCCGGGTAAAGTTGTTAGATTTTGTTTTGAATATAAAACAGTATAATTATGTTGTGTTGCGAATAACTTTTGGTTACCCTTAAGGAGAAGTGTTTAGGCAAGCGTTACCTTGAACTATCTGCGCGCGTATTGGGTGTGGTTGTCTCTAAGTCGGATAGTATTCGCAAAGATATCACATGTCAAAAATAAATATGATGACAACGGCAAACGTATACCGTATAGTAGTATACGAAGTTTGTGCGGGCACAGGTGTTGGCCAGACTTTGCCTGTAATAGATTTCAGATTGCTTCGGACTCGCCGTCCAATTTTTCCTTGTTCATTCGGTAAACCAAAGCCCTCGTGATTACTTTTTTTTCTCGATTAAATCATCTATTTTATTCTGCGTTGGACGGCTATCGGCCTCGGGATTTGGTTTAGGTGTAAATAAGGATTATTCACAATATTTATTTTCAAAAACAAATAACCAGACTTGTTATATATATATATATACCCTTTTGTAATTGATTCGAAACTCGATCCGGTAAAATTGATAGTGGTTGGGTCGAAGGTACGATGAGTCAGCGGTTGATTTGAACTCAGTAAACCGCAGAAGTTGAGCAAACTAGATGTGGTTATTGCTGTGTGGAATGTACTACTAACTGGTGTGGGTTCACAACCCTGTACAGCTCCCTCTTTGTGGAAAATTACTAAGGTATCCTTATCGAAGTCGCCGAGTCCAGGTAGACATTTCTATAGCCTCGCCCTAACATGCTTTTCGCAAGCGAAACGCAAGTTTTACACATTTTTTTAATCCTTTAATCTGGACCTGATTCCATAAAAGAGGATTACACAATTTTAATCAAAAAATTGTGCTAAATCTTCATAATTAAATTTTACAACAATAATTTCACAAATTAAACTTTGTCTGGAATTTAATCTACTAGTCTACATAGTCTAAAATATTTTAATTATACAGTAGACGCAAACATTTGTAATTTTCACATTACTCAACTTATATTTCCTATTATATTAGGGCCAACACATCGTTTATACTTAATTTGCATACCTTAGCTAAACTCGTGATAAAATTCCGCTTAATTTAAGCCTAAACTCGACCTAGTAAACCTGGTTTGCCCCTTTGGGCAAAATTAATTTTAGTTATTTAAACCTGGTTTACTCCAGTATTAACTGTGGCTATTCTTAATAATCTAGTTCAGCTTGTGATTAAATTCCACTTAATTTAAACCTAAACTCGACTTATTTGCCCAAGTTAACCTGTGGACAAAGCTAACTAGTGGGCAACAATCAGGTTAGCCGTTTAAAATCGAGTTTGGGCTCAAATTAAACAGCATTTCATTTAGGAGTCAATTTACACTATTATTTAATCCTGTTATATTAAATTATTTCTTAATATTGAAACGTAAAATGTAAAAAATCGATTACTTCAATTTGATATATTTTGCCCTTTTCAAAATGATATGGTTAATCTGTGTGACGTCACGTGTCAAAGTAATGAGTGTACCCCTAGTGAAAATGATATGGATGAAGGGTTAATAGGGTTTTTGAAAGGGCTGACAGTTCATACGATACTTTTTTAAACATTAGCGCAAAAAAAATTGTGTCTTTTTTAATAGGGTTGTGAAACCATCAATGTATCCCCTAACCCACAGCACGTGTTCTTAACCCTACAGTTAGTGTAAATACAGGGTGTGACGTGTGAGCTAACTAAAAGTTAACACATGTTTAGGAGAAATAATTGATTAATCGTGTTTTATTATTTAAATATTTTTTATATAGATATAAACATATCATCACGCTTTTTTACGTTTCCGTTTTGGTAATAATCATATAAACATATATATGAAGCGTTCTACACATATACATATAATTACCATGTATCATAGATACCCTAAGATGAGCCAGCAGTTAATCGTGCTGGAAATAATTAATAATTATAAAAATAAGCACAAATATACTCTTTAACGGCTCTATTATATTATAGATATAATATTTTTTTGTAGCAAGAGTAAATATTTATTATTTGTTTAAATTTGGTCTTATTTCTACGAATAGGTAAAGGCAAATAAATTGTTATCAGTATTTTTTTAATATTAGAACAAATTTGCTATAACAATTTTATCAAAGTTTTTTATTTTAATTTTAATGTTTACAAGATAAAATGATATCGAATTCAGATTATAGATTTGCAAAATAATCTTAAAAGATGTCTGAAATTTTGTAAATGTGTAAGAAATATTTTTCTTTATATGACGTGCAATTAAATTTAACAAATGAAGGCCGTATCAATTAATTTTGATCATTAGACAATTTGGTAAAGTTGTGTGTGTGTTCGCTGTACCTCATCCTTAATGACAAGATAAGAATAAAATAAGACGAGTATTAATTAATTAATCAATTTTGGAGTAATGATGTCGCAGGTCGTATGGGTGTATAAATAGAGCAATTAAAAGTTTAATCGAATTTTCCGCTAATCTAACACTTCTTATTTCACACTAGAACGAATGCAAATAAAGAGCTTTGCAAGTGCAATCATTTACATTAGCTACAATTACATGAAACACATAAAAACAAGTATTTTTTTTACAAAAATAACTAGTAAACATTATATTTTATCAGATATAGATTCAGAATAAAATTCCGGTTAATTTGAACCCAAACTCGAGTTTTAACGTTGGTTAGCCACAATATTAGCCTGTTGGCAAAGTTACCACATGGGAAAGGCTAACTAGTTGGATAACTCATGGGTTAAATTTCGAGTTTGGGTTTAAATTAACCGGAATTTTATTACCAGTGTAACTAAGCTATTAAAACCAAGATTATAGTATGTTTTAAGCCTAATATGATAAGGTTTCTTGTCAATTTGAGCATTTTGTGTTATGTAGGTTAGTGGGTCAACTTGCAGACGAAGTACTGAGATGAAAAATAATGTGTTTATTTATTTATTAGTGGCAACAAGAAACAGTACTCTGAATAGAAATTGAAGAAGCATTGTCTTTGCGGGAATATATCAATGTCTGCCCCCAATACAATTAAGAGTGAAAAAGCGAACATTTTTCTAAAGTTTAAAGTTAGTAATTAATCACCCTGTTGCTTCAGGGTTTCCACCATTGTCTCAATGCGAAATATAACTTGTATTATTTCAACTGAATGTCACTGGGTTTTCAAACTAACCAAAATGTTCATTGTCGTATATTTTGTATGTACTTGTCATGTTATTATATGTTACCATGGTAACCGCATGTGACGTCGGATCTAATCCAGATATATATAAATTTGGGCAAAAAATTGTATAAGGCCGTGACAAATGCAGGCTCAAAGGGTTCGCATTCCTCTGTTTAGTATCATTCATCTGCTATTCCACTTTCCGCGCGTACAAAGTATGGATCGAAGAGAGATGAAAATAAAAAATAAAATAAAAAGTTTGCGCCATATCACACACACACACATACCAACTTGAGAATGAAATATTGTTTCGTGAATATTTCGAAAACATTTTAAAGTCAAATTTTTCTATTAACACCGAAAAATGGAATTGGCAAAGTTTCATTTTATAAAATAACGATTTAACATTTTATTCAAAAACTTTAAGAGACACACTTTTAAAATATATGAAATAACTAAGTCAAAATATGTGCAATAAATTGTATTTATGGCATTTTTTTTTTTTTTTACTTTTTGCCCATAAAATAAAATGCGATCGTTGCCCACGGGTTAACCTTAGCCCCAGGCTGCTCCTAAATAACAGCGAGGTGACAAAATATAATTTTATATTTCGAATTAACGGAGTTTTTACAATCGACCCAAAAAAAGCATGATTTTTATGAATTTTTTCCTCAGGCAAGGATAAAGGTATCAATTTGGGGTTTAGTCTAATTTATTGCTCGTCTTATTGTCTACATTTAAAAATAAAAAACAAGCTTAGGTACGATGCACCTATGCGTCCAGCTCGCCTTATAAGTAATGCGATGTGAACAGCGGTTATTAATTATTATGGCTTTTTGATCAACAATTTGGAAAAATGTTATAGATATAAAAAGTTTTACAATTTCTTGTAAATTATTTTAATAATAAACAAGCTTAGGTCCAATGCACCTATGCGTCCAGCTCGCCTTATAAGTAATATATGCGATGCGAGCAGCGGCTTTAATTATTATAGCCTTTAGGTTAATAATTTGAAAAAATGTTATAGATATAAAAAGTCTTACAATTTTTTGTAGATTATTTTGATGAAAAAAATTTAGTGCTATTAAAAATTCATAATTATAATATTTAATATTTTTTTATGGCCTTTGGTTAACAATATGAAAAAATCTTGTAGACATAAAATATCTTAGATAATTGTGTAGAATTTTTAGGTGTTTAAATTATTTTTATAAGGGTTGTATTAAGGGGGGTTTTAAATTTTGGGGCCCTATAACTCTGGAAGTATACGGGCGATTGGATTTAAACTGCGAACAGATTCAAATGGGGTGTTAACTAATATGTGTACTAAATTTGGTGTGAATCGGTCCGGTACCTTCAGAGGAGTAGAGTGCATAAATTTGGTCTTACGAACGATAAACGTCGACAATTGTAATTAGTTTATTTATGCTAATATATTCTAACAAAACTAATTTGCGATAACTGTGGATATGTCCCATTTGTGCTTAATTGATTATTAAATAGCAATCAGTTAATTTCGTGCACATTCTCGTTCAATCAACTTATAAAAATAAACCACTTTGAATCGTTCATTGTTGCTAATAGGAATATATATATATGTGTTTGTAAGATCGCTCGTAAGATCGTTGGTATGCTTTTTGTAAGCAAGTTCATATTGAAAGGTCAATATTGTAACTTTCTCGGAACAACAGAACCATTAGTTAGATGTTGGCTAAATTAAAACGTTTATTTGCGATAATTGTATGATTCTTATTTCTGTTGAATCTATCTATCTATGAAACGGCATTCCTAACAGAATGATTGCAATGAAGTGAGTTGTTATGTATGTATGTATGTATGTTTATTTGTACCCACATAACTTCACGCCACTAGCACAATCTAGGGGACATTCTTGTGCTGCCGCTGCATACGAACAATTGGCACAATTATAATAACACTGTGCACCAGCATTCATAACTCAACCGCACTCGTGTTATATCTAAAATTGTTCGAATTTCATCGAAATATTTCACTCAAATCACAACACATAATATAAACCCTCTTTTACACACAGATTTAACGATAAAAAAAGCTTTTAAAACATTCCCAGTACCCTATAAAAAATTGCTCTAAATTTACATTACATTTACTATAAAATTAGAACAAAAAAAAGGCATTGATGCTTGTTAAATCCTGCCCTTAAGCCTATAATCGTGTGATTGCTCAGAAAGGTGGGGTGGGTAAAACCAGCCCAATAAATTTGAATCTTTTAGCGCATTTTCTTTGTACGAGATATATAAATTATATTTCTGAGGGAGTTTTTAACTTTTCTTTTTTAAAATTATATTTGAGTTTCTCTGTGTATAATAGTGAAATAAAACTTTGCTGCAAAAGTTAAATAAAGTCTTGGTGGCGGTTGTTGAGAAGAACTGCTTCTTTGCGAATAAGATTTCCGCTGCAAATGTTAGCTTTTCTGCACTTATTAACCGCGCGCACATTTCAACTAATTACTTTTAATTCTATTGAAAAGTTGAACACTCGTCTTTTGCTTTATGTAATTTACTCGTGTTAAACTCGGTAAGTTAGGAATCGATAAATATATTTTACCAATATTTAGATGTTAAATTTTCCGTCGGTAGTAAATATTTAATGCGTAATATCAATTATATAACTACACAAAACCACGCACCTGTGACATAATAATATACATTGTAAAATTACTCGGAATCAACTGTAAAAATATCTATTGTTAAACGTACATTTGCATTTTTACGCAATACACAATATGTATTTTATTTATAATGATTAAAATCACAATACAGGGCCGTCTTAACCCACTTTGAACTTTATTTCGTATTTTTCACCAGTGCCAAACATGATACAATATTAATTATGCCACTTAGCCTAATATCAAAAGCATCATTATTACAAGTGTGTTCGGTATCTTGTGCCCCTTTGTTCTCACTAAATAATGTATGTGACATGTGTGTGTGTGTGTGTGTTAATACACATTTGACAGCAGCACTGATAGACAAACAGTCGACCGTGAACTTGCCTTTCAAAATTCATCACGCATTTAATGGTGACAATAACATATGAAAAGATTTTACATATTAAAATTGTGGGTGATGTAATCAATTCTAGGGACTCGTACATTGATGATGTAACCCGCATATGGCTAAGAAATCGGTTTAGGGATTTTGAGAGCCTTGAAACTTCTAAAACCGTTGGTAGAGTGTATTCCACATAGTTTTCCGCGTAATTTGAGTATAAACTCGACTTTTAGTTAGCCTTGCCCATAACTTAGCCCATTAGTTAACCCCAGAATTGAACTACGTTGCTAATCAATTATTGAAAATGATGTAAATTCGAGTTTTATCTTAATGTTTGCAATTTTACTAGGATTTATAACTATTGACGTTTTAAACAATTATATGTGCGATATTTCCTTAAGTGTTGCATTCTAGGTTAGCCTTGCCCACGAGTTAGCCTAAACTAGGTTTAAAAAGCCGTGTTTGGGCTTCAATTAATCAGGATTTTTTTCTGTATCTATATTAACTATTTATATTTTAAGCTGATCTTTCGTTTAGGATGTAGAATATAAATTTTGTTTTTGACACAACAAATTTAAATATATTGCGGTTTTAATTATAGGGGTATCAAGTACTGGTATTTCCTTTTACATGATAAGCCCCCTATAATCCTTAAGGACGTCCTGCGTTTGGGAACATGTCCAACACCATTTTTCCAGGCCGACATGATAAAAAATGTCACACGTCGACCTAGTATCATGAAACTTAATACGTAGGGTACCCCTAACCCATATATAGTCTGGGAAATTTGCCATATGTGGGGTGACGTCATGTTGCACAAGGACCACTACAGGAAACAAGGATCAATAAATAGATTATTTCCTAGAATTGTATTCCGCAGCGGAAAAAAAATATAAGACAATCGTATTTCTCAATATCTAAAATGACAAAACTGTCTTCAAATTGTGTTATTTAGGAAACCTTCAGTTCCCTAAGGTGATTTCTTAAATGTCAACAAAATTCATTCTTGCAAAATAAGGCCAGAATTGAATAAAAAAAATTGGGGTGCCCATCCCTCGACTTTCTATACCTTATTTCTAATATATATGTTTGTTTTAAATTCACAGTACTTTTTTGTATACTTATAGGGAAGTGAAAACTAGAATTGTTCTATCTTCAAATATTTATTTAACCAATCCCTTAGGACTTTTGGGCATTGTATATTTCTGGCCAACAAACATAGACTATATGATTTATGTATGGGAATAGGGATATGTAATTTCTGCTTTGGCGCAGATTGAAAAGGGTTTTGAAGGGCGTGGAGGAAGGGTTAAAAACTATTGGCAGTTGTTGTGTTGGTAGCCAGTTTGTATGGGTACTACACATAGGAAGCAGAATTGCGGATGTCAGGCCCGGACTAAGTGGGAATTCTTCGAGAATATAATCAATAGACCTTTATAGGAAAATATATATTTATATAACTTATGACTATTTGCACCGCTAGTAAGACCATTTTTATAGCTCTATTTTATCAGAAGGTGCCTGTCCGATTATAACCAAATTTGGTATACATATAATATGAGATCCAATTTAGTTCCTAACACATTAAAAAATTCAATAGCTATTTTATTTCCGGAGTTATGAATTAAAATATGGGGAATCCCTTGTTACTAATTAAAAATAAATTAAATACGTAAAAAATACAAGGTTTTTGATGTATTCAAAGTTTCTTTAGAAGTTCAGATTTAAGCGAAAAGCTAAAAACGTGAAAACTAGAAAAATGTTAATATTTATTACTAATTTTAAAATTAAATTAAATTTATAAAAACATACAAGGTTTTGTTGTATTCAAATTTTCTTTAGAATTTCAGATTTGGGCAAAAAACTAAAATCGTAAAAACAAAAACAAAAAATAATAATATTAGAATTTCAAAAATTAATGTTTTTTTTTATTTTGTTGTTGTTTTATCACCAATCTTGTTTATTAGACAGTTACGTAACACTACAATTAGATATTATCGCTTTAAAATTGTTTAAAATTATTAAATAAATAAATATTATTAAAAAAGTTAATTTTTCATCGTGATTTTTTTTATTATTATTTAAACTTGTCTTATAGCGAGCTGGAGGCTTTGGTGCCTGTACCTATGCTTGTTAGATAGACTGTAAAAAATATGTGTAAATGTACATAACTTTTAATGTAAAATTACATTTATAAATCATGTAATTTTACTGGATTTTGGAATAATATTTTATTTATAGTTTATTCATGGATTTTGTTTGTAATTTTACATTAGAAGTTATGTAAATGTACTCATATTTTTTACAGTGTACGACCCTGAAAAGGATTTGTTTTTGTCTCGATTAGTTTTTCTGGAAATAATTTATCAAGTTAATACATTTTTTATATACTTAACTTGAAAATGTTTTGTCATATCTAAAGAAAAATTTGTTTATATATATATATTAAAAAAAAAAAAAATGCTGATTTTTTCTGAGCCTCATTTGTCACGGGCCTAGGGGCTTACGACTGGGTTGTTTGTGGTTTGTTTTCGGGCTGGCTGGGCCCTGGAATGAGTGGCGGAGGACACACAACTGCGAAATCGATAAGTGAGGCGCCGGTTCGCCTGGACGGACAGCGTCGTTTCTCGTCTATACGCCGGGAGACGGCACAGATGAAGAAGCAGCCGTATCAGTCAGCTCTGTGTTCTGTTCACGACAGAAGAAGAAGCCACTATCTTTAGTTCTGGTTGTGACACACAGGTGGTTTCTAACTAAACGTGTAGACACGCCACGTCACCACCAAACGGAAGACACACACTATTTCCTTCACGTATTTCTACTGATAAGCAGCAAAAACCGTTGTTGCTAAAATATACATTTCATTAAAACAACATTTCAAAATTTAGTAGTTCTTCTATAAAAATGTTAATGGTTTTTCTATATAAATAAAACCTTAACAATCGATTGAATAGATAATACGGCGAGCTATAGGCACTGATGCCTGCCACCTACGCTTGTTATTTTTTTGTATAAGCCGCAGAATGTGTCCTTAATCTCTGGATCAGTTCCAATTGTATTGAAACGACTAATCAATAATTGTGACTTATTTAGGAAATATTCAAACCAGAGAATTTTGCAAATATTTCAACTATTCGAATAAACAAAATGTTACAATAAATCATAACAAATTTATTAATTATGGTGTTCAAATATTCGATAAACTATATGACCTACAATGGCGTATGAATCATTATTAAAAATATATTTTGTGCTTAATAAACATATAATTATTACACATTCAATCTTGCATATATATAAACAGCATATCTTATAATTTAAACTTAGCTACTGCTTCTATTTTTCTATGGAGTTGCTCTTAGATTTTACTATAATCAGTTTTCATATATGAAGTTTATGTAATCTTATAACGAACGTGTATGCATCTTATATGACGGCCTAAAAGGAATGACGAAGAAATAAGGTAAAGGGGATCCAAAAACGCTAAAATTAAGTTTGTGAATAATTTATAGGAAAGTTCTGACGTATATATCCGACGAATGCCCATGTAGAGTTTATAAATTGAATCTTGAATTATTTATTTGTTTTCTAAACAAAGTTTTCTACCTTATTTTTTTTTAGTTTAAGTATAAGTCGAATCACAATCATAAGTTTATTCCACTTGGAACGGAAAACTTTCGCCGTTGGCGACATAAGGTCTTTTGATTAGATGTAACAATGAACCTTCCACTATCTATTTAATATAATATTGCTTTATTTTGTTTAAAATTCATGCTAGATTACCGTGAAACAAAATCAATATGTAGTTAACGTAAATATAACAAGCTTATTTTCAAAGGTGATTCTTTTTAGTAAATGGTACATTTTTCAAAAAACTTTTCAAACAAAAGTTGTGCGAAATATTAATATCTTTCATTATGAACGTAACTATTTTTGCTATAAGTGCAGCCGTTCTAGTGATATTGGAGATAGAAGAAAAAATGACAATATAAATAGGAATATAAAATTTTTTCTCGTAACTTATTTTCAAAGGTGATTCTTTTTAGTAAATGGTACATTTTTCAAAAAATCTTTTCAAACAAAAGTTGCTTGAAATGTTTATATCTTCACTTTTTATTAACATATTTTTTCTCTAACTCATGCCGTTTTTGAGTTATTGACAACTTAAGAGTAAACTATTATTTCTAATTTTTTTTTTTTAAACTTAACATGATTCCTATAGACAGTTTTTGAGTAATTGTGTTAATTCCAGGTTCCATCTGCAACGGCAAGTGTTGCAGTCCAACAATGGAGACCGATCTGCGTCACCAGGTCCAACGGGACTTCTCCAGTTTACTGCGTCACAACTCGCGCTCACTGCTAGGTCTTTTAGACACTACCGCTTACAAACTACAAGGTTAGTCTCTGTTTTATTCACTAATCGCATAATTTTAGACATATTTATATTTATTTATTTATATATATATATATATAAATCGCAATTAAAGCAAGCGCATTATGTCATCCACATGAATGTTTTTGATGTTGTCCGGTCGTTTTTTTTTTTGCGCAGATCTCATTTATTTTTTAGGTCAGACTGGCCATAGTAGAATGGACAGTGGACAAAAACTTACTTTGACAACAAATTCGTCGAATACGCCGTTCGCATTTTTGGGTTAACATACCCATAAATCTTTGTTAATTACGAATTCGATTCGCGCTAACTGTCTCCGGCGCACTACTTTGCCCCTCCCTGCCTCCGCTTAAACGATTTCCCCCCCCCCCCCCCGTACCCCGTCGAATGGAAATGTAACCAAATTGAGCTAATCAAATATTTCTATATAATTATTATTTATATTTTTACTGGTTTTAAAGTTTAAACATTTAGCAGTTTTGGTTAAGGATTAGGATGGATAAGGATGGTTTATCCTCTTGGAGGGATTAACTACGTTTCTCTAATGCATCGTTGCACCACTAGCACTTTAGGGTGTCGTGTCAGGGGTGGAACTAGACATATTTTAAGGGGCACTGACTGTACATGATCAAATTTTATTTATTTGTAAATGTACTCTATGCATTTTTTATTCTATCTCCAATATCACTAGAACGGCTGCACTTATAGCAAAAATAGTTATGTACATAATGAAAGATATGAATATTTCGCAGAACTTTTGCTTGAAAAGTTTATTTAAAAAATGTACCAGTTACGAGAAAACCGATATGGAAAATCTTAAATTTCTTATTTATATTGTCATTTTTTGTTCTATCTCCAATATCACTAGAACGGCTGCACTTATAGCAAAAATAGTTATGTTCATAATAAAAGATATGAATATTTCGCATAACTTTTGTTTGAAAAGTTTATTTAAAAAATGTACCAGTTACGGGAAAACCGGTATGGAAAATATTAAAATTCATATTTATATTGTCATTTTTGTTCTATCTCCAATATCACTAGAACGGCTGCACTTATAGCAAAAATAGTTATATTCATAATGAAAGATATGAATATTTTGCACAACTTTTGTTTGAAAAATTTATTCAAAAAATGTACCAGTTACGAGAAAACCACTATGGAAAATCTTAAAATTGTTATTTATATTGTCATTTTTTGTTCAATCTCCAATATCACTAGAACGGCTGCACTTATAGCAAAAATAGTTATGTTCATAATGAAAGATATTAATATTTTGCACAACTTTTGTTTGAAAAGTTTATTTAAAATATGTACCAGTTACGAGAAAATTGCTACGAAAAAACTTTAAAATTCTTATGTTGCTATACGCATGTGTGGAATTAAGTTTAAGAAATCGTATGATCTATACCTGTCAACATTTTGACAAGGCAACAAATCAGTCTTAAAAAATTTGGTATTTGTCATTTAACCTCGGTTATCACAAATAGATCAACGAGAACGTGTTCCAATAAGCGTATTGATTATTAAAAATAGCAATGCAAAACAAACGATAAAATCAACAAATTTGTGCTTGATATTTAACGTATAAAAAAGCCGATATTTTTTATGTGAACCCAATTTTGGCAATAATATTATAAATGCAACAATTTGTTTTGGGAAGAAACAAACAGAGAATGATATATTAAATGGTTGATTGTATTTTCTAGACATTTATTTGTAATTTTTTTGTGGTAGCAAATAAAATTAAAATAATTCGGCTTGAGGCAAATCTCGACGCAGATATACAAATCAGATTAAATCTCGGACTACTGGAGCCGTTGTACTAAACTAATTTTGTGCAGATAATTGGCAAAATCTAAGCTTTGCCCATTCTGTTCCCATGGGGATGTCTGTGCAATTTCTACAAAATACAAATGTTTGGTTACGTATTCGGATGCATCTAAATAATTGATTTATGACCATTAGTTTATTGACTCCGGAACACGGTATTAATCCGTTTGAATACCAATCGCCATCTACGTCCTGCTATACCACCCCCCCACCCCCTAGACGCGCAATAGACTCGTCCAACACGTTTTCTAAGCAAGGACAATCATACTGGTCCATTCGAATATTATTTGGCATTGTTTTTTTTTCGTTTGAGGAAACAATAGATTAATTTTGATTGGTTTTTAAATGCGACTTGAATTTTTAATCTTTTACGTGTGACAGTGAAGCTTAACTTCAAAGAACATTTCAAATTCTTTATATTTACAAAAACTAAACTTGTAATATGAAAAACAAAGGTGTTTTATTTTGGATTCCAACGTACGAGTTTAAAATAATAACTGCGTTGTTTCTATAACTGTCGACTAATTAAAAAATTAATAATCGCATAAATTTAACTATGAATACTAGAAACTTAATAAAGGATTCTTTTTATTTCTTTAATAATTAAAAACATATTCATTAGTTTTAATTGGCAAATTTGTAAATATGTTTTTCATAACACACCAAAAATGTATGAATATATTAAATGATTTTATTTCGTTATTATTATTAATACTCCGGTGGGTAAACCCGGACTAGAAACTAGTGTACAGTATGTAAGTGTAATCCAGCGTGTAGAATTGGGATTAGCTTAATCTCAGTCCAGAGTTTCACCGAACAGGGGCTTAAAATACTATTTTTGTTGTAACTATAGCCAGGGCCGTCTTAAGAAAATCGCACATTGTAAAACGTTGTTGGAGGTCAAACTTTATTTTTATTTGAAACTAGAAAATTACAATTTTTCATTTCCACGTATACAAAACATCATATTAAAGTATATAGTTCCTAGTAAAATTGCAACTTCCACGAATCAAACTACAATTTTTATTTGTCGATGAAATATTCATTGTGTCATTTTCCGGGAAAATTCTCCGACTTTTCCCGGGGGTGGAATACGTGGAATCAATGCCATTTCATATTTAATTAATTTAAACCAATATTGAAAACTCCTCATTTCGAAATTTGAAACTAAACAAAATTGTAAATAAAACCATATTTAATAATTATCGGATATATACGTTTTGAGCTCTGAAACGAATGTGTTTGTCTGTCTGTGTGTCTGTGAATAGAGAAATAATAAATTTATTTCGGGTATATTGAAGTAATCGTGAGTTTTATTGCGAAATTAGATTTGGTTAGGGAGAAATACGTTTGTAGGGAGTGTCCTTGAGACCTAGAGTTTATTTTGCTGACAGGTCGCAGCTTGTACGTTTATAAGGGTGCTTGTGAAGGGCCCAATGCTTGAACCATGACCCCGATATACTGTTAAAATCTTGCCCTATGCCACAATAGCGATAGGATAACAAGATTAGGGTCATCTGCGAAGGTGGCAACATGGCGCAGCCGGTCACAAGGTCTCTATACTACTTTTTTTTATCAGTTTGTTGAAGGATGGAACAAGTAGGTACTTTAGTCAATGCGGGATACTTCATGATTACGTTGATAACAATGATAAACGATTTTAATTCTGTCTGATAAAATGCGACAATTTTATAGGCCTTGGTTTCGATTTATAGTTTACCAAATTTTTATTTTAGACAAGTTATGCCATCTTCAGGAGTCTACAATACAACTTTCAATTACTTAATGAATGAAAAAGAAGTTGTTATCGTCGAAATAAATGTTAGACAGTCTGCAATCGTTCAGGGGCGGCGCGAATTTTTCGTAAAAGGTTTACGCTTTAGATATGTTTGTTTTGCGAACATATTTGAAATATTTGTGTTTATGTATTGATGTTCCTTAGTGGCGTTGGCTGCCGCTTGGCTCGTATGTGTCGCTGTTCGTCTGTAGGTTGATATTTTTGTCTGTATGTACAAGTTGGAACGCGCGCGTTGGCTATTTTCAGCACGACTTGCAATCGACTAGTTATTCTCGTTTGCAGACATCGCGATACCTGCCGTCATGGGCGTAGGCAGTGATGCAGTGATGGACCATGTCACGGGGGCATATTAGCCAACAGACATTTCCGTTACAGGTGCTGACGTCTAGTGCACGCTGTATAAACTAGCTACTAATGACGTAAAAATAGCTACGGTTTCCGTATCGCATAAACGTCACAACATCCACAACAAATAACACCGCCAATTTGGCGATAATCATTTATCTTTGTTTATATTCACATACGCCAGAATAATTGTTGCCTTTTCACGTAAAAACATATTTTCAAACACAAAACGATTCTAGAAATTTCAATAAAGCTTTTATAATTTTACGAATCCCTTAGCAATCGAACGTGTGTCTGTAGCATTCTCGGATTTAAAAAAATCCTTAACAAAAAGCGTTTGTCTCGAATCTAAAAATATATATATAATTTATATACTTGGATGTTAGTCGTCGCTCGCTCGACCATAATTGTGCTTTTTACTCCTCTGAAGGTACCGAACCGATTCACACCAAATTTGCTACACATATTATTTAACACCCCATTTGAATCCGTTCACAGTTTAAATCCAATCGTCCGTATACTTCCCGAGTTATAGAGCCCCAAAATTTGAAACCTCCCTTAATACTGCCCTTATAAAAATAATTAAATCACCCAAAAATTCTACTGATAATTCTAAGTTATTTTATGTCTACAATATTTTTTCATATTGTTAACGCAAAGGCCATAAAAAATTATTAAATTTTAAAATACACTAAATTTGTATTTATTATCAAAATAATCTACAAATAATTGTAAGACATTTTATATCTAAAACATTTTGTCAAATTGTTAACCAAAAGGCTATAATAATTAAAAATCGCTGCTCGCATCGCATATATTACTTATAAGGCAAGCTGGACGCATAGGTGCGTTGGACCTAAGCTTGTTTATTATCAAAATAATCTAGAAGAAATTGTAAGACTTTTTATATCTATAACATTTTGTCGAATTGTTAACCAAAAGGCCATAATAATTAAAAACCGCTGCTCGCATCGCATATATTACTTATAAGGCAAGCTGGACGCATAGGTGCGTTGGACCTAAGCTTGTTTATTATCAAAATAATCTAGAAGAAATTGTAAGACTTTTTATATCTAAAACATTTTGTCAAATTGTTAACCAAAAGGCTATAATAATTAAAAATCGCTGCTCGCATCGCATATATTACTTATAAGGCGAGCTGGACGCATAGGTGCGTTGGACCTAAGCTTGTTTTTTATCAAAATAATCTACAAGAAATTGTGCAACTTTTTATATCTATAACATTTTGTCGAATTGTTAACCAAAAGGCTATAATAATTAAAAACCGCTGCTCGCATCGCATATATTACTTATAAGGCGAGCTGGCCGCATAGGTGGGTTGTACCTAAGCTTGTTTTTTATCAAAATAATCTACAAGAAATTGTGCGACTTTTTATATCTATAACATTTTGTCAAATTGTTAACCAAAAGGCTATAATAATTAAAAACCGCTGCTCGCATATCGCATATATTACTTATAAGGCGAGCTGAACGCATAGGTGCGTTGGACCTAAGCTTGTTTTTATCAAAATAATCTACAAGAAATTGTGCGACTTTTTATATCTATAACATTTTGTCGAATTGTTAACCAAAAGGCTATAATAATTAAAAACCGCTGCTCGCATATCGCATATATTACTTATAAGGCGAGCTGAACGCATAGGTGCGTTGGACCTAAGCTTGTTTTTATCAAAATAATCTACAAGAAATTGTGCGACTTTTTATATCTATAACATTTTGTCGAATTGTTAACCAAAAGGCTATAATAATTAAAAACCGCTGCTCGCATATCGCATATATTACTTATAAGGCGAGCTGGCCGCATAGGTGGGTTGTACCTAAGCTTGTTTTTTATCAAAATAATCTACAAGAAATTGTGCGACTTTTTATATCTATAACATTTTGTCGAATTGTTAACCAAAAGGCCATAATAATTAATAACCGCTGCACGCATCGCATAGGTGCGTTGTACCTTTTGTCTCTTTATCGTTTTCGACATTAAACAAGATTTAGCAAATGTATTTATAGACATACAGAAATATTAATATTATATTAGCACAGGTGCCTATGACAGGTGTATCAATTATTTCCCGTTAATGCCATGTGAAGCTTCCGACGATAGACACCAGTAGTACTAAACAGAAGTGATACACACATAATTAAATTAGTGTCTCAACGTCAAGTTATACAAGTGTGAAAATTTGTATACAGCCGTAAATTTATTCTACAAAATATTAAGCTATACCAGTAATATAATCATTATTTAATCCCAATATAAACAAATGTTGAAATTGTTCATTGAAGTATTATTTATATGAATGAATTTGTTATTGAAAAAAATGATTGTGTAATATTTCACAATACGCATTCCATTTTAGTTATAATTATAGTATATGACAGAAATTGCATAATTGTTCGCATTACATTAGCTGGTATGTTTACGTTGGGCACGTGTTTTTCCGATTGTGCTTACATATGTAATTATGTAAAAAAAAAAAACAGTTTGAAAGTGTCAGGTCTAGACCTGTATAGACCAAATACAGTTATACATGATTTATGATAATTAAAATCGCTATTGAATTCTTATAGAGTAGTACTGTAGGTGTAAAAACTAGTTTTGTTTATGTATTTCATATATTTTACGATTTATAAACATAGAAACAGCTACTTCTCTTACGAAATGTTTCATTTGTTTTTACTTTCTTACGTAAAAGTCTATATGGAAGTATTATAATCATGAAATAATTTATAAATGCCAAGTTGTCAAGATTATTCGACATTTATAGTTATAATAATATAAATACTATACAATAATGGAACGAAAACACATTCCGCATACCAATACTCGAGAAATTTCGTTAAATCCCGCAAATTATATATGTATAATTTATTTTAGGATAGATAAAACGAAATCACGAAACATAAACAAATAAAACGTAAAAGAAAGTTGTGTGTAGGCCATACCCGATTTTTTTTTTTAACAAATATGAAATCTATTTAATTCTGGAGTATACTGTGTGTCGGAGAGTGTGTCGACTGCACGCAAGTATCGCCCGATAACCAGTTAAATTTATCCTATTGTTAAAATAACATTGAACCCCGAAATATGCGCACTTGTTTTCGATAAAACAAGCACTAAGCCTTTTGCGGTTTTTGCCAAAATAATCCTTGGCACCAGCACACGATTCAGTTCTTTGAACCCTGCATAACACATATACTGATCATCTCGTCACATTGTAAAATGCATCTCAACAAACACACATACATCTAATTGTAAATATAGGCACAATTCGAACCGTAAGGCTATCCCAATTTAAGTAGAGTGTTTTAAAAAAATTACTCATCCTCATAAACATGAAAATTACACTAGCCCTGACAGATTGTATTAGTAAGGATATTGTTCCATATTACCAAACAGGAAGTGAATATTAAAGTTGATTAAACTACGTCACAAATTGGTCTACGTCGAGACAACAACGCCCTCTACTAAATATTCTTTTATACTCTCGCACGTCCCTCATCTAAATAATGCTGGAATTGTTATTTCCATTTTTTAATTCAACGTATTAAATTTATTTTCTTGTAAAACAAGCCTTATAGTTGATTTGTGCTCTGCACACATACCATCATTGCAATCAGGCTAAAATTCCGGTTAATTTAAACCCAAACTCGATATTTAACCCTAATTGGGCACACGAGTTAACCTGGAGTTACGGTTAACCCGTGGGCAAAGTTAACCCAAGTGCTATTTCACTTATACAAAGGAGGATACCGAAATTCAGATTATAAGCATGACTTCATATAGGTTAATCCTTAAACAAGGGTTCTGTAGCTTAAGAACTTTGGGTTACAATTTGCTCATGGGCAAAGTTAACTTGTTGGTTATTTTAACTTAAACTTATACAAATAATCAAATTCAGTATAACATTCCGATTAATATACGCCTAAATTGTGTATGTATAAGTTAACTCTTGGGCAAGGCTAACTGGTGGGCAAAAACCAATGTTAATGTTCGAGTTTGGGCTTAAACTACGTGAAATTTAAATTCAACAAATATATTGTTATCAAAACAACTATAAAGTGCATTTTTAACCGTATTGATTGTGTTAGATTAGCATTTTTTGTTTGTTTGTGGCAAATGGGGAGACAATCTGTCGGGTAATTCCGTTCGTGTTCGACGTGCGGCTCCGGTCGCCTGTCCGGAACATATTTCCGGCGGTACAAATTCGCGTGATCCAGTGGTGCATTTGCATTTATCGACACAGAGGACTGAACAAAAAACATGTTAATGTTATGTGTTACTAATACTGCTCGCACCCTTCTAGTTGAATTACCCCGCGAGCTTTGACAATGTTGGTTAGGCAGGGGAGGGTAAGTCTAGGTTATAATTGGGGCAAGACCTATTTATAGTTAATAGCAGGATTTTGTTTTGTTTATTTTGGTTTCTGGTTGTTTTTATTTTCTGTTTAGCGTGGCTAGTTTAGTAGTTGACTTCATTAGCATTAAGTTTTGTACATTAGCGCTACTAAAATGGTACAAAAGGGACCTATTTGGGCGTAGGAACATACTGTTTAATTTCGTATATATGCTAAATACTTAATTAGCTGGTGTCCAGTGTTTTAATTCGTGAAAAATAAACACATAGTGTGCATATTCTAAACAGTACGAATATAAATGGTTTAAAATTTCTAATTAGTGCCTTGACAAATAATGAACTTTGGAATTAATCGAACAACGCCCTAGTTTTAATTTATAAATTTAATTGAGCTTGAATATAAATAAATTTGCTTTAGTAAAGGAAATATTAAATATATTTTAGGTATTTGATCCGCAAAAATCGCCCTTAAGGGCGAATTGTATTGTATAGAAAATGAAAAGAAATCTTTTACGAAGAATTTTTGATTTGTAAAAGACATTTTTGTATTGAAATATTTAAGTTTTCTTGTGCAAATTCCATTTTCCTTGTTCTTCAAGTATTTTAATTAGGGAAAACCGTTTTTTTTTTTCCATAGCTTCAAGGAAGCTGAATCTTTTGTTCAATATTAATCTTAATCTTATGAAAAACTTTTGTATGATTTCAAAGACTTATTACTTTTCGAATACTTATTAAAAAAAAAAAACTTTTTAGGAAAATTTGTAACATTTCCACCGTAAATACACTGAGAAAAGAAACTTGCCGTTTTAGTTAATAAATCATTATTTGTGCAATTATTTATAAAAATTCTAATTTCAAGTAAAACTTAAGGTCAAAACGTGTATATCCGTTGAAGATTACAAGACTTACTTATTACTGCGTATAAGTAAATAAAATCAAATAATTATACTATTATATCGTTTACAATTTGGGTTATAAAAGTTTTTGTGAAAATTCTCGCACAAGTCGCGCGCCGGCTGCAAATAACTGATATTATTGGTAATGTTGCTTCTGTTTTCAACACAATTCGTGACTTGCACGAATTAACAATTCAGTATCTGCAGAGTAAACCCATATTTTCTGCTCGTAAAATTAGCCTACGTTGTACAAACATTTTATCGTATTATCGACGCTAAAACGCAGAATAATTGTATTTGTTTTCCCCAGTAAAGTTTCCATTAAAAATTATTCGCGGTAGCTTCAATCAAGGTCACCCGTTGCGCACGTTGTGTCAAAACTTAAATGCACTGTCCTATTTTCTGTGACAACAGTCAACAATTACTTTGATAGTAATTGCAATATACAATTACCGGTGTATTAAGTTACAAAATAATTGAGCACAAACAATTACACTGAACGAAAGATTACTGTTATCTGATATCCTTTCAAAATTAAATTATCTATTTCATCTGGGGATTTTAAATCATTTAATCCGTTGCTCAGATAATATATCAAACTATTAATGTAACAATTACACTTTAGGGGATTAGAAAACTAATTAAAATAAATGAATATAAAAATTATTGTATTGTTACAATCAATATTTATTGTCGCATTGGAGTTTCATACTATAAACGAATTAAAATAATACGTTATATACTTGAAATTTGGAGTGGACACACTTTCTTATTAGTTTTCACAGTATACAATCAAACCTCGCTTTACGAACACTTCGTTTTTATTAAAGGACTGTTTTAAAATTTAAAATATGCAATAATGTGAGGTCCACGAACAGATTAATTCCTTTAGGGCAAAATAGTTTCAGTTTACGAACGAACTAAGTTCGTAAGCCGAGGTTTTTAATTAAATTTTTATTTAAATAAGCAATAATAAGAACTGGTTTAGCTCTTATTCCAATAATAACATATATTCGTTAATTTATGCTACGAATAAGCACACGTTTAACGTAACCCAATTTAATGGATGCCTTGAGGGGTGAATTCAGAGTGTTGGCAACGCTAAGCGGGCCTCTGCTAAGCTTTACTGCACGTACCACAATCATAGCATATAATGATTACATTCATGGGAACAATTATTTTCATTGATATCTCACGCCTTCACAAGATCGAGATCTGTAGCCAAGAACTGGGCCAAATCACCCCCTATAAGCCCCTCGGGGGCCTCATTTGTCCTATATTAAGTTGGCAAGATATCCGGGGACTTTAGTTATTAAGTTTTGTTCGAATTGTTGGTTCCTGTTTGCCCTCAATATTTACGAAATTGTCCACTTTTCAACATAGATACATTTTTCATGCCGTAAACCCCCAAAAATAAATAAATTTATTACGATTTTTATTGTAAATATCCACGTTTTTTTTCTTTTACAGTGTATAATGGGTAATGTATCGATTTTCTTTATACAGATAGTGTGATTCTGTTCTTTATTCCTGAGAGAGGGCGTGACCTAATGTATTTCAATTTATAGCAAAATAGTGTCCCTATTCACATTACCATAGATTCCCAATCTGAGCTAAAGTGCATTTTAGTCTGCGCTAACTTGATAAAGTTGTGTAAATAAATAAATAAGGAATATTCGATTAGGTTTATAAGATATAAGCAAATTCGTAAGACTTCGCAATAGCTTTTTGAGCATATAGTAACGAAGTTACATATATTGCACAAAAAAGACGGAAAAATACGTAATATCAGATTGGTAAATCTTGTTTTCTGCCACATACATACATACGTTTTAAGATATGGAAATGTAAATACGATAGAAGGAAATTTAATATTATTTTTTACGCGAATATGCGACACAAATATTATTGTATTCTTATCAAATTTAAAAATGCATTAGAGAGGAAATATGTTTCTTGTATATCTATAAGTTATATATACATTACAAAATTGTGTTCATAGTACGATAGTTTCTAGCTCATACGGTGTGTCTGTAACATTCACGAAATAAGAAAACTTTAATATAAATATTAGTTTCACGTATTTTTAGTTCGCAGTACGAAGTACCAAAGAACGTAAAACATTCGGTGTGTCTGTAGCATTCTCGGATTAATAAATTTCATTAACAAAAAGTGTTTATATATATGTATAATATATATACATATATATAAACACTTTTTGTTAATGAAATTTATTAATTTATATATATATATATATATATATATATATATATATATATATATATATATATATATATATATATATATATATATATATATATATATATATATTTATATATAAATTATATACTTGGATGTTAGTCGTCGCTCGCTCGACAAAATTTATGCTTTCTACTCCTCTGAAGGTACGGGACCGATTCACACCAAATTTGCTACACGTATTATTTAACACCCCATTTGAATCCCCTCGCAGTTTAAATCCAATCGCTCGTATACTTCCCGAGTTATAAGCCCCCAAAATTTGGAACCCCCCTTAATACTACCCTTATAAAAATAACTAAACCCCCCAAAAATTTTACTATTAATTCTAAGATACTTTATATCTACAAGATTTTTTCATATTGTTAACACAAAAGCCGGAAAAAAATATTAAATATTATAATTATGCCAGGCGTGAAGCAGAACGAGGAGTTCGCTATTCGGCATTACTTATAAGTCGAGCTGGACGCATAAGTGCGTTGTACCTAAGCTTGTTATATCTAAACGTCGTATTTGTAATTTCTAATCTTAATTACTAATTGTTTCTATTGTAATTACAACATAAACATGTTTCAACTAGTGCCGACGTAAATCTCTCTCACATTAACTAATTGTTTCACTGTGAATACATTTTAAAACAATTGTCTAGTCCGTCCCTGTAGCCCTAAGACAAATCACCCCCCATCAGTGACGGCGCCAAGGACACTGACTAATTGCCGGGCTCCCCCCCGAAATTTATTCGCACAAACTGCAACATCTTCATTTTCAAAATGCTCTTAATTGATGTGTCTGACTCATCTTTTAACGTTGATTATAACGCAGAGAGACCTTGGGACATACCCACAAAACAATCTGTGCAATTAACTTGGAAACATGTGACAATTTACGGGGAAAAAAATTGCATAAATTAAATGAAGCCACTGACAAATATATTCATTGCATTATTTAGAATGTTCCAATTCAAATTGATGCAATTATACTGCGTTTGATGTCCAAACTTTTAGTACACTAAATATATATACATATATGTATCCAATTTTATTAGTACAATGTTAAAACGATCACGGATGATCAATTTTTAATTGATTCCATGTAGAATTCCATTCTATTAAAAAAAAAGGGGGGGGGGGGTTACAAGGGTACACATTGGTATTTTGTGAAATTTCAACTTCTAACTGCGAATTCTATTGTTGGAAATTTATTTTTAAATCACTAATAGGGTAATTATTAATCCATGTTAAGGAGGAAGTTCTATCTTTTATAGTTTTTCAGGAATTATTTTTTTAAATATTAAAACCATTATTTTATGAGTTATTTAGCAATACAAGCTTAGGTACAAGGCACCTATGCCTTCAACTTACGCCTGGCATAATATTAAAATTTTAAATAATTGTTTTAATTATTATGGCCTTTGGGTTCAGAATTTATAAAAATGTTATAGATATAAAAAGTCTTAAAATGGTTTATAGATTTTTTTGATATATTTAAAATTTGTTTAGTGCCAATTTTGAAGTTTAATATTATAATTTTTTATACCCTTTGGGTTACCAATATGAAGATATCTTATAAATATTAAATATCTTAGCATTTTTGGATGCTTTACTTATTTTTATAAGATTAGTATTAAGGGGGGATATAATTTTGGGGCCCTATAACTCGGGAAGTATACACACTTTTTGATAAGGAAATGTATTAATTCGAAAATGCTACAGACACACGACTGAATACTTCGTACACCGAGCTAAAAATATTAATAATTATTATTATGAATTTTGAACTACGCAATTTTTATATCTATAAAGAATTGTAAGATTTTTTATATCAATAACATTTTTTCAGATTATAATTAAAAACAATCCTTTTAATATTTATAGGGTGAGCTGAAAGCATAGGTGCCTATACCTATGCTTGTTTTTTTTGGTATATTTATTGAGTATTGTTTCATTAAATAAATAATTTACAGTCAGTAATAAAGATTGCATTATAAAAAAAAAAATATATCTATAAAGAATTGTAAGATCAACATTTTTTCAGATTGTAATTAAAAACTATCCTTTTAATATTTATAGAGTGAGCTGAAAGCATAGGTGCCTATACCTATGCTTGTTTTTTGTATATTTATTGAGTATTGTTGCATTAAATAAATAATTTACAGTCAGTAATAAAGATTGCATTATAATAAAAAATATATCTATAAAGAATTGCAAGATTTTTTTTTAATATCAATAACATTTTTACAGATTGTAATTAAAAACAATCCTTTTAATATTTATATGGTGAGCTGAAACCATAGGTGCCTTTACCTATGCTTGTATTTTTTTATATTTATTGAGTATTGTTACATTAAATAAATAATTTACAGTCAGTAATAAAGATTGCATTATAATAAAAAAATATCTATAGAAAGAATTGTACGATTTTTTTTTATATCAATAACATTTTTTCAGATTGTAATTAAAAACAATCCTTTTAATATTTACATGGTGAGCTGAAAGCATAGGTGCCTATACCTATGCCTGTTTTTTGTATATTTATTGAGTATTGTTGCATTAAATAAATAATTTAGAATCAGTAATAAAGATTGCATTTTAATAAAAAAAATATCTATAAAGAATTGTAAGATTTTTTTTTAATATCAATAACATTTTTACAGATTGTAATTAAAAACAATCCTTTTAATATTTATAGGGTGAGCTGAAAGCATAGGTGCCTATACCTATGCCTGTTTTTTTGTATATTTATTGAGTATATATGAGTCAGTATGTTATAAAGATACATTATAATTACTCATAATGTTTGGTAATTTAAAGTTATAGGGAATTTGTGTTTTAATAAATGGGTCGTCTGTTATTGAGGCATCTGGGGGACCTAGGATTAAGTGAGTCAGATTCTAACACCTTTCATTGACAATTCATCATCAATTTATTTTTGTTAAACGCAGAGCAGCGCTATTAGAATTTAATAATAGTTATAGTTAACACAATTCGTTTATATTATAATGATTAGAGCGTGAGTCAGGTTGCGCAGGTAGACCAGAAGTCTGTAGCACACCCGCCGAGAACTCCCTCAAGCCCGTTTCACACGCACACACACACACACACGCGCATGCGTTAATTCAGACGGGCATAGGGTGGACCCATCACACACACACACACACACTCACTTGGATCTTGGAATGTGCCCAGGTATTTCAACCCCATTCGTTTAAGATCTTCTATACACAGTGCAGCCGACTGCATCTCTGTTGCACTTGCACTCGTGCAGCCGTCTTCCTCTCATCAACGGTTTCCCACGAACGACTTTTTGTGAATTCCATAACCTCAAAATGCTAGCGCTGTCTTCGTCTTGTAGCCATTGTCCGACTTTGTCTTACAAACGGGTCGCATTCCCTGGCGCTGGGAGTAGCGGAGGACTGCGCGAGGTGCTGTTGGATTCGAGCTGTCCTTGTCGATGAGGTCTTTGTCTGCACACCGATCAACCAGCAGTAACTAAATGCGGGCGCAGGTGCATTCACCTGTTGGCCAACGCATATTTTAACCCTTATACACACTTTTAACTCTCGCAAATTTATTTTTCTATACGTTCTATATAACAAAAGACCTAGACATTTTATTGGAAATATATGATTTAATAGATTCCGATAGATCAATTTTGACTATTTTCCCAATGGCGTCTGTGGGTTGTGTTTGTATGTCTGTCTGTGTGTGAACATATCCGGGAAAGAAACCCTTCTATTTTTGAACCGGAAGTGTTCATTATTTTTCAAATATCTCGAAAACGACACGAATTAAAGAAAAAGCGAATATTACAAAAGTTAAAGATATTAAAATGTTCAACAACTTTTGCTAGAAACGTTTTTTCAAAAAATTAACCATTTACTGAATAATCGCTTTTGAATCTTGCCATATTACATTTATGTTTTATTTAAATGTTAAAATGAATTTAATTCACATTTAATGTGGAGAGTCGAGTGAAGGTTACTCTAGATTTTTAGCTCGCCGTACGAAGTACATAAGAGCTAAGGCAATCGGTCGTGTGTCTGTTTGTTCTCACAATGGCGTCTGTGTGTTGTGTCTGTATGTGTGAACATATCCGGGAAAGAAACCCTTCTATTTTTCAACCGGAAGTGCTTGTTTACTCATTACTATTGAAATATCTCGAAAAGGACACGAGTTAGAGAAAAAGTGTATATTACAAAAGTTAAAGATATTAAAATTTCTAACAACTTTTGTTTAAAAAGTTTTTTCAAAAAATAAACCATTTACTGAATAATCGCTTTTGTATATAGCCATATTACATTTATGTTTTATTTAAATGTTAGAATGCATTTAATTCACATTTATGTGGATAAGAGAGTCGAGTGAAGGTCACTCTAGATTTTTAGCTCGCCGTACGAAGTACATAAGAGCTAAGGTAATCGGTCGTGTGTCTGTTCTCACAGTGAAATGATCTATGGTCACAAAATGTATTAATGCATTTAATCAAGATTACACATTCCACAGTCCTGTATCCGTACATTTTGGTGTCCGCTGGTGGCATATCTTTCTCGCAACAATTAATCTTTTATTGTGTTCTTCATCATATATGTGGTTAGAATGCCACCTACGCTTTTTAGTTATGAGGGGCCAAAGAATTTTGTATAATAATGAATTGGCGGTTGGCTGCCCCGTCAGTGCCGTACAGTGCTCATCTTATTTCTGGGGGGATAATTTATGTGGGCGTTTATTGCACCGCCACTGGTATAGCCGTTCTCGAAGATATGGCTAGTCATCGATGCAGGTTCAGACTTGTTTCACATGACGCATCTACACGGCGGATGCCATCACCTTTGGGGATTTAAGAACGCATGGCTTTGAGCATCCCTGGGCGCCGTTTCAGAAAACGGAAATCGGATTGCTCAGATTTGGTTTGTGGTGAAAGGAATTCATTTGTCGCCAAAGCGGTCCTTGGTGAACACTTTGATTGGGACTATTTTGCGGTTTTTGTCGGAATGTTTTTATTATATATGCTAACTTATGAGCCATATTGATCCTATATGAATGGGCCATTTACACTGTATTTGCCCACGAAGTATCAGAGAACTAGTATCAGGATCACAGGATCTCATATAAATGAATAACTATTCAGTTATATGGGATCCTGATACTAGTTTAGACATAATTATTTTCAAACTAGGTTAACCCATGGGCACCATATGCCCATAACATATACAACGCATCATTCATCGATATAGTAATAATAATAATGTAAAATGTTATAAATTTAAATAATATAAACAATATTAAAAATATTTTCCATTATATTCTGTATTATTTGGCAATGCCAATAAATCAATAACATCATTTTATCTCTTCAATAATCAGAATTACAAATTGATTTCATGTTCGTAAAATTTATATAGCGTTCCAAATAGAAACCAAGATACATAAACTGCTGGATCTGAGTATTAATATTATTAAAATTTGTATTATTATTATAATATGGAGTATAATCTGTATATGATATGGGTACATGGTGCCCACGGTTCACCTATATATAGAAATATTACAATATATAAATGCAATATCGACTGTCACAATTATATATATATATATATATAAAGTATTATGTTATTTTTGTTTCTTTTGCGCGAGACGCACGGCGACGTCCTCGTAGAGTACGTTCACATTACAGACACCATGGGCGTCGTTTACACGGTTACACAGTTACACTTACAACTAATATGCATTATATTTCTCTTTAACACAACCCGGAAATAATCAACTAAATATAAAAATCGCTTGTGGCCAACACAGAACTTTCTTTTATGCAGATTTCATTAGAAATATATTTATTCCAAACAAACAATTATAAAAACTAATAATTAATTATGTTCCTCAAAATGAGCCTAATAGACACCACAAAATGTCATTGGTACTTTTGTTTTCGCTGCATTTTGTTGAGGTCAACATAACAGCACAATTGTTTTCACTTCGGGGATTATTTTTTAACGAAGAAAACTGCAGTGCATCAAAAGCTGAACGTTGTGTAGTGTTTTTAAAACGTATTTCTGTTTTTCGTTTTCTATTCTGGCGGTGCTTTGCTGAGAAATAATGCAAGAATTTATGCATACATAGCAGTAATGGTGTGGAACATAAAATTTTCAAATTTATCTCACAACTATAAATCCTTGAAATATTAAAAAATAAGCCGAGCTATTCGTCTTTCTGTATGCAGCACCTCCTGTTCCACCGGTCGCGCGCAACCTCCTTACATTTATTATTCCCTGCTTATTAAAATGCTCCACCATACCTAACGGAAAATGTAATTTCCGCCATTTTTAAACGGTTAATTTAATTATTACATATTCTGTAATATACACTACACCCTTTTACCTTATTTCTGCACCACGCTGCTTTCCTATTACGCGTTTACTTGGCTTATTTCAGTAAGTAACGTCTTCTTCGTTATTTATGTTATCCCTATTTTTACTTTCTTGGACAAAGTCTAAAAGTATTCTAACTGAAATACACGTTTAATTTATGTTGTAATACATACATATTTTTTTATAATAAAACAATTTTATTAAATTGGAATTATGGGAAGGGTTTAGTAAGACTATTTTTAAACGTCGCTAATTCTATATTCGGCGGCAATTGATCTGTGCAACGTGCCCAGATCATGAATGACCCGGTTACGTGCCATACTTCAGTGCAACGGGGACACAAAGGCTGTCATAATTAAATAAAAGCACACAAAAACGAAAAAGGCGGTAAGATAGAGCGCGCGTGACGTGTGCACTTGTGTTACGTGATATAAAGCTCGCTCACGTACGGCAGCCACAGCTTAAAGTTCGGACGGGACAAAGTTTCAGGTGCGAAGAAGCTTTAGAAAGAAGCATTGAAATCCGTTTTGTCTGTTTTTCGGCCTACATTTGAAAAGAATGGATCACAATATCTTATTAAAAAAAAAGATTTTCCCTGTATTTATAATGCTTTATTTTGTTTTAAATTCACCCTAGCAATATTTTCTAATATATTATGCGGGGAGCTGAAGGCATTTGTGCCTGTTTGAATGCCCTTTTGTTTTTCTGAAAATGTTAATTTCACTAAAACAAACGATGTGTTCATGCGTAAAATTGTTTTTGGGCTGGTCCTAACTTATGTGTATCTGTGTATGAGATATCTCGTGATGAGTATAACAATAAGATGTTTTAAAATATAAACGTTTGTTGGTGACATCCCTATGAAAGGGCATCGCCTATGAAAAAGCACTGTCAGCACTGTGTCCTTTAGTTCTAATATATCCCATAATGAAATTCCTGTTAATTTATTCAAACTATTTCAATATTACATGCTCATACCTTATATATATATATGTTTTATACATACTACAAACCCTGTAAAATTTAATTCCGTCCTCGCTAATGAAATACATCACATTCTTACCTTCTAGTCTTTCAAATAAATTACAATATACATATATATTGTTTTCGCCACATCGTAGCACATATAAAATCAAATAACATCTGCACAAAAACTTAATATAAAATAAACTCAATTCAAATATATTTAGTATTTGATTTATGTTTAGCGAAAAAGAAAAAATAGACAAAGTGTTATTTTATCTGGCGAGTGCTCGTTTGGCAAAGCTTCTATTAAAGAAATCATCGTGTATATTGTGAAATAACATATTTCACAATAGAAGTGTATGTGCAAAGTCACTTGGGTGGGGTATGGCGTGCGATTGCACCGAAAAGAATTGACGCTGCATACAAAATAAAAAGACCTCTCAGTGCATTGACCGTGTGGCATCTGTTGAACGGTAAACTGCGCGATTCCGCGATTTATATTTTTGTTTTTATTGTTGCCTGTATTGTTGCCCATATGTGGGCAGCCTTTAGGAGGTCTTTCTGGTGTCTGTGAGGTCGATAATTAACTAATTGAAATGTATCCCATTTCTTATATTCACGTACATTTACGTAAAACATTCAATTATTACGTAACTGGTGGGCACCATATACCCATATCATATACAGAAGTGAAAATTTATTTATAGATAAACAATAGTTCAGTTATTAATCCCTAAAAAGGAAAAAATCCTATCTGTGTTAGTTTGGCAGGAATTAATATTTAAAGTTCACTGTACATTTACGTAAAAACATTCAATTATTACTTAACTGGTGGGCACCATGTACCCATATCATATACAGAGTTGATAATTTATTTATAGATAAACAATAGTTCAGTTATTAATCCTTGAAAAGGAGAAGTTCCTATCTGTGTTAGTTTTGCAGGAATTAATTTTTAAAGTTCCCTGTATGAAAAGGGACGTATTCCAGGATGTAATTGTGCAGCTCCTAAAAACCCGTTTTCCTTTGTTACAGAGCTCGTAATCTATATCATATACAGAAGTGATAATTTATTTATAGATAAACAATAGTTTAGTTATTAATCCCTAAAAAGGAAAAGTTCCTATCTGTGTTACTTTTGCAGGAATTAATTTTTAAAATTCACTTTATGAAAAGGGACGTATTCCTGGATGTAATTGTGAAGCTCCTAACAGTCCATTTTCCTTTGTTACAGAGCACGTAATCCATATCATATACAGAAGTGAAAATTTATTTATAGATAAACAATAATTCAGTTATTAATCCCTAAAAAGGAAAAGTTCCTATCTGTGTTACTTTTGCAGGAATTAATTTTTATAGGGGACTTATTCCAGGATGTAATTGTGCCCATTTTCCTTTGTTACAGAGCACGTAATCGGACTCACCCGCCAATCAGAAAACAAAACCCTCGTGCTCTTCTCCCAGGTATACCAGCGTATGGCCGAGTTATCCCAGGAACCCATTGAGCAACTATACTCAGATATACGAAACTCAATCTACGTGAACGGAACCCAAGACAGTTTTACAACCTCTAACATCGACATCAAAGCATCAGTCATTAAATTCTTCACCGATCTATTCCCCCTTGTTTATCATCGTAACATAAACACTGGCCATTCCCGGGATTTTACACCGGCGTATAAAGTTTGCCTTAGGGAAACGATAAACGAAGTCCAGCCTTTTGGGGAGATCCCAAAACAGGTGTCCCAGTCACTTGCAAAGAGTCTAGAAGCAACTCGGTTACTTTTGCAAGCGTTTAATGTTGGCGTTGAAGTTTTAAACACAACTGAAACATTATTAACGGATGAACGGAATGAGTTTGAATGCCATGAGGCACTAGTGAAAATGTCTTATTGTCCGAAGTGTCTGGGGTTGCATAAAGACACGAAACCATGTTCTGGGTATTGTTTGAATGTGTTAAGGGGTTGTTTGACGCGGCAAGTGACTGAGTTGGATATGGCTTGGAATGGATATGTGGAAGCTATTGAGAAGTTGGTTATTGCGTGGAAGCAACACAATAATGAGGCTGGTGTGAACGCGGACGCTGTCATCAGGGCTTTGGAAACCAGGATTTCGGAGGCGATTATGTACGCGATGGAGAATTCACCGGAATTGGATAAAAAGGTAGGAATTGAACTAAATAATTTCTCTAAACTGTGGGGGGGTTCAAAATAATCATTTATTTCGTTAACCACGATCAACTATAAATATTACTTGGTCAATTAATTCAGTGACCGCTGTAACCATTCTGCTGTAAACCATAACCACCGCATACTAACCGCAAATCGGGATTGCGTTTTTTCTATGCTCGTTGCCGTGTTAATGGTGTCATTAAAAACAAATTGCGCCAGCCAATACACTGTTAAAAATAGCGTACTACAATCTACAATTATAAAAATTGTTTATATGGAAACTAATTTGCAAATGTTTACTGAATTGTGTCTATAAACTACGATTTAGGTAACTTGGCAATAAGGAGCCTGTTCAGGCTCATTCAAATGCTACCTAAAGGTGACATGTCCACAATTTAAAATACGTTTTATTATGACAAATTTTAATTGTGGTTTAAAACTGATTCACTTGCTACACAAAGAGAAATTAAAATACATTTTATGACAAATTTTATTTGTGGTTTTACACAATTTATTCCTTGATTAAAAAATGTTTCTTTTCGGAGCTTATTGGGCAAAAAACTAGAACTTTGGTGTGGCTCAAAAATGTGTTCCATGTGTACATCATCGATATTAAATTCGCCAATATGTTTATAATATGATATAATTGTATCGAGGTCACTCGGAGTGTTTTGCATTATCTATGTTTATTATTCTGTGATGTTAAGTGTTTATTACTGATACGGCCTTCAGACAACGCCATGTACGCCTTACTGTTACCCGCGCTACCCACGAGAAAGCGCTTTTACGTCTATAAATAGGGTTGTGTGTGTCCATCTTTACATAAACTCGTTCTCATGAATCACTTTTAAACATTTATTTTACTGGCGGCCATGTTTTTTATTCAAATTGATCGAAAATTTCGGAAAATAATACTTAAATATAATATTAGAACTGCTGTTAATCACACGGTGATATTTGTTCGAGAATGCTGTACTTTGGCGAGTTAAAATGTCGTATTGATTCCATATTCATTAGTTTTAATCAATTTTATCAAGTGTCAATTCAATGAATAACTAAATAACAATCTGTTTTATTCAATAAATGTAATATTCATGTAGGCGAAGCGAACAAATGATGACGAGACATATTTTGCATATATGTCACTTGCAGCTCATTTTAATTGAGACACGCGAAATTGGGTCATTTATTTCAATATTTGAATAGACATTCATACAAGAGAGTCACACTGCTTTATTTAATATTCTTTAGTTTAAACATTGATGGTCAAATAAGTTTATAAATTCTAGACGCTAAATCACCTTCAGTGTATATATGAGTGAACAAAATATTAATTTTATATTGTTCCAAACACAAAACACACAATATGGCAAACTTAAGGTATTAGTGCTTTAATTTAGTAGTCGATATTTTCCCCCTATTTACGTCACTAAATGTTAAATACGGCAGACTATATTTTAGAGCACGGTTCAATTTATAGACTTCGTTGCTTTGGAATAAATATATATTTACTTCAAAAACATTTTCTTCAATATATATAAATATACCGAAAATGTATTTGTCAAAATTACATTACGTACAACACTTTTATTGATTACACTGTCAATATTTATATTGAAAACTTTCAGAAACATTCTTTTACTTTCTTATACATGTATTTAAAGGAAGTATTGCAACCATAAAACATATAAAAGTCGAGATTTTGACGGAAATACAAGTTTTGAACGTCCCTGAATCGAATATCGTCTGTGTGTCTGTTATAATAATTATAAAACTGAAAACTAAAGAGGCTACCCTTGTTTATATCTCGTTCTTTGTCTTGCAACGGTAATTTCTGGCATATTAAGCTTTAAATTAATAATTTCGTAAAACGTGCCGTCTAGAACCATACAATATCTACAATATAATATATTTTTCTACAACGAAATTGTATTATTGTAGCTTTAAAATGTCATATTGATGTATATTTTTTTATATATATATTATTTTAGGGCTACAATAATATAATTTCGTTGTAATTAATTGTGCCATATTGTAGATATTGTATGGTTCTACACGGTACGTTTTACGAAATTATGTATTTCAAGTTTATGTGAAATATGTAAAATTTAATTGATATTTACCGTTGATAGACAGAGAACGAGATATAAACAAGTGTAACCTATTAATTGTTGAAAAACAAGATTTTAACTGGAAATCTTGGTTTATTTTTGTTAATTTTTCAATATCTCGAAAACGGCACCTATAGGGCAAAAGTAATGCTCATAAAAGTTAAAGATATTAAAATTTCTAGTAACTTTTGTTTGTAAAGTTTTTTCATAAAATGGACCATTAACTGAGAAATCACTTTTTAAAATAAATCTTGGTTTATTTTTGCTAATGTTGCCATATCTCGAAAACGGCACCTATAGGGTAAAAGTGATGCTTATAAAAGTTAAAGATATTAAAATTTCTAGTAACTTTTATCTGTAAAGTTTTTTTATAAAATGGACCATTAACTGAGAAATCACTTTTTAAAATAACTCTTTTATATGTACGTTTCACTGGTTGCAATACATATTGCCTCCATGGCAATCGTAGTATATTATTATTTATTATACTAGTTTTCTCTAATAATATAAACTATGTATAAGAAAGTCGAGTGATGGCCACTCCAGTTATTTTATATCTGATATATTCAAAGCAGCGATTGAGTTATTCGAAAACAAACATGTTTTAAAGGTTATTAGGTCAAAGTATTTCGTTGCCATTTGAAATTTAGGTTAAACGAAAAGGGCTCTAACACACACACAAAATAAGTTGGTGTTAGCACTAGTGCCTCCATCATTCAGCAAATAAATGTGTAATATTTTCGAAAAATGTGTTCCCTTTTGTGTATATGTTTCGAAAGGGAAAGGTCCGAATGAAGTGGCTATTAAACAACCGATAACATTGCGTTAACAATACCAGCCCTATTGCCACCCAAACAAAGTAAAATACAGTTATTATTGTTGTACGCTGTACCACGACCAGATTACATCGGTCGCATGTGCTGCTAACGGGCAGCGATAGCGTGTTGTCGGCCGCCAGACCGCGCAGCGTAGTCATCATTTTGTGGTGCGCGTCAAAGGGACCCGTATATACCTGCTATTAGCGGTGTATAGTAGAGAGGCATCTTAGAGAGGACTATGAATGAATGGTTAAGCCCTGAATTTATGGCTTCAGGGGGCGCCTGTACATTTTTTCGGGGATTAGTAGCTATGTCGGCATGCTTGTCATAAGCATTTTCTGTGTTATCATCTTTGAGATTTACTATTTCAAAATATACATCCACCGTCGTCAGGATGCTTGTAATTTCTATATTTATTTATTAAAATAACTATTAATCATAGCACAAACTTCTAAATGGAGTAATTTATATATATAATACACCAAATTTTGGCAATTTAAAAAAAAAGTGTTTGTCTCGTCGCCCTGAATCCAAAAATATATATTACTTGGATGTTAGTCGTCGCTCGCTCGACCAAATTTGTGCTTTCTACTCCTCTGAAGGTACCGGCCCGATTCACACCAAATTTGGTACACATATTATATAACACCCCATTTGAATCTACTCGCAGTTTAAATTCAATCGCTCGTATACTTCCCGAGTTATAGGGCCCCAAAATTTTTAGCCCTCCTTAATACTGCCCATATAAAAATAATTAAAACACACAAAAAGTCTACTAATAATTCTAAGATATTTTATATCTACAAGATTTTTTCATATTGTTAACCTAAAGTCCATAAAAAATTATTAAATTTTATAATTATTACAATTTTTTATTTTTTTATCATTTTTTTTTTTTTTTTAATTGTTAACCAATAGGCCATATTAATCAAAAACTGCTGTTCATATCGTATATTTTACCTATAAGGCGAGCTGGACGCATTGGTGCGTTGTTCGTATTGAAGGTTGTTATTTTAAGAAACTTGAATACAAAATTAAATTTAATAAAAAATTAACCACTATTAAATGAGCACAAGAGAAGACATACGTACAGGCACCAATGCTTGCAGCTTACCGTATATTAAATTTTGTGGGAAAATAATAACTATGAAATGAAAATATTTTTATGTCCACTAACGTTTTAATAAATAATCCAAAAACGTGTACAAACTTAATTAGTTTTTTATGGCCTTTGGGTTCAATTATCTATCGTAAAATTAACACATTTATACATTTAGTTGCTGTGAACGCTACCATTGTTTGTAATAAAACAAACTGGAATTATTAATTGTAATTTCTACGCTAAATTACTAATTATTTTGCTGTGAATACCCCTTTACTGCGTGTATAAGAAAGTAAATATGCGATTTAGTCATGTTTTTCTGTAAAAAAAATCTTCGGCGTTGACTTATCCATAAAGGCATTAAAAAAATGCAAGCTTCAACTGGTGGGTGTGAAGTGGGTGTTCCAGACAAAGAAGCAGCCGAGGTTAAAAAAGATGTGAAGTCTTCAGTTAGTGTTATTGGCCGTGTGAACTTGGTTCGACGCTGCACCGTGAACATAGTTATTATTTTCATTTTTTCGACAGTCCAAACATGATGTATACGGCGTCACCACCCATGGTGTCGCTAAAAGGGCCCCAGACGGGCCCGAAAATGGCCCAGAAAACTTTTCAAATATCACCATTATTCGACTTTTATACATTTTAGAGCGCGCAACGTTGCGCAAATTTTATGACCCGCAGAAACAAAGTTCTTTTGAACAACAAAACAGAGGTTGTCAACATGTTAATTTTATGCGCACGTTTAGTTTTCAACACTGTTGCCTACGAGATTGTGTCATTAGATAAATGAAGTGATTTCAAATGCGTAAATACATCTGTTCTACATTTAAAGTACTTTTATGTTAACTATAAACAAGTGATATTATAAATAATGCAATTTCTATTAACAAGTGACAAACTTCATGCATTTTAATATTGTTTTTCTTGTTTCTAATTTTTATTTACAACTTAAACATGTCCACTATTTTTTAATCTTAACCCGTGGCCACTATGAGCCCATATCATATACAGAATCCTGTTTAATTTATTACTTTCACGGGTGGCGAATTTTCATAATTTTTATTTGTAATTGTAGACATTTGCCACTGTAAAAAAAAAGGGCCCCACCATTGGTACTAACCATAGAAACATATAAATAAAGCGTTCCAATACAGATATACATCTGAATGTTTATATTTTTAATATTTATTTGATTTTAAACCTGTTGACACATCAAATTTTAAGCGATTCAAAATATATTTAATCTATATTGTATTAAAAAAAAAAACAGTTTTGATAAGTATCTGTTTAGAAGTGTACGTCTGGAGTTATGTGTGGGTGGACAAGTAAAAGATATTCTTACGAAATGTTTTAATGCTCTGAAATATGATATACAAAACTATTCAACCAAGTTTAAGTCATAGATTTTTCTAACTGAATGATTATGAAATATTTTATAATTAATTTAAATGAGCTTGTTTATATATATATATATATATATATATATATATATATATATATATATATATATATATATATATATATATAAATATAAACAACAAATAGTCGTTTAAATTTAAGGCGCCGTCTGTGTTAAAAGTATTTATATATATATATATATATATATATATATATATATATATATATATATATATATATATATATATATATATATATATATAAATACTTTTAACACTTTTTGTTAATGAAATTTTTTGATTCGAGAATCCTACAGACACACGATCGAATGTTTTAGCTAAAAATGCTGTTTAAATCTGTCAATATTGAATATTTTAAAATGCATATAATAAATAAGCTTAACCTTGCGCGCACTGAGATTAAAAATAAACTGAATCATAACAGGACGTCCATAATAAATAAATGAAAAAGAAAAAGCCCTTTGAATTGAGAGGAGCAAGAGTAAATATTTATCAGCCAGTGCAGAATTTTTGTTAAATAAACCTTAAAATGAGCACAACATTGTTTTTGTGATTTATCTCCGCGCGTAGAACGTGCTAAAATAAGGTTAAAACGGCGCTGGCTGTCCTGTCCTGTCCTGTGCTGTTTTTATAATGGCGTCCGATATTTGTTTTGTACTTTTTCACATACTTTCGGTTCGTCTGCAACTTTTATTTACGTAGGTACCGTATTTTCCGGTCGCACTGCCAAACGCCAAACTGTGTGATTCATTCGTTACTTTTGCAAATACAATATTAAGAATTATATTGTTATTTTCTTGACCGGTTAAATCAATAACACAAACGCATTTGTCCAAATATCAAATGTTTTATTTGTTTGTGCAATGGTATTAGCTGTAGAGCGTTCATTGACGAAATAGTCAAAATAGATATTTAAATTTAAATTACGAAGGTCGATTTTGTGAGATTATATTTTCTTTTATATATATATATATAGGAAGATAAAAACTAAATTAATTAATATTAGATGAAATCATCGCCTTTTTTAATTAATTTCTCGAAAAATTAATAATTTATTTGTTTAGCCATATTTGGCGTGACGTCTGTTATGTAAATTTGTATTTTATTGCCTTCAGTGGAATATGAACCTTCGACCTTTGCAAACGTTGCCTATTCAACGCAAAAGAACTAAAAAAAAAAATTAGAGAAATAAATTTTAATTTACGAGACAGTTATTCAAAGTATTATATTTCCGTATTGACTATTTTGATTATCAAAATAAAGTTGCCGATATACCCATGAACACTGTAAATTTACATCAATTCTAATGTAAAACAAGTTTAGGTACAACGCACCTATGCGTCCAGCTCAATTATAAGTAATACGAGCAGCGGTTTTTAATAATTATGATTTTTTTGGTTAACTGCTCTGAAGGTACCGGACCGATCCACACGAAATTTAGTACACATATTATTTAACACCCCATTTGAACCCACTCACAGTTTAAATCAAATCGCCCGTATAATTCCCGAGTTATAAGGCCCCAAAATTTGGAGCCCCCCTTAATACTGCCCTTATAAAAATAATTAAAACACTTAAAAATGCTACTAATAATTCTAAGATATTTTATGTCTACAAGATTTTTTCATATTGTTAACCTAAAGGCCATAAAAAAATATTAAATATTAAAATTAAATTAAAATGGAATAATTCAATAGCGTTTTTGAGGCTTAGATTTTAACTTACCGAAAACCGACGATCAAATACCCGAATCGATGACAAACAAAATGAAAAAGTCGTCAAGGTCTTGAATGCAGCTACACTCGCGGTGTTTAAAATTCCTGCCCCGATAGTCGGCAAGAGATAAGGCGCCTCTGTGAAGTGACAACATCACTTGATTTAGGCGCAAACCGACACAAAATAATAACGCTTCGGCACTGATTTTGTGTGAGTGTTTGGGGGCACACGAAAACTTACCGCCAAAAAAAGATTCAGCAATAAAATACCAGAATATATTATCTATAGATTTATTTGGCTTGCGCTTTTGCTCAGACAGACCAGCAGTTGTCAAACTATTTATACTTTCTTGGAACAAGTCTAAAAGGAAGTATTGTAATCGTGAACCATTTCGAAATCGGCAATCAATTAAAGAAATTGTACAATCGTGTTTCCATTAGTATTATTAGATAATGTTAGACTTTTGAGGACTGCTGATGGTCAAAACCGCACGGCACCTCCAGGTAACCATATCTAACCACGTGTATTTGATATGGTAATTAAATGGTGTGTGTGAGAACTCTTGCAACTGCGTTGCATTAATCTAGATATAAATTTTGTATTCTCTAACATGTGGTATACCGAATGCCAGTGCCGTATTTACATAAAATCGAGCTAAATGTTTAATTAATAAAATATCTTGTGTTAAACTTGTGAAAATGTCAGTTGGGTGTTATTTTAGGAGTGTAGGGGTGGGGAGCGCCCAGTGTGCCAGACACTTAATAAATTAATATTCGTGTCAGGAGCGAAAGAATTTTCACACGAATTAATTCACACCACCCAAAACAAACAAATATATAAATTACATTTTTGTTTATATTCCATCTCTGTTGTTGCTTTCGTGTTATCAATGGATCTTCACGCTTAGATTTTTTATTGTCTCTGTTGGTTGATTGAGTGGTTCAGGTTTATATGTTTAGATAACAACATTATGTAAAAGTAAAATGAAAATAAAAACAAATATATATATATAAATAAGACATTCAACAGTTGTAGACACATAGATACAAAACCCACGTGATTTTCAACTTTTTATTATTCAATTATGAAGAATGTCCGATAACAAACTCGATAATATTATTAATTAATTATTTTATTTATAATTAAAATGATAATTTAAATATGTGTAATTGAAATACCAACCAGGCATCCGTCTAGCCACTTTTTACTTTCTTATACACAGTAATCATAAACAAGCTTAGGTACAACGCACTTATGCGTCCTGCTCGCCTTATAAGTAATATATGCGAGCAGCGATTTTTAATTATTATGGCCTTTTGGTTAACAATTTGAAAAAATATTATAGATATAAAAAGTTTCACAATTTTTTGTACATTATTTTAATAAAAACAAGCTTAGGTAAAACGCACCTATGCGTCCAGCTCGCCTTATAAGTAATATATGCGATATGCGAGCAGCGATTTTTAATTATTATGGCCTTTTGGTTAACAATTTGAAAAAATATTATAGATATAAAAAGTCTTACAATTTTTTCTAGATTATTTTAATAAAAACAAGCTTAGGTAAAACGCACCTTTTGCGTCCAGCTCGCCTTATAAGTAATATATGCGATGCGAGCACCGGTTTTTAATTATTATGGCCTTTTTTGTCAACAATTTGAAAATATGTTACAGATTATTTTAATAAAATAAATTTAAGTGCATTTTTTTTAAATTCAAATTATAATATTTAATTTAATTTTTTATGGTCTTTGGCTTAACAATATGAAAAAATCTTCTAGCTATAAAATATCTTATAATTATTAGTAGAATTTTTGAGTGTTTTCATTATTTTTATAAGGGCAGTATTAACGGGGGTTCTACATTTTGGGGCCCTATAACTCTGGAAGTATACGGGCGATTGGATTTAAACTGCGAACGGATTCAAATGGGGTATTAAATAATATGTGTAGCAAATTTGGTGTGAATCGGTCAAGTACCTTCAGAGGAGTAGAAAACACAAATTTGGTCATACGAGCGAGCGACGACTAACATCCAAGTATATAAGTTATATATATTTTTGGATTCAGGGCGACTAGACAAATACTTTTTGTTAAGGACATTTTTTGATCCTAGAATGCTACAGACACACTTTTAAATGCTTTAGCTTCTTCGGTACACGGCGAGCAGAAGTCATTCCGAAAATAAGTATAGCATTAGTGAAACGACAAGAAAGTCGAGTGCAGGCCACCCTAGCTTTTTCTTCAAAAGATACGTTTACTATTGGGTTCTGGGTGTATATTTAATTATACCACATCGGATATAGTTCTAGTTGAATCGTTCCACTTAGCATAAAATTCATATTCCATTTGACAAGTTGCCCATCAGTTAGGCAACTATCGTGTGTGTATATGAAATGAACAGTTGCCCGCGTGGCAACAACACAAAGAAATAACAAGAAAGTTGTTAGCCATTTCCGCTGTCACAGATCTGTTTGATAAAATGATTTGTGAAGATTATTCGTCGTGTGTATGACTTACCGCCCCGGCTAGCACACAGGGCCCTGTAGGGCGCAACAATAGCCTAAAGGTGATAGTAAGGAATTATTATTAGGCGCCCTGAAGAATGTCCCTAACAGGTAGACAACTTCGTCTTTCATACATTCAGGGGAGAAATTCCGAAATATTTTCGTCTCATAGCTTATTGTCTAGGGTTGTTTCAATTCATGTTTGAACGTGTTTGTGAGATTAGGAACTAAACAGAATATGACTCACTCACAGTTTTTGGTTTTTTTTTGCATTTTTCGATAGTTTGAATGCTGTTTTGTGATAATCCCTTGAGATAATTGTATAAATGTAAGACGAAAAATATGAAACTTTTTCAAACTGTGGCATTATTTTCTCCAGAACTGCTCGACCGATTGACTTATTATTTGTTTTAAAAGAAAGCCAATACTATTTGCTACAGCTTATACTAACAATAAGTATACATTTTTATACATAACTATTAATTATAACGCCCTAAAGTGAAAATAAAACTCGGGAAAAACAAACTTTTTTTTTTAAACAGCCGCCATTTTGTCAATTATTAACTTTTTACACCAAATTTTAATATAAACTCAAGAGAATTTTATACGCTTTTAGAATCTAATATTAAAATTGGATTTAGATGACCCGTTGATGACGAGTTCACCCGTTTAGTGGTGACCTAGACATATCGCGTTATCTCGGAAAGTTGCATATATTTTTTTACTAAAAAAAATTGTTTAATGTACACAAAAAGACGAGGAATAAATTGGATTAAACCCCAAATTGATACCTTTATCCTTGCCTGAGAAAAAAAATCATAAAAATCTTTTTTTTTTTGAGTTTAAGATATAAAAAGAATTACTGTATTCTGAGACAATTTTAATCGCAGCCCTAAAAATACACGAATATGATGTTTAGTGAATAGAATTAGGTATGCAACTAGGGTTACGGGTAATAAATAATACTTCGTATGGGTGTAGTAATACGAAGTAATAATAATGTCTCAGTCGAATGCAAGAAGTGAAATATTTAACCGTATAATATTGTCGCATATATTCCTAGGTACACTGGCAATTAAAACATAAATTATGCTGTCACTGAATTCTAATTAATATTCATCTGAGCGTGGCACAAGCGTCGTATTTGCTTTTGCACGGTTATGATATACATATATGTATATTTAGATGGTAAATATTTTAAAATTTGTTTAAAATATAATCAAATATACGCTAGCGTTGATAACCATGATGCAAACATACCTTGTATATTTGTGTCACGTGTTGATTCTAAGTTGTTGCTGCTTCAATTAGTCAAATGTCTCAAAAACGAATAAAAACGTTCACAAATATATACACGTCCGCCGTCATGATGTTTCTCAATCGAGAAATCGAAAAATCTAATTTCCTCGCTAAATATACACAATAAACAATAATATAAATTGAAAATAAATTATTTTTATACTCCATTGTTTGAGCTCCACTGATGGTATAACCTAACGCGTACCCTCATAGATTACTTCATTACTGCATACTGAGAATTATCAAAACCAGTATAGCATATCTAAAATCCGATTAAACTCGCATATATTAATTTAAAAATGAAAATAATTAATAATAAAACATACTTAAAGCACAAAAATGTCTGTAGACTTATATATAAAAGTACGGTCGTTATTGTTTGAGAACCGCTGATGGTTATTAGATGATTCGCACGTTGGCTTAAGTGCGTAGCTAATTGCTAAAATGTGTAGATCAAATGAATGCGATAAGGCATTATATATTTTGTATTAATCCCCCCATGGGTTGAGGACCGCTGATGGTACTTATATGCGTAGCTAATCGCTAAAATGTGTAGATTAAATAAACTCGATAAAGAATCATATATTTTGTATTAATCCCCCCATAGGTTGAGAACCGCTGATTGTACATAGATTCGTAGCTAAACGCTAAAATGTATAGATTAAATAAACTCGATAATGAATTATTTATTTTGTATTGGTCTATGGGTTGAGAACCGCTGATGGTACATAAATGCGTAGGTAAACGCTAAAATATGTAGATTAAATAAACTCGATAAATTTTGTATTAATCCCCCCATGGGTTGAGAACCGCTGATGGTACATAAATGCGTAGGTAATCGTTAAAATGTGTAGATTAAATAAACTCGATAAAGAATCATATATTTTGTATTAATCCCCCTATAGGTTGAGAACCACTGATGGTACATAGATGCGTAGCTTAAATAAATTCCCCCATAGGTTGAGAACCGCTGATGGTACATAGATTCACATAGCTAATCGCTAAAATGTGTAGATTAAATAAATTCGATAAAGAATCATATATTTTGTATTGGTGGCCCCATGGGTTGAGGACCGCTGATGGTTATGTGATGGTGTGCCATCAGATGCGGGCTCATTTAACGGGTATTCATATTGTGAAAAGGGCTTGGTTGCACCGGTCCCATGCATGGAATGCGCGCGCGAAATAAAATCCAAACCGATAAAGGACAAGAGAGCCGAGTGAAGGCCACTCCCGCTTTTTAAAGAAGTTGTAGTATATAAAAAAATATTGTATATTGTCACACAATCTTTAAAAACCGAGATAAACTAATAAATATATATATAACAAATTAAAACAATTGTTAGTGTAAAGTATTTTGAGTGATTGAACAACGCTGCGCTGGGTACTCTAAACGCTCAAAACTGTTTACCGCTGGTGCACGCAGCCATCGACATCTTGTACGTATAGTGTATATGTATGGGAGTTATTGCACAATGGCACCATCAACACTATGTTGTTACACACAGCCTGCCTGTATGTTCTTTTGAACATATGCAACTTTGAACGTGGCTAACATGCGCGAAATAACACACAACGCTCGTGAAAATCATTTGACATGCGTGCACCGTCTGTGAATAACATAAACGTATTAGTTTCACACCGGCCCCTGCCACCGTGACACCCTAAATCGAGCCGAACCGGCCCTGAAAGAGATGCACTCTCATATACACGCTGGACGATGCATATATAGGTGTATATATTAACACTACAAGTTCAACCAACTCGACCCGATATGCAACTTGTCTGACTCATATCTACATATTCCCATAAACTAAAATAGCAAACATCCTTTTTTTCATTTTTAACAACATCCTTACACACTTCTCAACATCAAACACCTCACATTAGTGTTTGAAATTAATTGAAACAAAGCAAAATGGTTCCCTTTTATTTAAAAATAACCTAAGCGTAATTTCATTACCAGAATCGAGCTCTACATTAAATTCTGATTAATTTGAACCCCCACACGAGTTTTAACTCCCATAGGGTACCCCACAGTTAATCCCGCAGAGTTAATCCCCAGCGTAATCCCTATTAAAAATAATTAAAATCAAAATACTCCAACATATATTCTGTATCATTAGAGCCCCCACTTGCTTTTTACTCCTCACAAGTAATTCCTTATCGTATAGTTAATCCCTAGAATTGTTAATCCTCAACGTACTCCCAATTGTAAATAATTAAAAATCAAAACACTCTTTTTACATACACATTTGTTTTTTAATCCTCACAACTAATCTGGCAGGGGCAATCCTCAGAGTTAATCCTTAGTGTTATGTCCCGCTATTTAAGTTAAAATGCGAGTTTGGGTTCAAATTACGCGGAATTTTATGCCGAATACAATTATGCGGTAACAAATTGTTAAAAATATGATTGGATACAATTTGTTGGTCTTAATCTGTGATCAGTGTCCTCAATCACGTTAACATCGTCAACATATTGTCGCCGAGTGTCAAAGCCGCTTTCACTAATTAAATCAGTTTAGTATTCGGGGAATATTTACATATTTAAATTTAATGAAATTTATCTCAAACCAATAAACGGTAATAATTATACTTTAATTCCAAGTATGTGCAATAGAGTTTTTTTTTTACTTAGTGAACAAGTAGATAAGTATAGTGAGACTACAGTTTTTTATTTTCTTAAGTGGCTTAACTTTTTGTATCTTAATTTTTTTTGTGCAGTTGGTAAGTGTGTGTGATTAAGGACCACACACTAAATTATCTTATTTATTAATTACAACAGTTCATAAATCATTTTTTTCAAGTTTTAAGTGATGAAAAAAATGTTATTTGAGGCTTAGAATTATTAGACAGTTTATAGGTTGATAAAATGAGGCATTTTTGTGGGGGACGTATTTTTTTTTTATTAAATAGTCTACGCCACTGGGCTATCTATATATTTATTATTGTATATACACGTATATTATTATATCATACTTTGGATTTATGCCAATTTGTAAATATATCAGAATGTTAAGTATATTGGTGGTGCTTAAATTTTTTATTAATATTTTTATGTTTTATTTACCAAAATACTAAGAATGTATAAATATATATTTTTAAATATTCAAATTTTACGAAGATAACCTTGCCTTTTTCTAAAATTACAGTGATTTTAAACATGTTTTAGTTGCGTAGGGAATATATTTAAATTATTAGCCAAGAAAGAGTATTTTTCTTAACCATTTTTTGAGATTGTAACCCAAAGAACAATTTATTATTATATTATCTTTTAATGGCGAGTGTAGTGCGTATTTTTTTTTACAGTTATATGGCGAGCTGAAGGCATAGGTGCATATACCTATGCTTGTTATATGATAAAACATATTTATATTGTGCCTGCATCCCGCAAGACACATATGTAACTTTGGTTGCTTGAGACTAAACTCCCGTTATTTTATAATTAACCGTTCAAGAATATTGATTAACTGATTGATTATTTAACAGTTATTATTGATTAATTATGATAAATATTATTTCCTGAATTCTGATCTATATTATTTAATTAATTAAGTATTATGACAGTAATAAATAAATGTTTTACTTGTCATGACTTAAGAATATATTAGGGCAGCTACTTAAAAACATCCTGAACAAGTATTACACTCAAAATCTTCCCTAAAAGTATACTTTAATTATATATAAATAATATAATTATTTTTAAATATTGTATGAGAGATAAAAACAGTAAACGTAAACTAAAAATATTTATTTTGTTTTAAAATATTTCCAAAATTAGTTTTTACGTAAACTAAATAATTTTTTTTTATTCTATAATATTTATGAAAGTGTAGAAGTATATTTTGATGATAATATGTTGGGGCAGCTACCATACCACGTCGTTAACAAGAATATAATAACTTTATAGTACGAGAGTTAAAATTAGTTTTTACGTCAACTAATTGTTTTATTCTATGATTTTAATAAAATTCTAGAAATAAGTTTTGATGAGATTATGTTGGGATCGTTGCCCAGGCACGTCGCCAACAAGAATATCATTATTTTTATATATGGTACAAAGAATAAAAGTAGTTTTGTCCAAATAAGTATTTGATTAAAAATGTTTCCCAATAAATTTTAGTACAGCAACTTTTTATGCTGTACCTTTTCGGAAGACCGGCCCCGCGGTGCAACGAGCCATTAAAAAAATGGCCCTGGAACCGGTCCTGGTATTATTGCAATACATATATGAACTGAGTTGCACGGATCAATGGCCTCTTTCAAGCCATCTGGTGTGACTAAATAAATACATTAAAAAAAAAGATTTTTTGATGTGATTTGTGCAATATTTCAAACAAATTGCGAATTATTTGATAGGTTATGGTGTGTCGCTGCGACATTTATTCGCTAATGGACTTCTGTGCGCACAAAATAATTATTTGTTCGCGCGTATATCACTACGTTCAATTTATTGAGTTTATATCAATTGAGCCATTAGTTCAATTGATATAGTGCACATTAAAAATAGTTGTCAAAATTGTGATACGCGCAAATGCCAATATTTCATTGCACAATAATTGATTTCCGTCCAAGTTTGTAATTATTTTAACAATTCGTAATGGAATGAAATTATATTAATTTCAATTCAAATTGTTATGTTTTATTATAATTAACATCGAAGATATTTAATTAAAATTAGTTTGTTATTAAATTAATATACATATATTACGTAATTCATTATCGATAAATGGGGTGTCAGTTACCCCAAATGAGTTTTAATTTTCTAGACGTACAAGTGCATTTTTATTGCCTAAAAGAAATAGTAAAGCCGGCCCTGACCTTCAGTCTGGCCCTCCCAAAGTACAACAAAAGTATATAGAAATTACTTTATTGCAGGCGCCATTTTATAACACCTTTTAACCTATCATAAAAGTTACATTAACTCAGACATAGCTTTAAAATAAATATTTACGTATATACAACTTAATATTTTTCTAAATCGCTTTATGGCTAGAATACCTGTTATGCTACCCAATTTTCAGGGCATATACACACTTAAAAAGAGTTGTCTGCCACCCCATTTATACGAAATATATAATTGTATTATAATTAAAAAGCTAACTGAGCGTGTTTGATTAATACGATTTGAAAATGTTGCCTTTAAAAAGAAAGAATGGAATTTCCAGTGCTGCACCCCCTTGCCCCTGGGCCCCACCCTGCACCTAGTCAGGAATGTCTGCATTCTCTACCTGTTTTACAGACTTGTCTAGTCCTGTGTCTGCACCAAAGAATCAATGAATATATAGAACGAAACATACAAAACTTCTTGCAACCTTGTTTGTTATACACATTACTTGTGTACTTTTTGTTGTTTTTAGAAAGACGCCATTTTGGTTGGGACTAAAATATACGTTTTAGCAAAGTTTAGTTAGGAATTCGAACGTTTGTTTACGTGAAATACAGTCTAATATTTTCTTATACAACTGCATGTAACATATATGGCATTAATGCATTCTAGATTTAACGGAAATACACGTTTTTATCCCTGTACTGAAAAAAAAATTTATTTAAGCATTTCTTTGACAAATTTAGCATATTTTATATTTAATAAATGCTACATTTGTTAGCCGCAAATAAAATGTCTTTAATATAAATAGATCTTATTATATAAGCTACATAAATGCACTATGTATTTACTGGTAATAAATCGTGCAGTAAAATATGCTGTATTTAATCATAAATTTATTACTATTAAATAAATGTACCTTATAATAAAGACAGAAACCTCAAATAAATAATGTACGCGAAATAAATAGTCTAGTTAATAATTAATTAATAAATTGGGTTATTAGTAATAAATTTGTGATTAAATATAGCATATTTAAAAATAAATCGTATTTGCAGTAAAATATGCTATATTTAATCACAAATTTATTACTAATAACTAAATAACTAACTATTTAAAAATAAATCGTACTTGCAGTAAAATATGCTATATTTAATCACAAATTTATTACTAAATAACTAAATATTTAAAAATAAATCGTACTTGCAGTAAAATAAGCCATATTTAATCACAAATTTATTACTAATAACTAAATAACTAAATATTTAAAAATAAATCGTACTTGCAGTAAAATATGCTATATTTAATCACGAATTTATTACTAATAACTAAATAACTAACTATTTAAAAATAAATCGTACTTGCAGTAAAATATGCTATATTTAATCACAAATTTATTACTAAATAACTAAATATTTAAAAATAAATCGTACTTGCAGTAAAATATGCTTTATTTAATCACAAATTTATTACTAAATAACTAAATATTTAAAAATAAATCGTACTTGCAGTAAAATATGCTATATTTAATCACGAATTTATTACTAATAACTAAATAACTAACTATTTAAAAATAAATCGTACTTGCAGTAAAATATGCTATATTTAATCACAAATTTATTACTAAATAACTAAATATTTAAAAATAAATCGTACCTGCAGTAAAATATGCTATATTTAATCACAAATTTATTACTAATAACTAAATAACTAAATATTTAAAAATAAATCGTACTTGCAGTAAAATATGCTATATTTAATGACAAATTTATTACTAATAACCCAATTTATTAATTATTAATTAACTAGGCTATTTATTACGAGTACATTATTTATTTGAGGTTTCTTTCTTTATTATAAGGTACATTTATTTAATAGTAATAAATTTGTGATTTAATATAGCATATTTCACTGCACGATTTATTACTAGTAAATACATGGTGCATTTATGTAGCTTATATGGTAATAAGATTTATTTATATTAAGGAAAGTTTATTTTCGGCTACAAATATAGCATTTATTTAATATAAAATATGCTAAATTGTAGACACGGCAATATTGGCCATGAACACTGACACCATACATCACGCTGCAAAGGCAGATAGCCAGTAATTGAAAAGTCCTTATTTGGCAAAATCTATGCCACTCATTCATCGTCTTCATGTATATTTAATATAAATAAATAATATAAAAAACAGATACATAAACAAATACATTATTCATAATTAATTTAAAAAGCGAGTCAGGGTTATCGTGAAATAAATAAATAAATCAATTTTATCACTACAATAATAAATGCAAGTATTTGTCATTCGTAATGGTGTATGGCTTGTTAAGTAGCAATAATCTGAGAATATATTCCATTGTAATTTTACTGGTTAATTCATTGTTAAATGGCGCTATAACAGCTGCCCGAAATGGATGTTTTAAAATTGGGTCAATCTGCCCATTGTGTACGATAGCTGTGCAATATCAAGATTGAATGAGGGTCGTTATACAATTAGTCTGATTCTAAAGAAAATCACGGGTTTTTACGATATTATCACCAATAATTTAAAATCAAAAGCATGAAAAATAAAACTCTCCAAAATTAGCTATTTTTATAATTTTTTATCTTTAAACAAGAAACATAGAAACAATTGATATTTTTACCAAGCATTATTTAGGCAAATACGCATCCATGTAATTAATTTCAACATGTAGAGTTGTCTCTTATCTACCTAAATAGCTGTTAGAATTGAAAATCGTCCATTTTGGTAACAATTCACTAAGATAGAGGAAATCAACTTGAAACTAACTCGTTAAAGTAGATTCAAGCCTTAAGATATACTTAGTCAGTGTCACCCTAACTGTTACATTGATTAAAATAATTCAAATACATAAAATTAAATAAGAAACAGGTACTATAACCCCCAGCGTTATAGCAAAGATAGTATCATTGTTGTATATTTTTAAATCAATAGATACAGTATCAAAATCGATTAAACCACGATTGATAGTGTAATTTCGCATAGATTTACAACAGAAATAAACATTTATGTACTTGTTTTAATAACATAAACAACTCTGCGAGATTCTATAAAGATACGTGCGCCTTAGTGCTACGCAACCCGTTTGACATGCCCGTTCGAACTACTGCCTGTGTATAGGCGCGCGCGCGCGGCTTTGCCAAACCAATAATTTTTGTTTTCCCATTACATAGCAGCATCGCCCAGGAGGTATTTCTGAATACCTGTCAAATATTTTGCAATTAATTATTATTTTTCAATCGATTACACACCGGAATTTCGGCTATTTAAGAGTGTTCAGACTCCACCCTTTAATGAAAGGGCGGATCAGGGCCAATCTGGCGGTGTTAGATCACAAAGGGCAGCGTATGTAATTAGAGCTACATGGCCCTAGTTTGCCTAAATGCGATTCTGTTCGAGTATTGATCAAAATATTTCAAATATATTGATTGCAATCGGTATTCTTTAAACACCTACGGAATATCATCACAAATTCACATTTTGTATGACGTAAGTGAATCGCCCCCTACGAATTGAAATTCTAACGACGCCCCTGAATGACAGGTGACGACAGCGCAACTATCGGAATTTTTAAGTACTTCAAATCGTATTGAAATTCAAATTCAATCCCGGAACGTACTCATTCCAGTATTGAATCCTCTATGTGAACATGGTAACTGTAAGGATTAAAAAGTCGAGTGAAGGCCACTCCAGCTTTTTAATTAAGAGTAAAATTTATTTAAAATGCGTTTCTATTATAGAATCGATCAAAATCCATTAGTTAGTGCGTATTGCAAAACTATTTAAATAGTTTTTACGATTTTCAGAGATAAAATGGTTAATAGCTAGATGTTAATCTTCAATTAATTAATAATTAAGTTAAACAACCTATTAATAATGCCGTTAGTTTTGCTATTAGTATGAATATCGTAAAGTAGCATCGTTTTAATTAACGTAAACCTAGTAGCATTTCTAATTAACGAGGAATACATAAATTATGCGTATGCTAATGAACATATATATTTTTCTGTTTGCAGGTAAAAAAAGCATGTGGATTGCCGAAGCTATCGGACAAATTAGACAAAACCGTGAAGGACATCAGTGCTTCCAGCCCCAAAACAGCGAAACCACAACGGATGAACGCGGGCAGTATGCGTGAAAATCCGCCACAAGAAACACAATTGCTGCATTTCTTAACATCCATCGCGAAAAGTCGAGGATTCTACACGAACTTAGCCGATAATTTGTGCAAGGACGAAAGCTTCGCTGAGACGAAGGACCAAAACTGCTGGAACGGCCAAAGGATAGGAGAGTACGTATTTAAACAGAGAGACCGTGACGTCACGATCCCTTTAATACTATGTTTATTATAGATATACGAAGACGGTGGTGGATTCGGGATTGGGTATGCAGAAATACAACCCGGAATTGAAATACCCAACCGAGGTACAAAGTGGGGACCCTAAAGTCGCAAATCTTGCCGATAAATTACGGCATGTACATAGCGTAAGTTTACTGTCATATTATGATGTATCGCGGGGGCCGTAAAAATGTGTGTTGTAAATTTTGTTACAGCTGGTCTTAATATCACTGGGCACCATCAATCTTCCTGAATCTGATAGTTTCATGCAAGGTGATGAAGCTGATGGCTCGGGTTCCGGTAATGGCAACGACCAATCGTGGAACCGCGATGACGATGACGTCAACGGGTCCGGCTCCGGGGGCGGCAGCACTCCCACGGAGGCAGATGGTACGTTACATTTATTTATTATCACAGATTTTGGATTATTTGAATTATTGGACCAATGGGGCACTCATTACCAATATTAAAATAATCATTTTGTAAATCTAGTAATTATAGATAGAACGTGTAGTTAAAGCGTTATTATGAAACAATTTTGTAAATGTAACTATGGATACTACGTGGGAATAAGATACAGGGAGTAATTATACGATTTGACTGTTAGAAAATAATAAAATGAGCCTTTTTCGTGAATGTTCCTTTAGTTAGTGTGGCGATTGTTCATGAAACTATTTTATAAATGTATACAATAGCGTTCCGGATATAAATCACATATTTTACTACACCCTATTTTCTAAACAAACGTTAAATAACAGTTTAATTTGGGTTTTTAATTTATATCTACGATGCGTATGAAATTATTTTGTAAATCTAATAATTATAGATAGAACGTGTAAATAAAGCGTTATTATGAAACAATTTTGTAATTGTAACTATGGATACTACGTGGGAATAAGATACAAGGAGTAATTATACGATTTGGGTGTTAGAAAATAATAAAATGGGCCTTTTTTGTGAATGTTCCTTTAGTTAGTGTGGCGATTGCTCATGAAACTATTTTATAAATGTATGCAATAGCGTTCCGGATATATATATATATATATATATTTTACTACACCCTATCTTCTAAACAAACGTTAAATAACAGTTTCATTTGGTTTTTAATTTATATCTACGATGCGTATGAAATAATTTTGTAAATCTAGTAATTATAGATAGAACGTGTAAATAAAGCGTTATTATGAAACAATTTTGTAATTGTAGCTATGGATACTACGTGGGAATAAGATACAGGGAGTAATTATACGATTTGGGTGTTAGAAAATAATAAAATGAGCCTTTTTCGTGAATGTTACTTTAGTTATTGTGGAAATTGTTCATGAAACCATTTTGTAAATGTAGTAACTATTAATACAACATATATACAATAGCGTTCCGGATATAAATCACATATACTACTACCCTATCTTGAGCTTAGTATTTGTTATTTATTTATTTACGAAACTAAACAGGCAATATGCCTAATTTACATAATTTTACATAAAATATATAATAATATTTAAAAAAAATTAAAACCTATATATTTAATAGCGTTCCGGATATAAATCACATATTCTACTACCCTATCTTGAGCTTAGTATTTGTTATTTATTTATTTATGAAACTAAACGTGCAATATGCATAAATTACATAGTTTTGACATAAAATATATAATAATATAAATTAAAAAAAAATTAAAACAGTCTTATTTCTAAATATTGATGTAATTTATTTAATTTCCAGGTACGAATCGTGTCAACACGCCCCCGACTGAGGTGAACACTGGCAAAACGTCGAGTAGCAGTTACCCACGGGCAACAACTCCAACAATATTTGCCCTATTAATTGTACAATTATTACGGAGTATTGGTTAAACCCTATTAAGCATACGAGAACAATATCTGTGAATGTTACACAAGTGTTGGCGTCGGCCATTTTGAATCAGAAATGTTACTTTGTTAGGTTTAGTACCTGCGCACGCGCGCGCACACACACACACACACAATGCTGCCAACTTGGTGAAAATTGTTTTTAGAATATTAAATTCGGGTAAGAATTTCAATATCTATTACTGGGCCAATACATCAAATGTGTCACAAAAATTTCAATAAATATTTACGCGTGTGCAGGTTAATGACCCCAGAATGTAATTGTATATAGCGTAATTTTAAGTTTGACTGAATGCTGTTTGAAATTAAGCAAGCGTGTGAATGGTTTAGGTTTTAATAGGGGACACACACGCAAGCCGTGGTAGCCGAATATCTTAAGTTGGGAACACTGGGGGGTTTTTGGTCTTAGGTTGGGAACACTGGAAACAGGGAATGTACGACTAGATAAGGGAATTATGTTTTTTTTATTCATTTCTTGGGTGGAAAAGATTGAGATTGACGAGGTGTTACCAACTTAAGAAACCTAATAGTGGCTTCCATGTTAAAGTGTGGTTAGAGTCGCCTATATGACGCGGTTGCCAAGTAGGTTAATGTTTTTGCCGTGACTCCACAGATGTCTCTGGTTGTTCATGAAATGACAAAAATCGTTGTACAGTTAAAAAAAAGTATTCGATATTCTAACTTATGCGCTTTCAGTGGGCAATCAGATATATATTTACCTATTAGAATATTAATTATATAATATAAATATATATATATATATATAAAAGAAACTAAAATGTGCGTCTAGTTTTGAATAGAATCATTCATCAAATTGTGATTATGTTGAACATAATCCACATTTTTGATGAATTATTGTATTTATTTTAAGTTATACGAGTCTTTCCATGATTTAGAGTGCCATCAATGTAGAACCCTTAACCTTTACTCTCAAAATTAAACCAACAATTTGTTCTACGCGAATGTCTCGATATAACAATAGCGATTCTTCAATAATTTGAAAGTCTCACCATTTTAGAAGCGTGAATGTTTTTTTAGCCTGTACATAAGTTAATATAGAAAATGATTCGCTTATTATTACAATTTTTAAATTATTTTGAGACCTGTCTGTGATTGATCTTATTATTTAACGAATAACATAAAAATAATTGATCTAAATTTATTTTATTTGTAAAAAAAAAATTAAGAAAAAAAAATTATAAGTAGGTTTGGTTAAGATGAAAATAATGTCTTCTTGTAAAATAATAATTACAATTATTAGAAATGATTAAAAAAAAATGAGGAAAAAAAAACGATATTGTACAGTAAAGTTGAAGTATATTATGAAAATATTATTATTGTAGTTAGTTATGTTTCAAATCCATTTAAAAAACTGATATAGATATGCCGCTGTAAATGTGATTGAAATAATTCAGCGAATACGTCGAATTTAATGAATTCTATCATGCTTTTTGCCATTTACTATGTTTATTCATCATTTTTTCCTACTTTATTCTTATTTTGTGTCCATCAATCGCATCATTCTCAACCTGCGTTCGAAAATTCGAATCATAATTCGAATTACCGAACGCGGCTTTGATTATTTCTTTAGCACAAAATCTAAGCAATAATAAGAATATGCGAGACGTGCAAATCTATCAGCAGATTTAAAAATATATCAACAATTGTGTCAATTTTTTGTCTCACAAATCAATTGCTCACTCGAACGAAATATTCTGGCTTCATATGAAAGAGATTTAACTAATTAACTAGTCTTTAGCTTTGTAATTATTATAATTATTTGATAAGATTTCAAAATTTATTTAAATTTTACATTCTCCATTTTATTTGTATAATATTACGCCAATACTGGTAGAATAAATAAACAATTAGCTGCCTTTTTTAAAAAAAGCTGTGCATTTTTTTACTTGAAACCCTACTTGTATTATTTATAAATAAATGTTTTTAAATCTGCATCATTTGTCAATCCCTAAATCATTCTATCATCAAAAAATAGGTACGTAATAATTTATCACGATTTTAAATATAAAAATAGAATATTTTTTTAAAATATTTTAAGACTTCAAACCCAGCAGTAAATAAATAATTAAAATATTCGTTCAAAACATCAAAATTACTAGATTATTTATGATAATAGAGCCTAAAGGCCAGAAAAAATAATAATTTTGAGATTTAAAACCATGTAGAGGGTACGCATGCTGGCAGTATTGTTGCAATCAATTGTTTTCCAAGTTTGGCAACCAATTAATAACAATTATGCAAGCTCTTCCCTAATTAGTAGTTACAAATAGGTTTTCTCATTATTAAATTAATTTAGCTACATATATTAAATAATAAAACACTAAATAAGGCAAGCTGAAACCATTGGTGGCTGTACCTATGTCTGTTTTTAATAATTCAGTCCGGCTTAGATCCTGATAACCATAGCCGAGTCATCTGACAAAAGTTTGTTATTTTTCGACTAGTTTTACAACCTTATATTAAATTTTTGGTCGAAATTCTATACAAGGTCGTCTTAAAACTAGTCGAAAAATGACGATTTTGCCAAGTTTATTGCTATTGTTGGATTTTTGCGGCAACAAAACGTATGACATTGTTATTGCGGCAATAAACGTTAACAATCGCATTCATTTACATGACAAAAGTTCGTTATTTTTCGACTAGTTTTACAACCTTTTTGGACGAAATTCTATACAAGGTCGTCTTAAAACTAGTCGAAAACTGACGAACTGTCGTCAGATGACGATTTGGCCAAGTTTATTGTTATTGTTAGGTTCTTGCGGCAACAAAACGTATGACATTGGTATTGCGGCAATAAACGTTAACAATCGCATTAATTTAGATTTACATGACAAAAGTTCGTTTTTTTTCGACTAGTTTTACAACCTTTTTGGTCGAAATTCTATACAAGGTCGTCTTAAAAGTAGTCGAAAACTGACTGAACTGTCGTCAGATGACGATTTGGCCAAGTTTATTGTTATTGTTAGGTTCTTGCGGCAACAAAACGTATGACATTGTTATTGCGGCAATAAACGTTAACAATCGCATTCATTTACATTTAAAAGTACAAAGTAGTACACAAATGTCGTTTCTATGGAAATTATGGGTCGACTATAATGTAATGAAAACAATTGCTTGTTGAAATGATATGTATTGTTGAGTTTGAAATCGGTGTCTCGTGGTTCACATGAGTGGCGCATGCGCGTCGGCGAGACGGGCAATGGCAGAATTGGGGAGAGGTGCGTCGAGCATGTTGGGTTGTTAAAGTTGGGTGGGTTTTTAACATGTAAAAAATGTGTTTTGTACTTTTATCTATATGAAATCGTAAGTTTTAATCAATAAATGAAACCGCAAACAAATGTTTTATCATAAATTTAGTGTAGTTTAGTGACGTTTCGTTATATTTTTCTTAATATTTGTCTGGTTGACAAATACTACAAGATGGCGCACCAATTAGCCCCGTCGGTCAATTGCAGTTTAGATGACATCGACCTAAGTACATTAAAAGTATGTATTTTTGTTATTTGACTGTGGTTTACGTTTATTTGAACCCTATCCCCTATCGTGCCCCTAAAAACCTGTCTGGGCGTTTAGTACCAGACCTGTAAACCCACTCGGATGAACCATCAACACTATCCAAGTTTCTTGAATTTACGTTAATTTGATAAGGAACAGTTCTTTGTTTAAACCTACGTTAATTATTAGGGAAATAGGACGATTTTGTTTTTTTTTATTTCGCCGGGGTTTTGTTGCTTATTCATATGTTTTCAGAATGTTTTGTATGGGTGTGAATCACCACTTTTATCTTGTTAAATAAAAGACATCATAGGCTTTTTATGTACTTAACTATCTTATGTTTAAAACTATACACAAAGATTTTATTCGTGGCATCTGTGTTTGTCATATTTTTGTTCGGACAATGAATGACCGTCAGTGTTTCTCTTAATTTAGGATCCGGCTGGAATTTTCGAACTTATAGAAGTCGTTGGAAATGGAACTTATGGCCAAGTTTACAAGGTAATTCTCAAATTCTTTGTTATCTATTGTTATCTTATCGTATTTTCGGAACAGAGGATCTCAAATTGCGAATTCTTCATCCTATTTATTGCTTACTCTGTAAATCCCTGTTTTTGTTTCCTCCTAATTCCTTCAATGCATCTAATATTTCTTCTCTTACATCGCTTTTTCTTCAAATACCTAATTTATTTTAATGCTTCCTCTAATTATTCTTCCTCGTCTATTGTTTCTTCCAACATTTTTTAATTCTTATTTGGCTTTCTTTTGTTATTTCTTAACATGCCTATTTTTTTCATGCTCCCAATCCATCTACTTCGTCTTCTAATGTTTCATTCTTAAAATCCTGTTTTTCTGATTCCTCCTCTAATTCTCTTCGCTTTCCACTAAGCCGATTTATAAATACAATTGTTTATGTTTGTAATATGATACAACTGTTGCATTCCAATGAGAAATTGATTATAATTGTAAATATTATTGTATATTTATGATATTATGGTTAGATTAGGTAAATAAGCTATCATACATATCGATATTATTGTTTTATATGTGACTAAATCGTACATCGTTTGGTTTTAAATACACAAACATAACATAAACATTACATTTATTCTGTTTTAAATATAGCATTCCCGCAATTGAGTCAAATATTGGTATTAGATGCTATACAACTACCGTAAAACGATATAACGCCGATTGGTTAGGCGAACAATGAAAATGGCACGCGACTTTTAATTATAAAACTAATAAATATATACATTAGGCAGAATAGTTTTGTAATTTTTTTATTGTTCGCCTAACCAAGGGGCATTATATCGTTTTACGATGGTTGTCACATCTTATAAAAGTTTTACTTTAACCGTGTAGGTATTTAAATAAAGATCACTTGATTTTACTAGCTTTAAACATATTAGATATTTAAATACTGCGCATAGGTAGGCCATTGTTGTATTTAAGGATAGAGTTGAATGAGAAACGTTTTAAAGATTGAAAATGCTTGCTAAATTTGCTCAATAAAAAGCGTGATGTGATGTTTATTGTAAATATTGCCTTATTTGTAATTATCTAAGTACAAAACTTGTTGTAATGTTGAAATTACAAACTTAAATTAGTTAATAATGTAAAATTAGTTGGATTAAGTAAAAAATCAATTGTACTATCGTCAAAATTGTAATTTGATAGTTCAGTTGGTAGAATACTCGTCCAGTAATCGAAAGGTCCTAGGTGCAAGTCCTGTTAGTCTCGTTAATTTTTTTTTAGCCAATTTGTAGATCTATAAATATTTAAACGGTTATAATTTCAAAATATTAAATATTTTGCAGCCAATTTGTAGATTTATGGATATTAAATCGCTTATAGTTACAAAATAATTATGTTTTATAGCAATATTGTAAATACAATAAAATTATTATTAAGTCCCGTTGGTCTCGTTATTTTTTTATACAATTTTTTTGAGCCAATTTGTAGATCTATAAATATTGAAACGCTTATAATTCCAAAATAATTATGTGTTGTAGACAATTTGTAGTTTTATGAATATTAAATCGCTTATAGTTTCAAAATAATTATGTTTTGTAGTAAAATTTATAGATGTTACAGATAATATTGTAAATACAATAATGAAATTATTTATTTTGTTATTAAAGAAGAATTATTATTTATAAATGAATGCAACTGATTTATATAATTTTCTATAGATGTATAAGTACTCTCAGAATATAATAACAAATATGTTGATATTATGTTAGGGTCGGCACACCAAAACTGGTCAACTGGCCGCCATAAAAGTAATGGACGTTACTGAGGACGAAGAAGAAGAAATAAAACTAGAAATAAATGTATTAAAAAAGTATTCGAATCATCGTAACATCGCTACGTATTACGGGGCTTTTATTAAGAAATCACCGCCAGGCAAAGACGACCAATTATGGCTTGTTATGGAGTACTGTGGCGCTGGTAAGTTTACGTAATACTAATTACATCAAATAATCAAATTACCTACGTAACAAAAAACCAATAAGCTTTTTCTACAAAGAATAAGTTCCTGGAATATTTGTGTCGTTTAGGTTCGGTGACGGATTTGGTGAAATCGACCAAAGGCCAATCGTTGAAAGAAGAATGGATCGCGTATATATGCCGAGAAATCCTCCGCGGCCTGTCGTATCTGCATTCAAACAAAGTTATCCACCGTGATATTAAGGGACAGAACGTTTTGCTCACTGATAATGCTGAAGTCAAATTAGGTATACGCATCTAAAACACTTCTATATCCACAAATGTTGACTCTAACATTTGTATTGGAATCGTTTTCAGTTGACTTTGGTGTATCGGCTCAACTGGATCGTACAATAGGGCGGAGGAACACGTTCATCGGCACCCCGTATTGGATGGCCCCGGAAGTGATAGCCTGCGACGAGAATCCGGACGCCACCTACGATAACCGAAGTGATCTGTGGTCGCTGGGTATCACCGCGCTCGAAATGGCCGAATCGCAACCGCCGCTATGCGAATTGCACCCGATGAGGGCCCTGTTCTTGATACCCCGCAATCCGCCGCCCAGGCTCAAAAGCAAGAAATGGGCGAAAAAGTTTCACGGTAAAAAAAAAACTCCTAATCGTGGTCTACGATTGCTTCCTACAACCAATTTTCCTAATGCTTCATCTTTTATTGCCATATCTTCTGATTCTTCTTCCTATTCTAGTATTTTTATTGCTTATTCTGTTTTTCTGATGCGTCCTCTAATCCTTCTACCTCGTCTTCAAATCCTCCTACTTCGCTCTTTCTTTAAATGTCTGTTTTCCTGATGCTCTAATTCTCCTATTTCATCTTTGAATGCTTCCAATCTTTCTTCTCTTAATTTTCAATTGCTACAATTAGTATTTTTGCTGTTCCAGGTTTTATTGAAACTGTATTAGTGAAAGATTATCACCAACGCCCCTATACGGAACAATTGTTAAAACACCCATTCATCCGGGACCAGCCTACAGAACGTCAGGTCCGTATTCAATTAAAAGACCACATCGACCGCTGCAAGAAACGTAAACAGGAAAAGGAACGCGAAGACTATCGGTACTCTGGGTCAGAGAATGAAGAGGAAGAACCTGCATTGGCTGGGGAACCCTCCAGTATTGTTCAAGCACCGGGAGGCGATACTCTCCGGAGGAACTTCCAGCAGATTCAAGAAGGCAGGACGCTCACGCAAGCAGCGGAACCACCGCCTAGGTATATCCATTTTATTGTATCTTTTTTTTTGTTAAATATAGCAATATTTTTGATAAATACAGCAACAATAATGTCTTATACCCAGGATATTAAAAGAAAGTATAGTTATCATGCAAAACTTCCTATGTATACTGTATATGTAGAGCGAAGCGCATCTTTTGTTAAATACAGCAATATGTTTGTTAAATATAGCAACATATTAAATACAGCAGTAATATATATAAATATAGCAATTTCTGGAGATTTTCATACATATCTATATTTGACTAGGATAACTCATGGTCCCCCGTGTGTCCATATCGTATACAATCCATTTTCCATCGATATAATAATGTGTATTTTAATAAATTATGTTTGTTAAATATAGCAACATATTAAATACAGTAGCAATATATATATAAATATAGCAATTTCTGGTGATTTTCTTACATATCTATATTTGACTAGGATAACTCATGGTCCCCGTGTGCCCATATCGTATACAATCTATTTTTCATTGATATAATAATGTGTATTTTAATAAATTATGTTTGCGGCCCTTTTGACCAAGGATATTCGTTGTTTTAATTATAGAAGTGGCCGAAATAAAGACAGAGAAGAAATTCCAGAACCTGGTCCACCCGCTCGACCCCCCATACCTCAAAGACTTATTGTTGTGCCTGATCCACCTAGCAGGTATAGGTAATAATATTGCTTTGTTTTTTTCTTTCATTTATTTATTTATTTAATTATTTTACTTCACCTATTAGAACTAATCCTATTATATTTATTTAATCATTGCACTGCAACGCACTTAGAACGCACTTGTTACATTAGACAGTTTTTATTTACCACTGAGAAAAATATTAAAAAAAAGCTATTAATTGAACATTGGAAATGAATCTCAGTAGTAAATAAAAAGAGTCTATATTATTATTTACAGATAATTTTTATAAAATTAAAATATGTATGATTCGTATCGCCGATCTTATAAACATCTAATAATTAATATATTTGGGACATTATATTTATTTGTTAAGTAAATTTATTTAATTAGCGACTGTTTTAATTGCTTGATTGCTCAGAAGATTAGTAAAAATTAAACACAGTAATTTTGAAATTTAAAATATTCAATAAAATAATTGTTGTTTTTTACCCCATTAGAAATTAAAAAAAAAAACTAGTTAAAGGGCCCGAAAAAAAATAGAAAAAAATTAATGTTTTAAAAAAACGGTAATTTTGAAATTTAAAATATTCAATACAACAATTGTCCTGTTTTTTTACCCCATTAGAAATATATTTAATGTATTAAAAAAATCTACAATATAGAAGATATTTTATGTATATGTAGACTCTTCAGATTGAACCTAAATGCCATAACTAATTATATTAATGATTAAAAATATGCAATAAAACAATTTCTTTCATTTGTTTGTCCACATGTTTGGATTATATATTGAAAATTCGAAGACAATAAAAGTGTTTTTAATATTTTGTATTAATTATAAGTTCGCTGTATGGTAAGCTGCAGGCATTAGTGCGTGCACCTATGCTTGTTTATTATTTGATATCACTGAATTGTTTAGAGTGTCCTTATCTTCATATCAAGTTCAACAACAACTCGTATGTTTATAAGATCGGGTTGTAGTAGCTGTATTTAAACTGTAGATAGTTTTACAATAATGTATATTGTTGACAGACCCTTACCTCCAACTCCAAGAAGTGGTGGTAACAGTTCACAACCTCCACAACCACAACAACCTCAGCGAAACTCACAACATATGTTTAAACCTATGGTGAGTTGTGCCACAACAACGTAAATCATAGCGCATCTGCTGCACCACAAAAAATATTTTTGTTTTTCGCATCGCATCGCTTACATATTTCCTAAACAAATGCAATACACATCTCTAATTTCAGCTGTATTTTCTATTTATTTCATGTTCGATGTTTCACTAATCACACAGTTGCCACCGAGGAAACCTGAGGTGCGTATTCACACCTATTGTTTTACACAAGTTTCGCTATTCACATTGCACACAACTGTTCACGTAATCAACTTTAAATAAACATTACCGAAAATACACTTTCATTTACAGGATTTAGATATGCTTGCTGCTCAGTTAAACGAACTTGGCGTCGTGCAACAGAACCAACAACAGCAACCGGAAGCGCCACCGCGCAACAATCGCAACAACAGCAAATCACAATCACAAGTTAATAATAATGTTCCTCCGGTGACTAGTTCGGCAGTCAATCACAGCTCTTCGACAAGCATAAATGCACCAACCAGCAATATCTTAGACCCCTTGGTGGATTCGGAATCCGACTCTGAACCGGAGGACAACGGCAGGGTTAGAAACGACGGCACTTTACTAGCGAGCGATCCTCCGAAACCGCTGTGAGTATCCGGGATTTTTTGGCAATCTTCGGTAACTTATTTTAATATGAAAATTATACCACCTTTTGGCAATAGTTTAAGTTGCACTTTAAGTTCTGACTATAATTTTATTATTAAAATTAGAAATGCTAAAGTTCTCAACTATTTAAGCTAGTTATATATATTACTAATCCTGTTTGTATTACCTCTTTTTGCTTTATTTTAATATTCCTCTCTTTCTATTCTTATTACTATTTCTGTATGATCTCTGTATTCTACTTATTGTATTATTTCACCTTCTTCTTCGATTTCTGTCTTTTGTTTGGTTATTTTTTGTTAGTCCCGAGTTCTCTTACAGGCCTGGTCTAGGCGTGGTCGCCGAAAGTACGCCCAGTAGCTCGAGTCCAGGCGCCACGGGGTCGGGGAGTGGCTCAGGGGGCGGAGCCCCAAACAGGCCACTCCCACCGACACCAGACGATGAGGAATCACAGGGAGATCGCACACTTGTTATGAAACGGGTAAGTTCTATGTTGGTTAAACACATTTAACATACATTACATTAGATAAACCACATATTTATTTGTTTTTAAACATTTAAACAAAAACGGCGCATGCTTGATTCTTTAATTTGGCCCTTTGATACTTAGGGTATATAAATACTCCTTAAGACATTACTGGTTTGCATGCAATATTATTTTTACAATAAGAAATCTAAATTTCTGTTATTAATATTTAATATTTGTCGTTTTGAAATATTGCGTAAAATAAAGACTTTTCGGTGGGATCAAAATTATCGTTTGTGTAAATTGGAATTGACCGGTTCGTTTTGGTAAAAATTCTGTTTGGTTGTTCCGTGTTTTTTTGGCACATTTAATCCAAAAATCAACACAAAACAGCAGTCAGCAGCCAGTCGTCACACAAGAGAAGACACTGATGAAGCCACATTGCTCAAAGATTGGGACTTTGCACGATTTTTCCCTAACAAATTTCAGTCTCAAAACTCAACATCATCCCCAGCTGACTCGTCATCAACGTCAACATCAAGTAGCTCGAACAAACTCGACTCAAAACCCAAAATTATCACCCACCGTCGCGTTGAATCAGACGCGAAAATATCCACGCCATTCTTTCGCGGATTTCGCCGCGAAAACTCTGATTTCTTTCCGTTAAGTTCCGCCCGGCATTCCGCTATTTTCGTTGACCGCAACGTGAACCCGTTGCGGTCAAGCGGTTTTTTTAATAACCGTCGGGGGTCAGATGCGAGTATTCCTCGCGGGGAGCCAATATTGACTGATTTTGTTAAAACTAATTCGGAGTCGCCAAGTTCGTCGCCGAATCGGGATGATTTGAACGCGTTGAAAAGTATTGGATTGTTGAGAAACGACGGTGGGAAATTAGATTTTTTGAGGCCTAGACGCGAGAAAACTGAGTCGGATATTGTGTTGCGGAGCTCTGCTGCTCGACAAGGGTTGCGGGATAATTTAGAGGCACGTCGGAAAGAAATGGAGGGTAAATTCTCGAGGGAAGCGAACGATATGCGACGTAGGAACTCGCGACCCATTGATTTGAACTCGAGCGGATCTGTTGCGTCGCCGACGCAGTCTTGCGATGCCGGAGAGTATTTATATTTGCAGGTAAACGGCCTTTGTAGATTATTAAGTTCCACACGGCGTAGACTTCTTAAATAACTTTTAAATAAAAAAAACATTAATAGTGTTTGTTGTTACTAACGTGTCTTCTGCAAGAATTAACAATTAACTAAGAGATATTGCAACTTCATTAGATTCGCTTCTTCATTTATTCTTCGTAGTAATTCTCCGCTATTTTGTTTTTAAAACTAAATTTTAAATACTAAGTATGGGAGTGAGTGTTGGGTATGGAAGACGAAGCAATTGCAGTGGAAATGAAATTAAGTTCTGCTTTTGGGGTAATAATACGTTTATATTTAAATTATGGTGCTTAAAATTATATATCTAAATATTTTGTTCTGTTTGTGGCGAAGGTGCTAATTGGGGCAAACTTTAATTAAATATTTCTAATTGTTAAAACAATTTAACGATACGTTAATTTAGCTTTTTTTTTACACTACTAAGTATAAATTGTGTTGCTTCTGACGACTTTAAGCTTAAATCCTGTGACTAAACTAAATTTCCCTGTGAATTTATAACAAACAGCATGATCAGTGTGTGGTCTTTTATCTAACAATTTCTGCATCAACATATCCTAAAACGATGCATATAGAATTTCGACTGCCAGGCATGAAGATTGCTGCAACGACAATTGCGACAACAGACGATCAATTAGAAGCATGAAAAATTCGAAAAAAAAAACAAAATTTGGCGACGACTGGTTGCTACTGCTGTTTGTTCCGTCGAATTTGTTTGTCCGCTCCATTTTTGGTTTGTTACATTGTTTATTTGTGTACTAACTACTTTTTTTTTTTTTATACATAATCTAATGTTTGTGTGCTTATGTAAATAATTGTGCTTGTTTTACGAATATAATAAGAATTATATTCATTTGTGACGTCACGAATGAGAATTATCCGTACGAATTTTAATGTATTTCCAATTGATTGAATCTATTAGCAGGGACGTGGTGCACCTGGAGAAGGTACAAGAACGTCTAGCGTTCTTCCGGACCTTTTAAGTCAAGCTAGTGCTAGTCCAGGCACGCCATCTGCCCGGGACAAGTCGCAAAGCGAAGAGGTATGTTATTTGGTTCAGTTTAACCGTTTAGTAACGTTTTATTCTAGTATTAGTACAGCAGAACTTAACTTAGATTAAACTAGTTAGCTCAATACATTCAATTAATAATTAATTTGGTTAAAATCGCTAAATCATTGGTTGTTTTTAACGTTTGTGTGTGTGTTTGATAGACCATTACCACATTTTCTAAACTGTCCGCCATTTTGTTGAACTTAAAGTTCGTGCGACCAATCACAATGGCGCGTTTGTGTTTGGAAAATGTTGTGTTTTTCTCGCGTGTTTTACTGAAAAACTGTAATTTTTTGATGGTCGAATGCCGGTCTGATGTTTAACGGAAGGTCAGTGCGTCTCCATCGCTGTATTCATTTTGTGTGTGTTAATAAGCACACGCCATTTTGTTTTTTTTTTTTTTACCCCGTTTGACTAATGTTGTGTCTTTCTCTTTGGTTTTTTCGCTAACTGAGAGTTCGTGTCCCGTCCTCATATAAAATAATAACTGTAAGTATGTTATAAGCGTTACTACACAACATAATTAACCCATTTTTATTGTTTATTACATTAATCATTATTATTATTATTATTTAGCAATTAGTTTTTTGTTGGTATGGGAAAAAAACTGACGGGAAAGACTAATACATTTTATTTGTTTAATTTTATTATTTTGGTTTGATATTAATTTTACGATTCTGTTACTTTAGTCTTGATCACTGTTTTCGTTCATAACGTTCAAAATTCACCATTTTCGCCGAGATATTTAAATATTATGTGGAAATGAGAGATCTCATTTATGTTTCAATTAAATATCTTTTTCTCATGACGGAAATGGTGAATTTGTGACCTAAAGATATTTAAGGTAGCACAATTCTTCCACGTTTTTAACACCAAACTCTGCATGGCACTTAACACTTATTGCCTGACGCTTCTTTCATAAACCCATAATTGCTGATGTTACAACTTTTCATCTAGATGAATGTCCTCATGTTACAGAGAAACGATTCACACAATTTTGATTTAGTTCAATCCTAGTTAATATTTTCTTTCTTAGTTCACTGTTGTTTGATGTTTCACTATCCTATTATATATCAATCACACTAAGTAGATTCTTTTAGTACAGTGTACAAGTTCTACAATTTTTTTAAACAGTGTAATAGTTACAAATTCCATAAATGAATTCAAATATTTGTTATGTTTAATTTAATCAATTTGGGGAATTTTCTATAACGTCCCGAACCATCCTTATTGCTCAGAAATTTAAATAATTTTATATTTAAATAACGTATCATATAATTCTTTTAGATAGTTTTGAAACAGTTTAATGTTTAAAATTATCTGTAGAACTTGTGCATATTCCCGTAAATCCCCGAAAATCCGAAACTAATATTGGTTTGAATGTATTTGCAGTACCGACAAGCAGTAAGCCCCCCGTCCCCGTCTGTTTCGGTGACGGCAGGGGTACCCATAAATAAAAGTACCCCACCCCCCTTAAATGCGTTTGCCTTGCAACAGAAACAACGGTCCTTCTTAACGTTCGGCTTCAGCGCCGGATCAGGTCCATCACGACGTGAATCCCATGTCAATGTTAACGTCACACCGACGTCGCACGACGTCTCATCCGACACACCCGAAATACGGAAATATAAGAAGCGGTTCAACTCGGAAATCCTTTGCGCAGCTCTTTGGGGTAAGCATTTAATAATTTACTAGGTTAACCCGTTGGGCACCATATGCCCATATCATAAACAGAATACAGTCTATTCACCGATACATCTTGTCTAATTCCTGCAAACATCATCTGCGTGTTTTTTCTATATTTAATTTTGTTTTTTGCCCTTCACATTTAAACTTAGGTACTGCTTCTATTTTGGTATTCATTATTCACTTATAATATAATTATGTTGATGTTTAAGAATGTAGTATTTGAATTTAAATACAACTAAGGACGCTACTGTAAAGGCCATAGAGGCATATAAACCAAGCGTTCTACATATATATATATATATATATATATATATATATATATATATTTGTATCTGCGTATTTTTTCTATGTATATTTTTGTTCGTTTAGGTGTCAATTTATTAATAGGAACCGAAAACGGTCTAATGTTGTTAGACCGTTCTGGCCAAGGTAAAGTGTATCAGCTGATCTCCAGGCGTCGCTTCCAGCAAATGGAAGTGCTGGAAGGTCAAAATATTTTGGTAACCATATCCGGTAAGAAGAATCGCGTTCGAGTATACTACCTCAGTTGGCTTAAGAGCAAAATCCTGCGGACTGACGGCCTTAGCGACGTAAGCTTACCATTCGAAAATCTCCCGTTAAACCTCTGAACTTTAACCGACAGTCGTATTTAATTTTAGCAAGTCGAACGACGTAACGGCTGGATAAACGTTGGTGACCTTCAAGGTGCTGTCCACTTTAAAATAGTTAAATACGAACGAATAAAATTCTTGGTAATTGCGTTAAAAGACAGTATTGAGATATACGCGTGGGCTCCAAAGCCTTACCATAAGTTTATGGCGTTTAAGACATTTGGGGAGTTGACGCATCGACCGCTTTTAGTAGATTTAACAGTGGAAGAAGGTACTAGGCTCAAGGTCATCTATGGCAGCGCCGACGGCTTCCATGCGGTCGATCTGGATTCGGCCAGCGTCTACGATATCTACCTTCCAAAACATGTAAGGCTTTGTTGTTTTTTTTTTATATCGATAAAAATGCACGAATTCGGACATTTGCTTACAACGCTTGCAATTAAGTACGAAATAAATCTAGTCTAACCCGTAAATTTTAACCATATTTGAACTCGAGTTCCAAGAAAGTGCATTTACAATCATTTGTTGCACGATTAACCGGTAGTTTATCCGATATGCCCATCGGAGCCCATTGTACTGGTAAAGAATGTCGGATTAATATAAATACACCGAACCTTACCACTTTTCTTAATTCGAGAAACGCAGGATGAAATTAATTTTTGTTTTATCATACGCTAATAATACGAAACATTATAAATATAGTGTTTAGATTGCCATGGATTCGCATGTAGCTTAATAAATCGGATCATCTGTTATTTTGACAGGAAAACAATTAGATAAATGACATCTCAGAATATTTCTGTAGAGTATTGGTTAGTTTGATAGCAGGTTTTGGTTATATATATATAGTGAAAACTGCGTAAAAGAAAATTGAGTGCAGGCCACTCCAGATATTTTTTAAATAAATATGGCATCCATAGACTTTTGTACGAAATTATATATATATATATATATATATATATATATATATATATATATATATATATATATATTGACTAATTAGCCTCCTGAAGAAGACAATTTTACTGTCGAAACGTTTGATTAAATAAATTTAACAAATAGTTCCAGTCTAATTTTTAATTCAACATAAAAATTAATGTTATGTTTATAGTAGTGTTATATGAATTGAAAATCTTGAATATATAATTTCTGGACGTAAGTACTAATTATTCAATTTTATTTTTGTTATATGTTTTTTAAATTATCAGTTACTATATATTTATGAAACCTACAAAATTTGTTTTAGGAGTTATATATCATCGGGAAAATAAAATTCTATTGAAGTTTTTTAATATCTTGGAAGACCGGCTTTTTTTTTTTCATTTTATCGCACGAATATGTATTTAGTTTTGCATTTGTAGAATAGCTTTCTGCATGTTTAACACCTACGTACGAAAAATATGACACAAATGTTAAACATAGATTTTTCTATTAAACCCTTTCAGATCCAAGGAGTTATAACTCCGCATTGCATCGTCACATTGCCTAATAGCAATGGCATGCAATTACTATTATGCTACGACAATGAAGGTGTTTATGTGAATACGTACGGTAGAGAATCGAAGAAAATTGTACTTCAGGTATGTTTTTTTTTTTTTTTAATGGGAGAAGTGATTCAGGGATTTGAAATGGTTTGATTCCAGTGGGGTGAGATGCCTACGTCTGTAGCCTATATTGGCACCGGGCAGATCATGGGTTGGGGCAATAAAGCAATTGAGATTCGATCGGTGGAATCGGGTCATTTGGACGGAGTGTTCATGCACAAGAAGGCGCAACGTTTGAAGTTCTTGTGCGAGCGAAACGACAAAGTTTTCTTTAGCAGTGCAAAGAGCGGTTCTTCATGTCAAATATATTTTATGACACTGAACAAACCGGGCATGGCGAATTGGTAACGCGCGCGAGTGAATTTTTTTTATAAATATTTATTATAAAATGAAGAGAAAACAATTGTTTTTAAATTTCTAAATGAAGAGTCACCTTGCATTTTATTATTTACATTTCATAGTTGTTTAAGTTTTTAATATTTACTAAGTGGTGTGACATTGAGATAAAGCAATAGAACAAAAATCACGAATCTTCGCCATAAATTTTATTGTTTTTTTTTTGTATATCATGTCAATCAAAATTAACCCTTCAAGACCGTCGGTGGTCGACAGAAACCTAATAATATGAACCGGTCTTGATGTGTTGAACAGAGAGATTCGTGAAATTTTGTATTTTTTTAATATGAACATTCGTACAAAACATTTTTTAATTATTAAATTAAATAGATAAATAAATAATAATAGTCATTTCGGGATTTAAATTAGAGAGTCCGAATGTTTTGTGAACAAATTAGTCGAAAATGGTTGTGCCAAACTCGATACCAAGGTATATATATATATAAATATATAAACCCTTGACAAGAATCACAAACCTCTTTATTTGAAAATTCATGAGACAACTGTTGTCTTAGACAACAGATGCAACCGTCAAAATAAAAATGCTCACTAATCGAATCGTTAACGATTCTGCTAAATCCCATGTGTAACATCAGCAGGTGCTTAAAACGGGCGGAGCCCCAGGTGTACCAGAAATTAGGACCCCGCCCCCCCAATTTTGTAAATAGTTTAACTTTAGGTTTAGAATATCTGTGACATGTGGCCCCGGCGCAGCGATATTTCGGCGTTGCCCGATTTTAAAAATCAATTTTTTTACTAACTCAACTAGTAATAATGAACATTTTGTATATTTTACCGGGGGCAACCGAGGTGTCGGTGTGTGTGCGTGTGCACTGAGTGTCGCAAATGTGGACAAATGCACCGCGTTTCTGATTGAATGATGCGTAGCATAATTTTACTATATTAATAAAGTTTGTAATAATATTAATAATTCCGATTTTTTCAATACGTTTGCACACACACATTAAGGAATAATCATGAGAAATAAAAAAAAAACATAGTTACAAATTTTATACTAAAAGAAACAATATATATATTTCCTTAAATATAGTTAGTAGCATTTGCAAAACCCAGTCATTTCTGTAATTGTCTTAGGTTTAAGATGATGTGAAACAAAAACAGGTTTTAAATTTATTTTAGGAAGTTTTTGGTGCAATTAAGACTGTTTTTATATATCGCATCCGGTGAATACGTTTCTTAAAATACAGCTTTTTTCGTTATAGGCTTATCGATTCTTCATTTCTTTTATATTAATCTTTCCAAAGAATTCGGTAGTGTGATTTTTTTTTATATATACATAAAATTTTTATTAATTAATATTATTATAATTATTGTATATCCCATATCCTACATTATGAAAAATTCCAAATATAAATATTATATCTATATAAAAAATACTTTTATTCAGACAGAAACTCAAGTGTGTAACGTACAAAGAAATACACTTTACTTAGATAATTAGTAATCATATTTTATTACAGTAAACAATAATATTAATCAAATACAAAGACAAGGATAATTGTAGTTGATACATTGTTAACTTTAGCTAAACGACGTCTGTAATACTATTTAAACCCATGCGCATGCGCAAATCTACTTTAAATAGAACTAGGCTTCGTCTAACCAGAGCAAACAATCACTGAGAGTTCATTTACTTCCTGGACTTCTTACGCGACGAGCCACGATCCCCGCTATCCTCTCTACTGCGTTTCTTGTCACTCGACGAACTCTTATGATGGTGGTGTCTGTCTTTCCCTTTAGACGAGTGATGCCTATCCTTCGACGGGCTATGTTTATCCTTCGACGAGCTATGCCTATCCTTAGAAGGACTATGCTTCGACGGACTACTACTACTGTGCCTAGACTTCGATGAACTGTGGCGATCATGCGACTTGCTCTTATGATGGCTAGAATGTTTGGAATGTGTATCATTTCTCGGTGGTTCCCCCCCTTTTCGCGTATCAAATTCTTGATAATTACTTCTTTCCCTATCTTCCTCCTCAGCCTCACGTTCCAAATCAGACCAATCCTTCCCAGATTCCTCATCCGTAGCCAACGACTCTTCACTCTCAGTATCCCCTTCCGTATCCCCCTCCGAATACTCTGAATCATCATCAGTTTCCACCACACTACCAGCGTCTGTTGGCTCATACGCATCATCCTCTTCCTCCTCCTCATCTTCCGCTTGATCCTCATTCTCTGATTCCGGGTCTAAAAAGGTCCATCCACCACTCTCAAAGAAACCTTCTGGGTCGTCCGTAATCGTTTTCATGATCTTAGTCCAGTTAAGCGATTGAATACCTTCCGAGTATCTAATATCGCAGGAATTCAACCATTCTTTCACGTGATCTAACATATTCATTGGGATCGCGTTGACCATCGCTATTTTTTTGTTGTAATCTTTAAACACGAAGATCATATCAAAGTTTTTCAAATGGAATTGGACACGTTCGAAATGCACTAGTTCTACGTCGTCGAGTGTTATTACGAATGGTGGCCATTCGGTGAGAGTGACTAAACTGCCGCTGGTTGGCTGGAGAAGGACTGTGCTTCGGAATGGGGCGCCAGGGAAGCCGAGCTCTCTGAACGGGGTGTCGAATTCTATTTCTTGTTTGGTCATACTTTCCACCTTTTCGCAGAAGCTTTTAAACGCTGTTTTTAATTTGTGTCGCAACTCTCGTTCGGACTGCTCCGCCGCTAAGTCATCGCGATCATGCATATGTTGATGTTTACCCAAATCGGTTGTAATTTCACCGACTTCCGTGTAGAATTGCACGTCGACATGCTTTTTCTTGCCGAACATAATCGCATGCTTTAAATGGAAATGCAATAAAATGATCATTTCACCATCGCAAGGTTGAAAGAACGCATTTTTAATATTGTTGTACAGTATATCAACTTTGTCGCCGCGCACCGAAGTATACCGGAAGCCGTTAGTATGCGCTTCTAAAGATCCGGTCATACGTTTGGTAACAATATTGGGCCGGATATACAAATCTTTCAATTTGGGATTACCCTTGTTTTGACTTAGCACCAAAGTATCTTGTTTTACTAAATCTTCCTTTTCGCGTTCCTCAGCTTCACGATTCTTGAATTTCTTCTGGACTTCCTTAATCAATCGAAACGCTGTGTTTAAATTAGACGACGGCGGAGATATCTCGCCAGGCTCTTTAGTATTAGTACTCCTATACGTAACTTCTTTAACAAAAGTTGCATCCGGTTGTAGATAAGTTCCCCCCTCATTACGGCCCATAGTGGCACCGGGATGAAAAAAATTAATACGCAAATAAGTGTAATCGCCTTCAACCGACTGGGAGATATTTTTAATAGTAGATATATGAAAAGGGACAGGAATGCCGAACACGGGTAAAATAACCGTTTCGTATTTACGGTCGACGTACAGTTTAAGATCCCTCACTTCCGGTTCACGTGGCATTTGATTTACGCTTTTATAACTGACTGTATTCTTTCGGACTTTCTCAGCTTCTTTGCCGCTCGACTGTTTCGCTAAACGTTCTTTAGCTTTCTCGTTTAATTGAGACGCTAATTCTTTTTGATGTAATTTACGTTTTTCTTCCGCTGACTGTTCCGAACGTAATTTTGATTCTATAACCGCTGTCCGTTTGCCACGTCCAAGTATTTCGTGTTTTGGGGTATTTTCCTTTTCGTTGTCTTCCTCCTCGTCGTCTTCCTCTTCGTCTTTTAGGAATATACCGATGTTTTTGATTTTTTTCTTGGAATTGGTTAAGACAGTCGGAGGTGAACCGTCGTTTACCATAACTGTGTCACCTATGAATAGCGCGTAGATTTTGCCTTCTTTGTCGGTAGCGTCCGGGTTTTTTAAGTTGTTAAATCCAATGTTTATGTTAAAGATCATTCCTTTTTGGAGGATTACTGTTGTTTTGGGGCCGATTAGTAGGGAACTTTCACGGAATTCAATGCCCATGCCGAAGCCGAATGTTTTTGTTAAACTATTGGCGAGATTCGGTTTTTCTTTTTTGGCGTAATTATAGACAGCGTCATAAACTTCGGATAGTTTAGTGCCGGCTTGTAGTTTTTTGAAGACTTCCTCCTCTAATGTTACAAGGAATGTGTAGTTGTTTTGGACTTCGTCGGAGGGGTTTACTAGTAAAGTCCGGACTATATTTGAGCAGTAAGACTTGTAGCGTATACCCAGCGAGCAAACAATAGACCCGAAATGTAAAATATTTTTGTCGCAAACGACAGAGAACTTTAAATTGTAATTTCCACCAGATTGGATAATAGCTGGATAGCACATATCCACCTGATTTACATCGACGCCCGAAACGTATTTTTTATCCGTAATAGCCGACTCAACTCCTTCAGATAATTTACTATGTTTAACTTTTTTATCAGAGTCAATAATTTCCATGATTTGATCTTTCAGGAATTTAGTGAAAACATCAACAGTGACATTACTAGCTTTTTTAATCGTAATTAATTCGGAGTCCTCTTTTGGTGCCATTAACAAAGCGGCCGCAGGGCTAATGTCAATATTAGTGAAATTCTCTTTTTTAATCGCATCGCGCCAACTATCCATAAACTCGCCCGAATAATTATCTTTCGAGAACACCCCGATAGCCTTACCATCCTTGCTGCCTTTAATCGCGGTTAAAAGCTGTTTGAAATTAATCGCGTCTTTATTCGTGCGATCGCGCACCAATAACTTAATCGGAACGATGCTATCGTCGTCTTTGATCGACCGGAAAAAGTCGATTTTCTTTTTGCTCGCGAGAAAATGCGCAGATTCAGCCGCTAGGACAACGATTGTGTCCGTTAATTCGTAGCCGAACAGCCATGTTTGCAGCGCGGCCGACTTGGAGTAGACTACGTCATCGTCTGCGCCGACGGCGGTGACCAGACAGTCCATTTTGCCGAATCCATCGGTGGTTGGGGTCGCATTCCGCCAGGCGTCATATAACTTCTTCAACCGGCGTAAGAACGTGTCTTTATCCAAAGATATACTCGACATGGTTCAACTGTCACAAACATTTTTTAATTTAACACATCCTAAAAATCGAAAATTTAACTCTTACCTAAGTGAACAACGTCTTGATGATTTTTTTCTACAACGTGCAACGGATGGGCGGCTCAGTGTGTATGGCGTTTGTTGCACAAAATTGAGGTTAATACTTATTACGTCTCAATTTTTTCCATTATTACTGCAGATACGCCAACAATTAATCAATAATTAGTGTAATTTTTTTTTTGTTTAATTGTTTGTACTACTTACTCGTTTTTAAAACCAAATAGTTCTGTTTATTTTACATTTAATATAACACACTACACACCTTTCCCGCTCCGCAACACTCGTTTATTTCACAATAGAACCATTTTTGCCAACGAAATACAACTGGGGGGATTTTCTTTTTCATATATTGGCAACACTGGTACACTGTATTCCTACGCGGTATATTTTGCAGCTCGCCTTACGTTTACAAAGTACCGTAGACTCTAAAGCACTCGGTTGTGTGTGTCTGTAGCATTCTCGGATCGAAAAATGTGTTAGTCACGTCACCCTGAATCCAAAAATATATATAACTTATATACTTGGATGTTAGTCGTCGATCAAATTTGAGCCCTTTACTCCTCTGAAGGTACCGGAGCGATTTACACCAAATTTGCTACACATATTAATTGGCATCCCATTTGAATCCCCTCGCAATTTAAACCCAATCACCCGTATACTTTTCGAGTTATAGGGCCCCAAAATTTAGAGCCCTCCTTAATACTACCCTTATAAAAATAATTAATACACCCAAAAATTCTACTAATAATTCTAAGATATTTTATATCTACAAGATTTTTTCATATTGTTAACCCAAAGGCCATAAAAAATTAAATTAAATATTATAATTTTGAATTTCAAATTATGCAGTAAATATCTATAACATTTTTTTAAATTGTTAACCAAAAGGCCATAATAATTAGAAACCGATGCTCGAAACGCATATATGAACGCATAAGTGCGTTGTACCTAAATTTGTCTAAAAGGGATTATTTTAAATTAAGGGAACCCTATTTCAATGTTGCCAATAATCTACGACAAAATAGTTAACTAATTTTTAAAATTGTTAACTAAAAGGCCATAATAATTAAAAACCAGTGCTCGCATCGCATATATGGACGCATAAGTGCGTTGGACCTAAGCTTGCTTAAAAGGGATTACTATTACATTCAGGGAACCTTATTTCAATATTGCCAATAGTCTACGACGAAATATCTAACTAATTTTTAAAATTGTTAACCAAAAGGCCATAATAATTAAAAGCCGGTACTCGCATCGCACATATGAACGCATAAGTGCGTTGTACCTAAATTTGTCTAAAAGGTATTATTTTTAAATTGAGGGAACTTTATTTCAATGTTGCCAACAATCTACGACAAAATACCTAACTAATTTTTAAAATTGTAACCAAAAGGCCATAATAATTAAAAACCAATGCTCGCATCGCATATATGGACGCATAAGTGCGTTGTACCTAAAGGGATTACTATTACATTCAGGGAACCCTATTTCAATATTGCCAATAGTCTACAACAAAATACCTAACTAATTTTTTTAAATTGTTTACCCAAAGGCCATAATAATTAAAAACCGGTGCTCGCATCGTATATATGGACGCATAAATGCGTTGTACCTCGTCTAAAAAGGATTACTTTTACATTTTACATTCAGGGAATTCTATTTCATTGTTGCCAATAGTCTACGGCGAAATACCTAACTCAATCCGTTCCTCTAAAGGACAATTTCTGTTATATGTCTAAACATATAACAGAAATTGTCTCATTTTACATAACTAACGTATCTTTTGTACTTATAAATTATATATATTGACCATTTTTTAAAATTTTAAACTTGTTTGGTGTAAACCTAAATTTCCCTAACTTATTAAAATCAACATTAAACAAAAATCCAATACGACTTTTTAAAATGTCGACTGGATTGAGATTTGGTGCTCATTTGCGAGAATTAAGAATTCATTTGTGCCAAACTAGTGAAGCTAGTCAAGGAGTCAGGTATTAGTAGTTACATATGTAAATGTCAAAAATAAATGTAGGTTATGTAACTTTTAGAGAATTTATTAAAAAGAAATATGTTGCACTTAAAATTGATAACCCTAAGTTTCCAATTTTAATTCGTGAATGCTCTGGCGTACAGCCTCGCTTATGGGCGAGATATGGTGAGTGGGACTACTACTTAGTGCGGAGGGAGAAATAGTCCCTAAATTCTTGTAATTTCTTTGTAGATATGGGTAAGGAGTGTACAGTGTCGCTAGCTAATTGTGCGCCTGATGATGTAATGAAGCAGATTGAAAATATGTCGCACAAGTAATTTAACCATTTAGTAGTTTATTTGTAAATATGTTACATAAAAATAAAGTTATTTAACAAATTAATTGTATTTAATATGGTGGTAAACCGAACATTTCCGGTTTTAGTTCTTCTATTGAGTTTAGAACTAGTGTCGCTTCTTTTTGAAACTCTGGGCTAATTACCGCTGGGTCAGGGACCATAATGCATTGCATTCCTGCACTTATGGCCGCTTTGACGCCATTAGGCGCGTCTTCTAGTACCAAACACTGAAAACAAAATACCTTAAATTTTTTTTAATTTTCTTTTAAATTTGTAACTTACATTTGAGGGTTTTGGTGAATCCGCGAATCTTTTAGCGCAAATTAAAAATATATCTGGACTCGGTTTGCCGCTCTTGACCTCAGGATCTGAGCCCCCAGTCACTTTATGGCTAAACATTGCGAAAAACGGGCCATGATTTTGCACTTTTAAGTCGTACGATTCTTTAGATGAAGACGTTGCAACAGCAATAGGCACATTATGTTTGTGTAAATGTTGCACGAATTTTTCTATACCTATTTATAAATTACGCATTAGTTGTTTTTTTTTGAAAGTTGGTAGTAATCTACCTGGTAGAAAACCAGCATTAGGCAACAGTAATTTTGATTGTTCGTTAAAATAGTCGTTAAATTTTTCAGGGGTAATCGGTAATTTCATTTCTTTTACCGCAATTTTACAAGTTTCTTCTTGATGTGTGCCCAAAAGTTTTCTAGCTATTTCATACGTATAAACACTGCCGTATTGTTTAGCGATTTTAATTATCGCGCTCTTATAGATTTTCTCTGTGTCTATAAACAGAAATAACACTATATTATTTACCTGGCATTAATTTTGCGGTAGGCATCAGTAATAATTGTTGCGCCATCGCTTTTTCTCGATATTCCTCAGCTGTTATAGGCAAATCTAACAATTTTACAATTAGCTCCGATACTTCCGTCCCCGTTAAACCCATCAATTGCCGTTTTATATCCGCTGTATAAATTTTCCCGTACGCATCGACAACATTCTGAGTTGATATCGTATAAAGTGTTTCTGTATCTGTAAATTTTGCACTTTTATTACTCTCGATGTATTAATAATTTGAAAAAATGGCAATTTTTTGTATATTGTTTTTAATTTTGATAAAAAATATATATATTTTTTTTTATGGCCTTTGGGTTAACAATATGAAGAAATCTTGTAGGCATAAAATATCTTAGAATTATTAATAGAATTTTTGGGTGATATAATTATTTCTATAAGGGCAGTATTAAGGGGGGCTCCAAACTTTGGGGCCCTATAACTCGGGAAGTATACGGGCGATTAGATTTAAACTGCGAGCGGATTCAAATAGGATACTTAATAATAGGTGTATTAAATTTGGTGTAAATCGCTCCGGTACCTTTAGAGGAGTAGAGGACACAAATTTGGTCTTACGATCGAGCGACCCCTAACAATATTCAATATTTTTTTATGGCCTTTGAGTTAACAAAATGAAAAAATCTTGTAGACATAAAATATCTTAGAATTATTAGTAAAATTTTTGGGTGTTTAAATTGTTTTTATAAGGGCAGTATTAAGGGGGGCTCCTAATTTTGGGGCCCTATAACTCGGGAAGTATACGGGCGATTAGATTTAAACTGCGTACGGATTCAAATGGGATGCCAAATAATATGTGTAGCAAATTTGGTGTAAATCGCTCTGGTACCTTCAGAGGAGTAGAAAGCACAAATTTGGTCTTACGAGCGACGACTAACATATATTTATATAAGTTATATATATATATATATATATATATATATATATATATATATATATATATATATATATATATATATATATATTTGGAATCAGGGTGACGAGACAAACACTTTTTGTTAAGGACATTTTTAGATCCTTAGTAAATTTATCCAATATATTTCCAAAGAATAGTCATTTGGGACAAAATTTACTATAATTTACTTTGTCACCTCGATATAGTCCTTATTTTTATATTAAATGGACAATTTAAATTAATACACGATCCAATATAGTTCTAAAGTATATTTATATACGTATTAAACAAAATAGACATTTAAATTGTCCCGCCACCCGATCTAGTTCTAAAGATAATAGACAGATGGCTCTACCCGTATAATTTCGCAAGCAATTATTTACTAGTAGGGACAAAATAAAACTTTAATTTATTCTGCCACTCGATATAATCCTTGATTTAAATAGAAAATAATAAATACAATTTAAATTAATACACAATCCGATATAGTTCTAAAGTATATATATATTCGTATTAGACGCAATTTAAATTGTGCCGTCATCTCAAGTTCTAAAGATAATAAACAGATGGCGCTAGTCGTGTAATTTCGCAAGGAATTATTTAATAGTAAGGTTATATATTTATTGTATAGAAAATAACGTTTTGCACAAAATACATAAATATTTTACCTAATATAAGCCCGTCCATATCAAAAATGACATGGCTTACGCTCTTAAAACCATTTTTAAGTGTTGCACCAGCTCTATTCATGATTAACGTTATCAAACACAATATTGAACTAATCTCTTTATCTAATGCGCATGGGCTGACTGTTCCCTGCTGTTTGTACATTAATAATTAATGTATTGTTTCATTTATAATTAAAATTGTCAATAGAAAGATATTAGTAGAATATATATGTTCGAAAAACGTATTTGTAATTTAGTTTATTTAAATGATTAGGTTTTAGTTATTGTTTTATTCTTTGGGGAATTTCTAATTTAGTCTTGTATTTATTTTTTAAATGAGTCTCGCGCCCCCCCTCTTAGAAATGGCAAAGAGTGGGGAGGCTGTTCAGTGCGCCCTCGAAGCGGACTGGACAAACTAGTCATTGCATATCCGCGTGTCGAAGTATGTGTATCATACTCGTGCCTTTTTCTATTATTTATGAAACAATTAGTCTATAAACAATTACAAATGTTGTTTGTACATGTATTTTAAAGTGTTTGAAACATTATTATTTTTTAATTAGGGACTATCACACATCAAATTACAATGGCTGTGAATCTATGCATTTGTAGTAGTGGTACACAACAATTAGTGCGCGGTGTTAGTATACGAAAACAACAATGTACAAACAATAAAGTGTGTTATTATAATTGTAGTTTATCGACTGTAGTTATTTATTGTGTGTTATTTATGTGTGTGGCACAAACATTAGGGTTAGATTGCAATGATGTTAGAACTGGATTTCAGGCTCGAGGTATCAACATTACAGATCTTCTCGCGAAACCAACAAACGGCAAGTGGAAATTAAATAATTTTTTTTAGGGGAAATATTTATTATATTTTAAATTGTTGTGCGGTTTTGGTGTATTAATAAGACAGATTTGTCATAACATATCTGTGTTTTTCTAAACAAAACTAACTGAAAGAATCTATTATATTATGTTTATACATAATTTATTTAGTCTAGCATTAGTCTGCGATAGTCTTGTATATTTTTACAATACAGTAACGGCGTATACTTTAGGGCCCTAAATTAATTATTAAGGATAACACCGTAGTGTTACACTATTGTTTAAGGAATTCCGAGTAATTTTAAGTAGCTTAAGTACAATTCGGGTATTCTCGGGAGTTCTAACGGACTAATACGGTTCTGCGAAGTGGTGTTTTTAATTATTATGAGTACGGCCCCGTGTAAACGGTGTAGGCTGGTTGCATATTACTGAAATATCTTTATAAAAGATTGTAGAATATCGCCGTAGCTCATTATATGCAATCACACCGCTGCTGTGTCATTATATATTGAAAGAAACTGCTTTGCAAATATAATTTATTTCAATTTTATACATGACCGTTAACTTGACGCCAAACAGGATTTTGCGAGTTTAGCAAAAAATATTTCTATACAATTTTAACATAAGTACACTGTTAAAAATGTTTCCTAAACACTTTTTAGTATAATATATGGTTTTATTTCTTTAATATTTGTATATACCTGTACTAGTAAATCCCTAAATCCGGATAATGGTGTATGATCCCTTGCATAGGCGTATCTAAATATATTTACACGTGATTTGAGTTTCGCTAATAGTAAAATATTACAAATTATTTTTCAAATAAAATATTTGTCCAATTTTATTTTTTTAAGCAATCGCGTGTTTCTTATTTAATTTAATTATTTATTAATTTCTGCTTGTTACCACACACTTTGTTGAGTTAATTGTACCATTATATTTTTAGTAAATTGGTGTAGTTTTATCACTGTAATTATAAAATTAATTAACTAATTCGTCTTAAATGCCTTTTATTGTATATAATCATAAATAATAATTAATTAACAATTACGAAACTTCTCTGATCATATTGATTAATTTTTATTTAGTTGGACGAAGTCCAAACGGAAGTGTGTAATAAAAAAGAATAATTCGAACTCGATGTTTTCGCGAAATTCACATTTTAACTTTCCCTGAATTGAATGGCGTATGTGTGTGTGTATGTGTGAACGCTCTAGAGCCAAAACTGTTATGAAACTTATAATTTAAGACTTGTTAATAGCCGGAACTTGTTACTTTTTGCATATCTCGGTAGGAGTTAGAGAAAAATGATTCTTATAAAAGTTGAAGATATTGAAATTTCAAGCAACTTTTGTTTGAAAAGTTTTTTTGAAAAATGTACCATTTACTGAAAAAAAATCGCCTTTGAAAATGATTATTTATTTATAGGGCGAATTTAAAACAAAATAAAGCATAATAAATACAGTCGAGTGCGGGCCACTCCAGATTATGTTATTATAAAATGTTCCAGAAATTCTGTAATATTTATTTTTTTAATTACCACTAAAACATATTTTTAGAATAATTTATAGTTAGTTTCACAGACAGTTTCATATTTTTTACACCTCTTTAGATGTTTTTATTTGTTGATTTTAATTATGTAAACTTGATTAAGAATTCGTTTTTGCATTTGCCAAATATTGGAAGCAGATTGACTCCGATATTTTATCGTGACTTATGAATTTTAGACACTCGTTTATGTGGTTTCAATTCCTGTAAGGAATTTGCAGAATTGGCATATTTATAAATTGTCAACTGGGCAACAAATTTCTATCGAATTTCAACAGTGTAGTGGGAAGATTAATAAACCAGGGTTTTAAACTAACCCTAAATGATATACGCGATAACCCCAGATTAAAGATAAACGTAGTTTAAAGATCAACTTATTCCAAAGATATGAAACAATATAACAAATATATATAATACATTTTTAAATTGCATTTTATCGTTTACAATGTGTTTATATAATAATTTTTTTATTTGATAAAACAACAACTATAATTTAAATTGTTTTTACAATTATTTTCAATTTAAATTATTGTTTTGTTGCACAATTCTAAGCATTCGCGCAAATTCATTGAATGTATAAGGTGTTTTGAAATAATTTATAAATAACTATAAATCGGTAAGTGCTTCTTGGTTTACGATAAGACCAACACATGTTCTGCCTTTAGATTACAAAATATTAAAGACACCGGCGCTAATTTCAAGTGATATATGAGTCTACTTTAAGCGGGACACCAAAAAGTACTTGTAAATATTACGTGGTTATGTGCTCAATTAAAAACACAGGCACCAATGCCTGTAGCTCACCGTATTTTTTAATAAATCTTCAATTTTACAAGATACGCATTTTTAGCTCGCCGAAGTACCGATGAAACTAAAGCAATCGGTTGTGTGTCTGTAGGATTCTCGGATTTAAAAAAATCCTTAACAAAATGTGTTTGTCTCGTCGCTCTGAATGTCTGAATTCAAAAATATATATAACTTATATACTCGGTCGCTCCTAAGACCAAATTTGTGCTACTCCTCTCAAGGTACCGGACAAATTCACATCAAATTCAAATTTTGAGGCCCTATAACTTCGGACGTATATATACGTTTTGAAAATTAACTTTAAAAATCTTTAATTTCGTTCATTTTGGAGAAAAATTGATAATATTTCAACTTAAACCTATCACTAAACCCATTGCTTATATTTTTTTTAATTTCGGCTACACTATAAAACTATCATCGAAGCTATTTAAAACCTAAACAGTTATTAATAACAGTGTAGAGGGACCTTCTGTTACACAAAATATTTTAAACACCGAAACTTAACGTATACAAATACGTCTGACAGACCTTAAGGTGTTGAAGGAACGTTTCCGGAATATACAAAAATCGACCGTACGGTTAGGGGGGCGGGGGGGGGGGGGGGGGTTCTTAGTGTGTTGCCTTTTGTGTGCGTACTTGAATCACTTTTTTTTGTGCGTGTCCTTAGGCACGTGAGGCATACACAGACTCCAAAAAGGCCTTAATATAGGTTAGGGATGAATGAAAGAAATATGTAGCACCTTTAAGTATGGTTTAGTGTTTGTAAAGAAAACATACACAAAGTTATCAAATAGTCTGCATTTTTCTTTTATTTACGAATATTAAATAATATACGTTTTGAGTTTGTTTGGGCCGTAAAAAAGAATTTCTGAAATTATGTAATCATTTTTAAATAATTCTGTTACATAAACGACTTTAAACAGTTAACTATGCAATGGTCTATAGTTATATATTTAACCTACGAATAAATCAAACGCTTAATTATTCTAATTTATTCCCTCATTTAACTAATCCTTATCCACTCGTCATAACCTGTCGGTTAAATAGTCTTAAACTGGCAATGGTTCAAAAACATGGGAATAGAATAAGAAGCATAACTAATACCAACGGCAAGAAATATAATATAAGTGTAGGTATGGATTAACGTAAAAATATCACGGTTGTTAAGTTTAGTGAAATGAATGCCCTCTGTATATAACATAGAGGTGTCACATTAGTTGGAAAATCGAATGCTTTTTGTTTGGTCAAAGGTATATATATATATATGTATGAGGGGGGCGCCCGGGGGGGTTTAGCACCGGCAAGGTGGTCTTCAGGAGGGGGCGCCACATTCCTGACAAGCCGGCTGCTCTTGCCTGACTGCTGCATAAGGCAGAACAGCTGTTTTTCGGCCCTTTCTTAAGATATACTGTTTTTAATCAACTTGCGATTATATATATATATATATATATATATATATGTATACGGGGTTGAATGATACATTTTTAGGCACTTTTAGATTAGAATTAAGCTCAGACGGTTTTAATTATGTGTAGAACAGAATCAATATTCTTTTATTTATACTGCGTTTAAAATGATTATTTTTAATTAGTTTTTTATGGGTCTAAGTAGAATCGGGAGAAACTTTATAGACATTAATAGTCTTAATTTTTTTTTATAGAGAGAAACTACGTTATATATTTATTTATTTATTAGCAATGTTATGTATATATATTTTTTTGTCAGTGTAAAAAAAAAATTAGAGGCATTTTTAGGTCGTCGTACGTTAGTACAAGACGGTAATAGTGTTTGGTCACTTTGTGGACGTATTTCCTCTGAAGGTACCGGACCGTTTTTAATGACATTTGATGTATATATTGTTTCTATGCCCATAAAGTTCCCATAGCATTATAAATCTAATCGTTAGTACAGGTCCGGAGTTATAGGGCTCCAAAGTTTCGGGCCCTCCTTAATACTGCCCTCAGTCAATTTTGGAAAATATTGGAATATTTTACTAAGAATTCTAAGATATTTTTGGTCTAAAATGTTTTTTCAAATTGTAAACCCAGGGGCTATAAAAAATTAAAACATAAATTCACATTCACAAAAAAATTGTATATTTTATATTTATAACATTTTTAAAGATTGTAAACTTGAATACCAAAAAAAATATATTAATAATAATAATTTTGAAATGCACAGGTCCGGAGTTATAGGGCTCCGAAATTTGGAGCCCCCCTTAATACTGCCCTTAGTCAACTTTTCATAATTTTAGAAAATTCTACTACAAATTCTAAGATATTTTATGTCTACAAAGTTTTTTCAAATTGTGAGCTCAGGGGCTATAATAAAAAATAATTTAAAAGGAAATTTATATATATATATATTTTAATTATAACAATAAAATCTTTAAAAGAATTATAATATATTTTATATTTATAACATTTTTACATATATAAGAAGTCTTACAATTTTTTGTAGATTATTTTGATAAAAATTAATTAATAGTTATAATATTTAATAATTATTTATGGCCTTTGGGTTAACAATATGAAAAAATCTTGTAGACATAAAATATCTTAGAATTATTAGTAGAATTTTTGAATGTTTAAATTATTTTTATAAAGGCAGTATTAAGGGTTGGTTTTAAATTTTGGGGCCCTATAACTCGGGAAGTATACGGGCGATTGTATTTAAACTGCGAGCGGATTCTTTTTGGTAATAGTGCATAATATGTGTTGGCGATTCGTTTCTGAGGCTGGCGGCCGGCATGTACCAATTGGGTACACACATTTATCGCATATATGGAACATGTAAGAATGTAGTCAAACAAGTGGCCAACCATAGCGATTAAGATTGCCGATGTCGAGACATGCGAACTCACTAAAGCACCAATGCGTTTGAAACAGTGATCACGGTAATTTATGTGGGATTGTTCACTGTACACTAACCAGGAATCTACAGATTCCTTGTGCTGCCTTGTTTACCAAAACTCACATGGGCGGGTTTGTAGACCCCAACAAAGTACATACATACATACATACACAGGAATGCGCTGGCCCGTTCGTAACACCTTGCATATTTTCGAATCAGGTTCGAACCTGTCCACGACATTCCGAGACCTCTGTTACTTTCGGTCATCCGGTCTATTCTATTCTCTGGCTCTGCGTCATTTTATTCGAACCCGCGTTTTCATTGTTCACAGATTTGTTTGCTACACTGGATTAGACATGTTTGAACATGCTCTTACATGTGTCTGCCACCCTGCACTGTTATTCATAATCATTCTTAAATATTAGTTCTACTTTTGAGTACCTATATATATATATACAGGTTGTCGACTGGAATTAGATAATTAAAATTTTCTGATTCATTAGGGGTGATACTTGTTTGCAGCCTATAATCTCTCCGACACAGGTATTTTGTAGACTCCAGCATAAATAAGATTCTGATTACGCCGTTTTACAACAAACTGGAATGATTACTGGTAATTTCTAAGCTTAATTACTAATTGTTTCGTTCCTAAAGTTTCATTCACAGCTAGCCAATTAGAAATTACAAATAGTACTTCAGTTTGCGCTATGATAAGCAATGCTAACATTCACAGCAACAAAATGAACACAATTAATTATACATTTTGTTGCTGTGAACATTAGTATTGTATATTAAACAACAAACTAGAATTATTACTTGTAATTTTTTACCTTCATTACTAATTATTTCACTGCATCCACAGCGAGCCAATTAGAAATTACGAATAGTAACAAAATGAAAGAATTGGTTATACATTTTCTCTTTTAAAAAAATGGAGTATTAATTGTCTGTTACAGACACACGACCGTTTATTTTATTGCAAAAGCAGTGAGCAAAAAGATCTATTTAATTTCTCTCAACAATATCAATATTATTCTTAATATAGAATTTGATTAAATGCATTAGTAATCTGTATTCATTGGAGTTCTTAGACGTGCGATTAGATTACGTGGTTTAATGATATATAAAAGGATGTGGTTTAAATGAAGTTATCCGTTCAGTGGCAATTCGTCATAATAATTGTAATAGAAATTAGATCGTGATAATAATGATTCATAAATCACAATAATCTCAAACATATTACAAATTATCTTTCTATACAACAAAGTAAAACAAATCTTTGCACTTGACGCTATACTAAGGTCCATTGCACTATTCCGTAGCACTAAAAGACAAGGATAAACTCATTTTATTTAATAATGTCGTGGGCCGATATAGAAAACCTGTCGAGATATCTTATTGTTTTTTATCTCGTGTTTTTCACTTGCGCTTTACGCCGCCGGTCCTCAACAAGTTTTTACTCGTCTTCTTTTGACCCATTTATTTACTTTTGAGTGCGTTTTGGGGCTCTATCAAAGCTATTTTATGTGGTGAATACTACGAATGTTCCAATTATTAACCCTACGATGTCTTTGATATACAAATATGTGTCCTTGTATCGACGTAGTAGCAAATATGTGATATCGCAAAAGGTTCTTTTCAATCTTAGAGTTACCTTTGATGTCATTGTTATACCTTCACAAGAACATGAAAGACAAAAATATATAGAAAAATTTCTGATAATAGTAAAAAATGTGCAGTACCCTTCACTCAACTTTCTTGTACTTTCACAATACATGAAATATAGCTTTATAGTGTATTGTATTCATACTACCATTGCCATGAACAATATCAATATGTGTGCCAACTATGGAAACATAAATATAACTATTTTCAAAGACGATTTTTTCAATAAATTTGCCCATTTCTGAGATGTGATTATTGTTACAATTACCGTAAAATTATTGGTACAAACTCATAATTAGTTGAAAACGATTTTAATATATTATATTTTTATATAAATTACCAACTATATTTTTTGCAGTGTATTACTATTTCCTGTAGTATAATTAATTAACTGTATTAGTAATACATATAGGCAGATGAGCCACAGTACCGTAAAAATATTAGATTTGAGCGAATAAATAAATCCCTGCATGCTTTGACGCCACTGGTATTTTCTCGCTATTTAGATATAAATTGCCCCAGACATCATAAACTGAAAAATGTCTTGCAATTTGTTGTAAGGCTCCAGAGATTTGTTTAAATTTAGTCTCGTAAACACAGATTAAAGAGATAAAATGTTAGATACTGTACACAGATAACAAACACAACCAAATGGGAAGTTTAATTGTGTAATTATGTTGTTAAAAGAACAAATTTAAATATTTCAAACCTACGCGCTTTTAGCTACTATATTTTTTATGGTTGAAAATGTCAGGTAAATATCAAGAAAAGTTTAGACACTGAATATTATAATTATTCTATTATTATATATTCTATGAATAATTAAAACCCCTGTAGTAAAATCAAAACAAATAATAATAGGTTTTAAAAATTGTTATTTCATATTTGCCATTTAGAAAATAATTTTAAAATACTGTATTGTCGATACTGTAATTTTTTCCCCCCCTGTAGAAAATTTATTTGGTGCCGCCACTGTGTTTCGTACACGGTAAAATTCGCCAGGTACCATTTACAATGCCAATTATTTCATTTAAGAGGCGCGGTACACTTCAAAAGCGCTTTGAAAAGTCAAAAACGCCCAAAACATATAGTGCATTTTATTTTACAATACTCAAATTTAACTGTATATTATTAGCTTTTGAAAACAAGTCAAAATATTGTTTTAACCTGTTAAAAATGAATAATTTTACAAAAATAATCACAAAATAACAGTGTACAATTATTTTAAAAACAATTTACTAGAGAAATACATTTTTTTTTTTGGTTTAATTTCTGTAATTTAACTCATTTGTAATTTTTTTTTAAATCTACAACTCTATTCAAAATATCACATTTTATGTTCTACAGTATTGGCCGTACAGCGTTCACACACGGACATTGAGAAATTAGTCAAAATATGGCTATTAAAATGTCGAGGTCGTTTTTATTTTCGTGGCTACATTACTATATTTTTTATATAGTGTATAAGAAAGTAAAAATAAGCAATGAAGTAATTTTAAATAAATAATTATTTAATTTAACTACATAAAAACTGTGAAATTATAGTGATTCAATTTATATAGTTTTTTATTTGACAAACAACTGTACTTAAACTATAATTATGCAGTGAAAATGACAGCGGAACCACGATTTTCTATTTTATTTTTTCATTCTACAATGATTTTATTTATTCACTGCATGCAAATGACCCAGTGGCGTGCCTTATCTAATCGCCCAACGGGCCACTAAAACCCTATAAACATTTCCCATTAAAATCAAAACTTCGATGCATAAAAATATTACATTTTAATAATTCATACACAAATTCAAATTTGGTGAATAAAAAATCGCATAGTCATAAATTTAATCAACAACAACAAAAACAATTAACATCCATAATTAATGTCGCCTTCTATTTGATCTAACTATAAAAATGTATAATCTATCTCCTAAAAAATCCCCAAAAAAAGCAAAGCTCCACCTACAGGTAACTTATGCAAGAACTGTACTCGGCGACGCGGCAAAGATGAAAGCGCACATATTTGTTGTCCATCTCTCCCTAACAACCACACCCTACAATCAATCGCACCTTGTCGCACTCGCAGACAGGCCACCACAATGATTAATGTGTAGACACATCTATCCATCTTTTTCCACTGCACGCAAAACCTTATCCCGTCTTTCACAAAACTCCGCACACTCATCTTTGTTCTACACATCTTTACCCCTATAAAGCTACCTTTGTCTAGCGCGGAGGCCACTTCAAATGTTTGGACAGTAATTCTGTTGCTTTTTAACTCATTTAATGCGCATTCGTGCTGTCTTTGTTCTACTTATACGGGGGGGACGATGATATACATATTATAGGTTATAGGGTCTCACTTGCACTTGCGCAGTTTGCACATAGCGCGCACTTTGTTTGATTTTTTTTATTATTATTATTTTTGATTTGAGTTCGTGCTGTTTGGACAACGAGTGGTTTGACCGAGCTTAGCGTGGGAGAAATTCACATCAACCAGTGGTCGTCAACATGACCAAATATGGGGCTATTATTTACATTCAAACTGTGCTCCTATTATAATTGGCCCAACCTACGCCAATGACGTTATAGTCTTCAATAATAAGATGTATAAGATTGATCATTCTACGCCACTGTGGTGCCCCCCCCCCCTACGCCTTTGTTAGAAAACAATTAATTTGTGTCTAGCGGGAACCGTTTGGGAACCGCAGATGTCCGCAGTATCGAAATTCCATGTCGCACACCTCTGTAGAAGAATGCACACCTACTTTACATCCGGTGTGAACTCAGGGTGTCAAATACCAAAATTTAAACTGTCAAAGCTTCGCGAACTGAAGTTCTGCAATTTCTAAACTCGGGCAATTAATTAAAATAACTCGGGTGACAAAAAACTAGAGTTCTTTGTGGCTGTCGGGGTAATCGATAAACAGCATGATAGCGGTACAACGACCTGCGTTCTAGAACCCCTTAGAGATCAATCAATGTTAAGGTGTCGCTTTGCATCCCGCCAAACAGCCCCTTATCACCAAACAATCCCCGTTTAATTTGTTCCACTCCAATTACAAAAATCTGTCAGTCAACATATACTAAAATATTCTCATGTTCTATAAATATTTGCTATCGGATGTAACGATATTTAAATATAACTATAGGAACGTCAAGAACCAGTAAAGTTATTTATCGAATAAGACAAAGACCTCACAAGATGACTATAGTTAGATTATTTCCGTTTTACAACATCCGCTCAATATTTAAATCTTTGACTCATCTTAAATTCATACAGCATTTATTTTTATAACAAATGAATACTTGATTGCAATTCGGAATAAAATTACGTTTAATTTAAGCCCAAACTCGATATTTTATCACCAGTTAACCCTAGCTGTTTTAGTTATCACAGCGTTAGCCCTTATCAGGGCTAACCGTAGCGGTTAACATTGATACAGATTACTCCTAGGGTTAAAGTAAAGATAAAAAATCGAGTTTGGGCTCAAATTAAAGGGCATTTTATACTGATTGCAATTATGCTGTTAAAAGTAGCCTAGTTTACACTGGCAACCCAATATTTTTCAATTTACCACCGCATTAATAATGTTATATATTTTCCCATGAAGTAGCAGACAAATGTGTTTTGAAATGTATATCAGAGCACACGAAATCGGTGTAACTGTGAATAATTCCATGGTATTAATGTAAATTTAGGTTGTGTGAAATAGGTAAAAGTATTTCGCTTATCTTAACTGAGTATTTCTGAGTCTGAGACTCGTATGAGTACACAAGAACTACCAACTGTCGGTGTGTGTGTTGGTGTAATCAAGACATAAAATGTCACTAGTTGCTTCATTCAAGTGTGTGTGTAAAAGAGATAAACGTGTAAAACGACAACGTCGGCAATCGTACACAAGGATGGGTGGCGACGGGGAGATGTTCTAACACAAAAAAGAATCTCGGCGTGAACACAAGGTCACATAAAACGTCCCACACACACACACACACCGGGACACAGGTACATTTCACCAGACTGTAGATAGGCGCCATTAGATTTTAGGGGTTTTCGCCCTTACTTACTAATAATTATAGTATACATTGCGATTTATTTGTATGTTTCAAAGACAATTTATTACGATAATTGTTGGGATTTGCATATTTGTTGTTGTCAGTGGCGTAGACGATAAGGGGGGTTTTATAGTTAAAAGGTGTTTTGTGTGAGTATATATATAATTTAACGTTATATAAATTAATTCGTGAGCCATAAATTTAAATGATAAGAGTAAAATATGTTAACTTCATGTGATTATTGTGGCACATGCAATAATTTTACTGGAATTTTACAGATTAAAATTATAATAAAATTTCCAAGTGTAATTTAATTATTTTTTGGTTAGTTTACAATAGAAAAATTATTTTAATTTTAATGTAATTTTATTATAAATCGGTAAAATGATTATCACTGCAATTTTACATCTATTTTTTTTACTACTATTCATTTTTAAATACGTTTTTCTTACAAATGGTACTATTTACGAGAAAACTTTTCAAACAAAAGTTGTTCAAATCTTTTATATCGTTCATTTTGAATTTAGTTATTTTCCTATAAGTGCAGCCATTTTGGAGATAATAAACAAACTACTTAGTGCTAAGATTTCAAACTTTAGATGTAGGTGTACACTGAAAACGCCTTAAACGTTGAATATGAAAACAATTTGACATAGATGTTCCATTAGTTAAGAAAACAGCGTATATAGTTCAACATAACATGCCATTTACCTATTAACTAGAGTGGCATAATCTTAATATACATCTTTGTTCAATTGTTAAACAAACAATTTCTATTCTGTTTAGTCAACAGTTTTAAATTATATACATTAAGTAAAAATAAAACATGTTTTTCCCATAAATGGGGGTGACAGACAACCTTCACAATCCAAAATATATATATATATATATATATATATATATATATATATAACTTATATACTTGGTCGCTCGCTCGACCAAATTTGTGCGTCCTATTGCTCTGAAGGTACCGGACCGATTCACACCAAATTTGGTACACATATTATTTAACACCCCATTTGAATCCCCTCCTAGTTTAAATCCAATCGTTTGTATACTTCCCGAGTTATAGGGACCCAAAATTTGGAGCCCCCCTTAATACTGTTCGTATAAAAATAATTAAAACACCAAATAATTCTACTAATAATTCTAAGATATTTTATAACTACAAGATTTTTTCATATTGTTAACTCAAAGGCCGTAAAAAATTAAATTAAATATTATAAATATAATTTTAAAATATGCACAAAAAAAAATAGTTATTTAGGGACCAGATTTTGCAAAAATATGTTTGTTTTTAAACATTTATTTATATGTTTCAAACAATTTCAAATAAAATACATGTTTAATACATCAAATAAAACCAATTTAAAGAAATCTGTTGTGGCCTCTTTCGACTTAGACTTTAAGCCAGACATTAGCTACGCTATATTGCTGTTAAAATAATTCAATTAAATTTAACAACTTCAGAGGAAATACTAAAATTCTATAAGAACCCATAAAATCATTTTTATTGCGACTTTTACAGTTAGATATATATATATATATGTACAGTACAGTAAAACACACAAATACTATGAATATTAACGGTGTCATGATTCGCGGCAGTAACTGGACATAGAAAAAATGCGACAAGTGATCTAAGAGATATGTAAATATAATAGCCACGAACTGTGTGTGCCGGGTTCGATACTTTCTCGTACACGGATTATATTTAAATAATTTAGAATTCAAGAAAAGTTCCGTGTTTCTATACACAAGCTTTTAAGACATGCGAATAACAATTTCAAAGATATATTATTTATAAACATGCACTTTTACTAAAAACAAAAGAATTAATTCATTTGGAGAAATTTACTGATTACTGCCCTGCTAAAGGTGAGCTCAGGTTCCCACATGCATTGGGGTGAACATCGCTGTTTATTTTTATTTTGTTGGCATTACCTACGCGTGGGACTTTTGCAACTTGTGCCCATCAGCAGTGCCCACCACACACGTCTAAAACCATAATTTCCCTGGTCTAAAAAATTAATTCATTAAACTGCTGATTCTATGATTGAAATGAACTAAATTACGAAAATTGGAACATCTTTTAATCAAATATATATTAATCGAAATCTAGGTCACAATTTAATTTGATTTGATTCGAATCATATGTTTTTGTTACGCGTATATTAATTTACAGATGGCCTGCACATATGTTTAGAATAATATTGCAAGTACTAGTACTTTAGAGTTAAAAGGTGATAGATCCATTTTTAGCTCGTCGTACAATAGTAAAAACAATTAAAGTATAGTACAGTTTTATTATGATTTAAATTCACCCTAAGATTGCAACAAAATCAATATGTAAACTAGGTAAACGTACAAATTAAATAACCATTTTCAAACGTGATTTTTTAGTAAACAATACATTTTTTGAAAATACTATTCAAACAAAAGTTGTTAAAAAAATTAATATCTTCAACTTTTATAAGAATAATTTTTCTCTAACTTAGGCCGTTTAAGAGATATTTAAAAAATAGTTAATACGTTGGAACTATGGAAACGTAAATGTAACGAGGCTATTTTCAAAAGCAATTTTTAAGTAATTAGTATATTTCTCGAAGTAACTTTGTTAATAAAAGTTGCTAGAAATTTTAATATCTTCAACTTTTATAAGAATAATTTTTCTCTAATTCATGCCGTTTACGAGATTTTGAAAAAATTGTCAATATATATATTGTATCTAGAGAAACGTAAATGTAACGAGGCTATTTTCAAAAGCGTTTTTTAAATAATTGGTTCATTTCTCGAAATAATTTTGTTAATAAAAGTTACTAGAAATTCTAATATCTTCAACTTTTATAAGAATCATTTATCTCTAACTCATGCCGTTTACGAGATTTAAAAAAAATAGTTAATATATATATTGAAACATAAATTATGTCGCCCGAAAACAATATGAATTTGAATAATTTTAACGCCGGCCCTGTGTATGGGGGGCACCTTAGGAATGTGTAAACGGGCTGGTCAGACCAGCTAAACGATATTCCATGATCAAGAGTTAAATAAAAATAATAAAAAAATATATACACCATACAACTCCTCTAACATCAAGCTATCCTTCTCTTGTTACCGGCAAGGTGTATTGTATCTGTCTTTTTTTAACACGGCATTCCTCCTCGTGACGTATACGCATGTGCAACACCCTAAAAAATAGCCAAGCATCAACGAATACAGCTTACCCAAATTTTATAAAAGTTATAAAGGACACTTATTTATTGTTTTATTTTGTTTTAAATTCACCCATGAAACAAATACAATTAATATTGTAAATTGGGAAACGTATATATTTTCAAATGCGATTTTTTAGTAAATGGTACATTTAAAAAAAAAACTTTTCAAATAAAAGTTACTTGAAATTTATTTAACTTTAATTGTTGTGGAATTACTTTTTTTGTAACTCGTGTGGTTTTTGAGATTTGCTTAAAACAGTAATTTTCCGGTTTAGATATTTATATTATTATTCAATATACAATACCAAGAAATTAATAAATCTTTATTATGTATACATATATGTATGTAAAAGTCGAGTAAGGGGCACTTCAGATTTGTTTAAAAGTGGTTTATTAAAACTTTGATTAACATGCCAATTGTGTGTTGACAAGCGGCAAGTGCTAATACAAAAATGCCAATTATCGCGTGTCAAATTTATTAAATTCAAACAATTCATCAGTATGTGTCAAACGCAGACAAACGTGCTGACATATCATGCAACAACACTCGCGCTACGTGACGGAATAAATGCTATAATAATAATTATATTTAATTGGAGCCACTTAAAAAATAATTTTACTTCTCATGCAAGATTTTAACACCGATTAGCGTATTTACCCAACATTCAGAGCTTTTATTGTACTTAAATAAATTACAAAAAAAAAAAAAAAAACACTCCGAAAATACAATATTTACGTGGTCTGAAAATGTTCATACAATACTTCCTTTTAGACTTACAAGAAAATAAAAATATCTTAAGTCAATAATATGAAAAACCTCGGTTTTAGATATAGTAAATGCCGCTATTTGTTAAATAAGTAACGGAATATTTATTTAACTATTTACTGATGTTGATAGCACCCTAGCGACGTAGTCCGTTGTATCAGGCGAACATAAAATGGAAGATAGTTGTGTAAATATCAAATGAAATAGAAGCTATATGTGGTCCTGTTACATGGTGTGTAACTGTGTAACTATATAACTATTTATTACAGCTCTTTGGCGGTAAATGACGCTATAATTACAAACTTCTGTTTTGTTTACCCGCGAACATAACGTGTATTATGCCATTTTAGGCACCCCTAGCAGTAATAGCCCCGCCACTGGTTATTTATTAAAATGTGCAATTGAATCATCTATTCAAATACAAAATAAAAGCCATAAATATTTTATAATTGTTGCAAAATTTAGAATTGAAATTAATTGTATAAAAAATGATATAAGTCTAGTTCAAATATTAACGGGAGTTTAGTGATTGAGTCTGACCGGTTTAACCGTGTATAATCCTTGTAAAATAATAATAATTTCCCCTAACAATCAGTCATGATTTGAGCGGAAGAAAAATGAAAAAGGCCAGATGAAAATAGGGCGGTATATTTTTAGAATTTAACACGTGTGGCTCGCACGTGTATGCAATGTAATGTTTCTCTTCACGGCGGCCAGTTAACGGCCGTAAATACACGTTCAGCATAGACAGCCATCGCCTAAAACCGTACTTTCCAGAATTATTTACCGTCCACACGATTTACGAACACTATTTATGTAGACATGTTCCCCTATTACTTAACTACAAACATCACTTGATCATTTCAAATACTTTTTGCTCTCAAATTAAACATTATTTACATTTAAGGATTGTTCACAGCTAAAGAATTAGTAATTAAGCTTAGAAATTATAAGTAATAATTCCAGTTTGTTGTATGGCATACAAGGTTAACGTTCACAGCAACAAAATTTATCATAAATTGTGTTGCTTGGAATGTTAACATTGCATAATACAAACTAGATTATTATTTGTAATTTTCTAAGCCTAATTACTAATTGTTTCGCTGTGAACAATCCTTTACTGATCTCGAATTAGTACATTTTTAACAGTGTACAACATATAGTTAATATGTGGCTGAACTTAACAATATAAACCTTAGATTATTGGGGTGTTTAAAGAAAAAATGTAACAGGAAACACTATTTATTTGTTTGCGAACAATAGAGACACGCATGTATCCCCCTGTCCTTGTCTAATCTTTAGAAAAAATGTGTTTTTGTTAAAGCAGTGCGTCGGTAAACGTTCAATCAATGAAACTTTTTCCAAAATATTTGTATCTTTTCTTCGCCATTGTTCGTTTGACGTCCACTGGTTTTCAAACATGATCATATGATTTATGTTGCAATTAAGCACATTATTATTATATTTAAGATGAGTTATAATTGCTTATAATTACTAATTAACTGTATTGATTGACAAATTTATTGGGTTTATAAGTTTATTTTACATTTTTATTACTCATTAAATTTTTTTATACTGTTTTGTTCATAAAAAAATAAATATATCGTTCTATTATCGTACTAAATCCATTTCGTATGATTATTAAATATATTCAAAACATTATTACTCTTACAAACTGGCTTTATTAATTGTAATTTCTAATCTTAACTACTAATTGAACCACTATGATAGACCTTACGGCTTTTTTTTTGTTGATTCTTTTAATTTTAACCCGTAAAAATGAAATTTAACCGATTCTGCTATCATTTAAAATCAATTTGTATATTTATTGAATACATTAAAGTAATTTTTGTATTCATTATGGTGGGGAATACCGTGATATGTATACATTTATTATGGAAAGCGAAGATATATAGCGCTTTATATGGTATGTGTAGGCAACTTGCATTACATTAGTGTTAGGTTAGTTGCGTTTAGTAATTCGAAAAGTAATTTTAGTTTTAATTAAGTTTTTAAAGAATGGTTTATAAATTTACATATTTACTTAACTTCAGGGTTTCTTATTAGTATTTTTTCTATGAATTTTCTAGAAAATTCTTGGAACACAAAGGTGATATGTCTCACATTGTATGATTTAGTCAAGTATGCAATACAATTAAATTATTTAAAATAGGAATTAAGTATTTGATCCGAGCACAAAAGTTACAAGTCTTAAATTAATTTACAAGTTTGCGTATTTTCATATAACATATTTGTTTATTAGTGCACCAAAGTGATATATGCCTCTGTAAAATATATATGTAGATTTTTCTATAGTTGTGATTTTAATAACTTGAATTGTGAATTATGTATTTGATACTTAGAGTGCAAAGGTGATATGTCCCAGTATATAATTTTGTAGATTCGTCCATTTCGGAACTTTACAACAATAAATAAATTATTTTGTTATTAATTTAGTACCGAATAATAATTGATTATATAAAAACTGATGCTATAGGGCACATCGGGTTAAAATATAGTTTCACGCTGTTACCCTTTATCCAGGGGTAGCAAACGCCTGTTTAAATTAAGCAATTCATATTAAATAAGTTTCATTCCAATTTCACGGGGGGTAGCAAATGATTTTTTTTCTTTTAAGCACCCTTCATTTACAATTCCCCAGTGGGGAAATCGGGCAAGGGGGGAGGTGTTAGATCCACTTCACATACGCTCTATAACTAACCAATACAATGGTGTCTGCGTTCTCAATACATATATAGGGGATGTCATTCAAACAGTTTCGCTCAATTTTAATAAAGAACGACGCCTAGGGTGTCAACTGTTAATCTGTATAACCAACATTCGTCATTTTCGGTACATCCCCTATATATATTTATTTCAACGTAAAAAAGAAAATATGTTTAGTATTAAATATATCGACTTTCTTAGAAATATATATCGCAAGCAAACAAATATTCCACAGTAATTTAGTAAAAATATATGAACAATTCCATTATTAGTCCTAAACCAGTAGTAGTAAAAATTTCACGGCCGCCTACTGCGTCCCCCAGACAAAAGAACGCGCCACACAGTGTGAACATTAGAGGGCGACACTGTTATATACTGAGGCGACAACCCCCTGCCGAGAATCGAATAGTCCTCGAAAAGATGCGAGACACGAGAGAGGTCTATGTATTATAAAGTGTAAGGGAGGGCGACACAATTGCTGCCGCCGTGGTGGACGCCGGTCGAACTGCCACCTAACGCAAGATAAATGTTGACACAGGGCCGAGAAACATATATAAATGATGTTAGATGTGATTTATAGGCAACAAAAACACCGCGAAACCCGCTTAAATTCACAAAAAATCACGCTCACATACCTAATTTTTGTTTACTAACACAATTTAAGCTCTAAAAGTAATTTTTAGCCTTACCTAACTTGTGCTGGCCACAACAGATAAATTTTTTACAGTGTATATATTGAAGTAAATTTATTGAGTAACTATAATCGAAGTGTGATTGAATTTATTGGTCTAATTTATCCCAATTACAAGGTGTCAAATGTTAAATATATGCGCGTTTAAAAATAATAGCCGTGCCGCTAATAAAATGGCTATAAAATTAATAAAGAACGCCCTTTATATGAATAGGGCACGCTTCGTTTAATCAGAAGTATCCAAACAGTTGCCCAAATAGTTTACGCGTCATTGAATATGTGGTACTTAAGTTTAGGGGTAGCTCAAGTGCCGGTTAGGAATGGTGAGAAATATCGGCTATTTTCACATGACGGATATTATTTAATGCTATATTGATCCTGGAATTAATGGATGAGAACGAATACGTACATAAAAACGAAACTATCATTTTTGCGGTGAATTAGTTACACTTGATTTATAGCGTCACTTATAAAGATAAACAAAAATGTATTTATAGTTATTTGCTGAGTCATCAAATATAGATATTCTTTTGTAAATTTTACTATGAAACTCGGGTGCATCTATTTAAATTTCTGTGCCAAATAGTCGAGTGTAGGGCACAGCAAATTTTATACATTTAAAAAAAGATAATTTTTGCCTTATTTAATCGTATTTTACCACAAATAAACTCCTAAATAATAATAAAACAATACATTTCGGGCTTTAAAGTTGCCATTTACAATTATGTACCGCATATTTCTTTATAGAATTAACTAAAAATAAATATAGCACCATAAATCGTGCAAGCATGGATGAGGCTGTGAATGAGTCACTGTAAATTGAGTTAAAAGGCGATAGAAGGTCTCCAGACACGCATCAACTTAACTATAATAATGACAGCAAGTTTAAATTCATAGTTCTCTTAAAATCCCATGGGGAACATGACCACTCGGCGCGCATATAGCTCGATTTGGTCCATTGAGAACTTCAAATTGAAGTGGTGTGTGTGTGTGGCGAAACGCGGGTGGAATGCCACCGAACCAGATTCCACACTCATGTTAGCCACTATGGTGCTAGAATACACATACCCGCCTGTCCATACGTCGCTACTTAATCCACCGCGCAACGATCATCGCCAAAGAATTTTACAAATAAATTTTCCCCCACAAATATATATGTAAATATATATTTTTTGCAACGATTTTACACGAATCCCGATAAAAAATTACCATGTTTTCCGAATTTAAAATCCGGCTAAAATATGCTACAGTTGTAGCAAATATGCAAACTGAGTTGCATAAATAACAGGCGTGAATTAAACAGCTCCAGCGACCGTCAAACCATTTTAACCGGCCCTTACACAACGAATAGGGAACAATTAACTTTAACTACATGTATTCATATTTTGTGTAATTAGTGTATAAACTACACTTATTAATGGGATTGTGATGTCATATTCCCTTGAAACGAATAGAAATTCATTCATATTTCGTTTTATTAGTGCAGAAACTACGCTTATTAAAGGGATTGTGATGTCACGTTCCCTTGAAAGGTAAAACTAAGCGTGCCATAAAAGAATTATAAATAATAATCCAGTTTGTTCTATGCCAAACAATACCAGCGTTCACAGCAACAAAATGTGTAATTAATGCGTAAATTTTGTTACAGCGATGTTTATTGTTAAACAAACTTGATTATTATTTGTAATTTTTAACTTAATTACTAATTGGCTCGTTGTGAATGCAGTTTTAGATAATATTGTTTACTGACAGTATACAACCCATTTATCAGATATGTAAAGTTGGTTACATAATTCACAGGCGTATATTAAATATTTCCTACGATTTAAATATTAGTCTACCGCATTTTGCTAATTCTTAATTAGTTTATTACATTTTTAACGTTTTGTTGTTAAACAAACTGGATTATTATTTGTCATTTTTAACTTAATTATTAATTGGCTCGTTGTGAATGCAGTTTTAAAATATTGTTTACTGATAGTATACTACCCACTTATCAGATATGTGAAGTTGGTTACATAATTCACAGGCGTAAATTAAATATTTCCTACGATTTAAATATTAGACTACCGCATTTTGCTAATTCTTAATTAGTTTATTTTTATTTCAGGCCAACATTTACGAGTTTGCCCAATTCTTGACCAAACTTGCTGTACAGAGTCTACAGAAATTCGATTGCAAACGATCAGTAAACAACAGTTTGAAAAAACTGTTAAAGATTCGTTGATTAAATTGTCGTCCATTTTGAATACCAGGGCGCAACGATTTGATGGTAAGTTTTGTTTAATTAATTGTATTTATATTTCGAAACAATAGAAATAGTTACGCCTTTTCAGACTAGCAAGTAGTTTAGTTTGAATGTTTCCCTAAATATATGCAAAATTAGTTTGCAACTTTGACAGCCGTTGTAAACAATAGATCCGACATTTTGTTGTCAACTTTTAGGCGGCAACCCAAGTTATATATTAATATGTATATATATAATATCACATTTACAATTTATATCATAGAAAATATGTTTAACTATTCGCTTATCTAGCAGAGAAATATTTAAACACAGACGCCATGTTTGTGAGGTGACAGTTCCTGCCAATCAACGTAAACGTTTTAAAGTTTATTATTATTCTCAATTGCGAATAAATAAAAACCTATTTTTGATAATATTCGAATTGAAAATATACGAACATTTCGTTTCGAAACCGATTTTTATATATTTCAAAGACCGGTTTTAGCAAAAACGACATTCCAAAAAGTACTTTTAATATATATTGACAGTACAACTTATTTATTTCGCAAAACCACCTGACATTAGCGGCTAAAGTCACTGATATAGTCGTTTTTTTTTTCTCCCGTGTTTTTTATATCAACGATGACTTCATTTACTGGTGAAAAATTTGCATAATTTGACTGATAAAAAATTAAATCTATACTTTATAGTCATCGAAAAATATTTTTTTCGTATCTTAAATCCCATTTGATTTACATAATTAGTTCATTAGTTTTTACTGTCGTATATTTATTTAATAACTAAGAATTTTCGTATTGAGTGTACTTTTAAAAGCAATTTTGATACAACATTGACCATGAGCCCACGCGATTTCCCAGCAAAATCATATTTCATCTTGATAATTAAAGCTCTGACTGTCGTAAATGTAATACGGATAATTTACAACGTTCATTTACGAAAGAAAATAAATTAACACGACTGTAATTGCATTTAAATGACATTGAACTCGTAAATTAGTTTTGAAACCGTTTTATATTGAACTTAAACTCATTAAAACGTTGAAAAATGTATAAAAATATCTATTTAAAATCATACAAATGCTACAATAAAATAACTACATTACATCAATGTATATTTAGTTGCCTATACGCTAGGGGTATTTTAGAAACTAATATTGACTATAGAAATAAGGTTTGATATTATGATTTGAAACAGTTTATTGACAAACTTCATATTGATTACTCAATTTGTGACTATCAAGGGGCCCTTCACAGACTAATTCAACGGTTCACTGGTTCGAAAGATATTTGAACTGTGAAAATTAACTCGCGGATTTGATCGTAAAAGTTATCTTCAAACACGGCCTAGTGATTTTTGCTTATTATATTGGCAACACTGGTTTAAATTAAAATATTTAACATTAACAAAAACGCGGTACAGTCTGCACCGTGAGTTTTTTGTAAGGATATTTCAACCGGATATCATTTTTTAAATATCTCGAGAACGACACATGTTAGAGAAAAAATGTATTATATATAAGTTAAAGATAATAAATTATTTAGCAACTTTTGTTTAAAAAGTTTTTTCAAAAAATGTACCATTACCGAAAAATTACGTTTTTAAAATAATTATATTTACGTTTCCCTAGTTTTTTTAATTTAGATGGGTGCCATTTGAATTGTACGCCTAATCAAGGGGCGTTATATCGTTTTATGATAGTTTTCAGATATTCTATTAATTTATTATACTATGTATATATATTGATATTGTTTTATAGCAATGATAGAATGAATTTAAAACACAATATGTATTACTAAGTCGAGTTTTTATGAATTATATTTATTTAATAGATATTGTAAATCATATATATCCGTTATCGTGTTTTTTTTTGATAACCACTCGATCAAAACTACTGAATCTGTCAACTAATGTATATATTTTTTTATTATACAATCGTGGTGGTTGTATTTGTAGTGTCTAGTAACACTAGACATGTTTTCGGAGAAAATAAATGTTTACTTTATTGTACTTATATACGAAAATAAATATAGATTATGTAAACATTATGTAACAGGGTGTGTTTTTATGTAATTATTTGTTATTTGAAACGTAAATACAGATAACTTGATATATTTATGGTAAAACATCCCGAATATATTTATTTAAGGCATTCAAATATTATTTCAATCTCCAATTTACTATTTTATTTCAGAATTTTTCCAAAATATGCTTACAAATTCGAAACGCGAGTTCCACGAGATGTTCAAAAAAACCTATGGAGTTATCTACGTGCAAAACTCATATGTATTCACGGATTTATTCTCGGAATTAGAGAATTATTATAATAAAGGACGTGTCGATTTGGCGGAGGCTATGGATAGTTTCTTTAGTGTCCTTTACCAAAGGATGTTCACTGTTATCAATTCACAGTACCATTTTGATGAGAAGTACTATTATCACATTTCTCATGGGTTCAATATGTATTTATTTATTGATTTTGCTTATAGATACTTATCATGTGTTGCCGACCATATGAAGGACTTGAAACCGTTCGGGGATGTACCACAGAAATTAAGTATTCAAATTAAAAGGAGTTTTGTCGCCGCGCGAACTTTCGCTAAAGCCATTTCCGTCGGGGCGGACGTATCCAAAAATATGCTTAATGTAAGTTTTAAACGTTTTTATTACACTGTTTTTGCTGTTTTTTGGAATCAGCGTAGTCAAATTAATCTAAATATATGTTAAACTCGAAAAATTTTATGCGCGAAAAAATGGCAAGGGGTACCCCTTGCCGTTTTTGCGAAAATCGACCATTTTCACTGTTTTTGCACTGTTCTTACTGTAGACCTCGTAATATTTTTTCAATCCAGTTGAAAAAATTTGACAATATTGACCAAATATAGTCTGTTTCACCTTCCAAATTTCAAATTTCTATCTTTAATAGTTTTGTCGGAAAAAATTCGAAAAGTTTGATAAAAAATTTCAAGCAGAAAAATTTCGTGAATGAGTCAAAAAAATAATTGTTTTCAATTAGGCTGAAAGTATGTTTCTAGAGTAATTAAGTATCGGGGAACTCAAATTTGTTAACAGCGACGCGATACGATGTACCGTTTTCGAGTTATATGGAAAATTGCATTTTATCAACTTCAAATCGCGCTAACTCAAATTCTATCAGTTTTTCATCAATTTAATTAGCATTTTTGGAATCAGCGTAGTTAAATTCGTCACTTTTCTTTATAATTTCAATGTTACGACTGCATTAAATTGAGTTTTATTGAAGCCTTACAGAAGAATTCAATACTTAATTTATTTATAGATAAAAACTAGTCCAGAATGTGCTAAATCGCTCCTAAGGATGCAACATTGTGCCGGATGTGCTGGAAAACCGGAAGCCAGAGCATGCTCGAATTATTGTATTAATGTTATGAAAGGCTGTTTAGCGTATCATTCCAGTTTGGAGACCGAATGGAATAATTATGTTGGTAAGTTTTCATGAAAACAATCAAAATTCTCTTTTTGACTGAATCGTTTCTCTTCTTAAAGACGCAATGGAGAAAATCTCCGAACGTCTGCTCGGCTCCTTCAACATCGAAATGGTTGTAGAACCAATCGACATTAAAATCTCCGAGGCAATCATGAATTTTCAAGAAAACGGCCCCGACGTCTCCCAGCGTGTGTTCACCGGTTGCGGCAAACCAATTCTCGGTCGCCGAAGACGTTCCACCGATCACCTACACACCGAACTCCACGCTAATCTATTACGCATTAAATACAATCAACCCGACGATATGGACCTCCAATTCGAGGGTGAAACTAGCGCTGAAGTACTCGAACGGAATCCTGTCTCCCGAAAAACTAGGGCTACCAATCGTGAAGTTACATTTGAACCGTTGAAATTTAAAAATAATGCAGCCGATGAAAATGGAAATGGCAAAAAGGGTGGCAAAGTGGCGCATGCGAAACAGGAATCGCCCAGTTTAGAGAAATTAATTAGAGATATTAAGCATAATGTTAAGGAGAGCAAACGGTTTTGGAGCCATTTGCCGTATCAGATTTGTAATAATGAGGATATTGCGGCGGGGCCCAGTAAAGGGGAGGTTTGCTGGAATGGGACTGCCATTAGCGAGTAAGTTTTTACTATTTTTGATTCAGTTTGTCTATTTTCGAAATTTTGTCTGTATGAGTGTTTTACTCTAGCTAGTTTTTTAATATCTCGTAAACGGCTTGATTTAGAGAAAAGTGATTATTATAAATGTTAAAGATATTTAAATTTCTAGCAACTTTAATTAACAAAATCTTTTCGAGAAATCTACCAATTACTTAAAAATTGCTTTTGAAAATAGCCTCGTTACCTTTACCTTTCCTTAGTTACAAAATATATTGACTATTTTAACAATATCTCGTAAACGGCACGAGTTAGAGAAAAGTGATTCTCATAAAAGTTAAAGATATTAAAATTTCCAACAACTTTAATTAACAAAGTTGTTTCGAGAAATGTACCATTTACTTAAAAATCACTTTTAAAAAAAGCCTCGTTGACTGACTATTTGACTATTTTTTCAAAATCTCGTAAACGGCATGAGTTACATAAAAAAGATTCTTATAAAAATTAAAGATATTTAAATTTCTATCAACTTTAATTAACAAAGTTGTTTTGAAAAATGTACCAATTACTTAAAAATCACGTTTGAAAGAAACCACGTTAACTAACTATTTGACTATTTTTTCAAAATCTTGTAAACGGCATGAGTTAGAGAAAAGTGATTCTTATAAAAATTAAAGATATTTAAATTCCTAGCAACTTTAATTAACAAAGTTGTTTCGAGAAATGCACCAATTACTTAAAAATCGCCTCGTTAGAATATATATTGAGCAATCGTAGAATTAATTTAAAACAAAGTAACGCAACATTTAAATATAGATACTGAAAGTATAAGTCGAGAGAAGGTCACACCAACTTTTTTTTTTTGTTTAATCAACTTATAAAAATAAGGCTTGTACTTTTCGTAATTATTTTAAACATTTTGCATGCAATTTGGCTTGTATGAATAACTAGTCTTTTATTATGGTAAATAATGATTTTATTTTCTTATAGATATTTGCCAGCGGTCGCTGGAGACGGTATTAATGCGCAAAAACATAATCCAGATGTCTTTGTCGATATAAATCGACAAAATAGTATTTTAAATGAACAAGTTTACGCACTTAAAGCGATTACGCATAAGATTATGAACGCTTTCCAAGGCATGGACGTCGAATGGGTTGATGATGGTAAGGGATTATGGGAAAAATTACAATTAAATAATATACTATTAAAAATACAATTTGTTCCAGATGAATCATTCTCGACGTACGCGTCCGGGTCCGGTTCCGGAGACTCTACCGACGACGACACCGAACCCAATTCACCAGACGATGGCGATCTAGAAGGATCCGGATATCCACAAACGGATCCTCCTGCCTACATGCCAATAGACCCGAAACTGCCAATAATTCCACCACCGGATATTCCGAAGGTGCACGACAAGACCGAAACTAGCAACGAGATACCCGAGAGCAGCGGTGGCAGTGCACAGCAACAGATGACACTGACGCGCGCGCTTATCTCATATCTGTTCCCGTTGATTGTTATGTGGTTCGGTGGCATGTTTGCTGATTTACTGTGATTTCTTTTAATAACTATCGTTTTATTATTTATAATAAAATATATATATATGCATTTAGCTCGACAGTGTTGCCATTGAACTACCGGTAATGTAGATTACTGAAACGGTAACACTTCGCCATATAGTCGACTGAATTCACGGATTGCGCCGCCGCGGTGTCAACTAATGGCAGATAAGTGAAGGCAGGTAGTTGGCATTTTACATTTGTTGCATAATTTTATGTTTTTACGTAATTTATATTGTAATTATTGGAAATATCCGGTTTGAGAGTCCCTGAACCAATTTAAGAATTATATTTCCCAAACAAGAAATGGATATTTGAACATCAAATGCTTGTTTATAAGTATCATTTTTCTACATATCTCAAAATAGGTACGAGTTAGAGAAAAATGTGTCGTATAAAAGTTAAAGATATTTAAATTTCTAGTAATTTTCGTTTGAGATTTTTTTTCGAAAAATGTACCATTTACTAATAAATTGCATTTGAAAATAGCTTGCAATTAATAAGTATCATTTTTCTGTATATCTCGAAATGGGCGCCAGTTAGAGAAAAAGTGTGTTTTATAAAAGTTAAAGATATTTAAATTTCTAGTAATTTTCGTTTGAGAAGTTTTTTCGAAAAATGTACCATTTACTAATAAATTGCATTTGAAAATAGCTTGCAATTAATAAGTATAATTTTTCTGTATATCTCGAAATGGGCATAAGTTAGAGAAAAAGTGTATTTTATAAAAGTTAAAGATATGAAAATTTCTAGTAACTTTTGTTTGAAAAGTTTTTTCGAAAAATGTACCATTTACTAATAAATCGCAACTTAAACGTTAAACTGCGTTCACGGGCCATTTTTGTTCTTTTAACACGTGATTTTAATTTTCAACATATAAAAAAATTCGAGGACATGCTACCTGCCTTCATTGAATAGTCATTGTGTGACACCAGACTGCGTATCTGATAGAGTTATTGTCGCTAACGCAGATTTCTTTAAATATACGAATAAATATGCTAAATTAAATTCGGACATGTTACCATTAAAAACTATGATTATTTATTTTTATATTTAAAGATTGATTTAGCAACCAATGCTTTTTAATAGTGGACAAAATAAATGATAATATATATATTCTTGATACCGAGACTGAAAAGTGGACACAGTTGTCATTCCTGTAAATATTTTCAACAGCTGAAACGTATGAAGAAGTAGAAGAGGGATAATAAACATTTTTACTCTAGTTATATTTAGTTAAACAAACTATATTTATTTTATGAACTTTTCTACTGTTGCAACAGAAATTTTAGTGATATATAATTTTATTATGTAGATTGTGTATACTTTTAAAAAATAATATTTAATAATGTATGAATGATTTTGGTTCATTGGGTGAGTTTTGTAATCGTAATCACGTAATTACGGTTACGTGATTATAGTAACAAATTATTAATTTAGTGTTTTTTTTTTAACATTGGTGCTATGGTAACATTGTTTTTACAAAGCCATACATTAGCATTTATATTTGTAATAAAAATGGACCATTTTAATGTGTATGATTGTTGTATGAATTGTATAAAATTGTATTCCCCAGGGTAATGTTGCCAACCGCTTAAAAAAGTGCCGAAAACTTAATAAAAACAAAATCACTCAATTAGTATCGCTCAATTTAAATAATCAGAAGCGCAATAAGCATAAAACAGTTATTTAATTTTACAATAATTGCTTAATTAGTCATGTATATGTGCAACTTTCTATTAATTAAGAGAAATGAAAATAAATAAAAAACATGAAATAATAATAATATTTTATTAGCATATAAAAATATTTCTGGCCCCTAAACATATTTAACAGTAAATTCTTAATAATATAACAAAATATAGAATCTTAAACATCGTAATATGAACTAGGTCGAGTCTTCATGTAAACATATGCGGCTACAAATAGAAAAAATGCTATTATCGACGGAATTGCGATTGTGAACACTTGGCGTTGTGTCTCTTGAAATTCCTTCTTGCGTTCCTTCTTCTGCTTGGGCGTTTCTTTCGGTTTCCCTTTGAGTTGTCGCATATTTTTAACGTATTACTTGAAATAATAAATAAAAACTTCCTTAAATTACATTTAGGATCCATTTTTTAAATAAATAAACTCACTATACGTTTGAATTAACAATTTAAACAATAATGGAACGTCAGCAAAATTAAATGCGATAAAATAATAAAATAAACGGACTCGTACACGTAAACAATCAAATAGCAGGCAAACGCATTGTTACCACTAGTATAAAGTATAATAACAAAATATTGTAACAGTTTACTTATTACTCCAAATATACAAATTAATTATCGCATATAATATAATATCATTGAATAAAGCTGAATTTAATTGGCGACAATATTTTGTAATATTCTTACGACATTAAATTGTTAATTGTTAGGGAAATTATGCAGTAATAGTTGGTAAATGTGTTAAGGTTGGCAACCCTGCGGTACAGGCAAATAAGTAGTGGAAACATTAATACAATGATCCTACCCTAATTAGTCTAATTACAAATGATTTGTTCTTTGTAGGTCACATTTTAGTACAAGAATAGTGTGGAAACACTTTTCTAGCGTTAGGGGTATTACAATTATTAGGTGGTAAACACTGTTCTACTATTAGGGGTATTAGAATTATTAGGGTAGAAACACTAGAACAGTGTTTCCACCCTAATAATTCTAGTTACAAATGCTATATATCCCTAGAATTTCAGCCCATTTTAATCAAATACAACATATAATTAATATTACGTAAACTAAGCATATAAAATATAAATTTATTCAGGCCCAGACTATTTCGATCAGCCTTAGATAAAGTGGAAACACTGTTCAGTCAGTGTTGCCAACCTATTTCAAACAGTATCCCTACTAGCTCACATTAAAAATCCCTACATGTCTCTATTCTTTGATTATATCAAAAATGCTTTGATGACTGACAAAAGTCCAAGTATATTTTGTACTTTAGTTTTAAATTTAATCGCCAGATTGAACGAAAATGATTTAGCGAGACTATGAGATATAGAAATATATATTATATCGATAAAAGCCCCTAAATTATCAATGCCTGTCCCTTAAGGATTGTTCACAGCTAAAGAATTAATAATTAAGCTTAGAAATTATAAGTAATAATGCCAGTTTGTTGTATGACATACAAGGTTAACGTTCACAGCAACAAAATTTATCATAAATTGTGTTGCTTGGAATGTTAACATTGCTTGTCATATTACAAACTAGATTATTATTTGTAATTTTCTAAGCTTATTTACTAATTGTTTCGCTGTGAACAATTCAATCATAATTGTTACTGTAGGGATACAGTAAGAATTATGATTGAATTGTCCTTATGTTTGGGGATAAATCCTTAAATATGGCAACACTGGTTCCAGTGTTCCCAATTTAATAATTCTAGTTACAAATGATATATCCCTAGGAGTTCGGCTTGTGACATTTGTCATTTAAATAAAAAAATACTTTTTATTAATAATGGTTTTAAATCATATATATGTAACTGATACTAAGCGCGTTTTTAATTAATGTTATGCAATTTAGGCAAATAAAATGGTAATCTATTAGAGGGGAATATCTTAATGTTATATAACCTATAAATTATATATATTATAGATGATTTTAAATAGTGCAATCGGAACTGATTAGCTATGCTGACCGAAGAGGAGGTGCTACAGGTGAAGCCGGCGTTTGATTGGCGGGAATTCGCTTGTGGCTGGGGAGCCGCTGTAATAAACATATCAGTGACCTATCCATTGAATAAAGTGATTATTCGGCAAGTAAGTGGCCAAAACGTGTATATTCTTGCTAGAAAATAACGATGGGTAATTTGTTCAAGATGATCCATGGGATTCGGGTACATAAAGCCATTTTACAATTGCATCATGAAGGTTTATTTTTTTTATACCGTGGTATTTTACCGCCACTCTGCCAAAAAACTCTATCAATGTCTATAATGTTCGGTATGTACGACGAATGCCATAAAAATCTGTCGCATTACCCCCTAAACCCGTACATGGTAAAAACAATGTCTGGCATCATCGCCGGCACAATCGAAGCCATACTAATGCCGTTTGAACGCATTCAAACGTTATTATCCGTCGAAAAATACCATAGAAATTTCCAAAATATGTCCCACACAATTCGCGAGCTTAAATGCTACGGCATCCGCGAATATTACCGCGGCTTAGTACCGATTTTGCTTAGAAACGGGCCGTCGAACGCCGGCTTTTTTATCCTCCGCGATGAAATGCAATCTTTTTTACCGCAACGCGATTCTAATGTGGAACGGACTCTAGTACAATTTTTTACGGGTGCCCTTATAGGTGTGACGCTTAGTACCCTGTTTTATCCGCTAAATGTAGTGAAATTTCGCATGCAACAACAACTAGGTGGACAATTTCAGAGTATATTTAGTGTTTTTATGCTGATTTATAGGGAACGCGGTAGTAAAATACGTAATATTTATAATGGTGTTAGTACCAATTCCACTCGTGCATTTTTTAGCTGGGGCGTCATTAACGCTGCGTATGAGAACCTTAAAAAGGTACTATGCTGATTGGTGCATATTATTGTCAAATCATAAGCTCTAATTGTCCTGATTGGTCAGCATTAACACTAACTATGTTGATTGGTTTATATTATTGTGACGTCATAAGCTCTACTTGTCCTGATTGGTCAGCATTAACAACGGGTCCACACAGAATATTCAGTTGCGGTTTATCTGTACGCACAGTCGGTGGCTAATGACCAATTTACCTAATAATTATGTAGTATGAAATTTTAACAGAATATTTGTATATTTTTTTATTTAAAATAGTTTTATAGTTCCCTAACCCAATTGTTATATGCTGTTTTGTTTTTATTTAGTTTATTTAGTACAAATTGTGTTCAAATTTACACAAAATAAATTGTAAATATATTAATGATTATTATATATATATAAAGCTATCTTGAAATTGTATTTGCAATAAATATTTTAATTTAATAGTTTGATGGACTATTGCTTCACTCGAGTACATGCAGTTTTGAAGCTATTTTCAACACTGCATGTAAACGTAACAAGTGATTAATTGTTATATGCTGTTTTGTTTTTATTTAGTTTATTTAGTACAAATTGTGTTCAAATTTACACAAAATAAATTGTAAATATATTAATGATTATTATATATATATAAAGCTATCTAGAAATTGTGTTTGCAATGAATATTTTAATTTAAAAGTTTAATGGGTTACTATTGCTTGCCTCGAGTACATGCAGTTTTGAAGCTGTTTTCAAAACTGCATGTAAACGTAACAAGTGATTAATGAATCTGTTCTTTTGCTTTTAAGAACAGCCTGATAACATTTAGATAACCTAAAAGTGATTAAATCCTTTGCCAAACTGTTTATTACATTAATAATACGTAGTGTATATAAGGTAATTGGGTAAACAAAGTACGTTCTTTTGCATCATATTTTAATATTGTATCGTGTTAGATGGCTAATAAAATTACGGAAATATCTTCGACGAAAGTCCATAATGGTTTACAAAAAGTTTTTTCGCATAATTCAATAGAATTAGGGTGTAAAATGAACTTTGCTGTTTATTTACCGTGTAAAAGTGAATCAGTGAAACTGCCTGTGTTATATTGGTTATCTGGTTTGACTTGTAATGAGACAAATTTTATTCAAAAAGCCGGGGCACAAAAGTAATAATGTTAATAATTTAATTTTTTACGCTGTATTAATACATTTTCGGGTGTGAAAAGGTACGCGAATGAGGAAGAGGTTATTATAGTGTGCCCAGATACGTCGCCACGTGGATTAAATCTAGCTGGAGATTCCGATTCGTGGGATTTCGGTGTTGGAGCTGGATTTTATGTGAATGCAACTGAAGAACCATGGAAAAATCACTATAAGATGTACAATTACGTGACGTCGGAACTGATCAGTGTCGTTAAGGCGAATTTTCCAGCGTTGGAAGGACGGCAATCCATTTTTGGACATAGGTAAGTAGGATCCGGATTAAAAAATGTCATTAACAAAAAGTGTTTGTCTCGTCACCCTAAATCCAAAAATATATATAACTTATATACTTGGATGTTAGTCCCAACGGTCGTCAGACCAAATTTGTGCTTTCTACTCCTCGGAAGGTACCGAACCGATTCACACCAAATTTGGTACACATATTATTTAACACCCCATTTGAATCCACTCGCAGTTTAAATCCAATCGCTTGTATACTTCCCGAGTTATAGGCCCCCAAAATTTGCACCCCCCCTTAATACTGCCCTTACAAAAATAACTAAAACACCTAAAAATTTTACTAAAAATTCTAAGATATTTTATATCTACAAGATTTTTTCATATTGTTAACCCAAAGGCCATAAAAAATTGTTAAATATAATTTTGAATTTTAAAATTTGTACTAAGTAGTAAGTGTTTTTTTTTTTAATGGTGGCTAGTATGGGTGGTCACGGAGCCTTAATATGCGCCTTAAAAAATCCTGGGCTTTATAAGTCTGTGTCGGCTTTCGCCCCTATATCGAACCCGATGAATTGCCCCTGGGGCCAAAAAGCATTTGCAGGTTATTTAGGCCCTAAAGAGACTTCAAGTTGGCAACAATGGGACGCCACTGAGTTGGTGAATAATTATAATGGGGCACCATTGGAGTTGTTCATCGATCAAGTATGATTTTATTTATTTATATATATATATATATTTAGGTTCGCTTATGTTATGACTTAAATTTAAGGGTACTAACGACGATTTTTATAAATCCAAGCAATTATTACCCGAAAATTTAATTGAGGCTTGTAAGAACGCAAATATGCCAGCGGTACTTAAAATGCGGGATGGATACGACCATAGTTATTTTTATATTGCTACATTTATTGGGGAACATATTAAATATCATGCGCAACATTTGAAACAATAATATATATTATATTTAGGAATAAATCATTAGATTTGTACATATTTTTGGGATTAAATATTTACAAGTCACAATAAATGTCTATTTATTTAATAACACGCATTCATCTCTGTCTACTTATTGGAAAGACAGAGCAAAAACATAGCGAAGCTAATAGTTAGGGGTTGTAGTTGTAATCCAAAATGGCGACTAATCAGTGTTACCAATATAAAAGGAGGTTTAATATTCAATTATTTACCAGCCTCCTTTTATTGATATGTAATTGACAATTATATAACCTCTCGTGTTTATAATTTACAATTACAAGCATATAAATTAAATATATTTGAAAATTATGCATTAATTTATTAAAATAAGATTGCAGTGAAACAAGTATCGTCTAATAAGGCATTTGGCATTGTAACTACAATGCCAAATCAGTCGCCATTTTAGATTACAATTGTAATCTAAAATGGCGACTGATCAGTGTTGCCAATATAAAATGGGGTTAAATATTCATTTATTTACCAGCCTCCTTTTATTGATATGTAATTGACAATTATATAACCTCTCGTGTTTATAATTTACAAGTATATAAATTAAATATATTTGAAAATTATGAATTTATTAAAATAAGATGGCAGTGAAACAAGTATTGTCTAATAAGGCATTCGGGGGTTTCCAAAAAGTATTTACCCACACATCAACCGAAACTGGTTGCAAAATGACATTCGCAGTTTTCCTTCCGGCAAAAGCAAAAACAGAAAAACTCCCTGTCCTCTATTATTTAGCGGGAATATCCAGTGATCAAATGACTTTCATTGAAAAATGTTGCGCGCAAAAGTATTTATACTAATCAAATTAATCCGCCATTTTGTTTATATATATATACTGTCTTAAGATACGCGAATGATGTTGGTTTAATACTGGTTTGTCCTGATACGTCGCCGCGTAAAATTAAGTTGGCTGGGGTACAAAAATCGTGGGGTATCGGCGACGGGTTTGGCTTTTATCTTGATGCAACCGAAATGCCATGGAAAACGAATTATAGAATGTATAGTTATGTGACTTCAGAGTTAATTGGGCTTGTAAATAAAAATTTCCCCGCTTTGGAGGGGAAACAGTCCATTTTTGGACATAGGTGCATAACTTAGACATCATCTCTATTTTAGCAACAATTTTGCGTAAGCAAACCCTCGGTCCCTACAGTGGATTGACCGCGCACTGGGGTCATCCAGACCCCACAGTAGAGACCGAGGGTTAATTTAGCAATACTTATAACAATAAGTTTTTCCACTCGGTTATGCGTAAATATGTTGGGTTTTTACTAGTATGGGGGGAAGTGGAGCCTTTATATGCGCCTTAAAAAACCCCACTTTATTCAAATCGGTATCTGCTTTTGCGCCTATATGCAATCCAATTGCTGATTCGTGTACATCGGTAAAAAACGCCTACACTAATTACTTAGGGCCTAAAGCCACCAATTTGGCCAATTGGCAACAGTGGGATGCGACTGAGTTGGCGAAAAACTACAAAGGGGAACCCCAAGAGTTTTTAATATATCAAGTAAGTTGCCTTAACTATAAAAAAAATTAAATAATTATAAAATTTATTTAGGGTACAGCGGACCCTTATATGAAGGAGTTGTTACCCGAAAATTTGATTGAAGTTTGTAAAACGTCGAATATTAAAGTGCATTTTGAAATGCATGATGAATATTGCCATAGTTATTATTATATTGCGACGTTTGTGGAAGATCATATTAAATATCATGCAGAATATTTAAAAAAATAAAACTCATTTAAAATACTTCAATGATTTCTTTTATTATAATTATTAAGAAATTGTATACATATTATTTATATATTCAAATATAAGACCAACAAACATTTACGTAAAATTTATTCTCTATTTTTGAGGGGCTCCTCGTATATTATGCCAATGGTGTAGTAAGCCCTCTCGTTTTCTCCAAATATATTCTGTACCCCAATAGCTCCACGCTCTAAAAAAAAATTAATTTTTTTAGGCATATATAGTATTAATTTTCTTAAGTTACACTTGTTAATATAGTGTTGCTAACTTAAGAAAAAAAAAACTCAACTTACATCCCAACTGCAGCTCCTCCTAAATGTGCAGCATGGTCAAATATTTTCCACCCCATAATAAGCCCCAATAAATCAAAGCCCACTATAAATTTAATCGCCTGAAATTTAATTTTATGTAAAATATAATTATATATATATATGTATATATATTTATTAAAACTTACAACTTCAGCAGGAAACGTGAAAAACGGCAAGAAAATAATTCCTAATTTTGTATCAGGGTATTGGGTGCACACATAGCCTAAAATTGCCATTATTGCACCTGACTAAAGAAAAAAAGTAGTATTTTACTTTAGTTGGTAAGTTTCTAGGGGATTTTATGTTATAGGTGGCAACACTTACCGCGCCTAATGATAAACCTGGTTGATTACTGAAAACTTTATACATATAACTGGTGAAACTTGATATAACTCCCGCACTTAAGTACAACCCTAAAAATTGCTCTTTTCCTAATTTCTCAATAGCGCCTAGAAATAAAAATCAGTTGCTTACAAATTATTTATGGCTATTTTTGCTATAAAAAAGTAATTTTTTTGTATTTACCAGCGCTGAAACTATGCAAAACATACATATTAGCTAAAATATGGAAGCCAGAATAATGGCTGAATGTCGACAAAATCATTGGCCAACAAACGATATGACTGGCGGGATTCGAACAGAAGTACTTCATCATTGCAGGCTGAAATCGCGGTACTCGCCACGCCAAAAACACCAACACATTCGCGGCACAAATTGGCACAAATAACCGCTCGGCGGGCGATAAACTGTTCCACCAAGTATTTATTTCCTTTCTTAGAGTCCCCTGAAATATAAACGCTTACAAATGTTAATATACACACTCGGCCGTGGTCACAGTGTGCGCTCGGGTACGGGCAGCACAGAGTACAATCAAGCAAAGCGATGTACGCCGGTTACACTACATAAAGTGCTAATCCAGTGAATTTTAGTGTTTTGTAAAAAAAATATACTTATTCTGAGGGAAGTGTTTAAAACATATTGTAATACTGTATAAGTATTGCATAATTAGGTTAAATACACATAGAAAGTATAGTTGGTACACCAAGGCCTACTAGATAAGTGGGCGTAACACTAATAGGGCGTATATTAATAAAAATATATTTATGTAATACAATAATTTCCCCCAATTGTGCAATTCGTTCGTGTGTTTTATTTATTACACCCACAAGCACAAGTGGGGGAAAGTAGTCCGTGATTGGCTTACAGATTTATGTGGGCGTATCGTGTTTTGGAACCACCCCACCGGCTTCCGCATCATCCGTAAGGCGTGCGCCCGCATATTCTCGTACTGCCAAATTGCTGCGCCGACAAAACATGAAGAACTGAACTAAAAAATACACAATTATTTCAAATCTAATTTAATTTTAAATCTAACTACTGACTATTATAGTAAAACCTAGCGGTTTCCACAGTCTTGTGATTGGCAAGGGACCGGTGACACTTGGGATATTTGTAAACGGTGTCTGCAATGCTTCCGCTTCCAGTTTGGGAGCTTCACTGCGATTTCTTTTGAAGTTTCGAACACTTTTTGGGAATTTGTTGTATGTCACTTGTCGATTACTGAAATAATTCGTATGTTAGCGAGCCACATAACCTATTTGAATGTTCGTTTATACCATAATTGGGGTATATATCCTAAACTTAGCATACGACGTAAAGCCATTGTTTTGTTTTAATTCGAGATACGAAGAATTTGGAAAAGTTCACTTAGTTTTCATTATTAAAGTAAATGGATTTTTTTGACATTTAGGTTATTTTTGGGACGTACGTTATTTTGCTTGAATTGATTCACACGAACGTTATACACAACCAAGACCAGCTTGATCATAAACATATTTATAGGGAGGTGATGCATACTCTTGCTATAGCGAAAGGAGCATATACATAATTATTTAATACTATTATTAATATATAATACATAAAATTACATTAAAACATTCATATTTGGAATTTATAACTAGATTTTTGAATTTTTCATTTAACAATGTTGCCAACCAAATAAAAATAAACTAATAATTTTGTATTAGGTCTCTGTTACGATTTGTATGTATAAACCAGAGAGGAATAAATAACATTAAACTCTATTTAGAATAAAGTATTGTTCACAGCGAATTATTTAGTAATTAGGCTTAGCAAATTACAAATAATAATCTAGTTTGTATTATGATAAGCAATGTTCGCATTCTAAGCAACAAAACTAGCACAATTTATGATAAATTTTGTTGCTGTGAACGTTAACCTTGTATCTCATACAACAAACTGGAATTATTACTTATAATTTCTATGCCTAATTACTAATTTTTTAGCTGTGAACAATCCTTAAAGCAATATAAATTTAAAAAAATTGTACTACTTTTTAATTTTATTACCGGGGTCGTTAATAGTGGATTTATACAAGTTTAAATTAAACTAAGAATTAGCATTAATAAGTTAAACAATATAAAATGTATGACAACGTTTCTACAGCAAATTAACAATTTAGAGAATTTAAAACTACATTAAAAGTTGACAAACTGATATCTTCTTAGTTTAGTTCTTAATTATTTAGGTGATGCGCATGCGCTGTGCATTCTTTTATTCAGTTTTATTCATATTTCAGTCAGTTCGTTTCTATTCGTATTTTAACTATATTTTCTTTATATTAATATTTGCCCAATTTTGACAATTTTAGTTTTAAAACACGTATACGTCAACTATTATTATTTATTTAAGCTCCAAACATTTACATGGTATAAGGAAACTTTTTGTAAAACAATTAATAATTTAAATATAATACAAATAAACATAGAAAGTAAAATATAAATAGAACATTAATACATAAACTACAACTAAAATACATTTAATTTAGTTTTAAAGAGGGAGTAGTTTTTTATTTCTTTCGGTAAATCGAATAATTTTGAAACATTATTTATTTCTGTATAAACGGTAATTTTAGTTCATTATAGGGAATAAAAATGAAATTTGATTTTTTGTTCCCTATTCAGTCTGCGGTTTACTGGAAAGCAGTTATTATAACTATGGCATAAATAACATTAAACTCTAGGATAAAGCAATAAAAATTGAGAAAATCTAATGATTTGTACTACTTTTTATTTTGTTACGTATGAGATTACCGGGGTCGTTTATACACAACAATAAAGACCAAGACCATTTAGATTTATTTTATTAATTTATAGATCATATAATAGCATTTACTACACGTAATTACTAAATTTAACAATAAGTACTATAATAAATATGTTTTTAATTTATTACATTACAATTTATGTTAATAAAAGTAACCGAATCTGACATAACCAAATTCAGTTCAAAATGGCGTCCTGTCAATATCGTGTATGTGTGTCTTGACAGTGATTTAACGTAAATTATAAGTAAAAATCATGAAATTAGAATAATACAATCGTAATTTAATAATTGTGTAAGTGTAATAAATAATCGGCCAAAATGATGACCCTATCCTACGAGAAGCGGCCCCTGAAGAAGCAGCGTATAGGGCCGCCCGATGTGTACCCCCAAGAACCGAAGCAAAAGGAGGACGAACTCACAAGCACCAACGTTAAACATGGCTTTGCGACAATGCCCCAGCTCACCGACGAATTCGGCTCTGCCCGAAATTGTAATGTGTCCGCCAGTAAAATCGGGGCGTATTTCAACGCGATCATCGCCCGTAAGGAAGAACTGAGCACTTTACCCGATTCGGGCAGAAAACGGCAACAAATTAACCCCAAAGATAATTTCTGGCCCGCTACGATTCGGACCAAAAATGCGATTGAAGCGTGGTTTAAAGATTTGGCTGGGAATAAACCGTTGATGAATTTGGCGAAGAAAGCGCCCAATTTTAATAAAAAAGAGGAGATTTTTACGATGCTGTGCGAATATCAAGTGCCCATGTTAAGGGCGGCTTGGTTTATTAAATTAAGCTCCGCTTATACGGTCGCGGTTTCTGAGGCGAAGATTAAAAAACGGCAACTGCCCGATCCTACTACGGGTGAGATTAAATAGATTTTAGCATTCTCGGATCATAAAATTTCATTAACAAAAAGTGTTTGTCTCGTCGCCCTGAATCCAAAAATATATATAACTTATATACTCGGTCGATCGTAAGACCAAATTTGTGCCCTCTACTCCTCTGAAGGTACCGAAGCGATTCACACCAAATGTGCTACACATACTATTTAACACCCCATTTGAATCCACTAACAGTTTAAATCCAATCGCCTGTATACTTCCCGAGCTATAGGGCCCCAAAATTTGGAGCCCCCTTTAATACTGCCCTTATAAAAATAATTAAAACACCCAAAAATTCTACTAATAATTCTAAGATACTTTATGTCTACAAGATTATTTCATATTGTTAACCCAAAGGCATTAAAAAATTATTAAACATAATTTTGAATTTTATAATATGCATTAAATTTTTTTTTATCGAAATAATTTACAAAAAATCGTAAGATTTTTTATATCTATAACATATTGTTAACCAAAAAGCTATTATAATTAAAAAGCCGCGACTCGCATCGCATATATTACTTATAAGGCGAGCTGGACGCATAGGTGCGTTATACCTTGTTTTTATTTGTTTTTTGATCATTTTAACACAAGCACTTAACAAATAATCACAATTATTGAGAAAATTAAATTTTCAGTACAAAATACACAATTACCTACCGGGAAATTACGAATATATAAAATATTTAAATATATTAATATATATATATATATATAATATATTTAAATAATCTGTATTTACACTATTCACAAATAACACTATGGAATTTAATTCTATTTAATATTCCATCTACTTTATTATTTACACAACTCATTATGCATTTTGATATCCACATAATACATTTATATTGACATTTAAGAATTATTCATTATACATAAAGAATTAACTGTTGTGTATTGTTTTATTATCAATATAGACCGTTTGATTATATATATATATATATATATATATATATATATATATATATATATATATATATATATATATATATATATTTAATTCTCGTCATGGCGTAGAGAGACTCTCGGCTTTCTTCGTAGAGATCGGGGTTCGAATCCTGGTCATGCCAGTTTCCATTTTTACAATTAAAGCGTTCTACACACATAAACACACTCACATAGACACAAAAACATACCGAGACAAATACTTCTGAGCGTTTATACATATATAATTTATATATATTTGTAAATTTCATATATATATATATATATTTCATATATATATATATATATATATATATATATATATATATATATATATATATATATATATAAATATTTAGATGTACCCCTTGAATATTTAGTAAAATATACAATAACTGCGTTCTACACAAATATTTAAACACATACATCTGGGTGATTATATATATATATATATATATATATATATATATATATATATATATATATATATATATATAATTCAATATTGACTATTAATTTGGCAAACATTTACGTATCCAATTGATTGTCTAGTATAGTCATTTTGTGACGTCATTTGCCTATAATCTAAAGTACATTCGGTTGTTTTTCTAATTGTATCTGATTAGTCACAAGAACTGATCTGAATTAAGTTTAATATTTATTTATTTATTTACGAAACCAAACAGGCAATATGCCTAAATTACATAGTTTCACATATAAAATAAATTAACACAGGTTGTCTGAATTATTAATACAATTTTGTTGTATTATAATTGTAAAATATAGAATGGACCGCAACTTTAATAAAATTCCTAAAAGACCAAATACCCAAACTCCAAGACTATTACCACCACTGTGGGGACAAGCCCCCAGCTTCATCGACCCCCGTGAGTAATGTGGGGGCTCTACAAGCGCCAATGCACTCACCGGCGCACACCACCGCGACACTAGAGAGCGAATATAAATTCGCGAGTCGCCAATGGGGCTATTGCACTCAGCTCGCTAAATACATGTATGAAGAAGGTATTATCCACCAATAAAAAGAAACTGTAACATAACTAATTAAAATCCTATTAGGTTTACTCGAACGCCAAGAATATTTAAACTGGATATTAGAACTTCTAGACAAAATGAAATCCCAACCATCCGACGACGGCATTTTAAAACTATATCTCCCACTAGCTTTACAATTCTTAGACGAATTCGTTCAATCCGAACTATTATCTCGTCGTTTAGGTTTCCTATGTGCGAAAAAACTCGCCTATATGTGTAACAGCGTTGCTGAAACCAACTTAAACCTAACTTCCCCCCATAGTAACAGTGATTTAAACAAAAGTGAACCCCAACCGGATAAAGAATCAAAAAAAGATTTGATACAAACGAATCCGTTACAAATGACGTTCAATGAGTACTTAAACTGCCCGCATCATCGCGATATCATACTTGAACTTAGCTGCATTTTGCAGGTAAGTCCCCCCCCCAATTTGTTATAATGTGAAGTTAGAGTATAAGTTTTGGTTAGGTTGTAGGTTTGGAGTGCCCTACTGCCTTGGTTTGGTGCGGTGTTGGGGAAAACCGGACTACGTCGGTGTGGCATGGGTCTCCGTTGGATTTGATGCAAGTGGCGCCGTCTATGTTACCAATGCCGGCAAGGGTAAGCAACACTGCGTACCGGAAACAGTTGAGGCAAGCAGAAAATAATATCCGGAACCGGTCCAGGCAAGCGGAAGGGCGCTGGTGTGCGGATAAATGGCAAACTAGCTCCGCTGGTATATATATATAATCAATGTTTTTTAGATTGGGAACACTGGTTTTCAAATGAGTACTATTATTATTAAGTACCGACAAACAAGATTATTATTTGTAATTTTCAAATCTAACCCGATAACTGATTCTTGGGGTTCATAGGACCCCAGATTATAATTTAATCGACAATGTTTAATCACACCCTCTACCCTCTAAATGCATTTTTGAAGATAAAGTCAATAAAACTCCTTTTTTTAATTTAGCTCACCGTACTAAGTACAGAAGAAGCTAAATCATTCGGTCGTGTGTCTGTAGCATTTTCGGATCATAAAATGTCCTTAACAAAAAATGTTGGCTCGTCGCTCTGAATGTCTGAATCCAAATATATATATATAACTTATATACTTGGATGTTAGTCGTCGCTCGTAAGACCAAATTTGTGCCCTCTACTCCTCTGAAGGTACCCGAGCGATTTGAACCAAATTTGCTACACATTATTTGGTATCCCATTTGAGTCCGTTCGCATCCAATCTCCCATGTACTTCCCGAGTTATAGGGCCCCATAATTTGGAGCCCCCTTTAATACTGCCCTTATAAAAATAATTAAAACACCCAAAGGCCATAAAAAATTATTAAATATTATAATTTTGAATTTTAAACTATGCACTAAATTTTTTTTTATCAAAGTAAGACTTTTTATATCTATAATATTTTATTCAAATTGTCAACCAAAAGGCCATAATGATTAAAAACCGCTGTTCGCATAGAATATATTACTTATAAGGCATGCTGGACGCATAGGTGCGTTGTACGTATGCTTGTTTTTAATAAGTTCTATTTAAATTTCAGTTTAAGTACTAAACCGCTGTTCGCATTGCATATATATTACTTATAAGGCATGCTGGACGCATAGGTGCGTTGTACGTATGCTTGTTTTTAATAAGTTCAATTTAAATTTCAGTTTAAGTACTTTGTAACCTTTTTTTTATAACAAAATATTGAAACTTTCTGAAAAATGCACTATTTTCTACACTGGGGTCTAATATACCCCATGTGCCAGTTATGCTATTTATTAAAGGTGTATTGAGCTCGCCTTGAGCTGGACGCATCGATGCGTTTTAAGAACGACTCTTGCATATACTAGGAAAGTATGACGTCATAAATCCTTGGCTGGAATACTTTTAAAAATGCATATCTTCGAAACTAGAGGCGCTTTAAAATAAAAATGGCAATTTTAGAATTTTATAATCATGTATAAAACAAAATAAAAATGTATAGTTCCGAAACTAGAGGCTTTAAAAAAAAAGAATCGCAATTTTAAAATTATATAATCTTGTATAAAACATAAATTAAATACGACTCTTGCATCATCCCAATTGTGATAACGCTTTAAAGATTGCGTATCGAAATTTTGAATTAGAAAATATAATTTATATATAATAGTAATTGTTTTCATAAGTATTTATAGAGAAAAACAGTGTTTCTAATTGATTTCGCATTCGTGGAAATGTTAAGTGATGCTTAATTTTTTATTAGGAATGGCAACTTCTAAAGTTTTATCAGCATTAGACGCTTTAGACCGTCACCGATTCGATAAAATGGACTCTAATAACTCTTTAGACATGTTATACAATAAAATATTCACTCCTCCAGGAAGCAAAGAACCTTCAACAACTCCTAGCAACCCAATTAGTGCACCAGTGGAAGGCAAAGAAAATCGTACAGAATACGTTAGTTTTTCCTTCCTCCTCACCGAAAAAAATCAATTAACTCCTGTTTTGATTAGAATCCTAGCCAAGATGAGGCAATCATCCAAATCTTGTGCGAATGGGCCGTTTCCTATGAACGCTGCGGCGAACACAGAGCAATGGCCGTCGCCTGGCTCCTAGACAAACGACAGTCTGACGTCACAAGTGCAGACTCCGAGAACACAAACTCCGACGATAAAGATTCAACCAGCTCTGCCAATAATCAACCTGGGGGTTTACCCGTTTTCCAATCGTTGTTAATGAAGTTTCTAGACAACGATGCCCCCGTTTTAGGTTTATTCCCTCTACGTTTCAGGGTTGACCAATTTGTGACCCCGTTTTGTTTCAGAAGACAATACCAGTCCACAAACTCGGGCAATGTTTACAAATTTAGTTCACTTGTTCTCTGAGCTTGTGCGACATGATGTATTCTCACATGATGCGTATATGTGCACCTTGATTTCAAGGGGGGATTTGTTGACTGGGGGGCATGTGGGGGGGCAGGGCGGAGCCCCGCATAGTAATAAACCGGCTACGCCCGCCAACCAAGGGTTGGATGATGACATGTTTGCGGGGATCGATTTGAAACCGGCTAAACTTGAGGTACTAATCAAGATTTATCTTTTAGTTTTAAGTATTTAGTGCAACCGTGGGTACCATGTGCCCATATCATATATAGTCCATTTTGCATCGATATAATAATGTACATTTTAATACATTTTTGTGGTCGATTACGCAACTATTATTATGAAACAATTTTGTAAATGTAACCATAGACAGTGCTATATCCGGTAATAGGCAGAGTTGGACAGGAATTCAAATCAAATGGAATTGAAAAGGGTTTTAATTCAGTTAGGGATTTAATTCAATTTAATTGAAGCCGATTTAATAATAAAAAAACAAGATTAGATACAACGCACCTATGCCTTTAGCTCGTCGTTTTACCTTTTCAATTTATTATATTTATAAATGTAGGAAGAATATTATTTAAGTTCTTAAGAAATGCAATCGTTTTTTTTTAAGTTAAAAAAAAACGACCAAAATTATTTATTTAGAAAACATAATATAACGTATTGAATAGGTATTTTTTTTTAAATCCTTTAATAAATATATATTTTTTTAAATATTACAACCTTAAATTATCCATTCAAATAAAATTTTCATTTTTTGCTAAATAAAAACCTGTTTCCAGATAATATTACCTTAACTATAGTTTAAACTCTCGAATTTCGCGGTTTAACAAATCATACATAAACTAGGTTTTATATCATAACCATTGTCTAAACAATGAAAATAAATCTTAAACTCCAGTTATAGTTAACCGTAGTTTAAACCTTCAATGAATATTTAAGCCTTATGGATTTAAATCAATTTAATATAGCGAACTTAATTTGAAATTGAATTCATTTGAAAAAATTGAATTAAATTTATTAATTCAAAGGTTTGAATCCTCAAAAGGACTTCAAGTCCTCAAAAAGGCTTTATAATTGTAAAACAGGTTGAATGGTTTTAAATCACATTTCAAGTTGAAAGTTAAATGATTAATAAACAATTGATAAATATACAATAGGCTTTAATTCCTTTTGATACATAATACAAAACACATAAAAGGCTTGTAATTGCCAAAAAGGCTTTAATTCCTTTTGATACATAATACAAAATCACATAAAAGGCTTGAAATTGCCAAAAAGGTTTCAATTCCTTAGGGATTTAAATCAATTTAATAATGCAAACTTAAGGCTTTGGAATTGAATTCAATTTGAAAAAATTGAATCAAATATATCAATTGAATCGAAGGCTTGAACCCTCAAAAAGTTTAAAAGCCCTCAAAATGCCTTCAAGCCCTCAAAAAAGGCTTTATAATTGTAAAACAGGTTGAATGGTTTTAAATCACATTTCAAGTTACAATAAACAATTGATAATTATAAAATAGACTTTAATTCCTTTAAATATATAATATAAAGTCACATAAAAGGATTGTAATTGCCAAAAAGGTTTCAATTCCTTTTGAATTATATTAGATTTGTAATTGGTAAATAGGTTTTAATTCCTATTGATTATTAACAACACAAATTCACATAAAATCCTTTAAGGATCATTCTCGTCCAATGGATTATGACGATTCAAAAATCGATGACGACTTAGACAAAATTCTGCAACACATCAAAGAAGACCAACAAAACTCCTTAGACGCGCCAGACAGCCCAAAAGACCCAGACCATGGTCACCATTCGCACATGATTGCATCTGGGATGAACTCCGTTGCCATGGAAACTGACCATGTAGACCACAAAATCAAACCGTCGCGTCATCTCTTATACACCACTCATTTTCCATTACCTCAAGACGAATCTCAACATGATTGTAATCAACGATACATTTTACTGTATGGGGTTGGAAAGGTAAATAAACAAAATGCGTAAGTAATCGTTAAAATACAATAAAGATAAATTATAGGTCAGGGACGAAGCAAGACACACAGTAAAAAAAATGTCGAAAGAAATCTGTAAGTTATTCTCAAAGAAATTCTCAATCGACGTCGCCGAAGGTGGCAAAGTGAAGAAACATTCACGCAACGAGTTTAATTTTGAGGCGACTACGCAAAAGTGCCAGAGTTTGAGCTACTTTGACCAGCACGTGGTGACGTGGCAATGCAGCACCACTGTTGTGGAAATGCTCAATAGTTTTGCGTCGGGCAACTCAAATTATTTACCTGTTCAAGAGCATGTTGCGTTTTTGTTCGATTTAATGGAACTGGCGCTGAATATTTATGGGCTTATCGATGTCTGTATTCAAATATTAAAAGAGTTACCGGAAGTTGAGGCGCAGTTGCTGGCGAAGGGGAGTGTTTTAATGCGACATTATACTACGTCGTTGAGTTTATATGTCGTCGGCGTTTTACGGAGGTATCATTGCTGTTTATTGTGTAAGTGATTTTTATTAATTTTGATTTTCTTATAATTTTAATAATTTTCGGAACTGTAATTTAAACGGAAATACATCATTTAACCTACTGTGGATTGAGCCTGAGTATTTTAGGAATGACGTCTGTGTGTGTGAACGCTCTAGAGTTAAAACTGTTGAAGGTAAAATTATGAACATTTAAATTTAAGAATTGTAATTGGCCCGAATATGCCTCTTATATTTTTGAAAACAATATCTTAACCGAAAGTAATAGTTTACTCATGTTACTTATTCGATATTTTGAAAACATTTAGTGTTAGAGTAAAAGTGATTATTATAAAAGTTGTACTTTTGCCACTTTTGTTTCTCAAGATTTACTTTAAAAATAAATCGCAATAGAAATTAGATATTTTATATTTACGTTTACCTAGTTATAAAACATATTAATATTGTTTCATAGCTGTCGTAGCATATATTTTAAACAAAATTAAATAAATAACTAGAGAAAGTATAAAGATGTCGAGCGAAGGCCACTCCAGCTTTTTTTTTAATATAAATCTGATGTTTCTATGAAACTTTCAAAATGGTAGTGAATATTATCTCTATTTTCTATATTAACCCATTACCTGCCAACGTTTTTTTCGGTTTTAGGTATTTATTTAATACTTTTTTTTATTATAATTAATTGTATAATGTTGGCAGGTAATGGGTTAAGTTCTATTCCTAATATTTTAATATTAGGAATAAAACTTATTATAGATTTTAAATCATTTAATATTAAGATTCGCTTTTGCCGTTTTCTGATCCTGAATTAAAATTTCGTAAAATTCGTATATAAAGATGTCGAGCACAGGTCACTCCAGTTTTTGTTTTAAATTATTAGTTTTATATTTGTTTATTAAAAATATAATAAACCGGGCGTTTCTATGAAACTTTCAAAATAGCAATGAATTATCTCTATTTATGTATTTTCTAACTTTTATTCCTAATATATTACGTAAATTTAATAATAAGCTCCGCTTTTGTCGTTTTCTAATCCTAAATTAAAATATATTCGTTCTAAAAAAAATATATGTCGCTTAAGTATTAATATTGCACATGTGTACAGCCGAAATTATACAAAATCTATATATTTTACATATAAAAATAAATGAAACATTTCCAATAAAAATTGACGATTTTCATACAAGGTTTATTATGAATTGAGGAACGATATTCACAATGTACGTCTGTACATGCCTAGATTAAACTATTAACTTGCAATTATTAACAGAAATATTTACTAAAAAAACATTTTTGTAGTCATATTTCGAAAAATTGTGCTAGCATTTCAAGCAAACTATTTCGGTAATATTTGTAAATACTGCGGTACAGTAACTGGTTTTTATGTATTGTATGAATGGTTATATTTGTGCTACTAAATTATGCTGATAGCGTTAGGGATTCCCCTTAAATATGGATAAATCTTTTAGTATCGTCCGACCAAACATTTGCGGTCTTCGAAGGTTTATGCCGTGTCGTCAAACACGTAACAAACCCCGGCGATTGCAGCTCCGCTGAACGTTGCATCCTCGCCCATTTATACGACTTATACACCTCCTGCAGTTTACTAAAAACAAAACCACACGCCACAGAATTCGGCAATGCTTATCCAAAAATACGAACTGCATTATACAACGCCCTACAACCAAACCCCACCAATAATTGCGTATACAACTCTCAATTTATGCAAGAAATATTCGCGAATCCCCGACGTGGAGGTAAAAATACAAAACTTGGATTGGGATTAGATATTCATTATTAATGGTTTTAGGAAAAATAGAGCCCGCATGGTCTCGCCAATTGGCAGAATCGCCAAATAATCGTTACAGTTTCGTTATTAACGCAGTTGTTACAGTTTGTCGCGAAACTGATAATGATAGACTGAACGATTTATCTATTATGTGTGCGGAAATGACGTCATGTTGCAATGGGTTATCGGGGGAGTGGTTAGGAGTGTTAATAGCGCTGTGTTGTCCGATTAGTCATCCTAATTTTTATATGGATGTTTTAACACAAGTAGATATACAGGATTTGAGTATACATAACTCTTTGGCTGTGTTTACGTCGATTCTGATTGGTTAGTATTCGTTTAGGCCGCCATATTGGCTTGGTGGGCGGGACTTGCCATGTAATGGCGGCCCAAGCTAAGATGGCGGCTCTCTGTACAGGCTGTTAGGGTTATGATTCGTTTTTTTTTTTAGCTCGCCATTGTTTCTCTTTGGAGGATTTTGTGGCTAGAATCGCTTTGCCTAGTTTGTTAAAAGTGAAGTCACTTAACGAAGGCCGTACTGAATCAACTGTTAGTATAGAAGCAGGGATGCGATTGACCTGCCACCTATTGCTACGATTATTTAAAACTGTAGAGTGTCCTCAACCGGGACTTTACTCAGTTAGTACGTCGCCACATCCGCTTCCGGCTAGTCAACAATGCTATAGTATTCGACAAAGTTGTGACAGACATTTGTTAGCGGCTGCACATAATAATATTAATGTTGGACCAGTTTTAGCGGTTTTAAAAGCGATTTTGAGTAAGTTACTTTTTAATAAAAGTAATTTTTTTTTATAGATTTTTTGTTTGTTTTGTTTTAAGTTGTGGGTGATGCAACAGCGAAGGAAAACAAGGCGATCGGCAAAAAAATTGACACCCCGACTCATTCCAGTTCTGGCGGTAAGAGCCAGGTGGGTCTCGGCGGCGAGTTAAGCATCAGCCATATTCTGGGTACAAGTGATATGATGGCAGGTGCCGAGGACGCCATGTTGGATTTGACGTGCGTATGCTTTATGTTTTGTATTTACAGTTAGGTTATGTTATTTAATTTCTTTTGGTTATTTATTATTTTTATCATATAAAAACAATGGGGATTTTTATTCTACCAGGGTTGTAGAACTGGATGGCAACACGACACGGACCGCTCAGAGGTTTGTCAGTAAATACAGTTAACCATTTAGCTTTTCGCTTTTGTGTGTTTTTAATTATGATGGACATTGCTATTTATTTTATTTGTTTGTTTTTAATGTTTTGTCAATATATAAGTCACCCGCTTTTGTCCTAATGGGAGTATTATTGTGATTAAACATGTGCGACATAGTTTACACACTTTTTTTAATTATATGTATAAAGTTCTTTTGTAATATAATCATTTAGATTTGTTGAGAATGATTTTAAATATTCAGTATTTCAGAATTATCTCATTGCCATTAAATTCTAATAAAAATGGCGGCTTTCAGCTCAAATTCTATACATTATTCACGCATTTATAACTTTGATTATCAAAATGGCGGCTTTCAGCTCAAATTATATACATTATTCACGTATTTATAACTTTGATTATCAAAATGGCGCCTTTCCGCTTAAATTCTATACATTATTCACGTATTTATAACTTTATCAAAATGGCGTCTTTCCGCTTAAATTCTATACATTATTCACGTATTTATTACTTTGATTATTAAAATGGCGGCTTTCAGCTCAAATTCTATACATTATTCACGTATTTATAACTTTGATTATCAAAATGGCGGCTTTCCGCTTAAATTCTATACATTATTCACGTATTTATAACTTTGATTACCAAAATGGCGGCTTTCAGCTCAAATTGTATACATTATTCACGTATTTATAACTTTGATTATCAAAATGGCGCCTTTCAGCTCAAATTCTATACATTATTCACGTATTTATAACTTTGATTACCAAAATGGCGGCTTTCAGCTCAAATTGTATACATTATTCACGTATTTATAACTTTGATTATCAAAATGGCGCCTTTCAGCTCAAATTGTATACATTATTCACGTATTTATAACTTTGATAATAAAAATTGCAGCTTTCAGCTCAAATTCTATTCATTATTCACGTTTTTAGAACTTTGATTACCAAAATGGCGGCTACATTTTCAAATTATATTCACTACTGTTTAACAACAGTATATTATACTAGTTATTGCTAGTATAAAAACAAAAATGGCGTCTACCAATTAAAATTCTACTTGTATATTTATGATTTACGTATTATATCACTACTGTATAATAATAAATAAAAATGGCGGCCTTTAGCTCTAATGTAACTATATATTAATTATATGACGGCTATAATTTCTATTAAATGCCACTTTTGTGTAATAAATAAACCAGTTATGACAGAATTGTTCATTTAAAATCATTCTTAATAAACATTTAGGGCTTTAGCACAAGTACACTGTAACATTTGCTTATTTTGAATAAAATTGTACAAACAAGCCAATCACCTGAGAAAGCGGTACATAAATGTTGCTTCCCAAATCTACCTCGAACCCCTATACTAAATAGCCCCCAATTTTAGGGCCCAAAACACCCCTAACTCATCAGAAGGCACCGCATCTCTGTCAGCATTCGCCTGGCACGTGTTACGCGAGATTTGCTCGCAACAATGGGTGCTTGAACGATGCTTAAGTCACCCAGAAGAACTATGCCACCCCGATAATTTATTAGATCCATTATTAACTCAATCACAAGCGCAACGATTACTACATATGATTTGTTACCCAGAAACTAGCTCTGCCATGGATGAGTTAGATCAAAAAAGCGTTATTAGCATGATTTTAGAGGTCAGCTGTAATATTAGACTACGTCGTTAAAGATATAATAACAATTAATTTACAGAATTTAGAGCAATGGACGTTGAGAATGTCGTGGTTAGATCTACAATTAATGTTTAAACAATTCAATAGTAACTCTTCTGAATTGAACCAGTGGTTAGACACTGTTGCTAAAGCAGCAATAGATGTGTTTCAGCTAAATTCATCTGATTCTAAAAATTCTAATAAGTATAATTTCCTTCTTTTATAGTCTTTTTGGTGTTAAATTTATATTTTATTTTGTAGAATTGATATCAAGGGTAAATCAGGGTCTATTTGGCTGGTGGCGCCTCTGGTGTCTAAATTACCAAGCGCTGTTCAAGGTCGTGTACTAAAAGTAGCAGGGCAAGTGTTAGAATCAGGTAATTGGTCGTGTAGAAAGCAACAAGAGGTGAGAGAGGGAAAGAATAAGAAAAATATGGACACAGACAATGAGGGACAATCATTGTTGAGTCATCAGCCATTTTTGTCCCTTGTGTTGACTTGCCTAAAAGGACAAGATGACCAACGCGAGAGTTTACTGTCGTCGCTGCATTCACAGTTGTCCCAGTTTTTGAGCATGAGCAAAGATGTAAGTGAAATATTTTGAAATTATTCTGATTTTGTTATGCCTCGGTGTTTGTTTTATTTGGCGGCCACCGATGCGCCACTGGCCGCCATTCAAGTAAACGCCGGTGTTTATATATCTTGAAATTTTGCGATATTATTGGTTATTTCTTCTTTTATTAAACATATAAGGACACATATTAGCGACAACTATAATTATATTACAGTGTAATACTCTGATTTTGTTATGCCTCGGTGTTTGTTTTACTTGGCGGCCACCGATGCGCCACTGGCCGCCATTCAAGTTAACGCCGGTGTTTATATATCTTGAAATTTTGCGATATTATTGGTTATTTCTTTTTTTATTAAACATATAAGAGCATATATTAGCGACAACTATAATTATATTACAGTGTAATACTCTGATTTTGTTATGCTTCGGTGTTTGTTTTGCTTGGCGGCCACCGATGCGCCACTGGCCGCCATTCAAGTAAACGCCGGTGTTTATATATCTTGAAATTTTGCGATATTATTGGTTATTTATTTTTTTATTAAACATATAAGAGCATATATTAGCGACAACTATAATTATATTACAGTGTAATACTCTGATTTTGTTATGCTTCGGTGTTTGTTTTACTTGGCGGCCACCGATGCGCCACTGGCCGCCATTATAGTAAACGCCGGGGTTTAAATAAAATTTAAAAAAATATGATAGTATTCTTATTGATTTACAAACGTATTTATGATATTTTTTAAAATATATTTAGGAACGTATGAATAATTATGATGAGCCAAAAAGTCGTGAATTACTACTAGACGCGCTTCAGTTACGTTTTTCCTTAGTTGGCGGAATGTTTGATACAATACAACGTAATACTACTGTAACTACTGATTGGGCATTACTTTTAGCCCAACTTATAACGTATGGGGTCATTGACCTTAATAATAATTCGTAAGTGTATCTACAATACCATTATTTATTCACCTCTGAGGTTCACAGCGAATCAATTAAGCTTAAAAATTACATCAAATCAAAGCAACAAAATGTATAAATTTTGTTGCAGTAAATACAAACTAGATTATTATTAGTAATTCTTTAATTTAATTACTATTTGGTATTTATTATCCCTGAACTCAAAATGGCCGCTGCGGCCATTTTGATTGTAAACTCAGTGGTAAATTGATAGAACGTCGTAATACAAACTAATTATGGAATGTTTAGGGAATTATTTACGACAGTAATAGACATGTTAGCGACTTTGGTACATTCTACGTTAGTATCTGATAGTCAAATAGAAAAAGATGAGAATAAAAAGCATTATCAGAATTTAATGAAAAAATTGCGTAAAGAATTGGGCGATATTAATAAACCATCGGTGCAGAATTTACGGCAGTTACTGCCGCTTCCAAAATTAACTAGTGAAGTAATTGCGTGTGAACCGGTTGGTTGTTTAACTGATACTAAAGGGAATAAAATCGCTGGGTTCGATAGTATTGATAAAAAACAGGTAAATATATATTAATTGATAGTTGTGAAACTGAAATAAATAATTTTAAAATTAATTAGGGTCTTCAAGTTTCCGATACTCAAAAAGTAAGCACTTGGGACCTACTAGAAGGGCACAAGAACCCTGCACCATTATCATGGGCTTGGTTTGGGGCGGTGAAAATTGAACGGAAACCCCTATGGTATGAAGATACCCATCGGTTGTTGCGGTATGTTTATTTATTTATTATTTTTGACCCATTCTGATTTAATAGTTAACTTGTGCCTATATCATATACAGCCCATTTGAAAATAGCCGTGCAATTGCTCTAATCTCTCAATTCTCAGTAATTATAAACAAACGTATTATTTCTTATATATATATATATAAAATCCTTCTTTTTTTTTTGTGATATTTTCTTTAGATATCATACGCATAGTCTTCAGCGGCCAGCTAGTTATTATCTAGACCCAATGCCGTTGCCACCTGAAGATTTGGAGCCAATTCAGGAAAAACCGGTAAGATAAATTTTCACTAATGCCGCTTGATGTTTGTTACTAATAAACAGGAAGTATAAATTGAATTTACTTCATTAAATAAAAGATTGAACATCTGGTGGTTGTCAATAACAATGTATTCAATTTTAGTACGGACAAAAATTATTCTGAAACTTTATATATATTATAGTAATTTAATAAATGCTGTTGAACAATTTTGTTTGCATATCAAAACAGCTAGGTACATAAATAGACCAAATTTGAACAAATCGCATAGTTTACTTTGTTATTCTCATTTATTATAGGAAATATATGGCATTAAAACCATATTTTATATTAAAAACCACGGATTTTAGTCTGAGAATGTCCAATATTACATTATTAATTTATTTGAATATGACATATAAATTATTGAGAGAACAAAATAATTTTTTTAACCGTGTACCCTTTGAAACTCTTCTGTAGCACCAGGGGAACGTTCTACATATATATCGCATCATATAAATTAAAAATTAACATATGATAAAATATGAAACTAAACTAAAATCAAAATATTGAATTGGGAAATGTTTCAGAATGGTTTTCTGGGTGATGTGTTTTTACTATGATTTATATTTGGTATAATTTCCGCATTACATAGCGTTTGAGTTGTTTTTCCCCCAAAAAATTCTAAATATAAGCAAAAAAAAAACTCTTTTTGGTTTCGTACGGAGGCTGACAAGAGTCTGTTTTAAACTAACACCAGTCCATGGGTATTTAGTGTTCTTGTGTTTACTGCAACCTACAGCTGAAGGACTGTGAACTAAAGGCAGATACACCGAGCTCGGTGGACCAGTCGCCTCGTTCCGCGGCGCTGGGCAAGGCGCGCGGCAAAGCCGGCGGCCGTAAGCCGCGCAAAGCGAAACCGGGCACGCCAGGCGCGATCATCGGGGCACCGGGGGGCATGGGCGTGTCGCCTGCGGGCATGACGGTAGGGCCCGGGCAGGTGGGACCGCAGGGCATGCCGACAATGGGACAGAACCCAGCTATGGGGCAAACGCAACAGCCCAACATGGGCGGTATGCCCCCCATGCAAGGTGTTCAGGTATACCACATACTCACATTGCTTCGTATTTATTTTTGACGAGTTTTTGAGTCGCTTTCTTATTATTTTCTATTGCGTTTTGCTGTGATTTTGCCTTTATGCTTTTTATTAATTCATTAGGCTCATTGTTATTTTTAATATACATATATATTTTTTTAATGAAAATATCCCTATAGTATTATAAATTTAATTCAATAATTTTATCAACTTATTAGAATTTTTCCTCAGTTTAAGGTGTGTTCCGTAATCGCCGTTTCACAATTGACTTAAACGTAAGAAATTTATAAACAATTTCACCAAGAATAAAAACCAAATATTTACTAATTTTACAAACATTTAACATAATTATTTTATTTATGCGTATATTTATATAGTTTTTACTTTCTTATACCCAGTTATAAGTTTAAACTAGGTTTTAAAATTAATCTGGGTCTTCAAACAACATAATTGAAATCAGTGTAAAATTCTCTTTAATTTGAGCTCAAACTCAATTTTTACTTTCTTAAATTAAATATATTGGAATATATTGATATGGTGAATATTCAAGAATATTGCGACTCCTGTCGTTTAGGATTAAAATTACACATTCATATCGAATTAAAATCGCGCTATTACCAAATTATATCCTAAATCCAATAAAGAAATTCAATATTTAATACGTAATCAAAGTTTGAATAGTTACGATTACGGAACATTCTTTTAACTATTGCTTTTTTTAAATTCTAATTGAAATAAACTTCACTCCATTCGAAGAACTTATATAAAATAGATTCAAAAATTAATAATTGCATAAAAAAGGGTCCTCAAGTACCGCATATGGGGTACGGTCAAGGGGGTGGTATGCCACAACAGCAGGGCCAACAATTCAACCCAAACCAAGCGCCACAACAGTGGTACCAACAACAGCAACAACAACAACAACAGCAGCAGCAGCAACAACAGCAGCAGCAGCAACAACAGCAACAGCAGCAGCAGCAACAACAGCAGCAACAACAACAGCCGCAACAAGGCTATTATCCACAGCAAATTCAAAATGGTAAGAGTGGGTTAACCCATGGGCCCATATCATATACAGATCCATCTGTCTACGACGAGTGGCGATTTTAGATTTATTTAAAAGCAGGCTTATTCATGGATATATCATATATATAATAGAGCATTTCCCTTACACACGGTTTTCCTTCTTGGTACGTATTTGTATTTTGTTAGTGACCCGTTTCGAGCGTCCGCAAATCAACCAATCGAAGCAAGCCCTATCGATAATGCTTCGCCAGCGGCACCCCTTGAACCAGTTTATGGGGCCGACGCAGGCGGGTGCTGGTGTGGGCCAAGGGGGCCCACAAGGTGGGCCAGCCGCTTATCAACCGATGCAGCGTCAATTTGCGCGTCAGCCGTTACGACAACAACATCCGGCTGCCATGCAAGGCAATCAGGTATCTTACCTATTTTTGTTTTTTTATTAATTGCCGAATTTGGGAATTAATGTATTGGAATCCTATTGTACATATGATTATTAGCAAGCAATGTTCCAACAATCTTATGGCAATATGCAGCCGGGTATGAACCAGTCGTACGGCGGATATGGCGGCCAACAAATTATGCAAGGCGGGCAGTCAATGATGGCCGGTAACCAGCCGCCCATGATGCAGACCAGCCAGCAGAATATGTCGTCGGGATTCGGTGGCCAACAACAGAGCTTCGTCAATCAACAGAGTCAACAGGGCATGATGGCCCAGCGTGGGACACCCCAAGCGGATTACATGGCGGCCCAGCAGCGCGCTGCCATGGGCCAAGCCAGCCGGCCCCAATACATGCAAGTAAGTGGATTTGTTTTTATTATTTTATTACTATTTTTACTTTATTTTGATTAAATATTTATTTTAAATGTAATGTTTTTTTTTAATAGCAGGCTCCTAATGTAACTATGAATACTATGGGGCCCCTAAACGGGAGCCAAGGAGTTCCAGCGCCTCCTTATTCCAGAACTGCAGGTGGAGGAAAACCAGGTGTTCAAACTAATCAACAAACTCAACAATTCCAACAGGTTCGTAGTAATTATATTAAAAATAAAAACTATTTGCTTCTTACTATATATATATATATATTAAATGTTTGTATTCACACAAGTTATTTATTTTCACATTTAATAATTATTTTCACATTTAAAAACGTAGCTAAGGAAATCTAGAAAAGAACAAGCATTGGTACAACGCACTTATGCGTCCAGCTCGCCTTAAATAATATATACGATGCGAACCACGGTTTTTAATTATGCTATAAATATAAAAAGTCTTACAATTTTTTGTAGAATATTTTTTACGACACCTATGCGTCCAGCTCGCCTTATAAATAATGCGATGCGAGCAGTTTTTAATTATTATGTCCTTTTGGTTAAGAATTTGAAAAAATGTTAAAGATATAGAAAGTCGTACAATTTTTGTAGATTTTTTAGTGCATATTTAATAATTTTTTATAGCCTTTGGGTAACAATTTGAAAAAATCTTGTAGACATAAAATATCTTAGGATTATTAGTAGACATTTTGGGTGTTTAAATTATTTTTCTAAGGGCAGAATTAAAGGGGGTTCTACATTTTGGGGCCCTATAACTCGGGAAGTATACAGGCAATTAAATTTAAACTGCGAACATATTCAAATGGGGTGTTAAATAATATGTGTAGCAAATTTGGTTCAAATAGCTCTGGTACCTTCAGAGGAGTTACAAATTTGGTCTTACGACCGACGACTTACATCCAGTTATATATATTTTTGGACTTTTTGTTAATCCGAGAATGCTACAGACACACGACCGAATGCTTTAGCCTCTAATAATTGTGTATTCTTTCATATTTGCAGCAACAACGGATACGGCAGCAAATGCTAGCAATGCAGCAACAACAACAACAACAGCAACAACAGCAACAGCAGCAGCAGCAACAACAACAGCAACAGCAGCAACAACAAGGTGGCGGGCAGCAAGGTGGGCAACAGCCTACGCCTGCCCTTTTGTCCCATTTGCGTCAAATGAACCAGCAAACTAACCAACAACACAACCCTTACCAACATCAACCACCTCCTTACAATATGTAGTCTACATTTTTATTGTAAATGTGTGATTCATTGTAAATCATGTCATTATTTATATTTTATTAGGTTTTTAGTATATTTTTTATTTAATATGATATTATTAATAATGATATAAATATATGTGTATGCAGAGTAAATGAAATTCTAACCGGCTGCCGGTACACAATTTCTGGATGTATATATATACTGAATAATAATCATATATATATATGGCCTAAAGCTAAATGTGGCTTAAAAAAAAATATAACCCATTTTAAACCAAGTATTAACTTATCTTAAAACAATAATATTGAGCGGGGTAGCAGTTTCAGTTGGCCGTCAGTGCACCGTCGGTGACCGGCAAATTAAACGATTTCTGTGTCGACATCCGCCATAGTAAACTTTTTAATAGCATTCATGAATAAAAAAATATATATTCTAAAGTTAAATGAGGCTAAAAAAATATATAACCCGTTTTAAACCAAGTATTAACTTATTTATCTTAAAACAATATTGAGCGGGGTAGTAGTTTCAGTTGGCCGTCAGTGCAGCGTCGGTGACCGGCAAATAACGCGTACGCATAATTTTCACCCTACTTGAAGTTAAACGGTTTTTGCGTCGATATCCGACATAGTAGACTTTTTAATCACATTCATGAATAAAAATATATATATATCCTATAGCTAAATGTGGCTTAAAAATTATATAACGCGTTTTAAACCAAGTATTAACTAATTTAAGAGCACGGTTTAGTTTCTTAGTTGGCAACATTTGTTTGCCCAGAGAAATATGGTGAAAATTATGAATAATATTCTATTCTGATAAATAAACCAATTATTTTATACAGTGCGACTGCTATTTCTTTGAATTTATTTCTACTCAATTCGCTCTATAGTCTCAAAAATGAGTTACCTTAACCAAAAATTTAATCTAATTCTCATCGTCCTTATAACATTCTGTAACGCAAGTCCAGCTGTAAAACATTCGCATTCTTTAAATCAAGAACGAACACAAGACGGCGGATATTTACACAGAGATCACAGCCATATCGGGGACGACGGGGAGCATCATTCCGAATTCGATCATGAGGCAATTTTGGGTAAAAGGACCTCTACAACCATAATGCAAGATTGATTACTTACTTTATATTATAAAGGAAGCGTTAAGGAAGCCGAGGAATTCGACCGATTAACCCCAGACGAATCGAAAAGGCGTCTAGGTGTTTTATTAACGAAGATGGATTTAAATCGTGATAATAGGATTGAAAGACATGAGCTCCATGCGTGGATTTTGAGGTCTTTTAGGTGCGTTTGCAATTCGGAGTGAGTGGAAGTTGGGGTTGATGTGTGTGGTTGTTGTAGAATGTTGTCGGAGGAAGAGGCTAAGGAAAGATTTGATGACGCCGACGAGAACGGCGACGGCGTCGTGACTTGGCCCGAGTATTTGTCCGATTCATACGGGATCGACAGCGATGATGATCCAAATAGAATGTCTCTAGAGGTCAAGGATGGCGAAGAAGAGGTACACTCTTAGTCCTCCCAAATTCCTACTAAAACTGTATTCACAGTCACCTCCAATAAATAGCATAACTGGCACATTGGGTACATTAAACCCCAGTGTAGAAAATAGTGCATTTTTTCGATAGTTTCAATATTTTGTTATGAAAATTAAGTTACAAAGTACTTAAAGTGCAATTTTATTTTCAACTAATTAAAAACAAGCTTAGGTACAACGCACCTACGCGTCCAGCTCGCCTAATGAGTCATATATGCGATATGAACAGCGGTTTTTAATTATTATGCTCTTTTGGTTTAACAATTTGAAGAAATGTTATAGATATAAAAAGTCTTACTATTTTTGTAGATTATTTTTTAATAAAAAACAAGCTTAGGTACAACGCACCTATGCGTACAGCTCGCCTTATAAGTAATAAATGCGTAACAAGCAGCAGTTTTTCATTTTTATAGCCTTTTGGTTAACAATATGAAAAATCTTTTAGACTATTTTGATATAAACAAGAATTTAGTGTATTATTTAAAATTCAAAATTATAATTTTTTATTCCTTATGGGTTAACAATATAAAAAAACATAAAATATCTTAGAATTTTTGGTATAAGGGTAGTATTAAGGGGGACTCCAAATTTTGGGGCCCTATAACTCGAGAAGTATATGGGCGATTAGATTTAAACTGTAAGCGGATTCAAATGGGGTGTTAAATAATATGTGTAGCAAATTTGGTGTACATCGGTCCGGTACCTTCAGAGGAGTAATCGGCACAAATTTGGTCTTACAAGCGGATGGACTAACATCCAGTTATATAAATTTAATTGGATTCAGGGCGACGAGATAAACACTTTTTGGGACCCGAGAATGCTACAGACACACGACCGAATGCTTTAGCTTCTTCGGTACTTCGTACGGCGAGCCCGAATTTTTGAAAAAAAGGAGTTTTATTGCCTTTATCTTCAAAAAATGCACCCCAAGGGTTAATATTAAAAAATAACATAATAATCTTGTTTGTATTATGACAAGCAACATAATTAACACATTTATTTTGGCGTTGTATGTCATAAAACGGGGTGAAACTGACCCCATTGTGCCTCAAAGATGTATTTACCTCAAAATCCCGACGTGTTTGTAGTTGATTGCAGACGACAAAATCATGTTCGACGCCGCCGATATAAACCGAGACCAAGTATTGGATTCCAACGAATTCATTGTGTTTTCGCATCCGGAAGAGCATCCGGCAATGCTGCCAATAATCTTGCAGCAAACACTTCGCGACAAAGACAAGAACAAAGATGGTTTCATCGATTTCCAAGAGTTTCTGGGCGACAAAGGAATTGGCCAGGACAAAGACTGGTTGCTGGTCGAAAAGGAGAAGTTCGATCACGAATTCGATAAAGATAGAGACGGCAGATTGAACGGGAATGAAATTTTATCTTGGGTAGTACCCAGCAATGAGTACGACAAAAATTCTGTTTGATTTTTCGGAACTGAATTATATATATGTATGTTTTGTTACAGTGAGATTGCTGAAGAAGAGGTGAACCATCTGTTCGCAGCATCCGATGATGATCACGATAATGTTTTATCGATGGAGGAGATTTTAGAACACCACGATACTTTTGTAGGTAGTGAAGTGACTGATTATGGTGATCATTTGAATAATTTACATCAATTTGATGATGAACTCTAATAAATCACAAACATTGTAAAACTGTGTATATTTTTCGTTTATATATTTGGAAAATGTTGTATTGTATTTTAAAACTGCGTTCACAGCGAATCAATTAGTAATTAAGATAAAAAAATATTCATATATATATATAATTATATTATATATAAAGTTTTTTAACACTAATTAATATTTACAGCAAGTCAATTACAATTAATAATTCAGTTTGTTTTATGACAAACAATGCTAGCATTCACAGTAACAAAATGATCACATTATAAAATTTGTTGCTGGATTTATTTGTCTTAAAACAAACTGAATTATTATTTGTAATTGACTCGCTGTAAATAGTAATTAGTGTTGTATACAACTGATTAAAAATTAAATATCATGTTTTATAATACAATATAACAGTGTGATTTGTTTTTATAACAATTTTAGTTTATTGTTCGCAAAATTGTGCCAACAATTATATACTTATTTATTTATTTGTGCCATTAATATATTTAATAAAAAAAAAGTATAATATCGTCTATTTATTAAAACAGTTTGAGACTATCCAATATTTAATATGTATTTATTGAATTTGTATAATTTTCATTATATTAAAGATTGTTTTGAAATAATTGAGAGGCTTTATCAGAAAATAAATTAAAAAAACTTTTGTAATCACTGTTTAATTTAATTTTTATTCGATAACGCTGGGATAATTATGACAATTTTTATATATAATCAAATAAAAGGTGGAAATTGCTAGGAAATAAAACTATGAATAAATAAATAAATATTTCATTATTTCAATCATTTTGTTAATATTACAATTAAAACTACAAATATTTAATAATAATATATATATATAGTATATACAATTATTATGTATTACACATTGTGCCTATTATGAGAATAAATTAGTTACATAACTACATACTAGATTATATAATATAATCTGTTATATTTAGGATTATTAAATGTTAATCCAGATAAAATTTCAATATGTGGGACGGACATTTATCTGATAGATTCAAAACAAATAACATGGTACAGAATTGCAAAAACCATTCGATGCTCGAAAAAGCGTAACCAAATATATATATATATATATATATTTATTTATATTTATAATGCATCGATTACTATTTATAACACGTATAAGTGAATCGATCACTGGAAATTGATAGAGAAAATCACAAATCAATTATACACAAATATTTTTGTTGTTAGACCCCCCGAAAATGATTTGATTCTTTTACAAATTTTGTATCACAGAATTCATTACACATGCTGTCTAAATATATCGAGCAAAGGCCACTAGTTTATTTAAACATTTGATTGATCAACAGTTTGATCCCATCGCATAGAAAAATCAGTCAATTACTTGTTCAATTACCGCATAACTTAAAAAGGCGTTAAAGGTATTGGTACTTTTCACACATAAACAACAATAGTATTTGAATTTACTTTATCAATTACTACATAAACATCATAGTAATTAGATTTTGATTACATTTTATAAATATTACATACATGGACAACGAATTACTTTATCAATTACAAGCTATGTAAACATCAAGCTGAAGTAATTGAAAAGGTAATTTTAAGATTCCTCAATTACTATTTGACTAAAAAACTAATTTTGTTCAACTAATACATATATATATAGTAAAACCTTAAGGCGCAAAACAAATTATAGCAAAATTAATAATTTCGCTCTATACACATTCAATATTTGTTCTATAAGGGTCCAACATGTTGATATATTTATAATATTCAATAATTAATAAAATTTGCAAAAATTGTAATGATATTTTTGTCATGAATTTCAATTTATGTAATATAATAATTGATTAAATATACTTATCTATTAGTTATGACTGAAAAATATTAAACATATTTTAGTATTAATCTATTTGACGTAGCATAATAAATTATGAATTTATTACTAATTTTAAATGTTAAAGCTTTTGTTTTACTAAAACAAATATAAGTAAAATATATGTGGATAATTTTGTCATTTAAAGCAAAGTAAATCGAAAACAAATTGTCTTTCATTTTAATTATGGCACACAAACCGATTTTTCTGTCACATTTTGTTGAAATATTGTCTTGTCATGTTTTAAATAATTACAAACATTGTAAATCGATTTGTATGCCATATATAAACGTAGTAAAACTTAATATACTAATTTTTAAAATGCAGGGCTAGAGATTACTAGAGTTACTTCAGTAAGAAGCTTATATAAATTATTTAATTTCTCATAAAAATGGATTCGAGTTTGTAGCACTATTTCCCGGCGATACACCCAACTATATAAAAAAAATTAAACATATTTAAAATCCCAAATAGATTTAATAGTAATTAATTAAATAGTACTCCTTGTCCCAAATTATAATAATATTAAAGTATATTTTACAAAATTAATTTCATTTTAAATGCTATGAAACAAAATCCAAATAAATTAATTCAATATAAGAGTATATTATAATTTGGAGTAGAGGGAGTTACTAAATGAATAGTAATTGGCTAAAACTTACCGCAAACGGATTTGGTGAAGTCCACGGTTTCGAATTACCGAAATTCTGACTAGAAGTGAACATGTTTTGTTGTTGTTGTTGTTGCTGTTGTTGAAAAGATTGTTGATTCCCATTAAATCCATTACCGTGAAAACTATTCCCATTAAAACTATTTCCATTGAAGCCGTTCGTTGCGCCATTACTGAATTTGGACACACCGTTAAAACCATTATCGGCTCGAAACGGATTCGCACCGAATTGTGTTTGAAAATTATTCGCAATAACCGTAGAATTACCATTCGGCGTCCACGGACTACGTGCGGTATTCGATGAAAACGGATTTGATACATTGTTGGGCGGATCGAACGATGTTGCAAATTGGCCTAAGAAAATTACTCATTTATTTACTACAAAACTAACATAATAATTTTAATTACTATTATACAAAAAATATAAATATAGTCAATTACTAGAAAATCCAACCACAAAGCAATAATAAAATATATATATATATAGATAATATAATTAAAAGAGTTCTCTAATAGGAAAAATATTTCTATAATTACTCAATTACTTTTAGACACAGTTATAAATTGGAATTATATTTTATGATTCTCTAATTACTCAGTATTGATTCTAAAATTAGGAATTTAAAAAAAATTTGGATTGATTACTCACCTTGGGAAGGAGATCCATAGATAGATCCAGCGGTGGAAGGTGATCCATAAAGTGATGAACTTGATTGGGAAGGTGATGCGTATCCAGAACCATTACAATTACTTCCAGAGTTCCATTCTAAATGAGTTTCTTGTTGATACTGTTGCTGCTGCTGTTGTTGATGTTGTTGTTGTTGCTGTTGTTGATGCTGTTGTTGATGCTGTTGTTGATTTTTAAGGGCATTATCCAAGTCCTTAAGGGCAGCGTAACGGTCTTCTGAGGGAGGCATGGCAGATTTATTCATCGGTGATTGAGATAAATTATTTGGAGAATTGAGCGTTGGTGGTGACGTTACATCTGTTAAATTAATCCGAATATTATATCTTTCGGTCACCGATTAATGCCAAACACAGTTGATGGTTGATTTGTCAAATTGACATTAGAATTGGGAAAAATCAATTACTAATGGAATTCATAATTCCTTTGATTAGTTCATAATTCAATTCAATTTTTCGAATGAATTCAATTCCAAAGTGCATTATGGAAAAGGGTTTCAATTAAATTGAATTCAATCTAAATGAATTAAAGCCCCTTTTAATTCCATTTGATTTAAATTCCTAGCCTAGTGGAATTGAATTCATAATTTCTTTGATTAATTCATTAATTCAATTTTTTAAAGGAATTCAATTCCAAAGTGTAAATCCTCATTATGACAAAGGGCATTGATTCAAATTCCTGGCCTAGTAGAATTGAATTCAGAATTTCTGTGATTAATTCATTAATTCAATTCAATTTTTTAAATAAATTCAATTCCAAAGTGTAAATCCTCTTTATGAAAAAGGGCTTTGATTTAAATTCCTGGCCTAGTGGAATTGAATTCATAATTTCTTTGATTAATTCATTAATTCAATTCAATTTTTTAAATGAATGCAATTCCAAAGTGTAAATCCTAATTATGCAAAAGGGCTTTGATTTAAATTCCGGGCCTAGTGGAATTGAATTAATAATTTCTTTGATTAATTAATTAATGCAATTAAATTTTTTAAATGAATTTAATCCCAAAGTGTTTATCCTCATTATGAAAAAGGGATTTGATTCAAATTGCTGGCCTAGTGGAATTGAATTAATAATTTCTTTGATTAATTAATTAATGCAATTCAATCTTTTAAATGAATTCAATCTCAAAGTGTAAATTCTCATTATGAAAAAGGGCTTCAATTAAATTGAATACAATCTAAATGAATTAAAGCCCTTTTTAATTCCCATTGAATTAAATTCCTGGCCAGTTCTGAATTTATATTATTAATTTTAACATTCAAAATCGCCATTAAGCAATTATATAAGTTTTCAATAGATTAAATAATTTAGAGTCATTTAAGTAAAACCTATTATTGTGCTAAAATAGCTAATTTTGTGCCGAATTTTTAAGAAATTTAGTAATTTACAAACAATCAACTTGGTTTGGCCAAAATCTATTTATTTTGTGAATAAAATAATAAAATCTAGCGATAGTATAATGAAAATTAAAAGCAACTACTGTATAATTTGTGTCTATAAATAATGTTAAATTACAATCAGCCAATAAATTAAAACGAAAAACAAGTAAACAATATTACAGTATCACAAAAATTGAATTGTGTGTTAAAAATATATTCACTAATTAAATGCATAATAAATAATAAAGTTACAGATAATTTTAATAAATTGAGTTAAAAGCGATAATTTGTGTAATATCAAAGTAAAGAAAAATATGTTATCTAAGTTCGTGCCAAGCGAAATAATCTCGGGTAAAAACCACAAAAAAATAATTATATAAATATTAAAAAAAAAAAAAAAATGGAGGTTAAAATACACACAAGATCACTCACGCCATCTATGCGTTACGTATTTAGGCATTTGCGTCAACTGACTCACAAGTAAATCATATGAACTTTGGTACGCTGTAAACATAAAATATTTCCAATATTTTAAATCATTATTATTCAAATTTAACCATATAAATTTCTATTAAATTTAAATTAAAAATTCTTATGTATTAAGTTGTTTCCCACCATGAGAACTTAAACTTAAAATCAAAACTTACTCGCAGAGTTAAAAATAACGTTATTGTCAAAATTTGCGAATGATGGTTGGCTGGTTGAACCATTCGTTGCCTGATGATTGTTATTATTAAACTGATTTGACGCCGAAAAAATATCCGCCGAATTAAAATCCGCCACAAAATCAGTAGTGCCATTATTCCCAGTCCCGTTATTCAATTTCCCTGAATCACCATTCACACGGTTAAAGCTAGATTTGATCGTAATGGTTTGTGAGCCAACTAAATTAGTCAACGGCTTCATTTCTGGGCTCTTTTGGCTGTTGGCAGGCGATAAGGTCCCGTTCCGGAGGCCTTTATCATGAAAGAACCGCTGCCGTTCATATTTATCAATCATAAAATCCTTAATTTCCTGCTCATCTTTGGTTTCGGTGGTCGGGTTCTGGTCCCAGAGGGCCAGCCAGGTCGACCGGCAGTATTCGTTACCGCGCGATTTGACTAGCTCCACTTCGTCGGTGGTAAATGATGCCATCGAGATAGATTTTACTCGATGTGGAGGGTTTAGACCTCGTCTGCAATTCAAAATAAAACCTCAGTATTCAAATTTTACCGCACTTTTGTCTTATCAAGCTAGTGCTGCCACCTATGTTAGTTAGGTTGTTTCTAGCTGGCAGCCATTACAATAAGTAACAGCTGTTCACTTCAATCTTTAAACACGGTACAATTGTACTACTTTAATGTATTTTTTGAGAAATAAAGTCAATTTTATGTAAAAGTCGATGGTATATTTCGATACATAAAACAAAAAATTGATTATATTAATCAAAAAATCACAACTACTGTTAGTTACATAATTATCTTTTGTTTATAACCTTATATATTTTATAACCGGCGTTATGGTTGCATTTCGCGTATCTACAGCCTTTTTAATAATTACTGTCTTATACACAGTAATAAGTAATGAGATTTTAACCCCTAACAAATATTATACATAATTAAATAAGCATACTTTAGTTAAAATAAATTTCAAACCTGCTCATTCGTTTGTACATTTCACAAGAAACTTTATATTATAATAGAAAAGATTATATATTATAATAAAAAGTAAAACAAAAACAATTATCTAATAATATGACATACAATACAAAAATATATATATATATTTTTTATTGTTTTAACTAAATAATACACAATAAAACTGTTTTTTACGTTCTTTTACGAAGTAATAAATAAGTCTTGTAATCAATTTCGAACGAATATACACGTTTTGAGCTTCCCTGAGTCGATTTTGTCTATTTAACGTCTAATACCAACTGTGTGTCTGTCTAGAGTTCAAACTTGAACTTTATATTATAATAGAAAAGATTTTATATTATAATAAAAAGTAAAACAAAAACAATTATCTAATAATATGAATTGAAATACGAAAAAAAATATATATTTTAAACGAAAATGTAAAATTTTATTGTTTTAACTAAATAATACACAATAAAACTGTTTTTTACGTTCTTTTACGAAGTAATAAATAAGTCTAGTAATCAATTACGAACGGATATACACGTTTTACCGCTTGCTGAATCGATTTTGTCTATTTAACATCTAATAACGTCTGTGTGTCTAGAGTCTAGAGTCAAAACTGTCGAACGTAAAATTGTGAAACCTATTTTTGTAATGGATATTCAAACCGGAAATGCATGTTTACTCTAATTGTTCTATCTCTAATATCTCTAGAATGGTTGCACTTATGGAAAAATAGTAAAGTACATAATTAAAGATATGAACATTTCGCACAACTTTTGTTTGAAAATTTTCCTTAAAAAATGTAACCAGTTACGGAAAACTACTACAGAAAATATTATTTATGTTATCATACGACAAAACTACGTAAAGAAAAGTCGAGGCCACTCCACATATTTATTATATGTATTAAAATTAATTTTGATACAATCGGTGCCTTAGAACATAAAAAATGATAATATGGACAGTTAAAATATAAGAATACCTTAGTAACTGTATTTAAACTAAGTAACTAATATTTTTGCACGTACTTCTAACAATTTTAATCAAGAACTGATTCAATTTAGCAATCCAATCGCTTATATATGATTATATTAATAGTTTATTTATCGAATAATAACAAATTTCATATCAAAAACATGAGTCAGTTCATAGTTTTCTTATATGTAATTGTTGAAACTAGTAATCTAAATATAACTTTGATAAATCACTGAAACAAAGTGATGCCCCCGCCATGCCCACCTTATGATGGCATTTATTTACATGAAAAGAATTAGAGTTTAATGCCCTATATATAGAGAAGAAATTGAAAGTTCTCAGGCGAATTTACATAGAAAACGAAATTTCTTATTGAGGACGTGCGACTTTTTTTCAATTTAAAATGGAAGGTCGTTTATAGAATCACAAGTAATTAGTTAGTTTCTTGTATCAATCAATGTGTAACTATTGCTTAAGATGGTTATCATAATGTTGTTAACTAGTTTGTAACAATTGTTGTTTTGAAGGATTCACATCACAAGGATTACATTTTTTTATACATTTGTTTAGATTTATTATTTTGGGCAACGGAAAATAATACAAAAAGCGACTTTTTATTAAAAATAGTAAAAAATTAGAGTCGAATTCCTGGAATTCCGGGAGAGTTGGCAACCCTAGGTTCCAGGTTAGGTTAGAGCCTGGGTACCAAGTTAAATTCTAGGCTCCAAGCTAATATTTATTATAATTAAATATGGAAATTCCACTATTTTTTATAATCACGATTTATAATATTTTAATGAATATTTAGAATTAATTAATCATGTTATTTAATCTTGTCTTCTTGTAATTCACATATATAATTAATAAAAAATAAAATATACATGAATATTCATTTTAAAAAAACTAAAAAAAATATTTAATATAATATATACGATTATTTTAATAAACATTATTATTTTTTCATATTTTTGCATAGTATTTTAAATATTTTTTAATAATCCAAGACAAAAATCATAATAAAAATATTTTTAACAATTATATATATATATATTGGTAACCTATATAAAAAAACTGGAGTGGCCTTTACTTGACTTATACTATCTATATAATTTTGCTAATTATTTTTTCATATTTTTGTAAAGTATTTTAAATATTTTTTAATTATCCAAGACAAAAATAGTAATAATAATATTTTTAACAATTATATATATATTGGTAAACAATAAAAAAAAAAGACTGGAGTGGCCTTCACTTGACTTATACTATCTATATAATATTGCTAATTATTTTTTCATATTTTTGCAAAGTATTTTAAATATTTATTAATTATCCAAGACAAAAATCATAATAAAAATATTTTTAACAATTATATATATATATATATTGGTAATCTATATAAAAAACTGGAGTGGCCTTTACTTGACTTATACTATCTATATAATATTGCTAATTATTTTTTCATATTTTTGCAAAGTATTTTAAATATTTATTAATTATCCAAGACAAAAATCGTAATAAAAATATGTTTAACAATTATATATATATATATATATATATATATATATATATATATATATATATATATATATATATATATATATATATATATATATATTGATATATTGGTAACCTATATAAAAAAAGCTGGAGTGGCCTTCACTAGACTTTCTTATATAATATTGCTAATGCATTGCCATGAAATAATATCAATATGTGATTTTCAAATGTGATTTATCAGTAAATGGTACATTTTTCGCAAAAACTTTTCAAACAAAAGTTACTTATAATTTAATTATCTACAACTTTTATTAAATACACTTTTTCTCTAAATCGTGCCATTTTCGAGATATAAAAATAATAACACGAAGGAACATGCACTTTTGGTTGAAAAATCCCGGGATTTACAAATCATATTTTGATGTTCAACGATTTGGCTGTAGAACGTTCACACACACACACGGCATTGAGATAATGGATTCAGATATGTAAGTACTCGTAAATATATATTGCGTATTGTTTATAAAAAGTTTGTACAAAGTTTATAAATGAATAAGAATTCTTTGAACTAAAACATACCAAAATGTAAATATTATTCCCGTATTGCAAAACACAAGAACTGTATCAAACTAACTGTTTTCCGAATTCCGCGTCTGACTTTATAAATATTTATAACGAAAAATTTCGGGGCGTCAATAGTCTGTGATAACAGTGATAATATTTATATATATATATTTTCGTATTTTATCGCATTTCTCAATAACAACTATTGTTTAACTTAGCAATAATCATAAATATAAAAAAATAATAAATATAATTTACACATGTTCGTAACGGATACATGAGCGTAGAACTTTCATTTTTAATAAGCGAAAGCAATTCATTTTAGAAATTTTTATACAAAAATCATTGATTTTTATAAAATAGTTTAATGGCTAATGCTTTTGCGTGTTCAATATGTCTATTTATAAAATTTACTCATTATTATTGTTCGAATCAAGTGGGCGTGCATAATAAACAATTTTGATTTGCATTTATTTAAATCTACCTTGATCAATCAACATACTCGACTTACACATATTACGCCCTCAATACGCAACTAACAATATTTCGTATTAAGATAATTTATCAGTAAACTGAGTACTTATTAAATAAAAATATGCACTAAAAATCAATAAACTAAAGAAATCGTGAAAACGTATACTGAAATAATAAAACCCACGACTCGAATCTCCCGGAATTGTAGAAATTCCATGGTCGTCTGTGGTCAACTCGTGCTGGATTTATCACAAATGCGTATACGCTTTTGTGTGATAACACCCAGTTTATCACAAAAAAAATATCCCAATGTCATTCATACACAGAGTAATCGTTCAATTTATTTATAAATTCGCAAAGGACTTTCATCCCAATGCATTTTGTAACATTTTGTTAACATGATGCCAAAGTTTTTAAAACATTCATTTTATTAAACAACAAAAAAATTCAATTCCTTGAATTTAGCGTAATCAACTTCAGCTTGAAGTTCTGCGTAATTGCCCAAACTAGTTTATAATTCTCATTGACAGATCAAGGTTAGTTCATGGGCAAAGCTAATATTTGGGCATAAACTAATACGAAAGAGTTAAAATGGAGTTTGAGCTCATATTAACTAGAATTTACACGTAATGGATACCAAGGTGTTTGTTCGTTCTACCTGTATTTCTTGCTCAGTTCATACTCTATCCTTTTTCTTCACTATAATTGCAAGAAAGAGACAAATCATGAACTGAACAGTCAGTGCAAGACAAACGTACAAAGCTATAGATAAACCTTACTCAAAAGTAGTCATTTAGATTATTTGCGTTAATTTAAGCTAAAAGTTGCATATCTTTAGCTCGTATAAATAAATAATATACATATTTGGTTCTACACTGGACTTTCTAGTACACATAACCGTTAAATATGTTTTGATAGTTTGTGGTATTAATTATATAAACTGATGTATGGGTTTGCTTGAATGTTTGTGTAGAACGATTTATTTATACGGGAACTACTAATGGCGGGGTTAGGACTTTTTTACATTGGGATAATCGTCTAAACCACCGTAAAATTTTCAAATATTGTACAAAAATGCGTATTTTAACATGTGGCCATTTATCATTTATAAAAAAAATGCTGTATTAGTGCAAATTTCAAAGTTTAGCCGCGCCACTGGTTATTTATATATATATATATTATGAAATGATAAAATTAAAGTAGATACTGTGAATGAGATTATTAATGTGCATTGAATAATCTATTCAAATACAAAATAGAGTAAATAAATTAATAATCGTGATTTTTAAAGATAAAATTATATTGTTATTGATTGATAAACTATACAAAATTCAATGAAACTGCCTCACTGCTCGGTAAGGTGTGTGTGTTATGTAAGGGAAATGCTTTATTTATATGGTGTAGCCACAAAATATAAAGAATCGCCAGTCAAATTATTCATTTAGGCAAATGGATCGGTGTTTATGATATGGGCACCTGGTGCCCACAGGTTAACCTAGTTTTATTAGAGTCCCCTTTTCTTTAACTCGAGCCGTTTTCGAGATATACAACGAGAAACAAGAATAAACTATTATTTCCGGTTAACCTAACCTAGTGTTTAATATAATTATATTACTAGGATGTAGGGGATTCCCAGTTTTATCAGATTTTTGTTCTACCACAGTTCTACCGGTTCTAACCTAACCTAACCTAGAGTTTATATAATTATATTACTAAAAATCTAGGGGATTCCCAGTATTATCAGATTTTTGTTCTACCACAGTTCTAACCTAACGTTTATATAATTATATTACTAAAATCTAGGGGAACCCCAGTATTATCAGATTTTTGTTCTACCACAGTTCTAACCTAACCTAGAGTTTATATAATTATATTACTAAAATGTAGGGGAACCCCAGTTTTATCAGATGTTTTTTCTACCCAGTTCTACCATTCACAGCGTAATTAGTAATATATCTTTTATGAACAACAAATATTTATAATTAATGAGTAAATTTTGTGCATTATTTATCATAAAGCAAACTAGATTATTATTTATTTCAAATTTTAATTACTAGTTGGGTACGTAAATTCGGTTAACGTAGCACTTTTGAGGAATGCATTCCTAGTATTATTGCACAATTAGTGCGACAGTTTCTAGTTAAGCATATAATAATAATGAAGCAGTTTATATGTTTATATAGATTGATTATAGTAATAATAGATGCGTTCGTAGAGTGAAACCTTTAATTTGATTAAAGAACATTTAACCTACTTTCTATCCACCTAATAGTGAACGGACCTCGCCATTGAAAATTCACGCATACCAAATTTGGCACAAGCGGAACACGTTTCGCAAATAATCAAATAAATAAAAAACCATTTCAGTTTCACAATCATTCTATTTTTAGCAACAAATATCGCGCTCGGGGCGGAATTAAAACAGACAATATTTCTAAAAATATTTATTTAAATTATCACACACAAAAAAAATGTTTCTGGACATAATAAAATGTGTAAAATTATTAAATTGCAAAATAAATCTATTGGCCGAAAATATAGGTTATTATTTCTAAAAACAGTTGATGTATGATTGTATTTTGTATCGCGTGTGCCATGAAAAACAAAACAAAAAAAAAAAATCTTATTTACGAGCTGCACGGGCGACCTATTCTTATTATTTACCAAGTTTCCCTGACGTAGTTTCGATCACGATACGAAATCCTTTGCATAATTGATCCAGTTTCTGGAAGCTTTAGAGAATCGCCAATTTTCCTACAAACTAACACTTTTACAGGATTAGGGTTGAATTTCAAGACCATAGAAGCGTTCAAATCTATTTGAAGAACACTATATTCAATCAATACTGAGAATATATTGTCGACAACATCGCTTTTACAACTTCGGAATTAAATTACACCAACTCTAATATATTTTACTAAAATTGATCTAAAATAAAACTTACTTTGTTCACTTATATTTGTTTTAAATAGCTGTATTCTTTTACAGACAATCTCAGCTTATTTCGGTTAAAACTCATCTTCTCGCTCTGTCTACACGTGAGACAAACAGAGCAAAAACATGAGCCTAACCGTGATTTTGTGTTAAAAGAATACTGCTATTGAAGCTTGTATTTTTGATTTAAAATTAGTTCACGAGTGCATTGTAGATGGCGGCACTGTCGTTTTAAATATCAAATAGGGTTAATAACTAGCTTAAAGTTAATTTTAAGCTTATTTAATATTACAACGTTTAGTTAGGGATGCATTAATCAATTATTTGGTATTAAAGAACCAAATATTTGATCAATACTTACGTTGTCAAGATAAACAAGTATATATATGTATTATTTGCTGGATTTGTTCAGCAAAAATAATATTTACAAACACTAATGCAATAGAGATTAAATTCTTTACAAAAGCAACTTAGCAATTTACAATTTAATTATTATTTTCACGATTACTAATCAGTTATTTAGAAATTTACTATTTTAGTTTTAATAATATTATTATTATAAATTATTTATATAAAATGGAATTTACAGTAAACAGCCATTTTCGAGACATACAGTAAACAGTTAACATATGAGCCTAAAAATTTGGAGTGGCCGTCACTCGACTTTATTAAACCTAGATTTTTCTGCCACATATTAAGCAGAATCCCAATTTTAATCGATTTTTCAGTGTATAAAATCGTTCGATTCCAATTCACAAGATTGCGATAAATCGATTTAATCATTATTTCGTTTTTTAACCGATTTTTATGTATTCATATCAATTTAGATTAATTATTTAATTTTATTAAACATAAATGATCGATTTTACAATTTAAACAACGATTAGCGCTAATGTTAACAAATAAGATTATTCATTTTTAATTGAGAGATAATTTAAAATATTCCCGATAAGCCATTTCTTTGAAATCCCGCAATGTTTTACAACAAAATAATCTAAAATTAAAAACAATTTCAAAATACCGTAATATGATATACACCTATTTGAAATATCAACAACACTTGACTTACAAGTATTGAACTTTAAGCTAGAGTAACACAAATGCAGCCTTCGAAAAGAGAATGGCACAAAACAATTTAAATTCTCCTAGTTCCAGCTCAGAAGAGCAAAGAAAATGAAAGAATAAATAAAAATGTGAAATATACGTTAGCTATAAGTGCAGTTAGGAAGCATATCATTTTAAAATGTCGCATTAAACATCTGTCGGCAATGCGTATAACGGTAATAAAGTCGACTTAAACCATTTTTTACGCTGTTGCCCCGTAATAACTGCGGGAGAGACAGGTGCGTTCACCGTATCGAAAATACACCTGTCTATCTGTTTGATAACGAAAAATCAACGCGAATATTGGATTTTCTACACTTAAGTGCTATTTAAATCAATATATATATATAAACGATTATCCAGTATATGTGGGATTTATCGAAAAAAAAATTCAAATAAAAGTGGCTAGAAATTTAATAATCTTCAACTTTTATTATATAAACTTTTCTCTAACTCACGCCGTTTTCGAGATATAGACAAAATAGTACGAAATACCGAAGAAGCTAAACCATTCGGTCGTGTGTCTGTAGCATTCTCGGATCAAAAAAAAATCCTTAACAAAAAGTGTTTGTCTCGTCGCTCTGAATGTCTGAATCCAAAAATATATATAACTCATATACTTGGATGTTAGTCCCAACGGTCGTCAGACCAAATTTGTGCCCTTTACTCCTCTGAAGAAACCGGACCGATTCACACCAAATTTGGTACACATATTATTTAACACCCTATTTGACTCCGTTCGCAGTTTAAATTCAATCGCCCATATACTTCCCGAGTTATAAGCCCCCAAAATTTGGAACCCGCCTTAATACTGCCCTTATAAAAATAATTTAAACACCCAAATATTCTACTAGTAATTCTAAGATATTTTATATCTACAAGATTTTTCATATTGTTAACCTAAAGGCCACAAAAAATTATGGAATATTATATAATTGTGCTTTTTACTGCACTGAAGGTACCGGAGCGATTTACACCAAATTTGCTACACATATTATTTAACACCCCATTTGATTCTATTCGCAGTTTAAATCCAATCGGCCGTATACTTCCCGAGTTATAGGACCCCAAAATTTGGAACTCGCCTTAATACTGCCCTTATAAAAATAATTAAAACACCTAAAAATTCTAGTAATAATTCTAAGATATTTTATGTCTACAAGATTTTTTCATATTGTTAACCCAAAGGCCATAAAAAATTAATAATTTCGTTTTAGACATTATACATATATATATATATATATGACAAATTTTCTTTATATATAATGCATATTGCTGAATATAATATGTTTTAAGTGTATACTGATGTCTAAATTATAACAAGTCAGTTGATTTGTAATAATTGGCCATTTTATAACAAATCAAGTGCGCTATGTTTTGGTAGTGAACCTTAACCCTAAATTACGAAATGTTGAATTCTCATTAAAAATTGAAATGTTGTAATAACCACAAGGTCGTGCTACTCTATTTATTACATAATAGAAATAAAATTATAGTTTATTTATGGTAGTAAACGCGGAACCAAATATTGCAGCGTAATGTGGCCGCAGATATTTCGCGATTTTGAAGGGCAATTGCGTTAAAAATACAGTGTCAAAAAGTGTTTTGAAAGCCAGGGTCAACTTGAAATTTAAAAAAAAAATGTGAAAACAGGGGCAGTAACCCAGAACTTCGAACCAGATAAACCATTTCCTGTTTCAAAGTTTATCAATATAAAAGTTCACTGATTACTCCTAAAATATGTGGAATCGCGAATCAAATTGCCGTTGCAAACATATATACATATAAATACACACACACACAATGCACTTTGTCCAATTGGAGAAAAACAGCCTCGGGAAGACTGACTCATTTTTGAATAGTTAATACTTAAAAATATCGAAAACTAACACAGGAAATGAACAAAAGAATTTGCCGCAACGCTAACTGAATTATATATATATATAAATAAAATCCAACAATAATTAATAAATACAACACCTGTCAATAATCTAAAATAAAGAAATGTGTTGGAACTTACAACATCCCCGAACATTTGGTGCACACAAACGAGCCAATCGTCATATTCACATAAGTAGGCCCACGTTGATTACAGTCGAAACAATGTTTATTCCCCGGCTGGGCCACTAATTCACGTAAAATTTTTAAATTCTTCTCATCTTGCTTCTTCCGTGCAGAAGCCATGATTGCACTCGAACGCCACCACTTGCCAACTGACTAGTTGTAAACTCGGTCACCATCTGTCGGTATTACAGAACGGTGGTGGGGATACTGCATTGCCAGTAGTTTAAACCAACTCCGTCGGTAAACTACTGCATTCTTTATACACAAAATCCTAGCTAGATTCATGTTTTTGCTCTGTCTGTCCCATGGGTAGACAGAGCGAGAAAATGAGTTTTAACAAGTTTAAACCATCTCCGTCGGTAAACATTAGCTGTATTCTTTTTACACAAAATCTCAGCTAGATTCATGTTTTTGCTCTGTCTGCCCCATGTGTAGACAGAGCGAGAAAATGAGTTTTAACCACCTCCGTCGGTAAACATTAGCTGTATTCTTTTTGCACAAAATCTCATCTTCTCGCTCTGTCTACACATGGGGCAGACAGAGCGAGAAGATAAGTTTTAACTGAATCGTGTATGAAAAGAATACGGCTAATTTCAAAGCAGGCAATTAGAACAAAACACATTTTCTATAATGGTTTATTATAATAGATATAACACTTGTTTGCATTAGCTAAATATTTAGATATTATGAATACATTTTGTGGTAATATTTAACTTTTTATTGAAATCTTGTAAGGGTGCTATAGTTATTCTTTTTTTTTGGCACAATTTTGTGCATATGCGTGTGTTATACAAATATAATTGATATGATTAACCAAAAAAATATTTTGATTTCGAGTATAATAGATACATCAGTCTCATTCTACTATTTACAGAGAGAGTCTGGGAAGACTTATTACATAATATAGACATTTTTAACTATTATAGAAATTGTAATTTTTGACCCAAATAGCCAATAATCTCTACAAATATATTTCAATTTTTAACATTTGTATTTCAAAATGTATATATAGTACATCCATTATAACACATACTAGTAGATACAAAATTTTCGAAAAATACTATATAATTTTTTTTTAGTAGTTGCAACACTGTATATAATAGGAATGTTATATTTAAAAAAAAAATGCTGAGCAACCGATTGTCATATTTAAACGATTTGTATTAATTTTGAAAATAATCGCGTTTTATAATTACTTAAATACAAATGATTCCATGATAACACAAAATTATAACAAGTCACCTGACTTGTTATAATTTCACAAATTACTTGATGTTTTATAACAAGTCAAGTGGTTTGTTATACACTATACCCAACAAAATGAACGAAACACTTGTTTCTAATTTTCTAAAGTCAGGGGCGTCCCCCGGGGGCCCTACCTGCGCCCTGTTTATCACAATATATTTTATTATTTTGTCATTTATTTATAATAAATACTATACACGGGCCCCAATCGTCGCTCAATATAATTTACTTAATGTGATTTTTTGATTAATAAAGGCAAATTTTTTGGTTATAGAGGAAATAGATAGAAAAAAGACGAATTGATGATGGATGATGATCGAAATATAATCAACGTCTATAATCTATCTATTTCCTCTTTAATTAATATGTTAGACTTTATTGCTCAAAAGATCAGATTAAATAACAAATTGGTCAAAATAAGGGGACGTATACGTAACTTTGCCCAAGAAATAATATGTATTTCGTGAATTTTTTCTCGGATTGGGTAAACGATTTGGTAGATTTTGTTGGGGAATGTGCTTATTATGTCAAGTGACTTGTTATAATTTAATTATATCATAAGTGGACTAGAGAGTATATATGCCTGAACTTAACATAGGGATTACAAAAATATAATTAAAATTATAAATATTAGAAATTAATATATACACAAGTTTATATATATAAAAATGGCAATTCCTTAAAAATTAAGCAAATCTCAAAAGAAAAAAAAAAAACAACAACAACAACAGGCTAGACGGTTAATATTATTATAATATATAAATAGAATTGCATTGTTTTGCGTTAACAACCGAAGCCTCATCCTTATCATTTAAATAGTTTCCCCTTGACGTGTATCGAATTCAATTGCAAAATGAGTAAATCCGAATTAACTGGGACTCTGGTCAACAGAAGTCATGATCTGGTCAAGTTTGGGCGGAGAGTCTTGTGAGGCGCGTTCTTCGTGCATTGGCTCATCGGACGACTGCATCGGCCGGTTCGGCGACGGGCTATCAACCGGGCGAAACGTAAACCCCGGCGAATCGGCACTAGACAAACTCTCCGGCGTACCAACAGAACTTAACGACCCAGGCAAAGGACTAGAAGTATTGTTATGTGCCATCAACAACCCGCCGCGATCATTATTCGGATTATAGCTATTAAAACGTTTAGCGCGAGGCGAAGCTAACGCGGTCTCTTCATCCAGTTTGCGTTTAACCGGCCCTAAAGAGCTTTGGCGCATCGCGATCGGACTGAGGCTGCGGCGGGTCAAGTAGGTTTGGGTCTTACGCGACGGGGACGGCGATGAAGACTTCCACAGTTGGAAGCTCGCCGGGGAGAAAGACTGGAAGCCGGGACGAGTGGGGGACGGGGAGGAACACAAGGGTTGGCAACTGCCGAGATTCAAGTGAAGCGGGGTCATTTTGCCTTTGAGCTCGTCGCTTTTTGGGGTCGGAGAGCCGTTTACTAATGTTAAATCTTCACAGGATTGAGACATCTGCATTTGGCAGTGGACGTCGCGTTCGTGCTCCACTTCGCGCTCGACGCACTCCTCCTGCCGGATCTGACTGATCCGGGGGGTCAATCGGGGGCCGGGTCCCTGTAAACGGGGGTTCATTTTATAGATGAGACGCTAATAGGGGGGGGACGAACTTACGGGCGACCCGGGTATTGGGCTGAAACTGGCGCTGAAACGCCGCGTCCTCGGTTGACCAGTCGAAAATATGTTAAAACTATTGGTATCTCTAAAAAAATATATGAAAAATGTTTTGTTGAGTTGTATTGTGCGATTTGTGGGTTCGGTGTTACCTTGATGCCGAGGTGGTGGAAGGTGAAGTGGTCATAGTTGTGGTAGTGATGTCGTTGATCATTGGAGCACTGCTGGATCGCTTCAAAGAGCCACCGCCTCCCGTAGGAGAGTCAACGTCCATCGCTGTCACTGAATTTATTGACATTCGTACACCGTAATGTCATAAAAAGAATTATTACTAAAGCGAACATTTGCCACTGTACAGTTTTTCCCCACTTATTTGACGCTAACGCATCAATATGTACACTTTATTACGAACTTTACACAATCTAGACACTGTTATATACAATTGGTACAGCCGTTTTAATGATTTTAGTCAACAAAAATCCTTAATAAAGCACTACACACACACACACATTCCTTGAAGCTCCACAGCAACAACGCAAGGTCAAGTTGGATGACGGTAGAGGGCGTACATACATCGAATATTTCGCGGGATATATTTTTTTATTTTCTTTTTACTATTCTGCAACAATTCACCCGCACATACTTAATAAATACATAACTATCTAGATCCTAAATATTTAAAATATAATTTTCCATTTGTTAAACAAACATGTCTGCGGTAACCCGGGCAAATTACGCTTTATCTTGCAATATTTCGCGGGATATATTTTCTTTTAACTATTCTGCAGCAATTTACCCAAACATTTTACTTAATATCTATCTAGATGAATCCCCAAATGCTTAAAATATAGTTTTCTATATGTTAAACCCAGGAAAACAACATGTCTGCGTTAACCCGAGCAAATTACCCACATAGCACAAAACAAACTGAAAGACGTCTTTAAGATGTCAAAGTCTTTAATGGTATGAAGCCCGAAGTCATACAAAGCGACGTCCTCTACACGTCTAACTTCGCTCGTTTAAGACCAATTTAAGACGTGTCGAAAAGACGTCTTAAAGACGTAATTTAAAGACTTTAAAAGGATAACTATAAGTCAACAATAAGACGTCTATAGGTCGTTCAAAATGACTACTATTAGACTCTTATAGGTCTAAATAAAGACGTCCAAAATTGGACATTTTGTGGTCTTGCGGGAATAGGTAGTGATTTTTATAAGGCTAGAAAATTCTGGTATTACATTTGTTTTACTATCTACACAAAATACACATTTGTTTGATACTTAATAGTACATCCAAATGTGTTGTTTTTAGATAGCAAAACAAATGTAATATCAGAATTTTCTATAAATAACCAACAAATTCGAATTATAAAAACAATTGTATAATACATTATTAAACATATAAATATTACAAATAAAGAGCAGTTGATTTATTAACTGGAATTAATTATAATTTGCTTGTATACAGTCATATACTTAATTTAAGATAGATTTCTAGTTTACATACGTCGCAACTGTAGCACTCAAACCAAGAAGTCTGGGCATAATTATGTATACAATGTATTATTTAGGTTGTCCGCTACGGTTGTGAAGCACGGAACATATTGAAACTGAAGAGAACATATTTAAAATCACAGTGTGTACGGCAAAATAGTATTTTTATTTGCCAGGTTTAGCCGTTCGCTGAACGCTCATGAACATGCCTCATCCATTCTCGTTCTCGTTCAGTTTTTGTTTCATCATTGGCAGTTACAGTAATCTGTACGCAGCGCTTCTGAAATATACAAAAATTATACTATAATATGAATGAGAATTGAATGATTCAATTGTTACCGGTTATAATTTTCATTACGGGGGCGTTTCCTAATGGCCATATATTGCATCTGTCCACGTTCTTTGATCCTTCCTCCAATACTAAGAATTTTTTGTTTCTGTAAACATCATGTATTTATTTATTTATTAAATATGTAACACTAGCGTTGTAAGGTGTTATCCTCTTTGTTCTATAATATTTTGTTACTTGTACTTTTAATGAGGTTTTGTTTTATGAACATTGCATAAAAACTGTAGAACATGCATAATATATACATTTTAAATTAATAACTAATGCACAAACTTGTTACACAGCAAATAATTGTTTGTAAAATACTTACTTTTCTTACTTGTTTGCATTAGCTGAAACTACTTGTAGAATGCTCTAGAACGTTTGTTTGTTGGACCTGCATTTTTTGCTCTGTTCATAATCTGTCCTTATTCATCATTATAAGTGGAAGAAAGACAAATCATGAACTGATCAGTAAGTGCAGGACAAACGAACAAAGCTAAGTATAGGTTCTGAAAATTTAATATAGGTGGCAGCATATCTCCGCATTTGTTTGGTCTTGTAGACCAAAAAAAGACGTCTGTACGACCACCTAAATTTGTCTGGATGGAAGTCGTTAAGTTGTCTTGTGGACGACATTTACAAGACGTCTTATTTAAGGCCAACTTAAAGACGTCTTGAAGACTTTGTTATATGTTGTCTTATTTATGTATGTCATTAAGACGTCCTAACTAAAAGTCTTAAAGACGTCATGTTTTTGGACGTCTTTATTTGGTCTTACGGGATTTGGTGCTATGTGGGTACGCTTTATCTAGCAATATATCGCGGGATATATTTATTCTTTTAACTATTCTGCAACAATTAACCCAAACATTTTACTTAATAACTATCTAGATGAATCCCCAAACGCTTGAAATATAATTTTCTATTTGTTAAACCCAGGAAAACAAACATGTCTGCGCTAACCCGAGCAAATTACGCTTTATCTTGCAATATATCGCGGGATATATTTATTCTTTTAATTATTCTGCAACAATTTACCCAAAAATTTTACTTAATTACTACATAACTATCTAGATGAATGCTTGAAATATAATTCTATTTGTTAAATACAAGAAAATAAACATGTCTGCGCTAACCCGAGCAATTTACGCTTTATCTTGCAATATATCGCGGGATATATTTATTCTTTTAACTATTCTGCAACAATTTACCCAAAAATGTTACTTAATAATGCTTAAAATATAATTTTCTATTTGTTAAACCCAGGAAAACAAACATGTCTGCGCTAACCCGAGCAAATTACGCTTTATCTCGCGGGATATATATATTTTTATATTTTCTTTTAACTATTTGCCCAAACATTTTACTTAATAACTATCTAAATGAATCCCCAAATGCTTGAAATATAATTTTCTAATTGTTAAACCCAGGAAAACAACATGTCCGCGCTAACCCGAGCAAAATGACTATACGCTTTATCTTGCAATATCGTATAAACACTCTAAATGTATCTTTTAAGGCAAAAATCTCCCCCATATTACTATTAAAATTACAAGCATTGAAAACAGAGAATTTACCAGTACAATATAAACCAAAAAGTATGAAAATATGAGAAATACACTAAAATTTTGAATTAGTTCCAAAAATAAAATGTCGTTAATAAACTAGAATTTTAATTTCATATTTAGGATATGTAACTAGGTAACCGCCTCGCCTACAACAATACTGAAAATCCATAAAAGTACACAGTACGAAAATGATTTCTAGACGTGACAAATTATTAGTTAGACCTTGGGAACAAAGACGCTATGAAAATCACCGCAGAAAGGTTTACTATATTGATTTGCGATAATAAATAATTAATTTGTTTAACAAATATAGGTACAATCAGCATCAGCAGCCATAGATGTAGGTCCGCCAGCGGATCGTATCCATGTGTGCTGCAAATTGAAAAAAAAGCAAAAAGAATCGGAACGTTGCGATAAAATCGAAAAGGATAATTTGATGTTGTTGCAAAAGATGCGGAGCCTGATGAGCACAACCCGAGTTGATAACGCCTGGAGAATTGCGCAACCAAAGTATTTCGCATTCGATCGAAGTCGAATTGGCGGGAAATTCAGTATTAAAATGCAGACAATAACTTAACACGTAAGATATCCATAATGAAAAAGTGTTCAAGACTTACGAGTATATACTAACTAAAACTTACTAAATATGCCATTAAATTATTTAGGAATAGTAATACATTGCAATTTTATGGCATATATAGTAATTAGGACACCGAAGTACCGAAAAAGCTGAAGCATTCGGTCGTGTGTCTGTAGTATTCTCGGATCAAAAAATGTCCTTAACAAAAAGTCTATAATTAAAAACTGCAGCTCGCATCGCGAGCTGGACGCATAGGTGCGTTGTAATCAAGTCGAGAACACCTTTTCATCATGCATATCTTACATGTATAGTTATTGCCTGCATTTTAATACTGAATGTGCTACAATTTCGATCACATTCTTAAATTTTCTAGTTTTTTAAATCGCGTCACTATGTATGAACCAACACCTAAACAAATATACAAAAGAAAAGATTCGCCCCAATTACTCGACGACAAAACCCGTAAAGGCCGATGCCATGCGTGCACTCCCAAAAAAATCCCGGGACTCAAAGTAAAACCTAATCAATATATATATTTTTTTAAACAAATTAACTTTGCAGTTTTAGATCCCAGAAGATAGAATACCATGGGCTCCCCCGAAACCGCAAGTGGCCCGGAAACGTAGTCAATCACTTCCGGATATCCCGAAAATCGTAACACCAGTAATAGAAACGCCGGAAACAACAGACATTAAAATGCCTAAACAAAAACGAAAGAGTCGAGTTCGTAAATTGCCGAAAGAAAGTTCATCGGCGCAAAGTATTGTGTTGTCGCGCGGAGGGCTTCATTTGGCGGTTAATTTTCCGGCGGACACCCTCGTAAAATTGAAAGATGGCGGTACTGAGAAGTTTTTAATTCCGGGGCCTTGCCACTGCAAAGCGATCAGATCTTGATCTCGTCCATTAGTAGATTTTGAATTTATCCAAGACTGCGTTGGTCTATCAAGCTCGAAAAAAAAAAAAAAACTACCGACTAATCGTTATAAAAAAAAACAGTGCAATCGTAATTGCATTAATAATGCCTGGTAAAAATGTGAATTTTTTTGTATTTACAGTTTCAGAGATAAAAAATAAAAACCTCCAAAATAGGTGATTTATTACAGTTTTCATTTTTTATCTCCGAAACTGTAAATACAAAAAAAATCACATTTTTACCAGACATTATTTATGCAAATACGAATACACTGATTTTTTTTTCTAAAGATTAGTCGGTAGGTTTTTGCGTAATCGAGGTTTGTTTAATCATGATGTAGGTTTTGAGTTGAGTTTTATGTAATTAAGCAATATAACTTTAACCAAAAGTGTGTAACAATGTATCCGTAATGCCTTTATATTCAATAAACAGTCATTATTCGATGGAATATCTTTGATTATAGCGTAAAAATAGCTCATTTCTAATACTGTGCGCGCATGATTGCATCTAAGTCGATGGTAGCGCCACCATCTAAAATAGCCGAGAGCGGAGCGGCATTACTTCGAACTAGATGGACCTGATGGTTTGTCGAGCGAACCAAATAGTAATTAAGATTAGGAAATTACAAATAATAATCTAGTTTGTATTATGACAAACTATGCTAACATTCTAAGCAACAAAATGAACACAATGTATGATTTTGTTGCTGTGAACGTTAAAGGATTGTTCACAGCTAAAGAATTTGTAATTAAGCTTAGAAATTATAAGTAAAAATTCCAGTTTGTTGTATGACATACAAGATTAACGTTCACAGCAACAAAATTATCATAAATTGTGTTGCTTGGAATGTTAACATTGCTTGTCATAATACAAACTAGATTATTATTTGTAATTTTCTAAGCTTAATTACTAATTCCTTAGCTGTGAACAATCTTTAACTTTGTATGTCATACAACAAATTGGAATGATTATTTATAATTTCTAAGCTTAATTACTGATTGTTTCGCTGTGAACAAAATCCTTTACTGTCAATCTCAACTATTTAAGTAATTAGTAATTGTGTATGAATAAAAACGTATAAGCGTAACTGATATATTTATTTTATTACTATAATAATAGATTATTTATAGAATCTAAAAAAAAGGAACAAAATTTAAATAATCTGTATACAAATGTGTTTCTTTTTTATTATTATTAATGAATTTTCAAAAATAGTCTAATTAATAAACACTATGATAAATAGTCTATTTAGATGAACATGCAACTTTGATTTTTTATACAACCATTGACAGTTTAATATATATACAGGGTGTTCCAAAAATCAGCGTGAACTATGTCAAGATAAATATTTTATTTGCGAGCGATCCATACATGACTCAACTAAAATGAGGGTGTGACTTCTACATCATTGAAATAAAATATATATATGTACAACATACATAAATCCCTTATACAGTCCCTAAACATTAAATAAGCAGTCCAAATAAAGTCTTTAAAGAGGAAATCCCGGCAAATGATTTGATCATGTTTGGATCGAACACATGATCACGAATAGGAATATGAAATAAAAACAAAACAAAAAAGAAAAAAAAAAAAACGATTTATATGTACCTTAACAACACTTTTCTTTAATATTTTAAATTAAAATATTATATATATATATATATATATTAAAATATATATCTTATAATATCATCATCAAATTATAAATAAAACACTTCTATATATATATATTTATATTCCTATTCAGAGAAAGAGAGTAGTAGTATTAATGTTAACCAGTTGGTATTCCCGAATTTGTATTTAGTTTTTTTTATTTGGAAGCAAGTGTACCTTAGAGCGAACTCTACACGTAAATTTATTATTATTATTGTAAAAATAATAATAATCATTCAATCGAGAGATACGTTATTGAAACCAAAAATAGGGTCGCGGATGCAGGGAAAAGGGGTATGTTTTTTGCTTTATTTAGGAGGTTAAAATTTGAAACCTTCATTTGGCGCAGTCGTATTAGGATCAAATAGAAAACCTGCGTCGCCCGCTTGCGGAGCTAAACTCGGATCGTAGTCACCCTGAAACAAAATACACATCAAATATAAATATACCATTGCACACTGGTTTCTGCCACCCCATTTTACACGAAATTACTGCCTAATAACACATTTTTACAAATTGTTAACCAAAATGCCATAATAAATAATAACCACTGCTCGTATCACATATATTACTTATAAGGCGAGCTGGACGCATAGGTGCGTTGTACCTAAGCTTGTTTTCTATCAAAATAATCTACAAAAATAGTAAGACTTTTTATATCTATAACATTTTTTCAAATTGTTAACCAAAAGGCTATAATTAAAAACTGCTCGTATCGCATATATTACTTATAAGGTGAACTGGACGCATAAGTGCGTTGTACTTAAGCTTGTTTTTTATAAAAATAATCTACAAAAATAGTAAACTTTTTATACCTATAACATTTTTTCAAATTGTTAACCAAAAGGCTATAATAATAAAAACTGCTGCTCGTATCGCATATATCACTTATAAGGCGAGCTGGACGCATAGGTGCGTTGTACCTAAGCTTGTTTTTATCAAAATAATCTACAAAAATAGTAAGACTTTTTATATCTATAATTTTATTTTAAATTGTTAACTAAACGGCAATAATAATAAAAACTGCTGCTCGTATCGCATATATTACTTATAAGGCGAGCTGGACGCATAAGTGCGTTGTACCTAAGCTTGTTTTTTACCAAAATAATCTAGAAAAATAGTAAAACTTTTTATATCTATAACATTTTTTTAAATTGTTAACTAAACGGCAATCATAATAAAAACTGCTGCTCGTATCGCATATATTACTTATAAGGCGAGCTGGACGCATAAGTGCGTTGTACCTAAGCTTGTTTTTTACCAAAATAATCTAGAAAAATAGTAAAACATTTTATATCTATAACATTTTTTTAAATTGTTAACTAAACGGCAATAATAATAAAAACTGCTGCTCGTATCGCATATATTACTTATAAGGCGAGCTGGACGCATAAGTGCGTTGTACCTAAGCTTGTTTTTTACCAAAATAATCTAGAAAAATAGTAAAACTTTTTATATCTATAACATTTTTTTAAATTGTTAACTAAACGGCAATAATAATAAAAACTGCTGCTCGTATCGCATATATTACTTATAAGGCGAGCTGGACGCATAGGTGCGTTGTACCTAAGCTTGTTTTTTACCAAAATAATCTAGAAAAATAGTAAAACTTTTTATATCTATAACATTTTTTTAAATTGTTAACTAAACGGCAATAATAATAAAAACTGCTGCTCGTATCGCATATATTACTTATAAGGCGAGCTGGACGCATAAGTGCGTTGTACCTAAGCTTGTTTTTTACCAAAATAATCTAGAAAAATAGTAAAACTTTTTATATCTATAACATTTTTTTAAATTGTTAACTAAACGGCAATAATAATAAAAACTGCTGCTCGTATCGCATATATTACTTATAAGGCGAGCTGGACGCATAGGTGCGTTGTACCTAAGCTTGTTTTTTTATCAAAATAATTACAAAAATAGTAAAATATTTTATATCTATAACATTTTTTCCAATTGTTAACTAAAAAGCTATAACAATTAAAAACTGGTGCTCGTATCGGTGAACTGGACGCATAGGTGCGTTGTACCTAAGCTTGAGTAATTAAGATTAAATTCATGTATTTTGTACAAATTTTATATAACGTCCTGAAGATGACAATAGTTTTTGTCGTAACGTCGAGATGAATTTAATCAATTCAAAACAAAAATACTATGAATTAAACAATTCAATAAATCCCAACTAAATGTATAAAAGTTGCAATCAATTTTCAAACTTACATCACCGGAGAAGTACTGTTCAATAATATCATATGCCAATTTATAAATCTGCACATTGTCATGGTTTTGCAAATTCTCAATTTTATCCAACCCGGAGCATTCCTCGATCATGTTCGCAAGTTGATCACACTCCGTGCCCGCCATTTTAAGCATATTATTAATCCCGTCCAACACCACTTGGATCACCTGAGCGTCCTTACAACTCAACAAATCACAAAACGGTCCGATCACGCCCTCCTGAATCAGCCTCGCCACTTGCTCCCGCGTCCCCCCAATCGTCAGATTACTAATTGCCCACGCGGCCTCTTTCTGCGTTTGGAACTCCCCTTTCACCAAATTGTGAATGATACTCGGTAATAATCCGGCGTCGATAACCGCCTGGACTTGAGATTGGTTGCCGGCGGTGATGTTCGACAAGAACCAGACGGCTTCTTTGCAGATTTTCTCCTTCGGGTGGGTGAGCAGTGCGGGGAAATGCGATAGGGCGCCACAGTTGAGGACGACCTGCGTTTGTTCGTCGGTGCCCGTCACGATGTTGCCGACGGCGCGTAATGCGGCTGTTTGCACTTTGACTTCTTTATGCGACAACAGTGGAATTAGTTTCGGGACTACTCCGCTGTCGATGACCATTTGTATCTGTTCGTTGCCGCCGTCGGTGAGGTAACTCAGCGCCCACACTGTGTCCACTAAAATCTGGAATGTTAACACATTTTTCATAAATATACCAGTTTCTTTTTTCATTAGCAAGGACATTTTTGTAGATTAATTTGTATAGTGTGAATCAGACTTTGAGATTATTCAACTCAACGAATATCTAAAATATTCTCAGTATTAGCATGGCTATGGTCATCATGTAAAATAGGATTTTTGTAATTTGTAATTATCTAACAATTTATCTCTAGACTTTACACTAGACTGTAAATCTTTTAAGACCTTAAAAAAGGGTTAAAATTATTTACACCTCAAAATAGAACAAAATATCTTTGAAAACAAATGACAAACTTAATAATTAATAAAAGAACTATAGTTAAATATACTAGTACTTAAAAAAACAAGACTTCCTTTTAATTCCTAAAAGAAAGTAATAACATATAAAAAGAAAATCTGGAGTGGCCTACACTCGACTTTTCTGTACATAGTTTTCATTATATATGTTTCAAATTCATGCCCTTATTGCATTAAAACAATTTCTATATGTTTGCTAACTAGGGAAACGTTTATTGACTATTTTCAAAAGCAATTTTTCAGTAAATTGCATTTTGTTATGGAAATAAGTTTTAAACAAAATATTAATACCCTTAACTTCTATAAGATACATTTTATATCTAATTCGTATAGTTTTCGAGATATGCAATCCATTTCCGGTAGAAATATTCTTACCAACAATAGAGGGTTTTTTTTTCCGGAATAAACAAATCTTAAATACAAAACATCATATTTATATTCAACGGTATAAGCTATAGAGCGTTCACATATACATACATACACACACACACACAGAAAACATTAAAATTGTTTAATAATTTTAAGAAAATGTTAAATTTAATGCGTATAAACATAATTTACTTTAATAAGAATCACTTTTTAATCTAATTTGTATAGTTTTCGAAATATGTATTAAAAATCCACTTCCGGTTGAAATATTCTTATCAAAAATAGGTTTTCTTCCCCGGGATAAACAAATCTTAAATACACACTCACACACATACATACATACACACATACAGAGAGAAAGTAAAAATTGCTTATGATTTTAAGAAAATGTTAATATTTAACGTGTATAAAAATAAGTAACTTTAATAAGAATCACTTTTTAATCTAATTTGTATAGTTTTCGAAATATGTATTAAAAATCCACTTCCGGTTGAAATATTCTTATCAAAAATAGGTTTTCTTTCCCGGGATAAACAAATCTTAAATACACACACACACACACATACATACATACACACACACACATACACAGAAAGTAATAATTGTTTATGATTCCAAGAAAATATTAATATTTATCGTGTATAAAAATAAGTAACTTTAATAAGAATCACTTTTTAATCTAATTCGTATCGTTTTCGAAATATGCATTGAAAATCCACTTCCGGTTGAATTATCTTTACCAAAAAAATAGGTTTTCTTTCCCGGGATAAAAAAATCTTTAATAAAAAACAACAATGTTTACATTCCCCGGCATAGACTATAAAGCGTTCACACACACACACACACAGACAGACAGAAAGTAAACATTGTTTTTAATTTAAAAAAAATGTTAATATTTAATGTGTATAAAAATAATTTTATAATAAAAGAATGATAATTCGGTCAATAAACTCAAACGAAGAATACATTGTTCCAAATACTCAAAATAGAAAACTATTAATAACATTTGCGACGCAAATTAATAACAAATTTTTAATCTATTTCCTAATAACTTGATTGATAAGGGTATTTAAAAACGTAATTATTTGGCTGGAAAACTTTACATAATGTGACTGATTAGTAAATAAAATATACCGAACAAAACAAAGATAAAGTAGTTTCGGATCGCAAAAAAAAAATAAACTTCGTATACCTTCGGACATTTTAATGCCTTATACGTAATATATAAAAGAAAGTATTGTGAACTATTAAACTTACGCTCATATCAGTATGGTGGATGAGGACGTTGAGCGCGGGCAAGATTTCTTTGATCGTCTGTATCGGTGGCGGCGGATCTTTGCTCCTACACAAGTTGACAATAACCCAGGTGACATTCCTCAAGAACGAAATAGGAATCTCGGGTTTAATGAACGTAAGCAATGGATTAACAACGCCCAGTTCGATGACATAGTCCCGCAAACAGGGTCCATCGCCGATAATGTTGCCGAGCGCCCAAACCGCCTGTTCGCAGACATTTTGGTGGGGCGAGTGGAGCAGCTGCAAGAATAGGGGCACAGCGCCCGCATGGACGACTTTGTTCGTTTGTACCGAGGTCCCGGAGGCGATGTTTGTGAGGGCCCACGCCGCCTCGAACTGCAGCGGCGGGTTGTCGTGGTTCTCTAGACAGCGGACGAGGATCGGAAGGATGCCGCTCGCGATCAGTGCGTCTATAGGCGGATTTCGGTCGGAGGAAAGAAGTTTTCTAGCTGCTTGCACCGCGCTTAGTTGGGCGGCGGGGTTCTCGACGCACGCGGCATTTGCGACTAGTTGCTCCAAGTTGGTGGCGGCTAACGATTTCTCGATGTCGTCGTCGTCTGTTGAATCGATTATCGGCACGTTTCGTCGCTTTTGAAGTGTGTCTTCGCGTTTGTTTTTCCTTAATTCAACTGTCACTTCGTTTCTTCGTCTTCTCATTTCCTACAGGTGGAACCCAAATTGAAAACATTCATAACATAATAATACACTATTTATTTTTATTTTTTTACGAATATTACTTTAAGCACATGTTTTATTTTTTCTTTTTACAATATTCATATTTGAAATACATAGGCATACTACGTCATACGCCTGTACACAGAATTTAATGAGTATTACAATAGGTAACGAATTAAGTTGTTTTAGATTCGGCAACTATGTTAGCTAATACAACAGATTATATCTAATTTTATTATAAAAAATGTATTTGGAGTACATTATTGTATTTTGTATTTAAAGTTATTAAAACAAAACGTGTTTAATGCATTAAAATACAAAATATAAACAATATTTAAAAAAAAATTGTAATAAAACTACGCTTATAAATAATTTTAAATCAAATTACGCCACAAAACATTTAAAAATATATATAATTGAAATACATTTTTGTATTTTGAATTTAAAAACTTATTAAAACAAAAAAAAAAGGTATATTAATACATTGAAATACAATAAATAATAAGTTTTAAAAAAAGTTTTCCAATAATTACTTGTAAAAAACGCGTATAATTAATTGTAAATCAAATAATTCTATGTAACCTTATTATAAAACGGCCCAAAACAATTTTTAAAATATATATTTAAAATACAAATTTGTATTTTGTATTTAAAAAGTTATTAAAACAAAACAAAAAAGATATATTAATGCATTGAAGTACAAAATACAACAAATAATAAGTAAAAAAAAAAAGTTTTTCAAAAATTACTTGTAAAAAACGCGTATAATTAATTGTAAATCAAATAATTTTATTTAACCTTATTATAAAACGCCACAAAACAATTTTAAAAAAATATATAATAGAAATACATTTTTGTATTTTATATTAAAAAAGTTATTAAAACAAAAAAAAAATAGGTACTTTAATGCATTGAAATACAAAATACAACAAAAAGTTTTTCAAAAATTCTTGTAAATAAAACGCGTATAATTAATTTTAAATCCAATTATTCTATTTAACCTTATTATAAGGGGTCAGAAAACGACTTTTAAAAATTGTAATTAAAATACATTTTCTTATTTTGTAGTTTAAAAAAAAATAGTTTTTCAAAAAATCTATGCGTATAACTAGTTTTAAAAGAAATAATTATGGATTTAGTCAAATAAATGCATGTTTTACAATAAACTGGATTAAATATTACGTATAAACATAATTCCGGAGGTTAAGAAATTCTCGAGACTCTGCGTATTCTTAAACCTTATATTACTATAAAAACGTTCGTAATAAATAGTTTCGAGAAAATTCACCCCAATTTAAGGGAAACAGTATAGAAAATCAATAAACTGTGTTGTCTAAGGTTACCCTTAAGTTAAGGGAATATAATTTGTAGATAAAAAATTGTATTAAACAAAACAAAGTAGTCATAAATTATGAAAACTTCTAAACAGTCGTCATATAAATCACAATAAAAATAAATAAAAAAAAAAAACAGGAAAAAGATAGTTTATCAATATTTTACAGCGTAAAATACAAACAGAAACCATTTTAATATTGCAAGATGAAACCTGCATAAAAGGTGTCTAAAATTTGTTTAGACAAGCAGACATTTGCGTGATAATAGAAAGTTTTATTTATATTAAAACGTTTTTAAAATAGAGAAATCAGTACATGTGATAATTTGGGTGACCTTTCAACACACATAAATAATTTCGTCAGAATCAGATGTCACCGAAAATGAATGTAAAACACAAAACACACACTGTATAAACCGTGAAATAAATTACTTACATCCTGGTCTTTCCCTTTGTTCTTAAAAACTTGCATTCTATTCTTTGCTTGTGGATCGGACGCCATTTTAAAGCAATTCGTTAATGAACTAATCAGAAAATAAAACGCCGGTAGCCGACAGACGATTCACGTGATTTTTGTTTATGCGGGATACTCTCTCTACCACTTTTTACCAATGGTTAAAACATTTTTACCACTGTCCGGTTTCCATTAAATGATTTACAAGTCCCCATAAACAGAGCCACATAACACTCAACGCGCAATCACGTCGTTTTGTGAAATAAAAACTGAAGAAACCGATATGGCGAGAAATGTAAAATGGACCCTGACATACAAATACGTTTTTTTTTACTACTTTATATTATTGTCACACACTGAAAGGCTTGTAAAATGTGAATTTTACCGTAAATTTGAATTTAATTATCAAGAATGCATACACAAGACAAAAGTTAAAATTGATATTCGATTAAATCAACAGATTTTGCTTGTAAAATGGTTTTATGTTGAGTGCAAAATACTTCACGTCACTCAACAATCTACACCTAATCAGTGCTGCCAACTATCTCAAAAAAAAAACCAGCACATCCTTAAAATCATAATAAAACCATTTACCACAGAGTATTTTAGCTAATAATCTATTGTTCTATATATATATTTTATTATCTATGTCTATTTTGTATTATTAATTGTTCTAAAAAAGTTTGGAGCTTAAATAAAAAATAATAATAATAAATATATTCCGCATTTGGATCACAGTAACCGGTTTTACATTTATTTCAGTTCTAATTAACTTTGAAAGTCATTATATCTATAGTATTAGCGTTTATAATAAATTTAGAAAAGTATTTTAAGAATAATTAGATTCTTAAATTACTTTTCAAATACGAGAATACCGGTTACAGTGGCTCAATTACTATAATAGTATATTCCGTAATTGGGCCACTGTAACCGGTAACGTATAAAATATTGAATTTCTCGTATTTGAAAAGTATAATAAGCTAAATACTTTGTTGTAAAGAGTCTTTATTATTATTTTAAGTAATCAGCCACAATCAATACATCCCATAAAAATATTGCCCTATAATATATTCTAAACGTAGTCCTTCTATAATTTATATATAAATCCGTTAAAATATTGCGCAAATATACGAATTTTAATTAGTGTGGTAACACTGCGCTAAATAAAATACGCGTGAACTTAGATACAATTCAACAATATTGGGACGAAATTTAAAATGTTTTTAACTATAGCATTCTCGAATTAAAAAATGTCCTTAACAAAAAGTGTTTGTCTCGTCGCCCTGAATCCAAAAATATATATAACTCATACATTTGCATGTTAGTTGTCGCTCCCTCGTAAGACCAAATTTATGCCCCTTATTCCTCTGAAGGTACCGGAGCGATTTACACCAAATTTGCTACACATATTATTTAGCACCCTATTGGAATCCACTCGCAGTTTAAATCTAATCGCTCGTATACTTCCAGAGTTATAGGGCCCCAAAATTTAGAACCCCCCTTAATACTGCTCTTATGAAAATAATTTAAACTCTCAAAAATGTTACTAATAATTCTAAGATATTTTATATCTACAAGATTTTTTCATATTGTTAACCCAAAGGCCATAAAAAATTTAATTAAATATTATAATTATGTATTTTAAAATATGCACTACAATTTATTTATATATATAAAATCTACAAATAAACGTAAGATTTTTTATATCTATAATTTTTTTTCAAATTGTTCACCGCTGCTCGCATATATTACTTTTAAGGCGAGTTGGACGCATACGTGCGTGTTGTCATTTTAATATATTTATTTTACAAGTACAATATATATTTATATATACGAAATACATTTATAATAATTTACTATTCCGAATCCCTTCTTGAATGACAATCTTTTTCGGTTTCAATAAAACAATATAATAAATCATAGACACAAGACTTAAAATAGAACTACCCGCAATTAAATAAAAAATATAATTATACCACCAATCTACCATAAACTCCATGGTATAATACCATGAGCAAGTCATCAAGAAATTTTCTAAATAAACCAAAATAAAAAACCCATTATAAATAAATTTCACTTTCTTAAACCTAATCTTAAATTCAATTAAACAAAACACATAAATATAAGCTGTAAATAACAAGAAAATCGCTCTATAATACGGAATATCATTAGTATACGCATCATAAAATAAAAACGCTAGCGCAATTACATAATGTCCAATACAAATATACCAAATTTCGGTAGGGAAAAAATAGGCGAACGCCGACAGCGCCAACATGCGTGGTAGTATAAAAGCGAACCACCATAAAAAGGAAACTAATTTCCCAGCTGCATCATCCGAGTCTAAACCGGAAGAGAATAATAGTTTTGTCGGGATTATAAAATCAGTTTGGTCCGCTCTTTCCGGCGCAAAATGAACTGATTTCGCGTTAAACTCGGAGGATGTTACAGATAAACCAGAATCGCGTCTTTCGGCGAGTTTTTTCACTGGATCTGCGTAGTCTCTGTCCGCTTCCGGTTCGGAGCTCTGCGAACATTCCGATAATCTTTTATTCGGTTCCAAGTCAATTAGGATTGGTTCTGCTTCGGTTATTGTTTCTAATTGGTCGGTTTTAGTATTAGATGCTTTTTTATCCCATGCATATTGTTTTATTGTGATTTTTTGCGATTTATATCTTTGATACGACATTGTTGTGATTGCCATTTTCATTAGCGACATTGTGATAGATAATACTTGCATATCAACTAAAATTAGTTTAATTATTATAAATATATGTTTTTTTGCACATTTATATTAAAATACCTGTAGTTTTATTAAAATTAGCTGGATGTCTAAATATTATGTATAATTGTAATAGGATTTGTGGCGCCGCCTGCATGTAAGCTTGTAAAAACGTATATAACTCAAAAGAAGGATTAATTTTAATAAATGATAATAATTCGTCAATTTCTTCCGGTTTACAGCGAGCTGCCTCAATTGCCCAAAATAAATGGTTTGCAAATCTTTGAAAATAAATTTATTTAATGCTGCGATTAAAGTTCTCTTTTATATTAAAATGTAGCTAACAACTATATATGTAAGATTTCAATGATAAAATAATTGGTCAACATTTTTGCGTAATGCCTAGTTAACATATTAATGCATTAAAATACCCAGTTTTGGAAATAACAATAAAAACTACCAAAATAGGACACCTATTGTAATAGTTTTTATTTTTTATCTCCGAAATTATACATTCAAAAAAATTAATATATTTACCAAGCATTCTATATGCAATTACGTATCGAGTGATATATTTTTTTATAAAAATCACTTTGTCCCATTTTATTTCCAGCTATGTTATATTATAGTATGTTTTGAGTATAAATAAGCCCTATTTTTATAGTTTTTATTTTTTATCTCCGCAATTATACATTCAAAAAAATTCATATGTTTACCAAGCGTTCTATATGCAATTACGTATCGACTGATATATTTTTTATGAAAATAACTCTGGCCAATTTTATTTCCAGCTATGTTATATTATAGTATGTTTAGAGTATAAATAAACCCTATATTATAGTTTTTATTTTTTATCTCCGCAATTATACATTCAAAAAAATTCATATGTTTACCAAGCATTCTATATGCAATTACGTATCGACTGATATATTTTTTATGAAAATTACTCTCGCCAATTTTTTACAAGCTATGTTTTATTATGGTATGTTTTGAGTATAAATAAGCGCTATATTATAGTTTTTATTTTTTATCTCCGAAATTATGCATTTAAAAATATTAATATTTTTACTAAGCATTCTATATGCAATTACGTATCGACTGATATATTTTTTATGAAAATAACTCTCGCCAATTTTGTACAAGCTGTTTTATTATGGTATGTTTTGAGTATAAATAAGCGCTATATTATAGTTTTTATTTTTTATCTCCGAAATTATGCATTTAAAAATATTAATATTTTTACTAAGCATTCTATATACAATTACGTATCAATTGATATATTTTTTATAAAAATAACTCTCGCCAATTATTTTACAAGCTATGTTTTATTATGGTATGTTTTGAGTATAAATAGGCCCGTTTTATCTCCGAAACTATGCATTTAAATAAATTAATATTATTATCAAGCATTCTTTATGCAATTACGCATCGATTGATATATACATCTTACGTATTTAGTTGTTAATCTACATTTGAATACATAATGTGCTGTTTCCCGACAAAATAAATATTATACCTATACATGGCCCAGACGGGAAAACACAAATGCTGTGTAATTTTCGTGCATAACCACCGTGAGTTTTCCCGGCCAAAACCAATTTCATCTGGCCACAATTGCACATCGGAAAACGTGAAGAAAAATCCGCCCAACACTGGTGTGAACATCCAAAGTATTGTGAGCGATCCATAGATTGTATCGTTGAATTTATGGTGTTGGATGGCCAAACAAAAATCGGCCGCAAAATGTAATATGTAGATGAAAGTTTGCAGTGAAATCGGCACTAAATAATGCCAATACACATGTTCTTTTGTCGGTAGTGGAATTTTGAATAATGTTGCCCGTTTCAAAGGGCTCACAATACGGTTCATTATAATTGGATTTGATTTACATTATTTTGATACATACAACTGGAAAATACTGCGGTACTTTTTGTTTACCTGCTTTTATCAGGAGATAAGATAACATTTTATTATCCGATGAGTAATTATTTATTTTTAATAAAATAAGGCGTGTATTTGAACATGCATAGGCACAGCTCCCCTTTAATAATATTTTATGGCCATTGGGTTAACAATATGAAAAAATCTTGTAGACATAAAATATCTTAGAATTATTAGTAGCATTTTTAAGTGTTTAAATTATTTTTATAAGGGCAGTGTTAAGGAAGTCTCAAAATTTTGGGGCCCTATAACTCGAAAAGTACACGGTCTATTGGATTTAAACTGCAAGTGGATTCGAATGGGATGCTAAATAATATGTGTAGCAAATTTGGTGTAAATCGCTCGGGTACCTTCAGAGAATTAGAGGGCACAAATTTGGTCTTACGTGCGACGGAGCGTATTATATATATTTTTGGATGCAGGGCGACGAAACAAGAATTAATTAATAAATATTTAACTGTTTGCTTATTGGAGTAAAACCAAGTATAATAATTATAATTTATTTTGTAAAAAAATTATATACAAGTTATAAAACTAATACTAAATATTAATTTTTGGGTTCTAAGTCTCTTAAATATACAGAATGTTGCTGTAACATTTGTACTATTGGATCATCAGGTTTGTTACATTCATCGTCGTATTCTTCTCCGAGTGACCATAGCGAATCTAAATCATATTTTATTCGCGCTTCGTGAGAAAAAATATGCAACGCAATATTTCCTATAATTATTAAATAAATAATTATACAATTAATGCAGAGAACCGGTGCCCAAAATAGGGCACCTCTAAATATGTATTCACTACCTAAATCCATAGCAATCCATTCTCTCGAATTCTCCCCCTCAATTTTCGGCAAAATATCATTGGGATTCCGTTTAATTTTATACACTCTACGCACAAACTGCGCTATAGCTAACATATGCCGATAAGAGCGGCCAGAAACCACACAAATATAATCAACATATTTTAGGCTCGAAGGAACTGAGGCGACAAACAAATTCTGAGCAGTTTCTCGCCTTAAAACCTCTACTAAATCCTCTACATCATAAACCCCAGACACTCCCCCTTATAAATTAAAAATCAGTTTAATCATATACACCTTTTTAATAAGAATCGGTACATAGAACGCACCGATGCGTTCAACTCGCCTTATAAGTAATATATGCGAGTTATTAATTTTTTATAGCCTTTAGGTTAACAATATGAAAAAATCTTGTAGATATAAAATATCTTAGAATTTTTAGTTGCATTTTTGGGGGTTTAAATTATTTTTATAAGGGCAGTATTAAGGGGGGTTGCAAATTTTGGGGCCCTATAACTCAAAAAGTACACGGTCTATTGGATTTAAACTGCAAGTGGATTCGAATGGGATGCTAAATAATATGTGTGGCAAATTTGGTGTAAATCGCTCGGGTACCTTCAGAGGAGTAGAAGGCACAAATTATAATATTTGATTTAATTTTTTGTGGCCTTTGGGTTAACAATATGTAAAAATCTTGTAGATATAAAATATCTTAGAATAATTAGTAGAATTTTCGGGTGTTTAAATTATTTTTATAAGGGCAGTATTAAGGGGGGCTCCAAATTTTGGAGCCCTATAACTCGAAAACTATACAGGAGATTAGATTTAAACTGTGAGGGGATTCAAATGGGAGGCCAAATAATATGTGTAGCAAATTTGGTGCAATTCGCGCGGGTACCTTCAGAGGAGTAAAGGGCATAAATTTGGTTATATATATTTTTGGATTCAGGGCGACGAGACAAACACTTTTTGTTAAGAATTTTTTTAAATCCGATAATGCTTTAGCTTTTTTGGTACTTCGGCGAGTTAAAAATTATCGTACAACTTACTCTCTAAATTAATGCCTTCGAACTGATCGATTTCAACTTCCGTTTCCGGGGTTGCGATCGCCTTGAAGCTTTCCTCATTCACATCCAAAATTATCGATGAATCCTCGTTACGAAACACTTGGTACTTCGTCGAAATACTACCAAGTATTTCGTCCAAGGATTTATCCGATTTACTCGTAGAACATTTAAGAACTCGATTTATATTTACAAATCGTACATTTCTAAGACAGGCTCGCGTTAAAATAGATAACATAGTGTTAATTTGTTGATATTTTAGTCAGAAAGTTAGGTTAAAATAATTTGACATGTAAAACAGTGTTTCCAACTATATATATATATTTTTTTTTAATTTTAAACAGTTGGCAACATTATTTGTTTTATCATTTGTCACTCCCTTTTGACAGTTGTCAAAAACTATAAATTTTTAACTCGAGTGTGAAACAAAGTCAATTTAGAATTGCTAAAACTGAATTAAATACGCAATTTATTGATTTAGAAGGATGACAATGGGCGACGAGACTCCAGTTACTTCACTTATACTTCCAGTTTTAATACGGCCAATTTTATCGCAGGTATTTTACTCATTGCAAACATATTTCACCGTTGAATACGTGGAATTAACACTTTGGGCTTTATTTTAAGTTGGAACGGCGTGATATGGCGGCCTCGCAGACCCTACGGGCAGCGTTAACGAAGGCGGAAGCCTCACATCCAGGCCTCACATATGACCTTGTCGTTGGGATCATGCGAAGGGGCGAATTAAGCGTGAACATGAACGAAAGCATTTTACGACTGCAAGGGGCTGTCTCCGAGTCAGATGGTAATTAAAAACATTTTTTAGCGGATTTAAAAAAAAATATTTTTAGCGGATTTTAAAAACATTTTTTAGTGGATTTTAATAAGAATTATTTGCGGATTTTAAAAACATTCTTTTAACGCCATAAAAAAATTATATTATAATTTGTGCCTTCTACTGCCTCGGAAGGTACCGGACCGAATCGCACCAAATTTACTACACATATTATTTAACATCCCATTTGAATCCGTTCGCAGTTTAAATCCAATCGCCCGTATACTTTTCGAATTATAAGGCCCCAAAATTTGCAGCCCCCCTTAATACTGCTCTTATAAAAATAATTAAAACACCCAAATTTCTACTAATAATTCTAAGATATTTTATGTCTACAAGATTTTTACATATTGTTAACCTAAAGGCCATAAAAAATTATTAAATATAATTTTGAATTTTAAAATATGCACTAAATTTTTTTAATCAAAATAATCTACAAAAAATTGTATAACTTTTTATATCTATAACATTTTTACAAATTGTTAACCAAAAGGCCATAATAATTTAAAACCGCTGCTCGCATTGTATATATTACTTATAAGGCGAGCTGGACGCATAGGTGCGTTGTACCTAAACTTGTTTTTAATCAAAATAATCCACAAAAATAGTAAGACTTTTTATATCTATAACATTTTTTCAAATAGTTAACCAAAAGGCCATAATAATTAAAAACCGCTGCTAACATCACATATATTACTTATAAGGCGAGCTGAACGCATTGGTGCGTTGTATCTAAGCTTGTTTTCTGTATATATCTACGAATATTGTCAGAAATATTGAAATATAATTTACATAGCGTTCACAACACATGTGATTTTTTATGTCAAAATGCCGACAGTTTGTTGCATATGTTGTGTAAAAAATAAATTAGATTATAATAAAGATGAAAATGTATCTATTTTATCACAATTCACGAGTGATTTGGGAAATTCGTCTACTTCCAAAAATATAATAGAAAAAGTGTAGTAGACAAATTTCCCAAATAACTCGTGAGTTGTTGATAAAATGTAATGTTTTTAGTAGTTGAATATCGTTTAACGAGGTCCGAAGATGCATTCCAAGAGTTAAATAAAAAATCGGGAGCGTTAAAGCGGATTTTAAGTCGAATTCCCGATGAGATCACAGATCGAAAAACATTCTTGGAAACTATTAAGTAAATGGACAAGTGGAATTGTAAGTTTGTCCATTTAAAACAGAATGGTTAATTTTCAGGGAGATTGCTAGTGCCATTAAAAAACTATTGGACGCTGTGAATGAAGTGGCAGGATTTATTCCGGGTTCCACCGGAAAACAGTCGTTAGAGCAACGGAAACGGGAGTTTGTTAAATATTCGAAACGATTCAGTAATACTCTCAAAGAATACTTTAAGGAAGGACAGTAAGTTGAATTTATTCATTAGTTATTTAGGTATACCTGTAGTGTCCGGTAGAGCGCCGGTAGAGCGAAGTAAATCATACAGATGGATAGAAAGCTATCAAATAGCATAATTATACATTTAATACAAATTATATTAGTGTTTATTTATTTATTAGCTTGTTTAAAATTATAACAAGTCAGTTGAATTTATTTATTAGTTATACAAGACCTATAGTGTCCGGTAGAGCGAAGCAAATTTAGACCGATGTACGGAAAGCTATCAAACAGCATAATTATACATTTAATACAAATTATATTAGTGTTTATTTATTTGCTTGTTTAAAATTATAACAAGTCAGTTGAATTTAATTATTAGTTATTTAGGTATACAAGACCTATAGTGCCCGGTAGAGCGGCGGTAGAGCGAAGCAAATTTATACCGATGTGCGGAAAGCTATCAAAATGCATAATTATACATTTAATACAAATTATATTAGTGTTTATTTATTTATTAGCTTGTTTAAAATTATAACAAGTTAGTTGAATTTAATTATTAGTTATTTAGGTATACAAGACCTATAGTGCCCGGTAGAGCGAAGCAAATTTATACAGATGTACGGAAAACTATCAAAAAGCATAATTATACATTTAATACAAATTATATTAGGGTTTATTTATTTATTAGCTTGTTTAAAATTATAACAAGTTGAATTTATTTATTAGTTATTTATGTATACAAGACCGGGGGACGGTAGAGCGGCGGTAGAGCGAAGCAAATTTATACAGATGTATGGAAAACTATCAAAAAGCATAATTATACATTTAATACAAATTATATTAGGGTTTATTTATGTATTAGCTTGTTTAAAATTATAACAAGTTGAATTTATTTATTAGTTATTTAGGTATACAAGAGCGGTGTCCGGTAGAGCGGCGGTAGAGCGAAGCAAATTTATACAGATGTATGGAAAGCTATCAAAATGCATAATTATACATTTAATACAAATTATATTAGGGTTTATTTATTTATTAGCTTGTTTAAAATTATAACAAGTTGAATTTATTTATTAGTTATTTAGGTATACAAGACCGGTGCCCGGTAGAGCGGCGGTAGAGCGAAGCAAATTTATACAGATGTGCGGAAAGCTATCAAAAAGCATAATTATGCATTTAATACAAATTATATTAGTGTTTATTTATTTATTAGCTTGTTTAAAATTATAACAAATGTTTTTTTTTTTGCAGAGCCAACTCAGTTTTTATTAGCGCATTATATTTAATCCACCAGACTAATATGATTATGGTAACAGTAAAGAATAAATGCGAATAATTATTTTTTCTCCAAATAGAGGCAGATTTTTACTGTTGTCCAGCGAAAATATAATAAGCGACAGCATTTTAGTTTTGTAGACATCCCATTATTCATTTTAGTATTATTTTAACTAGTGTAGAGCTCGTTTTTCAATAGTTGACGCAAAAATTGAAGTAGTTCTAACTATATATATATATATTATATTATTTTAATTTGTCATTTTTATTATCATTATTATCCATTTAGTTTATAAGAGAGACACTCCCCGCTATATAGTATTGTCTCTATTCGATGAATACACATTTATGTTATGATTTTATATAGAGAAATAACATGAAGAAATAATTATTACTGTAAATAAACAGAGAAATATAAAAATGTAAAACAGTATTGTTCAAAGTAACTATGTATCTATTTAAAATAAATTATAGATTGTTAAAATGGACCATTTTTTATTTACTCTCCTAATAAAGCATTATTATAGATAGAGATAGGGGAAGTACTGGGCCATAAAACTTTTTTTTTGTAATTCTTAAACCTTCTTAAGTGGTGTGAAAATTTGTGAAAAATCGATCGAAAACACGTTTTGCGTATAGAAAACGTTTCAGTGTAGCACATGTCGCGCGAATCTGCCCACATTCTGAATCGCTGTTATCAAACGCGGCGGCTCACGTTGAAAGTGCACGTGCATTCGAAATGTGAGTGCAACAAAAATATGATTCGTGAAAGATAGAATTCAGTACGTGAACGTTTGTAAAATATCGGACAATTACCAACTAGTTTCGATTCGTAAAGCCGATAATATACATATCGTATTTTACGCTCCCGTATTATTTATTTCATTCAGTGATATTTAAATGTTTTGTTCATAATTTCACAAATTGTTGCCTGTATTTCGTTTATAATTGTTATGTGTGTTTTTAAATCGAGTGCAATAATGTAATTTTTAAGAAATTAGACTAATATTAAAATGTAAGTATACTATTCTATATTTTTATTAAAAATAAATATAAATTGACTATATCGGTCAATTTACACATTTTTTAATAATTAATCTACTTTTGTATATTATTATTTTCAATATATATATAATTTATTTTAGGTTTTGAGCAACAAAACAACACCAAAAACATTATGCAGATGCAGAAACGCAATAGTAAGTATTTTTTTAAATATATTATATTTATTTTTAGAATTATTTATTTATCCCATGATTTTATGCATCAACATTTATCTTATAACATAAAAATCGCATAATAAACTGAATTCCCACAATATTAAAATATTTATTATATATAATATAATTTTTAAACATGATAAAATTCGGTAATAAATTACTAAATAGTAAACAAGCATAGGTACACGCCAAGGTCTTTAGCTCGCCATGTAATTTGATAGTAAAAACCACAGATTTTTTTTTTTTTTAAAGAAGAATATATAATTAAATCTTTTTAAGAAGATAATCCAAACCCATGTTTAAATACGTGAACAAACAATGGAAACAATTGTATTATTTGAATATTTTAAAATTATTAGATTCAATTTGAGAGACAATTTGTATTTTATTTTCCAAGGACCGTATTAAGGAGGCTCTAAAAGTATAAAACTTCTTAGATTTAATATAATTAATGCACTTATATTATAAGTATATCAAATTATTTTTGTTTTCATCTATCAAGTAATATTTAAAAAATCTGGAGAGACCTGCACTCAACTATTATACTCGTATAATTGTTTCAAAATAGTTTTCTCAGCAAAAATAAACAACTAAAAATTTTACTATCGTTAATTGTTAACTCCGTTTCCGAAATATGTAAAAAGTAGCAAAAAGACGAACTAATAATAGTTTACTAAATACAATTAATAACTTTTAAGGTCCAGCGAGTCAATAACTAATTTAGATTAAAAATTACTAATTCAGCTTGTTTTATGAAAAACAATTCTAGCATTCACAGCAACGTAATTACAATAAACGCTAGCATTATTTGTTATAAAACAAACTAGAGATTATTATTTGTAATATTTAATTGTCTCGCTGTAAACGGATCTTTAAATTAATATATTCGAAAATATATTTCTCAATATATAAATAGTTAACGATTGATAAAGCAATCAGGATATTGCATTTAAAAGTAAATGTATGTAATAATTGCTAAAGGTCGTGAAAATAATTGTCTAAGTCTCGTACAGTAAATAGTAAAATCAACAATTACCTTGAATTTATATGCATATAATTTATGAATGTTTGTAAGGAGAGAAAGTTGTATTGCTGCACTTTATTTATGATTTAAATAATTTAAATATCAACATATTTCACATTGAGCAGGACGAGCGCAAAGTTCATGTTACATCACATACATGTTACAGAGATGTAACTTAAAAATATAATACTTAACCCTAGCATTACCTAGTGGGTCCAATAGACCCGTTACGTAGAATAAACTAGCTAATAATGCCAGAATAAAATTCACAATATATAAATAATACTTATCATTGTTTAACCCTATTATTACCAAGTGGGTCCAATAGACCCGTAACGTAGCATAATGCCAGAATAAAATTAAAAATATATAAACAATACTTATCATTGCTTAATCCTAATCATACCAAGTGGGTCCAATAGACCCGTAACGTAGCATAATGCCAGAATAAAATTAAAAAATATAAATAATAGTTATCATTACTTAACCCTAATCATACCAAGTGGGTCCAATAGACCCGTAACGTAGCATAATGCCGGAATAAAATAAAAAATATATAAATAATAGTCATCATTACTTAACCCTAGAATTACCAAGTGGGTCTAATAGACCCGTAACAGAATAAAATAGCTAATAATGCCAGAATACAATTAAAAATATATTCCAAAGATATATAAATAATACTTATCATTACCAAGTGGGTCCAATGGACCCGTAACGTAGAATACAATGTCAAGAACAAAAAAAAAACCCATAATATATAAATATAACGCATCATAGCTTAACCATTGCCAAGTGGGTCCAATGGACCCGTAACGTAGAATAAAATAACTAATAATGTTAGGGTAAAATTAAAAATATATATCATTTCTAATTGACCCTAGCATAGCGAGTGAAGGCCACTCCAGCTTTTTTTTAAATGACCGTCGTGACTTATACAATCTATTTTATTTTTTGTTGTCGAAGTATATATATATATATATATATATATAATCTTAAAAATGTATAAACAGATAAAATAATGTATATATTAATTAATGATTAATGCAGAAGGAATACCCCCCCCGCCCCCCCACTTGTTCTTGTAACATGCAATATACTACGTCATGTTTGTAATTCACGTGTAGTCTCTTCGACGAGCACGTGCTTTTATTTTATACGACGAACGAGATATTATGAACTAGATAATTATTAGAGACGGGGAATGTTACCTTCAAAACACGTGATTGACCTGCGACTGCGAGAGGACTCGTTATTGTCTACCTCATTCAATTATTGATGATTTTATATAATTTCAATAAAAATAGATTGATTTAAATCGAGACGCATTAAATTAGATCGGTTATCAAATGCACGATATTGAAATTAAACTTAGAAAATCAATTAACAAAAATATCTAGCGATTTCGAAACGTGAAACAGAATTCATAGCGCCTAGAATCTAGACTACGCCGCCACACACTCATGATAGATAGGTTGCATAGATTATTCTAAATTTTAAAGCCTCAATGTTTTCTAGAAGCCTTGTGTGTTTAATATATAAACCGTACTACACCCTGATAGTCACTCAGAGATAAATAGGCAGTCATAAATATTGTAGAATTAGTACAATAAGCATATTTAACTGTATGAAAATCGGGTCAGCGTTTTATAATATATAAGGACCTACTTATAACTTTAACAGACAATGAAATTATAGGATTGCGATAAATAAAATGACCACCTGTTGACACACAGTCCCGTGTCTTGCCTCGTGACTGCCTTCTGCCCCTTAACCGTGACAAAGAATATTTATCAGCTTATATTATAAAACGAATATATTCACGGTATATACAATCATTCTTACATCATAGTCGTTTAAAATTATTATACGCTCTGTTGGTAACATGTGCCCAAATCATATACAGTTCACTCCCCACAGTTTCATTTGTCTAATTGAATAATTTTACGGGTGACGATTTTCTATAGAATTCTTTGTAAATTTAGATCTAAACATGGATACACCATATAAATAAAGCATTTATCGGACATATACCACATATATCTGAGTGTTTATATATATATATTAATTATTTTGAAATATATAATACATTTTATAAGCGTTTTTATGTATTACTGCATTCTATTTTGTATTGTTTGCGAATCAATCAATAACAATATTGTTATCTCTTCAAAAATCAGGATTATAGATTTACTTACTGCTTCTATATTGTATTTGAATAGATTATTCAATACATATTAATAATCTCTTCCACAATAACTACTTTTATTATGACTAGGCTTTGAATTTTGCAGTGGTACTGCATTTTTTATAAACGTATAGCGTTCTACACATACATTCACATATACATCTGAGTATTTATATATATATATATATATATATATATATAATAATTAAGGGAAAATAATGAGTTACTTGGGAATAGCAGTCGTTTTTCTTTTAAATAAATAATTTTATTCAACCCTACGTTTCGGCATCCTTTATGCCATCTTCAGGAGATTGAAGATGGCATAAGGGATGCCGAAACTCAATTACTTTTCCTGCATCACAAATCCAGTCAAGAAAATATACCAGTTTATATATATATTAATGTTTATTATAATTTATTTTTATTTTCTAGAAGTATCCAAAGCTCCCGTCATGGCTTGGATGTTGGTGAATCCCCAAATTCACAACATTTTCGCATCCCTCGGCGTCCAACATGGCGACGCTTATAAAGTCAGCGAAGATTGCCTTGGTAATTTCAGCAAAACTTATTCGCAAATATCTAAAACTCTTAAGTATTGTGTATTAATTTACAGCAATCTTGGGCGACATTTTGAGTAAATTGTCTGTCGAGGACCGCACGTCGCGCACATTTAGGCGCGCAATCGGTTTCGGGCAACACATCCGGAAAGACCTTCTACCTCTTTTGATCCACGTGAAGGACGATACACGAACAACGGACGCTACAAAAATTATTGATGCAACAATCAAAATCTTAGTGAATTTAACTATCCCCGTCGAGTGTTTATTGTCCATGGAAGTTTTGTCCAAAACGGATATGGGCCGGCATACAATATTTGAAATAAATAAACTATTGTACTCCAGCAAGGAGGCTTTCGTTGATACACGCAGCGTTAAGGCTGTTATGGACCATATGAAGTTTGTTATTGAAAAGGGGACAAAACTGGAAATGGAACAATGCGATAGCATCAACAATTGTTTGTTGTTATTTCGTAATATTTTGCATATACCAGAAAACCGGATGCAGATTTCAAATTGTCCGCTTGCACACAGCAGTATGCAGAATAAAATTTTATGGAACTTATTCACTCAAAGCATCGATAAATTATTGCTGCATCTCATGTCGTTTCCACAAAAGGTAATTATTTACTCTAAATTGTCTTACAACCAAAACTATTATACGTAAAATTGTGAAACTGCAAACTAAAGATTAGATTTTAGAAAAGAATATTTAAACCGGAAGTGCATGTTTACTGCATGCTTTTTTTTTTGTCTTTTCGCCAATATCACTAAAACGGCTGCACTTATAGGGAAAATAGTCATGTTCATAATGAAAGATATTAATATTTTGCACATTTTTTGTTTGAAAAGTTTATTCAAAAAATGTACCAGTTATGAGAAAATTGCTACGGAAAATCTTAAGTGTTCTTATTTTTTGTCTTTTCTTTAATATCACTAGAACGGCTGCACTTATGGCAAAAATAGTTATGTATATAATGAAAGATATTTATATTTCGCACAACTTTTGTTTGAAAAGTTTATTCAAAAAATGTACCAGTTACGAGAAAATTGCTACAGAAAATCTTAAATATTCTCATTTTTTGTCTTTTCTTCAATATCACTAGAACGGCTGCACTTATGGCAAAAATAGTTAAGTTCATAATGAAAGATATTAATATTTCGCACAACTTTTGTTTGAAAAGTTTATTCAAAAAATGTACCAATTATGAGAAAATTGCTACACAGAAACATAAATGTTCTTATTTTTTGTCTTTTCTTCAATATCACTAGAACGGCTGCACTTATAACAAAAGTAGTCATGTTCATAATGAAAGATATTAATATTTCGCACAACTTTTGTTTGAAAAGTCTATTCAAAAAATGTACCAGTTACGAGAAAACTGCGACGGAAAATCTTAAATGTGCTTATGTTTTGTCGTTTCTTCAATATCACTAAAACGGCTGCACTTATGGCAAAAATAGTTATGTTCATAATGAAAGATATTAATATTTCGCACAACTTTTGTTTGAAAAGTTTCTTTAAAAAATGTACCAGTTACGAGAAAACAACTACGGAAATTTTAAATGTCACCTTTTCATCATGCATATCTTACGTATTTAATTATTGCCTGCATTTTAATACAGCCAATCGAAGGTGTAATAAATGATATACTTCTAATTTCAGATATACTGGGTAGTGACAATGGTTCAATTAATCGCGCTAATGTATAAAGATCAACACGTGGGAACGTTGCAAAAATTGCTCAACATATGGTTTGAGTCTTCGTTGAGTGAGAGTTCCGACGACAATGAGAGTAATACTTCACCACCGAATCAAGGGGACTCATCTCCAATGATCACCTCAGACCCTACCTCAGATTCTTCAGATAACGGGGGTAGCGGCAAGTGCAACGAAAACAAACAGGCGAATGAGGTAGTAAAGCAACATATAGTACGTAGTACGCAGAATCGGAATAAAGTACTGTTAACAAGCCAGAAACAAAGATCTGTTGATGTAGACAGTAGTACTTCATCGTCGCAGTACACCGACTCAAAGGCAAGTACTAATGCCTAATTCTAAATTGCATGTGCTCTAATTAAGGATATTGTTTAACTTTCTTTTAAAGCGATTAGTAACGACCTTATTTTAATCATAGACTAATTGGGTCTCTGTGACCCAAATGACTTTTTATAAACACTATAAAATGGTTTAAAACTATGTCTTTTATTTTTATTCGGGGTCCGAATGACCCGTCGGTAGCAGTTACGGGTTATCATAGATAAATAAATTAAAAATAAAAGTTAGTTAAACACATCCTTGTGCTATCGCAAAATAATTGCTAATATTAACAAACTTTATATATATATATAATAAATAGAAGGAAGACGATATAAACACATCGGCTGCATTCGACCACAACACTCAATATTTAACAACGTTGCGAGCTCATAAACGCAAAATGACTCACGTCGTCAACAGGAACAATAATCATATAATGGTAATTGAACTATAATTTCAAATTACTCCAATAAACGAATTACTACAGCGTAGCGCAGAAACCTTATTTGGTTTCTGCGCATATGTATGCAATGCTCAGTAACCTAATTTGATTTGAGCGCTACAACTGAACGAAAAGATTTTAGTAGTAAAACCAAGTTTTTAATATTTAAAAGAAACTAGATTTATTTATTACTTCGTAAAACGAAGTAAAAACGAATTCAAATACACAGTTTCGTATATATATATAAATTATATACATATATCGTATAATCAAAACTACTAATTAAAATTATAGCTTTGCTCAAATAACCCAAATTTAATATAATACAACTAAAACTTTAATCCCCTAATACAATAGTTTACGGAACAGATTCAGTAAATAGCGCTAAATTGGAAAAAATATTGCCCCGCCCAGGAACTAAATTACTGAATCTGTTCATTAAACACAGTATTGGAATAAACTACTTAAACTCAATGATTGAGTTTATATTTCATGAAATATTTCTATATTTAGTCAGGTGCCATATCCGTGTCAACTAGTCAATCCGAGGGGAATTCCATTGGAGCTCATAACCTTAAAAAGCGCGATTCGCTAACCCAACAATCCGAGTTATCTGATTACGGTTACGGAACCCAGGTGGAAAACCAAGAATCTATTTCAACTTCTAGTAATGATGATGAATTACCGCAACAAAAACCAATACACCAGAAACCACATATGGTACAAAAACCACGGTATAATAGCAGCACAAATCGCAGTAGTCAGCCACAGGATAAGAAAGAGCTTCGGAGGAAAAAATTGATCAAAAGGAGTAAGATTAATGTGTAAGTATTTATATAAATAAATATATATATATATATATATAATAAAAACGAGCAAAAATTACACTCGACTGTTTCAAAGTTTCGGATTCACAAAAATTATACCAATTAAAATCTATTCATAGCGAGACAAATACTAATTTAGATTAGCAATTACAATTAATAACCTAGTTTGCTATATGAGAAACAATGCTGGCATTTATATTGTGTTAATTGTGTTGCTGTGAATGCTAGCATTGTTTATCATAAAACAAATGACTTAATTATTAATTGACTCTATGTGATTGCAGCTTTAAGGTCCAGTCATAGCGCACCAATTAGTAATCTAGATTAGAAATTACATTTAATAATCCAGTTTGTTACATGAGAAGCAATGGTGTTCACAGTAATAAAATTAATAATTAATGCGTTTTGTTGCTGTGAATGCTAGCATTACTTAACATAAAACAAACTGAATTATCATTTGTAATTTCCAATCATAACTACTAATTTAATCGCTGTGAATGTAGCCCTTAATTAATTACATATTGGCTCTTAGTGATTGCAGCTTTAAAGTCCATTCACAGCGAACCAATTAGTAATCTAGATTAGAAATTACATTTAATAATTCAATTTGTTAAGAAATAATAACGTTTACAGCAACAAAATGAATAATTAATGCTAGAATTATTTAACATAAACCAAATGGGATTAGTATTTGTAATTTCCAACCATAATTACTAATTTAATCGCTGTGAATGCATCTATAAACTGTAATTCTACTTTGGTGTGAAATGGTCTAATTCTAAGTGTGTTTATTCTAGAATAAATATGAAGGGTTTAATGCACCATTCGCCATCCGATGAAGATATTTCGAATATTCTGAAAGAATTTACAGTCGACTTCCTGCTGAAAGGTTACGGGTCTTTAGTACAAGAATTGTACGATCAGTTACTATCGAATTACCATATACAAATAGATACCTCGCACTTTTTTTGGCTTGTGACATATTTTTTAAAATTTGCAACGCAACTAGAACTAGAATTCGAGCATATTGCTCCAGTATTGTCATTTAATATTATCTCGTATCTAACTTATGAGGGTGTGAATTTATGTGAGGAATTGGAGATGAATTGCAGCAGAAACGGCACTGATTTGAAACCGTGTTTAAGGCGGATGCATTTGGTAAGTTACTTTTATTTTTTAATACTTTTAAATGTGACTAATTATTTATTTATTTTTTAATTTGAAAAGGTGGTAACTGCAATCAAAGAATTTTTACAAGCGATCACAATCTACAACAAAATCACGCATCTTACCGCTGAAGACCGCGATAGTTTACGAAAACTACAAATACAAATTGCTTCGACCGAGAATTTAAAATGTTTATTCTTGTTATTAATTCGACAGTATAATCCTAATATACAAAGTAAACAATATCTACAAGACTTGATTACAACGAATCATACACTATTGTTGTTTATGGATAACACATCCAAAATGCCTGAATGTAAAGAAAAAAGCAATATGTTGGACCATTTGAAACAGTAAGTCAAATTTCCATTCAATTCCTTAATTAAATCATCCAATAATCATAGCAAAAAAAAAATTAAAACACCATTTTGTTTTTAATTAATTGTGAAATATGTTTATAATAAATTTAATACCGTACAACGGAGTCGATAGCGTTTTCCACTGACGACCGTATATCGAAGTTTGGCATACGGGAATATGTGTATCCGTTTCCAGTATCTAAATATTCCCGTATATCAAACTTGGGCTTATTTCGTTTGCGAATGAAGCTGAAGTTCATTGGAAAACGTTATCAGAATAATTAAATATTTCTTCTTCAAGCACCAGTGGTTCTAATCATATGATTCATTCAGGTTTATTATACGCCGAGATTATTCAGGGAATTATCTGCACCAGCTGGAAGCATTGGTGCTTGCGTTGTAATTTAATTGAATTCGGCAAAATATTGACTTGTTTTACGGTAACTAAGTTATTTATTAATTATATAAACAATGGTTAATTTATTAGCTCAAATCAGGTACCCAGTCGGATGGTTGATAAGTTGTTCGCAAAGTGAATTAACAAAACGCCGCGTTTTTTATGCGCCATATTGTTTTTTGACATGTACTAAATTTTGGAAGTTATATAATTACTGTTACAATACAATTATGAGTCTGTTAGTTTCTGATATATTAAGCTTTATATACATAATTTTGTAAAATATGCCGTCTAGAACCATATAACCATAACCAATATGCCATATTTTTTATTCCGAAATTATGTTATTGTAGCTGGAAAATGGAATTTTCAAAAAATAAATATCTATTTTTCATTGTACAGGTACAATAATTAAATTTTATTAGAGAAAAATATGCCATATAGTAGATATTAGCGATTAATAAGAGTATATTGATAATAACGGTTAAAACGGAGTGTTAAATCATTTTGCGTACGGAATATTTTAAACAAACCGATTTGTTTTCAGCGTCAGGGTTTAGGGTGTCTAAAGCACAGTGTATATGCGAAAAGTTTGGTGTGACTATAAATTTGGGGAGTCAATTGGAGGTCTGTATCAAACTTATAAGATTCAATTCCGGTTAAGGCAACCATCCTCATTTCTCTATATGTCTTTATCTCTATTTTTGCAAAAATCATTTTATACGAATTTAAACACGTTTTGTAACATCGCATTCCAAATATATGTCTATTTTTTTATACTAATCAACACATGACTGTGGCAGATTATAATATTTAACGCTTTTATAAACGATTTCAGTGCGCACTGACACAAAAATGTGCACTGAAACCGCGACAACGCTATACATTCTTAACAATACGCGACGAAATTATAACATTATCAACGTACAGAACGCCTAAATACATTCTACCATTTTTTATAAGATTAATTTATATTATTTGTATGCAAATTACGTGTGTATAGGTTATAAAAGGTGTAAAACTACTTTTACATGTAATAGAATACGTTAATGTAACATTAAAATCATCTACATTATCAAATTTGTAGGTTTACAGCGCCGCCATTTGCTTTACATGTTTACAAAATGTCTGCCGTTCCGTACGTTGATAACGTAATAACTTTCGTTGCGTAAATAGCTTTGTTCGTTTCTCCTGAGTTCATAATTTGTCTCTCTTCCACTTTTAACGAAGAAAAAGGACAGATTATGCAAACAAACGAACAAACCTACGATTCATATTGAAGCAGCGCTTACCATTGACAATTAGTGCGCACTCGGTGCGCACTAACACAAGATTTATTAATAAATGCATGATTTTTTCACAATTTAAATATAGTAATTCGAGTTTTTTAAACGTAATTTGCATGTTTTGTTATTTGATGACCAAACCTTAATTGTTTATTTTTAAAATAATTTCAAACAAATAAGGAATAAAATGACTATAAATGGAATGCTTAAGCAATCGATACGATAGTAAAATATGTTTTTCCCAACTTTTTCAGGTTTGCAAGCGTTGAAATGATGCACCAATACGGCTTGCTATTAGAGAATTTCGAGGACAATGGCAAATATATAAACGATTGTATATTTACAATGATGCATCATATAGGCGGCGATATTGATAATATTGCAACGTTATTTCAAACAAATATATTAAAGACATTCTCGAAAATCTGGGAATCCGGTTACGAAATATGTGATGTTAGTATTTAAAAAAAAAGAACTGTAGCTGTATTCTTATTGCATTAAATCTCAGTTAGGTTCATGTTCTTGCTCTGTCTGTCTCATGGGTAGACAGAGCGAGAAGATGCGTTTTAACCTGTGATTGTTTGTAAAAAGAAGGCGTTTTATATTTTGTTACGTTAATGTTTTAATTTCTAATGACAGGATTGGTCAGATTTAATCGAATATGTAATCCACAAATTCATAAACGTGCCACGTCAGCCAACCAGTGGACTGCAAAATACGTCAGAGGTGCATCAGCCAATAGGAAACATGTTACTGGCAAACGCGTCACCGCCTACTGAGACCCAAGAAGAGTAAGTATCAATGATGAACAACAAATGCAATAATTAAACTATGTTGTATAATTTTTTATGTGAGTATTGGATTATTTTGGTAGCAATGCTGTGTTTTTTAAAGAGCGCCAAATTTGAATTCAAAGCAACGAATAGTGCGCGTACCGAAATGTAACAACTGATTCAAATTTATTTCAATACATGTTGAAATAAATGAGAATTCGGGTTACGTATTGGAGCAATCTATGATTGTTTGATAGAAACCTCAGTATTGAAAATTGCAAAATTAAAATAATCGAACTATTATTAATATGTTTGGTTTTTTTTTTTTGAAATTGTTTCAGGTGGACTGAAGAAGATATCGATGCGCTGTATTGGTACTATGTTCAAAGTCGAAACTGCGACAACGTCATTGAAAATATTGAAAATCTGTACGCGGAGAATGGATCGCCGCATAAAAGCCGGAAAGGCATCATCGAACAATTGCTGCAGCAAAACATGATCAACCAGAATTATTACGAGGAATATTTGAAAAATGAAAATATTCCGATAGAGAATTCAAAACTCAACAACAACCAAGAACAAAATGATAGAGAATATCACGATATACAAGTGTTAAAGGAGCAATTGGTTAAAGAAAATAAAGGCAAATCCATTTTGTGGCTACAACAAATTCTATTAGAAGCGTGTCATTGCAAATTGATGATTCAAAATGAAGAATTATTGAAAAATGAAGGGAATATTATTGAACCGGTTCCTTATTGTTTTATAAGTAAGTTATTCGAATTTTTCGTTTCATTAGAATTTAAAACCGATATTAAATACAAAAAAAAATTGTAATAGTTAAAATAATATCAAATCTAGTCGCGGTGCTATATAAGTACCGAAAGCATTGGGTCGTGTGTCTGTAGCATACTCGAATCATAAAATGTCCTTAACAAAAAGTGTTTGTCTCGTCGCCCTGAATCCAAAAATATATATAACTTATATACTTTCTACTCCTCTGAAGGTACCGGAGGGATTTGAACCAAATTTGCTACACATATTATTTAACACCCCATACGAATCCGTTCGTAGTTTAAATCCAATCGCTCGTATACTTCCCGAGTTATAGGGCCCCAAAATTTCGAGCCCTCCTTAATACTGCCCTTAGAAAAATAAGTAAAACACCCAAAAATTCTACACAATATTCTATTATATTTTATATCTACAAGATTTCTTCATATTGATAGCACAAAGGCCTTAAAATAATTAATAAAAATTATAATTTTTGCATTTTCAAATTGTGCCCTCCATTACTCTGAAGGTACCAAAGCGATTTGAACCAAATTTGCTACACAAGTTATTTAACACCCCATTTGAATCCGTTCGCAATTTAAATCTAATCGCTCGTATACTTTCCGAGTTATAGGGCCCCAAAATTAAGAGCCCACCTTAATACTGCCCTTAGAAAAATAATTTAAGCACCCAAAAATTCTACTAATAATACTAAGATATTTTATATCTACAAGATTTCTTCATATTGATAACAGAAAAGCCTTAAAATAATTAATAAAAATGATAATTTTTGTATTTTCAAATTGTGCCCTCTATTCCTCCCCAAGCGATTTGAACCAAATTAGCTACACATATTATTAAGCTTCCCATTTGAATCTGTTCGCAGTTTAAATTTAATCGCTCGTATACTTCCCGAGTTATAGGGCCCCAAAATTTGAAACCCCCCTTAATACTGCCCTTAGGTAAATAATTAAAACACCCAAAAATTCTACACAATATTCTAAGATATTTTATATCTACAAGATTTCTTCATATTGTTAACTGAAAGGCCATAAAAAATTATTAAATATATATAAATATTTTGAATTTTAAAATATGCACTATTTTTATATTTTAAATAATCTACCAAAATATTGTAAGACTTTTTATATCTATAACATTTTTTCAAATTGTTAACCAAAAGGCTATAATAATTAAAAACCGCTCGCATTTGCATATATTACTTATAAGGCGAGTTGGACGCATAGGTGCGTTGTACCTAAGCTTATTTTTGCATTCGGTATGAATTGATAATGACTGCTAAATTTATTTTACAGAATTAAACCAATCAATACCAATAGTGCCATGGAGCAAGGAGTACAGTAATATTTTAAACCATCAGCCATTTATTTTATTATTGCATAAACTCGGTTTCCATTTACCGACAGATACACGAAAATTATTTTTCCGTATCCCAACATTTTGGACCGCAGATTATATGTATAGCATAGCACAAAAACTTGGGCCGATTGAACCAGGTAATTTAAAATAAAACTAATAAATCGATCAGCCAAAAACCAATAAGAATGAATAATTATTTAATTTATTTCTAGAAACGCTACGATTTGACGTGAATCTTCTAGGCAACGACGAGAAATTAGATGCAGAAGAATCAATAAATTTAACATTAGATATACGAATAGCAAGTGATCAGTTTACTGCAAGTAATGAAGTTACTGCGCAATATACTCCATTGTAAGTTTAAAATATTAAATTTTAAAAATGAGTAATTAATTAAATTGGTTTTGATTTAGATCTACATCATCTAATTGGTTTCAAACAGTACTCCATGACAAAGTGAACGCTATGATCGATTTATCGGAAAATATTGCCAGGTATAAAATAAATAAATACCCAAAACCGTTTAAATATTTCAAATTGCATTTATTTTTTAAATAATACTATTTTTATTTTACAGTACGGAGTCCGTGACCCAACTGCCAGGTGTGCCAACATCACCAATAGTCCCGGAAACCGCGCTACCAACTATCCAAAGTGTAATACCAATAAACTGTTTAAATCTAAACGAATCCGAACAAAATAACGACGACTTTGAACATAATAGTATTTGTGATACGGCTTCAGTGACTTCAGATTTGACTCGAATGTACGTGAGTGACGAAGAAGATAAAGAATAATTAAAAAAAAATTAAAATCTATAAATGCGAACATGTAAAATAATGTTGTTTGTGTACAGTGAACGCTGACGTCATAAAAAACCCGCGTATTTACTAAACAAAATCTCATATTGATATTTCCGTTTAGTAGCGAGTTGATTTGAATAAAGCATATACCAAATATTTTGTTTAGGGTCTTTGTTTTCTGCTTAAAATGGTCGAATTAACCTCGTTTCTACCACAAAATGGCCGCTACACAGCTTGTTTCGTGCACACAAAATGGCCGCGTTTTTAGTTACTTTATGATTTTTATGGGAGTCATTTAGGTGTCTAAACGTTATTGTATGTCGTTATTATTTAAATTAAATGTTGCTTTGAATGTTTAATATGTTTGGTGTACTGTGTACATACAGTATTCAAAGCAAAATATATTATTTTCAAATGCAATTATAATGTGATTTTAGTATTATTACTTTTTATATTTGTTGTCCAATTAATTGTGTGTAAAAATGTAATAAAATAAAATATTAAGGAAATAACATTGTTCATTTTTATTTATACCTAAAGTAAACACGTATTGCGTCCATAAAAAATATATTTTTTAATGGAAATATCCGTTTTGAAGGTCCCTGAATTTATTTAGACTATATTAAAATTTCTAGCAACTTTAGTTTGATTTTTTTTTTCTAAAATTTACTAAATAAGGTTAGGTACAACGCACCTATGCGTCCAGCTCGCCTTATTAGTAATATATGCGAAACAAGCATCGATTTTTAATTAATATGCCTTTTTGGTTAACAATTTCTAAAAATGTTATAGATATAAAGTCGTACAATTTTAAAATTCAAAATTATAATATATATATTTTTTTTTTTGTGGCCTTTGAGTTAACAATAAGAAAAAATCTTGTTGACATAAAATATCTAAGAATTTTTAGTAGAATTTTTGGGTGATTTTTTGTAGATAATTTTGATAAAAAATTCAAAATTATAATATATAATCATTTTTTATAGCCTTTGGGTTAACAATATGTTATATATATATTTGGATTCAGGGCGACGAGACAAACAATTTTTGTCCCGAGAATGCTACAGACACACGATACTTCGCGTACGGCGAGCTTAAAAGTCGTTATTCACGACGAAACTTATAATAAAAACCGAAACGCGTAAATAAAATCCCTATTAAAAAACGCGTAAGGACTTTCATCGTGAATAACAACGATATATAGTGGAAACAAGAAAGTCGAGTAATGGCACTCTAGATTTTATTAACTAAATAATAAAACAATATAACTACCAGTTATTTTTATCTATGTCGGTGGTAACACATACCTTATATTAGATATAAACCATACAATCATACCTTGAGACAAAAAAAAATTGTCTCGTGACGAATATAATTTTTAAATTACCACTATTAATAACACCAGCCACCACGCACCACTAACTTAATATTAATACCAACTTATCAAATATAAAAGATAAATAAGTCTAAAGTACATTCTAGTAAACAAATAACTATAGAGTTTCGTGTAATTTAGATAAAAATAAATCTTAAAATGGTTCGTGCTTGGTATATGGACGAAAGTCTAGACGATCAACGGTTGGAACACCATCGGGAACCACCAGAATTTATTAGTTTGGATGATTTGTACAAGAATACAGGTGTAGAGTACTTTAAGGTAAGTCGCAAAACAACTTATTGCAACCTTACAATGGTGCAAACCTTATCAAAACAAAATAGTCTACAGTGTTACCAACCCTTACAAACTATAAAACCTTAGCATGCAAAACAATTTATTATAACCAATGTTGCAAACCTTGTCAAAACAAAATTATCTACAGTGTTATTAACCCTTACAAACAAAATAACCTTAGCACGCAAAACAATTTATTATAACCAATGTTGCAAACCTTGTCAAAACAAAATAATCTACGTCACCAACCCAGATCAACCCAGATACGTATAAAACCGATGGTATCCTCGACGATATTAAATCAAAACGAGGCTACACGTATGAGGACGAACTGGTCTGTTCGAAGGAATGTCTGCAAAATTACGAAGAAAAGCTAAAACATTTTTTCACCGAGCATTTGCACACCGATGAAGAAATTCGATTGGTTCTCGACGGATCCGGATATTTCGATGTCCGCGATAATCGAGATAATTGGATTCGTATTGAGGTGGTAGGGGGGGATATGCTAGTTTTGCCAAGTGGGATTTATCACAGGTTTACTTTGGATATTAAGGTGAAATTAGGTATAGATTCGTTTCGGATAATTTGGTAATTATTGGTGTTTACAGAATTATTTGAAGGCGAAACGATTTTTTATTGGTGAACCTGTCTGGCAAGCGTATAACCGGCCGGTAGATGACATGGAATGTCGCCGGAATTATTTGGGAAAATTGGGAAAGATTTAAGATTTTTTATATGTTATAATCGATGTATAAACTATTTAAATATGTATCAGTTTATTGAAATAAAGCATTTATTTACTAATTCAAGTTTTATATCCTGTGTTTGATTTAATAGTACAATCTTTTTCAAGACTACTGTGTATCAGTTTTGCTTATGAACATAGTAAACTGATACACAGTAGTCTTGAAAAGACTGTTTTTAAATAATAAAGCGTATAAAGCAAACTTGAAATGTTAAATGACAGGGCAATAAACAAAACAGTAATGGCGCATGTACATGTGCGCCAACACCTAGTAATAAAATAACCCCATTATGTACTTGCAATGTCCTAAACTTAACAAAAAATAAAAAAACCAAGACATTATTTCTAGGAACAAATACAATTAAAAACTTATATATCCAAAACTAGTAGATTAAAAAAAACTGTAATACTATAATTATATAATCTTGCATAAAACAAGCTTAGGTACCACGCACCTATGCGTCCAGCTCGCCTTATAAGTAATATAAGCAAGCAGCGGTTTTTAATTATTATGACCTCTTAGTTAACAATTTGAAAAAATGTTATAGATATAAAAAGTCTTATAATTCTTTGTCAATAATTTATATATAATTTTTATTTTAATGCATATTATAAAATGCAAAATTATAATTTTTAATAATTTTTTATGGCCTTTGGGTTAATAATATGAAAAAATCTTGTAGATATAAACTATCTTAGAATTATTAGTAGAATTTTTGACTATTTAAATTATTTTTATAAGAGCTGTATTAAGGGGGGCTATAAAATTTGGGGCCTTATAACTCGGGAAGTATACAAGCGATTGGATTTAAACTGCGAGCGGATTCAAATAAGATGCTAAATAATATGTGTAGCAAATTTGGTGTAAATTGCGCCGGTACCTTCAGAGAAGTAGAGGGCACACGCGAGCGACGACTAACATCCAAGTATATAAGTTATATATATTTTTGGATTCAGAGTGACTAGACAAACACTTTTTGTTAATGAAATTTTTTGATCCAATAATGCTACAGACACACGAATGCTTTAGATACTTGAGCTAACAATAATTTCTCTTCAGTTGGTAACACTGCTATATTTGAGAAAATTAACCTATAAATGCTACAAAAACCCCAATTTTCAATTAATTAACTGGAAAATGCCGTACGCTAATCAACCTTCGATTCATATCACCGATTTAACCGATGAGAATGTAAAATTCACTGTGGAAGACACAGAATTAAGGTAACTCCTAACACCTAAAACCCGAAAACGGTAACAATTTGTTTGTTTAGCGTCGCAAATAGTATGCGACGTGTTTTTATAGCAGAAACTCCAACATTGGCAATCGATTGGGTGAAACTAGAGGCAAACTCGACTGTTTTAAGCGACGAATTTTTAGCGCACCGAATCGGATTGATCCCGTTAATTTCGGACGAGGTTGTCGATCGGTTGCAATATCCGCGCGAGTGTATTTGCGATGATTTCTGCGCGGAATGCAGTGTTGAGTTTACACTGGATGTTCGGTGCGAGGAGGAACAAACTCGGCATGTTACTACTGCGGATTTGAAGTCTAGTGATCCGCGAGTGTTGCCGGTTACGTCGAAGCATCGCGACGACGATTCTAGCGAATACGGCGAAAGCGACGAAATTTTGATTATTAAATTGCGAAAGGGGCAGGAATTGAAAGTAAGGGCGTATGCGAAAAAGGGGTTCGGAAAGGAGCATGCGAAATGGAATCCGACTGCCGGAGTATGTTTCGAGTATGATCCGGATAATACGATGCGGCATACATTGTTTCCGAAACCGGATGAGTGGCCGAAGAGCGAATACTCGGAATTGGAGGAAGACCAATGTAAGACTATTATTTAAGGGGGTATTTACAATCTGACCCCAAAAAAAAAGCATGATTTTTATGAATTTTTTCCTTTCGCTTTGGGTTTAGTCCATTTTATTGTGCGTCTTTTTGCCTAAATTAAAAAATATATACAGTAGAATCCGGATATAACGACGGCCAAGGAAGCGACATTACGTCGTACTAACCGGACGGCTAAGGAATCAACATTACGTCGTACTAACCGGACGACGTTCAAAACGACCCGATTTTTAAAACTTTTTATTATATTAAGATTCCGACTCATATAACCGTAAGAAAACAGCAATAAACTATTGAATTAAATTATTTTGGTATAGGACTCGTGAAATTATTTAGAGACGCTCGTCGTTATAACCGGACGTTTTTTTTTTTTTTGTAAATTACTTCGCTCAAAGCGCTAGTTCGCTAAAAGCAAAGTCGTTAAAACGGTTGTTCGTTGTAAGCGAAGTCGTAATAAACGGATTTTTTCGCCCCAAAGATTGTAAATGCCCCCTTAAAATAAGCTAATTTCAAAATAATTGTATTATCTTTCATTTTTAGATGAAGGCGTTTATAATTGGGAAGCAAAACCCAACAAATTTTACTTTAATGTTGAATCTGCAGGGGCTTTACGTCCCGAAAATATTGTAATTATGGGTGTGGCAGTTTTGAAAAACAAGTTAAGTAATTTGCAAACTCAACTTGCCCATGAAGCTACCAATGATGCTTTAGCTATTTAATAATTTTACTAATTAAGTTTTACTAATTAATCATGTATTCCAATATTGTAAGATTACTAGATAAATAAAGAATAATTTGCTATTTTTATTGTTTTTTATCATCCCTATTTCCTGAATTCACTAATTTAAAATAAAGTCGTTATTCCGAAAATAGTTCTATTCAATCCAGGGGAGGTCAAAACGTGAATATCCGTTGAAAGAAACATACATTATTATTAGTTAATAGTTATAATGCATAAAATTACTTAAAAACGTATACATTAAATATTTTGAAATGTATCACTAGATTATTTTGAATTTTTCGTATCGCCCCCCATTTAAAAATATTATCAATCAAATAAAAATACAGGAATAATTTTGTTAATGAGGTATTAGGTCATGTAATATCTGTTACTATCCCGGTTTGTTGTTGGCATTTATAATAAGATTAAAAACGTTAATTAAAGTCAAACATCAAGCTCGAAAAAAAAACCTACCGACCAATCTTTAAAAAAAAAATCAGTAAACTCGTAATTGCATAAATAATGCCTGGTAAAAATGCATATCTCCGAAATAAGAGGCATAAAAGAAATTAAAAACGACTTTTGCATCTTCCCAATTGTATTAAATAATGAAAATATAAGAAAATCGAGTGAATAGCACTTCAATTTTTTAAAATAGCTTTGATACATTTACGTTTCCGTAGTTACAATCAATTTTGATATTGTTTTAAGACAATCCTAGCATGAATTTAAAACTAATTAAAAAGTAGTCAGTCATAAGAGAGTATAATGCTGGTCATAATGTAAGCGCTGCCATTTGGATAAAAGTAGGATTCTGAAAGCATTGACATTTTGAGATCATTATTGTAAACAAATCTATTAAAAAAAACGACTGTCATTGCTTTGTCAAAATGGAACATACGCCCAAATTCGAATTAAAATTATACCCCGAACGAACCACGCAGAAAAACGATTACAGATGGCCAGTAATACTGCAACTAGAGCGTTACAATATAAATTCCTGCAAAGGACCGTATCGCGAAAGACTCTACAAACGTAAACCGTACGTTCCGAAAGATGTGCACACTATGAGACCGTGGCTTCATCCAAAAAATAATATCCCATTCGATTTATTATGGGTGTCCAAACCGATATTACGCGAACATCCATGGCATGTCGTTGAACGAAAGCCGATTGAAAAAACGCCGGTAGACTACGAGATAATAAAAAATAGGCCACGCCGTTACATGACGCCAGCAATAAGTATCGATGACATCGATGAGCCGTCTATAAGAAATTTGATTGTTAAAGACACGTATTTATCGCAAAAACAAAAAGTCGATTCGGAAATGAAGTATAAGATGACCGAGAAAGAGATTCCGACATCATCGCACGAAACAACCGTGGATCCGGTATTAATTATATATTACGTAGCGATTATAGTGAACAGTCGTGTGTCTGTAACTAGCTTAGGTATAACGCACCTACGCGTCCAGCTCTCCTTATAAGTAATATATGCGATGCGACCAGCGGGTTTTAATTAATATGCCCTTTTGGTAAACAATTTAAAAAAAATAGATACAAAGTCTTCCAATTTTTTGTAGATTATTTTGATAAAAAAAATTGTTAGTGCATATTGTAATATTTTTTATGGCCATTGAGGTAACAATATGAAAAAATCTTGTTGACATAAAATATCTTAGAATTATTAGTAGAATTTTTGAATGTTTAAATTATTTTTATAAGGGCAGTATTTAGGGGGGCTCCAAATTAGTGCATATTTTAAAATACAAAATTATAATATTTAATAATTTTTTATGGTCTTTGGGTTAACAATATGAAAAAATCTTGTAGATATAAAATATCTTAGAATTATTAGTAGAATTTTTAGGGATTTTATATAATTTTATAAGGGCAGTATTAAGGGGGGCTCCAAATTTTGGGGCCCTATAACTCGGGAAATATACGGGCGATTGAATTTAAACTTCGTACAGATTCAAATGGGGTGTTAAATAATATGTGTAGCAAATTTGGTGTAAATCGCTCCGGTACCTTCAGAAGTTATATATATATATTATATACATATACGTGGAAATTTATTATATATTTAATTTGGGTCCCCATGAAATTCCCATCACAGTTATAGGGCCTTAAAATTTGAAACCCTCCTTAATACTGTCCATACAGAACATTGATAAATACCAGGAAATTATATATAAAAAAAATACTAAGATATTTTGAATTATAAATTTCTTCAAATTGAGGACCCAAAGATAAAAAAATAATTACATTTATAATAATTATTTCATTTTTTATATAAATAAAAATCAAATACTTATGAGTTTTTATAATAATGTAACTCAAAAGCCAGAAAAAATGGGTTAAAAATAATAATTTTGTAATTAAATATATTGTTGTAATCAATCAATAACAATAGCATTATTGTCTTATGTGGTTATAAATAGCATAATTATTTCATTTTTATAATAAATAAAAATCAAATACTTATGAGTTTTTATAATAATGTAACTCAAAGGCCAGAAAAAATGTGTTTAAAATAATAATTTTGAAATTTAATATATATTGTGGCAATCAATCAATAACAATAGCATTATTGTCTTATGTGGTTATAAATAGCATAATTATTATTTAATTTTTTATATAAATAAAAATCAAATAATTCAAATAATGAATTTTTATAATAATGTAACTCAAAGGTCAGAAAAATTGTGTAATAATAATTTTAAAATTTAATACATTGTTGCAACCAATCAATAACAATAGCATTTAGTCTTATGTGGTTATAAATACGTTTTCTTCATTTATACATCAGTGGTTATATAAATATAAATTGTTTAAAAATCCACTAAATAAATTCTACAGCGAGCTGAAGGCATTGGTGCCTGTATTTATACTTATTCTAAGTTATATTTAGTTACGAATAAAAAAAATCATGTACTCGAAATATTAAATATATTATTTTTAATTTATGCATATTTTGTAGCTCAAAGAAGACTTCGGTGTTTTCCGTCCGTTGCCCAGAGGTTGGAAAGGAATGGGTAAAGAATGGGAAACAAGACAATACGTACAATTAATCGATCCGGATAAAGCGTATTGGAAAGATTATTACAACGTTTTAAAGTACTTATTTACATACAACTATTATTAAAATAAATACTCACTCATTTTCAATTTCAAAGTACGCCGGTTGGTGTAAGTCCATTCAAACATTACGTAACCGATGAAACAAGAGCAGAAATACGTGACTTAATCGAGAAAGACGAACTGCGTATGGCGTGTGATCTAATGAAACCGTTGTACATGGGGCACAGGCCTAGGAACGTTGTGGGACCACTGAGAAAACAAGAACTAATCGCGAAAGAGCTAGCAATGTAAAATACAATTTATTTCAACATAATATACAATAAAATCAAAAATTTTGCGTCATAAAATTGTTTTATTTCACCTTATAAATACGCGGCGGCCATCTTAGAAACTTACACCAAATCGCCATTTTGAATAACTGAGCTTTGTTAACACGTATTTTTTATAGACTGCTTTCAAAGTTCTCGTATTCAAATATAGATATTTAATACAAAAAAAATGATAAAAAGGGTCTATTGTTCTAGATACAGTTTTAAAATTGCTATATAAGTCATTAAATTATTTGAGAATAGTAAATTAGCATAATGTATTTGGAAATAATTGTTTATAGTGTTCAAATTTGGAGTTTAAACGCTATAAACATTATTTATAATTGCATTGTTCTAATTTACCATTCACAAATAATTTAAAGACATATGTAGCAAGTTTTAAACTGTTTTTAGTCACATAGAACCTTTTTATCATAAAAATCTTTATAAGTATTAAATTGAATACCAAATGCTTCTCGCCAAAAGAACTTTTAACATAGTTTTAAAATGATATATAGCTGAATAATGCCCTTTTCACATCAAGACTTTAAGATATGTGTTTGCGCACTTCAAGTTCGTCACTTAAAGACAGAGATTTGCGTCATAAAGTGAAGTTACGTGGTGTTTATTACCAGTTTAAAATATTCGAAAATACAATTTCCAGAGTATAAAATTATTTATAGGAAAATATAATTGTAATAATTTTAGTTTGTTGTATGATATACAAAGTTAACGTTCACAGCAACAAAATCATAGATTGTGTTAATTTTGTTGCTTGGAACGCTAGCATTGCTTGCCATAATACAAACTGGAATATTATTTGTAATTTTCTAAACTTAATTACTATTTGGTTCGCTCTGGACACGCCTTATGGATTGTTCACAGCGAAACAATCAGTAATTAAGCTTAGAAATTATAAGTAATCATTCTAGTTTGTTGTATTACATACAAAGTTAACGTTCACAGCAACAAAATCATAGATTGTGTTAATTTTGTTGCTTGGAATGCTAGCATTGCTTGTCATAATACAAACTGGAATATTATTTGTAATTTTCTAAACTTAATTACTATTTGGTTTGCTCTGAATACGCCTTTAAGGATTGTTCACAGCGAAACAATCAGTAATTAAGCTTAGAAATTATAAATAATAATTCTAGTTTGTTGTATGAGATACAAAGTTAACGTTCACAGTAACAAAATCATACATTGTGTTAATTTTGTTGCTTGGAATGCTAGCATTGCTTGTCATAATACAAACTGGAACATTATTTGTAATTTTCTAATATTAATTACTATTTGGGTCGCTTTGAACACGCATTTAGCGTCAAACGAATTTTAAGTGACCCTGTCTTAAAGTCTTGGTGTGAAAAGGGCATAAGGGCTTCTGATTTTGCTTATTTATATATATATGTGTGTGTATTCGTTTATGGCAAATATAAGAAATAAAATGTTAAAATGTATTAAAAGAACGACGTGAACAATTTCCTCAATAATAGCAACATTTATATATATATATATATATATATGTATCGTAAGGCGGGAATGTGGGCGCTGAATCACAGCATAAATATTATAAAACCTTATAAAGTAATCACATAAGTACGAAAGATCAAATTCTCAGATGACTAGTGGTTCCAAAACACAAAAACAAACCTATTTTATTAGGAAATAAACAGATAGCTAAGTCCCTGCACCGCCTTGGCGCGAACCCCGGCCTGGTCGTCTTGCAATAGCTGCAGCAGCCGGTACGATACGGTGTCCAATTGCACTGTTTCACTGGCTACGTCCGTTTTCATCGGTAGATTTTTGTACAATAAACCTATCATTAACGCTGCGTTACCCCGAATGTCTGGCCACTGACTCTTTACGAATGACAAAGCATTCATTACGTAATACGGAAAGTGCTCGTGCAGCTCTTCAGTCTACAATAAACGAGAAGTTATATGAAACTAATTATTTTTATACAAGGCTCTGACTGGTTCATTATTTTATGTATTCGAGTTTCTATGCATAAATTATATTTAATTTAATTAAGTTTCTGTATTTTTAAAGTAAATTTGAATAAAAATATCATGTATAGTCTTGTAGTAGAAATAAATACAAATATTTTATTAAAACCCGAATAGTTTCGTAATCATAAAACTATACAAACAATATTCAATACGTACAACGCACCAATGCGTCCAGCTCACCGAGTAATTTATGCGATGCGACGGTTTTTAATTATTATTGCCTTTCGGTTAACATTTAAATATAGTCATATTTTTGTAATTATTTAGTGCATATTTAATAATTTTTTATGGCCTTTGGGTTAGTAATATGCAAAAATCTTTTATTTTGTGATTATTTAGTGTATATTTGAAAATTTAAAATTATAATATTTAATAATTTTTTATGGCCTTTGGGTTAATAATATGCAAAAATCTTTTCTTTTGTAATTATTTAGTGCATATTTTAAAATTCAAAATGATAATATTTAATAATTTTTTAAGGCCTTTGGGTTAACAATATGCAAAAATCATATAGACAAAAAGTATCTTAGAATTATTAGTAGTATTTTTGGGTGCTTTAATTATTTTTGTAAGGACAGTATTAAGGGGTGCGCTCCAAATTTTGGGGCCCTACAACTCGGGAAGTATAGGGGCGATTGGATTTAAACTGCGGATTCAAATGGGATTCTAAGTAATATGTGTAGCAAATTTGGTTCAAAACGTTTTGGTACCTTCAGAGGAGTAAAGGACATAATTTGAAAATACAAAATTATAATATTTTATAATATTTTATGGCCTTTGTGTTAACAATATTCAAAAATCATATAGATATAAAGTATCTTAGAATTATTAGTAGAATTTTTGGGTACTTTAATTATTTTCCTAAGGGCAGTATTAAGGGGGGCTTTAAATTTTAGGGCCCTATAATTCGGGAAGTATATGGGCGATTGGATTTAAACTGCGAATGGATTTATAAGGGGTACCAAATAATATGTGTACCAAATTTGGTGTAAATCGCTCCGGTACCTTCAGAGGAATAAAGGACACAAATAGTTTCTTCGACTCACCATAATTTTGATTAAATCCGATATAAATCCAGAAAACTGTAAACTTCCTTCATCAATCAAATGATCCTGGACCATAGTATTCACTTCTTTTGCGTCCAACAACGGTGCAATTTGCCTTAAAGTATATTTGCAAGCCTACAACAAACATAAACCAATAAAACCCAATCTATAAACAACAAAATACTTCCTTACTTTTACAACATTCAAGTTTTCATCGCTTAAATGCAACAATAAACAAATTAAATTCCCATTGACTTGTTCTTTAAACGCTTCAACTCTGGCCCCAGTATCAAACGATTTAGCCAAATCGCCGAATAACCGAAACGCCGCTGCTCTAAGCAACGGATCATCGGTTTCATAAAATGATTTTATCCGAACGGCTGCAGAAACCTGAATGGATTCCAACTGGCGTTCTTCAACACCGTGGAGCATTTTCGAGAATGATAACATAGATTCTAGGGGTATATTTGTGTCGGCGGTACTAAAAAATAATTTTTAAAATGATTTATTTTGTTATTTACAATCATTTTTGGGATTGTACCTAATTTCATGATCGTCTAAACCTTGCATTAGGGCTGTAAAGACAAAAGTGCAGTGCCTAGAGCATTGTTCGTCGTCTAAATTAGACACGTAGCCTAAACCGCGAAGGCTTAATTGCCTAACCATAGGGCATGGATCATTTTGGCTGTTCAGTAAAGTTGTTACAACTGTTTCAACCAAAATAGATTGCCCATTACCTCTATGTTTAACAACCTGTAATCGAAAATATAAAACAAAATAGTTTTTTAGGAGCCACAAATACCCAGTGGCAGGGCACTTACCTCAACAAAGAACGCACAAGCGGCAATCCGCTGAGGGTCAAAGCTACTTGTGGCGTACTGGTTGAATGCCGTTACCATCCGTGACACTAAATAGGGTGTATTTGCGAAAATACTATCGGCTAAATTGGGCATTATCTCAATCAGCGGTATTAAATTAGTGCAAGACTCTAAGTTGACTCCTTGGAGGAAAACCTCAACAACGCGATCACATTTAGTGCATATTAATAATAATTTTAAGGTTTCCAACGCAATTCTTGCTGGCACTAATTTGTAGGCATCTCGATTTGGTATTATAGAGTATTTCTCTTTTTTATTTTGTTGTTGAGGTACGTGTATCGGGGGGGAAGTACTGATGTACGAGCTGAATACCATTAACATAGTAACGAATAGTTCAGGAAGTTGCGATGTTAGTAATTCCTGCATTTGGGAGTTGTGGAACATTTCTCGTAATGCACAAACGGCCTAAGATCAAAATCATAGTTAATTTTGTGCAATTAAAGGTTTTCAGAGCTTGCAAAAAAATTACAATATGATTAAACTAGATAAAACAAGATTAGGTTCACGCACCTATGCTTTCAGCTCGTTTTATAGAAAATATATGCGAAACGAGAAGCAAATGTGCATAAAATTTATTGTAATACTAAAAAAATATAGTGCAAATTTTAAAATTATATTTTTTAATATTTTTTTATGGCCTTTGGGTTACTAATATACAAAAAACTTTCAGTTATAAAATACTTTAGAATATTTTGTTGAATTTTAAAATGTATTAATTATTTTTCTAAGAGCAGTATTAAGGGGGGTTTTAGATGTTGGGGCCCTATAACTCCGGAAGTATAAGAACGATTGGATTTAAACTGCGAAAGAATTTACAAAAATTTAACTTTTTTATATTATTTACGAAGTAATAAGTTAATTAACTATCGTGGCAATGGTTACATTTACAGACAAACTTATAGATATAAAAACTCAAGATATTCTAATTTTAAACAATTTTTATTTAAAAAGTTTTCCCCTAAAGAATTGCAATTTAATTATTTTATTAATCCAATTTTTGACGATTATTTGGGACATAAAAATATAATTTGTGAATTCTGAATTTAATTTCCTTAAATTCCAGGTTCACTTTTCATATAACACTATAAAAAATACGTATCTATGAATAATTCTGAAATTTCGTGATGCTAAATTTGCATAATGGAACAAAAACACATTCAAGCTCGAGGAATTTCGTTTAATCTTGAAAATTATATGTATATGAATCGACTTTAATCAATATGACTTATTTTAGAATAGTAAAATTATTAATTTTAATGGGATGCGCGAAATACGGGAAAGTCTGCTGCTCGCATCGCATATATTATTTATAAGACGATGTAAAGTATTTCTTTGTAGTTTTAATTTAAAAAATGCTTATTTCTAAAGTAATAACGAAAGATATTTACTGCTAACGGTTGTAGCGTAGTTATGCGTAGTTTTTCAGCATTTTGTTGCTCTTCATATAACGGAATAGTGCTGAATAATCGTTTAAACTGCTCAACTATATCTGTGGCTAAAGTCGCATCTTGCGCTAAAATCATCCAGCATTCACTGACGCAACTAAAAAAAAAAAAAAAAACGATTAAATTTCAACCCAATCATTACATATTAATAATTACCTATCATACGGCACCGGATTAGTGAGAAGACACGAAACCACCGACTTCGGATGATGCACCGCCAGAGCTAACACCGACCTAACAGTACTCGTCCGCGTTTTCGTACAAGTCATAATATTCATATAATTCATTAACTTAATAACAATATCATTAACATGCTGATAAAATTCGCCCCCTTTAAGTTTCAAAAAAACATTTAAAGTAACACTAGTTCCAGTCGAGCTCGAAGTCTCAAAATCTAGCAAACCATCCAACATACTTTCAGTGAAATGCAGTAATTGAAACTGCGGCAAATAACTTGCAATCGTTTTAGCAATTTCCGATGTAACCGAATATAGTAATTTCGGGTCATTCGATTGCAAATCATTGCTTAAGCACAACAATTGATTACTAATTTCATTGTTGTAGTCAGACATGTGCCCTTCGTAACGGGCTGCGATACATAGAATTAATCGCACACAGTCTAACGCATTTTGTCGAATAGTTGTGTTTGGGTCTGTGCATCTCGGGATAATCCGGCCTAAGATGAATCCGGTTTGTCCGAATTTACTCGGGGACTCATACGCGAATTTAATATTTATTAAATAGCATTCTAGAATAGATTTTAAATTTTCAATGGCTGGTAATCGTTGTTCTGGTTTTTTTTTACTCAACCATGGCTCTAAGATAGTTAAAATGTCGTCTAAGGTCGCGGGGTTGCACGACTGTAATAGTAAGCTACGTGTAAGGGTGTTTAGTTTGTCGAAACTATTAAAAACAAATGGAGCTAATTTCAAATCGCCGTATGAGTAATCATTATTTGAAGTTAAATTTAATTTACAATAAATTGAAGCCGCATTATAAATGACATCAAAGCAAGTTTTAATAATCGTAACTCTTTGTTCAGTTTCTAAATCATTACGTAGTTTAATAAGGGCATTAACTACAGGTAATATGACTGGGTATAAGTTAATATATTCAGGTCCATTGTGAAGTTGCAGCTGGTTCAATATAAGCGTTAGGACTTCGTCCCGTGACTGCATTCGTATATGTAACGTATTCCGGTTCGGATGCATAGCTTCAGCGACTTTGCCAATGGCGAAAATACAAATATTTTTAATTTGAAAATCTTTCGCGTTTTGTAGCTCTTGAACAATCCAATCTAAGATTTCATGCTCGATACTCAATAATAGTTTATCTGCCGGTGCTTCAAGTACTAATTCAGAGTAACACGCGATTATAATGTAGCGTAATTGTTCAATTTCGTATTCATGTTTGTGGTCTTTTATGAAGTTAAAGTTTAGGAATTTATTCGCCTTTTTTAGTAACTCCTCCCTCCGAATTGTGTTTAATTTTGTTATAACAACACTCATGTGAACCCTGGCGCAGATTCCGACTGATTTGGCGCATGCGCGCCCTTCATGCGCATTAGTTATCTTAGCAGAGGCTATTAATACGTCGAAGTGTTGTTTGACTAGTTTTGTATTAGTCACATGGCATAAAATAGTCGCTAGGGATTTTAATAAAAATCCCTTTTCCTCAGGGTTCCCCTCGTATAATGATACTTGTTCTGTACATTTATTTGCGATGCTTTCTGCCCATTCGACCTCATTAATTTCCTTAATGGTTAATTGTAGGAATTCTAATATTTGGTCTTCCCAATCATCTTGATTCCAGTTATTAGAAAAATCATTTAAATATTTTAACATTACTGGAATTTGAATATGCCATGCTGCTTTTAAATTAGGGTTTATAAAAAATGAATAGCTTTTCAGGAAATTTAATATATAGGAGCCACGGTTATTCACGAATGGGTTCGATAGTAGAATTAAACAACGGGTAAATACGCATTGAGGACTTGGGACAACTAAACTGTTGTCTTCGCCATTTTTAATCCGGTCCTGTTTACGTCCAGCTAAATTAGTTAAACATTTATATAAAGTACAATACGCCTGAATGTAGTCTTTATTCAAAGTGCATTCAAGGAAAAGCATCCAGAAAATATTTTCTAACTCAATCACAGATGTTGTTAATAAATATAATGAGCTATCACACGTATGGACTAATTCCAACCAATCAGCATTGCTCATTTCTGAAGCGCCCTTTGCATTAATTGTGATATGGCAACACAATTTAATAATAAACAAAATAAAAATATTCCCCTCAACATTAAAAAAATGGCCATGATACGCAAACGCGACAATTGTTTTCAACAATACCAACTTCACCTTCATATTTTGTTCACTTAACATATGCTTTAAAATAGTAATTAAATCAACCACACGATTTTTAATCGCTGAATCTGAAGCATTAACTAAATGTGTTATAACTAACAAAGCCTTAATACGATCTTTCTCATTATTATTTTTCAACATTTGAATCAATTGATCCACAACTTTATCGCAAAAATATTGGGCGATGCGGTCGTAACATCGAAATATCTCTGCTTGGTTTTTAACCGTTTCTGTCCGAACATAATCAGGCATTTGGCTGATTATGTCGCTTAGTGCATGCAATATTGCATCTAATTGAGGCTCTAATAGCGTTTTGTTCAGTTCTAAAACGACTAATAAGACACACGCTAAGCATTGAGTAATGCTGTAACAGTCTTTATGCCGTTTACACATGAATAATAATGTTGTAATCATTTTCGGTGTTTGTTCGATAACTTTATCAGCGGATAAAATCGAGAACATTGGGCCGAGGGATTGCAAAACGGTTTCAGTCAGTTTTGGGTCGCGGGTTTGTAGCCATGAGCTGCATAGCAGGTCGTATGCGATCCCGATTTCGGTGGAGAACATCTCTTTTTGGATCGTTGGGTCTGGGGCGCTTTGTATGTTAGACATATATTCGTTTATGGCCTCGCAAAAACGACCCAAAGCTAAAATATTTTTATTAAAAAGAAATTTGATTTTGGTTTATTTTTATTTTTTTTAATTACCAAAAGCAAATGCTTGTTTTATGTGATCAGTTTTGAGCATATTTAACATTGGTAGCATGGTGCCCAAAATTAATTTTAAAAATGGGAGCACTGCGAAGGGATTTGTCGACGCTAGTGCGCCCATTGTGTGGGGTATGGTGTAATGTGGGACTGTGCCCACCATGAATTTTTTTAGGACTCCCTCCATTACCTTTCAAATTGGAATCATTAAACAATTATTCTAAGTCTACCACATTTTTTGGAGCTAGTTTAAATATATAACCAATAGCGACGCTCTGCGCATCTAGTCGCGCATATAAATCTAGAAGATGGATGCCAGCAATAGATGGCTTTACCACCGATACTGTTATGTTTGCTACTTTTTGACTATACTGGTTCATATTGTGTAGTCAATAATTACATATTTACATTTATTGATTTCTGATAATTAACTATAAAAAGCGGTAAATCAATTGCGTATTTTATTTTCAATTAGTGCATAAACCAGTGGTATATACTTTTATTTGTATTTTATATAACAATTGCCATAACGCAAGTGTCGTTTTTCATTTTGCTTACGCAAAATTATAAAAATTCTAGATTAGTTCTTTTTTAATGGTGCCGTACGAAGTACCGAAGAAGCTAAAGCATTCGATTGTGTGTCTGTAGCATTCTCGGATTAAAAAATGTCCTTAACAAAAAGTGTTTGTCTCGTCGCTCTGAATGTCTGAATCCAAAAATATATATAACTTATATACTTTACACTACTTGATCTAGTGTAACCGGTGCATATCGTTTTGCTTGATTGTACTTGATATTGCACGATAATCCTAACATATTTTTAGCTAAACATTCGGTCGTGTGTCTGTAGCATTCTCGGATCAAAGCATTTCATTAACAAAAAGTGTTTGTTTCGTCGCCCTGACTCCTGTTCTCTCCTCCTCTGAAGGTACCAGAGCGATTTACACCAAATTGGCTACACATATTATTTGGCAACCCATTTGAATCCGTTCGCAGTTAAAATCTAATCGCCCGTATACTTCCCGAGTTATAGGCCTCCCTTAATACTGCCCTTATAAAAATAATTAAAACACCCAAAAATTCTACTACTAATTCTAAGATTTTAATGTCTAGACAAGATTTTTTCATATTGTTAACCCAAAGGCCATAAAAAATTATTAAGCATAATTTTACAATATCTATAACATTTTTTTGCAAAAATGCCATAATTATTAAGAACCGCTGGTCTCTTCGCATATATTACGTATAAGGCGAGCTGGAGGCATAGATGCGTTGTACCGGTTTTATACGTTTCAACGTTCAATATTTCAAATCAATCTGTGTAGCATTTTTTTTAAGAACGTAGTTTTTTGCTAGATGGGACAAAACCATTTCTAACAATTGTTAAGCATATAAATATTTGAATCCGCGAATCGCTACTGGTTATATATGTATACTGTGGTTCCTGTGCTTAATTTATCTAAGTATCCGTGACGTCACGATCCCTTTGATACCTGTATGCAGTGCTTCGCCCCCAGCGCGACCAGAACATTCGACGCCGACATCTGAACGCTCGGTATATACTCAGCATTTTTGACCATTTCTTCCACGCAGAAATTAATCAGTAGCAACACCGTATCTCCATCAATCTCGATGATTTGCTCCTGGCAAATATCCTCCATGGGCAGCAACAATGCGGCGACGTGTTCATTGCTAAGCTTCTGATTTCGTTGTCGGTAAAAACAAGTGGTCTTCAATAGTTCATTCGGATGTTTCTTAGCGATTTTCTTCAACGCTGTATTCACCGAGTAACACACTGATTCGCTTTTATCAGCCGCCGACTCTAATAGAGTGCCTATTACGACTAAAAATCGGATACGCAATTAACAAATGCCATAACGATTCATTCCGAACTGAATACCATTTAATTGTGATTCGCCATTTCGTTTCACGTTTTCATCTTCCATTGTAATTGTTTAGGCGCACATTATTGTTGTTTACAACTTATTTTTTAAATATGTCTGTGTGTTCACAAACTGAAAAGTCATCTGACACTTCTGTCATAGCCGTAGCATGCAAATTATTCTGTATATATTTCAATAATCAGGCGTAATTAGCATTGTTTCACTTAATACTATTACTAAAACCCTCTTATATTTGACTTAATATGTAAATATGTGGTGCTACGCACCGCAATTTAATTATTTTGTTAATAAAGTATCCCAAAAAAATAAATTTATTATACGCTTATGTGTATTCCAGTGACCATCAAACTTTATGATTAAGATATACCGAAGCTAACGCTTTTGGTCATGTATCTGTAGCATTCTCAGATCCATAAATGTCCTTAACAAAAAGTGTCTGAATCCAAAAATATATATAACTTATATACTTGGACCAAATTTGTGATTTTACTCCTCTGAAGGTACCGGGCCGATTCACACCAAATTTGCTACACATATTATTTACCATCCCATTTGTATCCGCTCCCAGTTTGAATCCAATCCCCCGTATACTTCCAGAGTTATAGGGCCCCAAAATGTTGGGCCCCCCTTAATACTGCCCTTATAAAAATAATTAAAACACCCAAAAATTTTACAAGAAATTCTAAGATATTTTATATCTACAATATTTTTGCATATTGTTAACTCAAATGCCTTAAAAAATAATTAAAAATTATAATTTTGAATTTGTATGCACTAAAATTATTTTTTATTATATCAAAATAATCTACAAATAATTGTAAGACTTTTTATATTTATAATTTTTTCTCAAATTGTTAACCGAAAGTCCATAATAATTTAAATCCGCTGCTCGCATATATTACATATAAGGCGAACAGGACGCATAGGTGCGTTGTACTTAAGCATGTTTGCTTATGGCTTTTAACATAGAGTAGGTGTGATTAAATAATTATATGCAAACACAATTACGCTCTAAATATTATTATTTTCTTCTCAGTATAAAAATATTAACTATAACAGTACAAAATAGCATTTTAATTAAAGAGATTCAAGCGTTATTTTGCAATAAGTGCAAATAATATTACAATTATAAAAAATACACATACATTATATAGTTAGATTAATACAAATATCTCACTCATATATTATTTATTTGCAGCAAATCTTAACGCTAAGCGTGACTTAAATAATGTTTTATGCCGGTCTGATCTACCTAAACTAAACAACATATGTTTCAAAAATATTCAACAGAACATATTCCTAAATGGCAAAAATACATTATTTAAGCCCTACTTAAAGATAAGACTTGGTAACGCAACTGAGCATTCATAACATCCTAAGTATATTGTATGTGTACAACAAAAACAGAGCTGGACAACAAAGTATACGAGTATGTGTCACAATTTTGGTAAATCCAAATATAAATAAGTAACAGAAATGCACTCAGTACTCAACAAAACCTACAAATTAAAAAAACCTGCTAGATTTCGGTTCGAAACGCAACATATTGGTACCGTAGCGCACAAACCAAACAAGGTCTCTGCGCAGTATGGGCAGCCATCATTGGTTTGTAGGTTACGGGACGAAAAATAGCAGGGAATAACACGCAACAAAATATACTGTAATCTTTACAACAGTGATGTAAAGGCGTATGAACTTTCTAATTGACTTTGAAGATATATAATAATATTATTTCGATTATATTAACGTTTATAATCTATTTTACTGTCTATTTATTCTCAAAATATTATAATAAGATCGTGAAATTAGATATTTTATATGTTACCAGTTGTTCAATAAAATTTAATAATGAATTATATTGTTTATAATAACGGCCCTAAAATGTAATTTTACATCACCGATTCATACATAAACACAATAATTTAAGCAATAACAAAGCAGTCGAAAATATAAATACTAAAATTCAGACAATTGGATATCAAAACAGATTTATTTCTAAACAAAACGCCTTAAAAATAATAAAGCACATTCGTTTAGAACAATTTTAAATCTAAATAACATACAATATGGTAATTATTTACGTCCGCGTCCACGGCCACGGCCACGGTTCATATACCTAGGTACTTGGAAGCCATCTTGGTCACTATCCGCATTTTGCAAATGGCCGCCGGATGTCCGGTATCCATTCGCAGCTTGCGTATTAGTCTCGTTCTCCATCATTGCTATTGCTGGGGTCTTGGGCAACCGTACAGGTTTTTCAATTGCAACCGGATTGCACTGTTTAGGATTACGTTCACGCAACGCTTGCGTCTTTTTACGCTGACTTTGCCGGAAACTTTTACGCTCGGAGGGCGTAACACCTTGTACCGACATCAGTACACTTACATTCTCGCAGTATTCGGCCGGATTGTAGGTGGCCTCGTTCACATCGTCCCAGTTCTCTGAGCTCGTACACTCGACAGTGATTATTGGGTGTATGGTGGTAGACGCTTGCGTTGAGTATAAAAAATTTTCAAATTTATAACGGTCCGGACAGGAATGCTTCTTATGGTAGTTCATCTCTACCTCTCTAATGCGGTGGGTCGAATTAAAGGGGCATTCGCCCATCGGAGAGTTGCTGCTGTGAACGTATTCGCACTTCGTGAGGTGAAACTGCATCTTTTCGGCCAATATTACGTGCGACTCCTCGTATGGGCACTGTAGGTACACCTGGGGTGCTGGCGTATACGCCATTGTGATGAATATACTGCTTATAGAGAAATACTACGGCTCAGATTTAGGTTATATTCTTGAAAACGTACAATAGGCTTGTTCGTTCAACCTTCATGTCTTGCTCAGTTCATAATATGTCCTTTTTCTGTATAAGTGGAAGAGAGACAAATCATGAACTGAACAGTTAGTGCAGGAGAAACGAACACAATCTCAGTTAGGTTTATGTCGTTGCTTCGTCTGTCCCATGTGTGCAACAGAGCAAGTAACATAAATATGAGCATATAAGATTTTTCGTAGCAGTTTTCTCGTAACTGGTACATTTATTAAAGAAACTTTTCAAACAAAAAATGTGTGAAATATTAATATCTTTCATTATGAACATAACTATTTTTGCCATAAGTGCAGCCGTTCTAGTGATATTGAAGAAACGACCAAAAATAAGAACTTTTATGATCTTGCGTAGCAATTTTCTCATAACTGGTACATTTGTTGAATAAACTTTTCAAACAAAAGTTGTGCGAAATATTAATATCTTTCATTATGAACATAACTATTTTTGCCATAAGTGCAGCCGTTCTAGTGATATTAAAGAAACGACAAAAAATAAGAACATTTATGATCTTGCGTAGCAATTTTCTCATTACTGGTACATTTTTTGAATAAACTTTTCAAACAAAAGTTATGCGAAATATTAATATCTTTCATTATGAACATAACTATTTTTGCTATAAGTACAGCCGTTTTAGCGTTATTGGAGAAAGAACATGCATTTTCGGTTAGAATATTCTTTTCAAAAGTAGCACATGCATAGACGTAATTCCGGAAATAGTCACATGCGATTCAGGGAAGGTCAAAACGTGTATATCCGTTCGAGATTTTTCATGATTACAACTTATAACATATAAAAAAGTAATAATGTTTAATTTACATGCATTATTGTAATATATATAATTAGAATACGAATTCATTTCGGGAAGAAAAATAAAAACGTTAATTTAATACGTTTTTACTTACCGAAAAATGTTACTCTCTGCTTAGTTGTTCAACTGGTACGATATAGGCTCGATACATTTAATAACTAGGAAAGGTGGCGTTATACAATTATTTGCAAAACAATTACTCATCAAATATTATTTATTGTATGCTTAAGGCATCATAAATATTTTCTTCTCAGTATAAAAATATTAACTATAACAGTACAAAACAGCATTATAATTATAAAGATTCAAGCGTATTTTTGTAATAAGTCAATATAATACTACAATTATAAAAAATACACATACATTATATAGTTGGAGTAATATAAATAAATCACACATATATTATGGCTATTTGCACCAATCCTTAACGCTAAGCGTGGCTTAAATAATGTTTAATGCCGGTCTGATCGCTAAACTGACAAAAAATCAATAATATTCAACAGAACATATTCCTAAATAGCAAAAATACATTATTTAAGCCCTACTTAAAGATAAGTATTGTTGACACGCACCTGAGCATTTATTACTTCCTAACTATATTGTATGTGTACAACAAAAACAGAGCTGGCCAACAAAGTATACGAGTATGTGTCACAATTTTGGTAAATCCAAATATAAATAAGTAACAGAGAAAATGCACTCAGTACTTTGGTGACCAACTCTACAAAACAACCTACAAATTAAAAAGCCTGCTAGATTTCGGTTCGAAACGCAACATATTGGTACTGTAGCGCACAAACCAAACAAGGTTTGTGCGCAGTGTGGGCACAAGCCATCATTGGTTTGTAGGTTACGGTACGAAAAATAGCAGGGAATAACGCAACATATACTGTAATCTTTACCAGTGATGTAAAAGTGTTAATATAACAATTTATGAACTTATTACACCCGATACAAACGTGATTCATTCTTGAATTATATAGATATTTATTATATTTACAAATCTGCAAATTCAATTGGTTTATTCGATGCGGAGTTCACATATTACTGATACATTGGCGAATTCTACTAGTTGTATTGATGAGTTATAGCAATTATAATTGTGGAATGGATTTACTTGTTTGTTTTGTAGTTTTTTTTTATATATGCTTGTATAAATGTAATAAATATGAATTAAAGTAATTTAAAAAAATGTAAATTGCACTAATTACATCACCGATTCTTACATAAACACATCAAAACATAAGAAATAGTTACGACTTTATTGTAAAACAAGAATTTACAGCAATAATATTGCAGTCGATTATATAAATAGTAAAATTCAGGTAACATATAAATTGGAGCGTATATCACAAATGATTTATTTATATAGAAAAAAAAACGCTTTAAAAATATAAGGGATAAATCACTCGTTTAGAACAATTTTAAATCTAAATAATATATATGATATATTATTTGCGTGGGTTAAGTCCGCGTCCGCGACCGCGTCCACGGTTCAAGTATCTAGGTACTTGGAAGCCATTTTGGCCATCTTCCGAATTTTGCAAATGGGGGGCTGATGTCTGGTATCCATTGGAAGCATGCATATTAGATCCGTTGGCAGCGCGCATATTAGATCCGCTGGGACCGTGCATATGGCCTCCTCTGGCAGCGCGCCTGTTAGAGCCACTGCCACCAGGCATAGATCCGTTGGCAGCATGCATATTAGATCCGCTGGCACCGTGCATAGATCCGTTGGCAGCATGCATATTAGATCCACTGGCACCGTGCATAGATCCATTGGCAACGGGCATATTAGATCCGCTGGCTCCGTTGGCAGCGTGCATTTTAGATCCGCTGGCCCCGTGCATAGATCCGTTGGCAGCGTGCATATTAGATCCGCTGGCTCCGTTGGCAACGGGCATATTAGACCCGCTGGCACCGTTCATCCCAAATGCGTTATCGTAATCGAACCACTTGGTCATCGGTTCGGACTTGGGCAACCGTGCAGACTTTTTGATATTAATTGGTTCACGGTGTTCGGCGTTATGGCCGGCCAACGCTTGCATCTTTTTGCGCTGAACAATGCGGAACCCTTTACGTTCTGAGGGTGTAACGCCTTGTAGAGTCATCAGTATCGGTTTATCTTTGCAGTGTTCGGTTGGATTGTATGTGGGCTCGTCCAAATTGTCCCAGTTCTCTGAGCTGGTGCATTCAACAGTGCGAAATGGGTGCAATGGGGTAGTCTCTTGCGTTGAGAATACAAAGTTTTCTAGTTTATGGCGATCCTGGCAGAAATGCAATTTATGGTAGTTCATTTCAAGCTCTCGGACGCGGTGGGTCGAATTAAAGGGGCATTCGGCCATCGGAGAGTTGCTGCTGTGAACGTATTCACATTTCGTGAGGTGAAATTGCATTTTCTCGATCAATATTATGTGAGACTTCTCGTACGGGCACTGCACGTAATCCTGGGGTCCTGGTGTATATGCCATGGTCTTAGTGATGAATATACTGCATAGAGAAATACTACTGCTCAAATTTCGGTAAATTATCGGGGTACATTTCTATATCCGACAGCGATATTATGCACTCGCTGTCTTTTGTAATCGATAAATTGAGCAATATCTTGCTCGATTTATTGCTGTATGTAATACGAACAAATATTGCCGAATAAATCATCCACTATTGTATTTGTTTTTTTTTAAATTATGACTTGTTATCAGGTTTTGAAAACATGTTATCTGTTCTGTGGTTAATATATTATTTTTGTAATATGAGGTACAGGTCTCGTAATGAATTGTGTTGTTTTGTGAAATTTGAGCACTGTGATAACGTATATATAATATCATCTTTCCCGAACATTGTAATAATATTGTTTTGGTTCCTTAAACTCAATTAAAAACCAAATAAAATTATATCCGGTTACTGTGATCAAAATTCAAAATACACCATGCATCCGCTAGAGGACCGTAGATAAATAAAAGAGTTTTCAGTAAATGAACGAACGATTTTGGAAATAATTATCAGTTAGTATTGTATTTTGGTTTGGGTTTGAGAGGAAGTAAGAGTCTAGTACTGGATTTTCTTGGAGGAAGTCTAAAAGGAAGTATTGGAATCAATTTCGAAATTATTTCTGTGTTCTAAAGCCCAAAATGTTATTAAAAAAAATTATGAAACTTAAAACTTGTATATGGTCCATGAGTTCACCTATTTTTGAAAATATCTTAACCGGGAATTACAGTTTACTCCAGCAATATCCCGGAGATGGCATGAGTTAGAGAAAATTGTTACTTATAAAAGTTGAAGATATTAAAATTTCAAGCAACTTTTGCTAGAAAATTTATTTTGGAAAATGTACCATTTACTGAAAAATCACATTTGAAAATAGTTTTTTATATTTATGTTTCCCTAATTACAATATATATAGATTTTTACATTATTATACGCAGTAATAAGTCTTGCAATCATGAAACTCGAAATTTCAATGAAAATACACGTTTTGACTCTCCCTGAATCGAATGTGACTATTTTCGGAATGACGCCTGTGTGTCTGTAAACGCTTTACAGCCAAAACTATCGAACGTAAAATTGTATAACTTAAAAGAATATTCAAACCGTGCATTTTTTGCCATTCTCCAATATCACTAAAACGGCTGCACTAATCGACAAAAATAGTTATGTACATAAAGCTGTATTCACAGCGAACCAATTAGTAATTAAGAATAAAAATTATAAATAATTATAACAAACTATTCTAGCATCCACTTTTGTTGCCGTGAACGCTAACATTGCTAGTCATAAACCAAACTGGAATTATTGTAATTTCCAAGCTTAATTGTTTCGGTTTTTAAAAATAATTATATATTTTGTACAACTTTTATTAGAAAAGTGTATTATTGGGTATATAAACATATTTATGAAGGTATTTCAATACATTTTGCTCGTAAAATAAAAAATACCGGACATTTTATTGCAATACAATCGGATGGAAACTTATTTGGTGTATAATAAACATATTTCAATATATGAGGCTCATAAATAGCAGAACCTAATACGGTTCTAAACCCAAGGGTCTATTCCGACCGAACTTTTACCCAAAACTCCTAATTAACCGAAAATATAGTTCTTTTCGGCGTAAAACACGAATTTTTCTGTTTAAACGGCCCAAAGTAATTTGTAGGCTAAATTTATTTGTTTAAATAATTGTAAAGTTGATAAAATGATTAATAGGAAAGGCTAAATAAAAGGGAATGAACCGCGGGAATAGTGTAAGGAATTTAGAGGGCTTTATTTTTATTTTCTTGGACGAAGTCTTAAATGAAGTATTGTAATCACGAATGTTAGTAATTTGAATATCTTTAACTTTTATAAGAGTCACTTTTTCCCCTAACATGAGATATTGAAAAAATAGCAAGAGTAAATCATAACTGCCGGCTAAAATATTGATTACAATAATTTAATCAACAGTTTTTGATGTATAACAGACATTTCGATGATAAAAACGTGGAATTTTTGTTAAAATATTCGAATTATTCAGTGATAACTACATATACATTCGTATAAGCAAAAATAGTTAAATATATCAATAAAAAATGTTGACTAAACTAGCTATTGCAATAAAAACGATTTTTTCATACAAATAAAGCATGAAATGATTACAATACTTCCTTATTTATAATCGTATAAGAAAATAAAACCTGTAAATATGTCAAACTGCACATTGGTGCAGTTTGACAGAATATAAAAAATATAACGGTTTTTTCATACTAATTCACAACGTATTGTGAAATATATTACATTGTATATATTTCCCTATAAATATATGACAAAATGTTGCATTGTTTACAAAACATAACCAATATCCTATAAAAATATGGAACAATCACAATTTCTAGTGAATTCTGATATTCACCCGCAATTAAATTGATATTTCGTAATGAATCTGTCAAATACTAAAGCTTAATGCAATTAAAAGTGCAAAACTCACCAATTTTTCAAAATTTGTAGTCAATTGCGTGCACACCCAACGAACATCAAAAGCAGAATGTGAAAATTTTGTTGAAATCGGCGTTTATATACTGGCCTTGAGACATGTAAAAAGTCATGCGCAGTAAAATTTTCTGGTGTAATTTGCTCTAGAATATTCTACTGTTTTAAACAGTGGCGGCCCTAGATTTTAAAATTTGGTGCTAACAAGGACCAAAAATAACTGTAGGGAGGGCATACAACTATATTTATATGTAATATACTTATTTACGTAATGTAAAACCATGCTTTTTTGGAATTATACTAGGGGAAAACTGGGGGAAATAGATCATTTTGAGTAGGGCATGTGCGCTCGGCGGCTAACGCCGCCTATGGTTTGGCATTAGGTCAAAACATTTCATTTTAAATAATATAAAATGATCCTGCTTACTTATTTTAAATATTATTAAATTGAATATGATATAAAAATACTTAAAAATAGCTAACTTTGTAGATTTAAACGCATTTATTATAATTTTAATTTAAATTTAGACTTGAACTTGAACGGAACAGGAAGTGCAAGACACTAACGAATATCTAGTTACTTTTCCCTAGCAACCCCTTAGTAACAGATTTGATTTGATTTTAATAATTTAAATACAAAATTAATACTTAAGCATTTTAGGAAATTTACTATACAAATACAAATGCAGTTACTAATGCCATGTATATAATTATTTCCCATTTATTTAGATGATTTAGATATTTTCAAATAAATATTTTTTAGGGTTTTTATTTATTTCCCTAACTAAACATAACCTCAATCGCGTAATCTTATAACCTAATATTTAAAATTTGTAAACTAAATACTAATTATGCCGTTTATGAAAGGCAAAGCTCCTATTAGGAGAACATTACAATACTTAGAGGCCGGAAGGCTAGTTTTAAAAGATCGCATTAAAATCATGACTGTTAATTATAATACGCATGGAATGCACCATCAAGGGGCACGGTATTTTCGCCAAAATTAACACAAATTCCTAGTTTCAACCCCCAATTTAATTTCAGAGAATTCGTATTTTGGTTTTTACCCCAAATACAATTTAAAAATCCTAATGTTCAAGTAGCTACATTCAAAAATTTGACCCCTTCGCCATTCATTAAATGTTATTACGGTATTAATTCCGTCTATAAAGCGTATTAATTTATTTATTTTTTAATAATTAAAATACTTATAGATAGCGGGCAAGAAATGTTGATTGATATCGATAGCAGGGCAAAAGAGGATGTGTTATCCCATTTGATAAAAGTTGTGGGCAAAACTGGGTAAGATACTAGTAAATTTTCGTAATTTTGTTATAATTAAAGAGTATTTTAGGGAAGTTTTAGATGCTGAAGCCAAACAAATGGAGAAAAAGGATAATCCGGCCAATTTCGGATACGGGTGCGATCGGCACTGCATATGCGAGATTCCGGGGCAGGTGCCTTGCCCTGCCACAGTGCCTGTGCCTCAACAATGGCGGGGCAAATTTAAAAATGCTACCGATTAGTTTTATTTAGGAATTTTTAATGATAATAAACATATTTTGTAGATTGTGTTTCTTTAATAAATATTTATGTTGAAATATTGGTTTTTACTTTCTAATACGCTATATATAAAATATAGACTACAGCTAATATCATTGAATATATTTTTTTATTTTGAATTTAATATTAGTTTATCACGAAAAAGGGAATCTCCCATTTCTTTAAAAGGATATTACAACTAGTTCTGGTTTACTCGTGCGACTTTTACATATCTTAAAAACGATACAAAATAGAAAAAAAATCATCTTATAAATTAAAAAATGTATTTACATTTCTTTAGTTAACACACATGTTATTGTTTCATGGCAATCGTAGAATTAATTTAATATATGGATATAGATGCATATATAGTAAAAACAAAGTATAAATCGAGTGAAGGCCACTCCAGATTTCTTATATCATCAAAATTCAGTAGTTAAATAGCGGATAAATAAAATGTTTTCTACCAAAATAAAAAAATCACTAACTTATTATACGATGAGCTGAAGGCATTAGTGCATGTACCATATTTTTCTTTATATACAGTTTTGGAGATAAAATAGGAATTAAAATTTTTTATCTTCTAAACTGTGTACTAAAAAAAAATAAAAAATTGCCAGACATTTTTTACGTAATTACGTAACGAGACTGTTATTTTTGTATATAAATAATTTTTTTGAGCTTAATCAGGAACATTCATGTGAAATAAATATGTAAACTATTTTAAAATTTGTATAAATATATGGTTTTAGAGATATAAAATAAAAACTATAAAAGAAGGTCTATTTTGCAGGTTTTAATTTTTATCTTTGAAACTGTACTATAATAGAAACTTTTTACCATGCACTATTTATGTAATTACGCATCGAGATTGTTATTTTTTTATTAAAATAATTCGGGTCAATATTTGACCTAAATCAGGAACATTTAACATGTGAAATAAATATGTAAACTATTAAAATAATAATAAAAGAACCAAAATGTGGTAAATTTTATTTTGGATTTTCTAAAATATAAAACACAAAAAAGTACAAGTAAAATATTTGAAGTATGAGACTCGATGAATTGTTCATGTTATAAATATCACAACATACAAATTACTGTAATAAATATTAATAAGCTAAATATACTGCGTTTGGTATTTTTATATAAAAATTAACTTAATATATTCATCTTGATAAAAAAAATAAGAAAAAGACAAATATTCTAAATAAAAACGATACTACTATACAATTCAGTCAAGTTTCCCAGCATAATCTCAGTTTGTCGTGGGAGCAACTTTATTTTGTTGACATCTACAACCTAAACGAATAAAAACATGATGAACTGATTTGTTCCTTATGGCAATGAGATAGCTTAAAACTAATGTCGATAGCAAACATTATCTTCGTCGATGTTTACTGTTATACGGATTCACATTCTGTCTGCGGTTCGAGTACCGGTGTCGCGGATTATTCGATTGTTGGGAGATTTCCATCGTTTTTTGTTGATACTGACACAAAACCGGTGTTTCTGTCGCAGCAGTTTTATTTATTTCAAACTCTTTTTTCGAATCAGTTTCCATCATCCTCAATTTTGCTTCGATTGCTTGAATCTGGGTTTCCCTGCTTGCTTTCTTTACTTCTTTGGCACCAGCGAGCGCTGGGATGTCTATCTGAGGCTTACGTTTCTCTGGTTCTTCCTACATTAGCGTAAAAAACACATACATAAACAAATTGATACACAGTAGTCTTAAAAAATATCTATTTGAAATAATAAAGCATATTCTAAGTTAGAATCGTACAAAGAAAACTTGCATGTCAAATGACAGATCAGAAAACAATACAGCAATGGCGCATATTATAACTTATATATATAATAAAAATTTGCAAAACTTAACACAGTAGTCTTAAAAAAGACTGATTAGAAATGATAAAGCGTATTAAAAGCTTGAAACGTATAAAAAAAACTGTCAAAAGACAGATCAGAAAACAAAACAGTAATGGCGTATATACAAGTCATGTAATATCTTACACTGTTACGGTTTGTTGCCATTTTTAATAAGTTTAAATACGTTGATTAGCAAAACTGATACACATTACTCTTGAAAAAGACTGATTTTTAAATAATAAAGCGTATTAAAAGTTAAAAACGTATGTCAAATGACAGATCAGAAAACAATTCAGCAATGGCGCATATTATAATTTATATATATATATATATATATATATATATATATATATATATAATAAAACGTAGATTAGCAAAACTGAAACACAATAGTCTTAAAAAAGACTGATTTGAAATGATAAAGCGTGTTAAAAACGTATAAAAAAATACTTGAACTGTCAAAAGACAGATTAGAAAACAATTTTAATAAGTTTAAATACGTTGATTAGCAAAACTGCTACACATTAGTCTTGAAAAAGACTGATTTGAATAATAATAAAGCGTATTAAAAGTTAGAAACGTACAATGAAAACTTGCATGTCAAATGACAGATCAGAAAACAATACAGTAATGGCGCATATTATAATTTATATATATATATATATATATATATATATATATATATATATATATATATATAATAAGACGTTGACTAGCAAAACTGAAACACATTAGTCTTGAAAAAGACTAATTTAAATAATAATAAAGCGTATTAAAAGTTAGAAACGTACAAAGAAAACTTGCATGTCAAATGACAGATCAGAGAACAATACAGTAATGGCGCATATAATTTATATATATATATATATATATAATAAAACGTTGATTAGCAAAACTGATACACATTAGTCTTGAAAAAGACTGATTTGAATAATAATAAAGCGTATTAAAAGTTAGAAACGTACAAAGAAAACTTGCATGTCAAATAACAGATCAGAAAACAATACAGTAATGGCGCATATTATAATTTATATATATATATATATATATATATATATATATATATATATATATATATATATATATATATAATAAGACGTTATTAGCAAAACTGAAACACAATAGTCTTAAAAAAGACTGATTAGAAATGATAAAGCGTATTATCTTGAAACGTATAAAGAAAATTTGAACTGTCAACTGACAGACCAGAAAACAAAACACCAATGGCGCATGTACATGTGCGCCATTATGTAATAATAAAATAACCGTTGCAATGACCTAAACTAAACATAAAAAAATACTAGGGGAGCATAACGTCATAATTTCTTGGCGGGAATACTTTTAAAAATGCATATCTCCGAAACTAAATAAAAAAAGAACATAAGGCTAAAAATGGCTAACATTGTTCATGCTGTGGGCCCACATGACGGTGATCCGGCGCGTCCCAACAATCTTATTGTGTAGAATAAGTTTGGCAGTGGTCGCAGCATCCTTAGACACGTACGTGATGAATGCGTAGCCCCTAGGTTGGCCGGTGAGCGGTCCTGACCGGTGGAACAGTAGATCGAATTTTTCAATATCGCCGTGTTTTTGCAGCAATTTCAAGAGTTGAAACCAGTAAACAAAATCAACAATCAGTGCAGGGAAAACAATCGGAACACACACAATTACTTACTCATTTATCCGTGGATCCAGATTGCCGATCCATAGACGCTTCTCGTCGCCGGTCTTTGGCGGATCCGGATTCCGGGGCGGAAGTGTTGATTCCTAACATATTAGGTTAAGTTATCAATAACGCTACGAAATGGATCTTATGTATTATCAACCTGATTTATATTCATTTTAAAATAATAATACTAGAATAATTTGCAATATATAATGTTTATAAGCTAAAACTTTTCATTCTAATCTAAAATGTCATCGAACTGTCAAATCGCTAATGGTGCCAACCCTATGCTATTAATAATAGGCGGTATTAGTGTGACGTCACGTATCTAATAGACCTAAAAATTATTTTCATAAGAGGATTAAGCTTAGAAAATTACAAATAATAATCTAGTTTGTATTAAGACAAACAATGTTAACATTCCAAGCAACACAATTTATGAAAAAATTTTGTTGCTGTGAACGTTAACTTTGTATGTCATAAGACATACTGGAATTATTACTTATAATTTCTAAGCTTAATTACTAATTCTTTAGCTGTGAACAATACTTTATTATGAATTGAAGAACGATATTCACAATTTACAGCTAAATATGCCTAGATTAAACAATTAACTTGCAATTATTTCACAAAAATATCTATTAAAAATACATTTAATAGTCATATTTCGAAAAATTGTAATAGTATTTTCAAGCAAATTGTTTCGAATGTACTATATTTTGAATATTGTTTGGAAATAGTGATGACCTTGTCAAGGTTAAACCTTTAACGTTGGTATTTAGCTTTTAAATTCCCCTAGATTTTTAGGTCTCCGAGCAATGGCGTTCAAAATTAAAATAGTATAAGGTTAAGAAGGTAATAATTGTCTTAAACTGTATTGCGAAATATTGTTTATTTGATACATGAAATGAATTAAATATTTTTATTAAAAGTCTAATAAATCATCTAAATTAGTATCTAAACTACAAAATATATTCTTATTTGATGTATTTTCATCCGTATTTTCAGTATTTTGAATGAAGTCATCCCATTTTGATTTCTTTTTTCCAATTATTCCACTATTTTCATCAATATTTGATTTAAAACTATGTACTTGTACAACACTACCACCTGCTTCATCCTCAACTATACTAATTGTTTGAATTTGTTCTGATTGGTCGACGTCCGCCATATTGTGCGATTGCTTACTACGTTTACAGTGATTTTTAGAAGACATACTTTGTTCTTTAGTTCTACTAAAAGTATACGCTTCATTTAAATGTGAATCTTCTTCGATTATTACAGTCTCTTCTGGTAAAAATTCATTCCATTTACTAATACGAGGTTCGTTTATATTAGAATCTACGTTGATTTCATCAGGAATTTCATTTAAATTAAGTTCTAAATTATCTAATTCCATACGTTTAGCGTTTAATGTTTGTACATGTAAACGGCAATCTTTACCGGTACCTTGACTGTAAACCTATTAGAAATTGTGTTTTAATAAATAAATAAAATATAATGGTTTATAACAGAAACCTTTTTAACCGACTGTTTTTCGTTGCACATTTTACATTGCCATTTATTACCCTTTTTAACTAACTGAACCTGCGATAAATATAATCTTAATTAAATGCGACTAACACATAGTTTAAACACAATTACTTGAAATGTTTCACAATTGTAACACCGAATTACTTGAAATACTTGCGGCATTTTACCACATTGAAGGAAAAATGTATAATTTGCCGCCTCTTTGATAATTTCAACGGGTGCGAATTTTCAAGCAAAGCTTATTTATTTATTCATTAGTGTTGCCAAAATGAAAAACCAAATTTCGTTTTGCTCCTTTGGTATTTTTGAGTCAAGTTTAGGACATTGCAAGTAGATAATGGGGGTATTTTAATGCCTAGGTGCATGTATATGCGCCATTGCTGTTTTGTTTTTTTACTGTCATTCGACAGTTCATGTTTTTTTTTGTATGTTTCGAAGTTTTAATACGCTTTATTACTTCAAACCAGTCGTTTTCAAGACTATTGTGTAAAATAAAGTATATATTTAAAGATGAATGAATATTTATTTTAAATCTAGTTTACATTTGTATTACATTATACACATATTATTGGAATGTTTTCTGGATTCTGCGTACATGTCGGCTTCTAGACTCATTTAGCGCTTCTTCTAAAACTTGTGTCATATGCACAAGATTTGTAGGATCAGTTTGAAGAACAATATTTTGTTTAGGCCCTTCATAATCCAGCGTTTTTATGTCTGGTTGTTCTTCCAGACACAAATTCATTGTAATCAACGGTGTTACTTGTTGTAACAGACATCGGGATGCGACCTATTTTAATTTATTTAGATCAAATTAGGCGCATTTAATGATCTAAAAAATTTCCTGTATACCTGAACTTCAAATCTCCACTCTAAATCATAATAATGCGGAACTTTTACAGCTAATTGCGTAAGAGTTGCGGACAATTCCTCTTTTTTCGAGTCATAGAATTTACTTAGAACTATTTGTAGTTCTTGCGGAAATCCTAAAGCTAGTACAGAATCGCGAAAATCAGCCTCATTTAGCTAAAATTATTATTTAATTAGATACAATCGCTTTAAAACAAATGCGTTTATTATTACTTTATGTTTGCAACTTTCAAGCAACAAATTTACCAATCCATAAATTGTATTTTGTATTACATCCGGATCTACATCTAATTTTTGCGAAGCTGTGTTGTACAGCTTCAAATTAGGCCCATTTTGTAAAAAATCAATTGATAATTTACAAAAATCTACTAGAACTATAGGAAAATATTTTAATTCCTTTTCCATGACCCAAAGTCGTTCATTTTACACTGATTCTACATGATTTGTCTTATTTACACTTATAATGAGGAAAAAAGACAATTCATCATCTAAGATCAATGTATAACTAACGAATAAAGCTCTATGACTCATTTTAGCTAGTAAAATATGAAAATACGAGCCAAACAGCTTCGTAATTCAAGAATAACACACAGATTCCCGCGTAAAGCGCGAATAATATCATATTTCGCGGGCGGAAATGACGTAGCTAGGCTCAATTCATACTCATGTTTTTGCTTTGTCTGTCCCATGTGTAGACAAAGCGAGAAGATGAGTTCTAACCGAAACAAGTTGAGATTTTGTATAAAAAGAATACAGCTAATATCTCAATTTAAACTCATCTTTTTGCTTTGTCTGTCCCATGTGTTGACAGAGCAAGAAGATAGTTATAACCGAAACAAGCTGAGATTGTGTATAAAAAGAATACGTCTAATATATCAGCTAGGCTAAATACAAAATCATCTTTTTGCTTTGTCTGTCCCATGTGTAGAGAGAGCAAGAAGATGGGTTATTGAAATTGTGTGTAAATAGAATATGGCTATTTAAACCGATTGAAATTGTGAACATGTAAACGTAGAATATTCAAATAAACCGCTCTTTATAAATAATGGTCCGAACTTAACATAACCCAACAATTAATTTAAATAATACAAACCCTGGCTAGATTGTGTTGTTAATAATGCTAAATGTTGTTTGTGATCGTTTCTAAGTGATAACAACATTATATTATTATTTACAACGATTTAAACCAATGAAAACTGTATTTAAAATCAACTGTTGACAAGCTTTAAACTACGATCAACAGAGTAAACATGGATTTAGATTTGGATACTTTGCTGGATTCGGATACAGAGGAAGTGACTGCGGCAGAGATTTTAGAGTCTATGGAAGAAATATGGATAAACGAGAAGTTCGCGCCGGAAATTCTACCGAATAAAATGGAAATTGTTGAATGTTTGTATTTACAAATTAAGGAGATGGAAAAAAATATCGAACGATTAGAAAAAGGGGATATTCGACGCTGTATGCATGAATTAGAACTCGTAAGAATTCGGTTTTTGGTATCGAGTTATCTACGAGCTCGTTTGTTGAAGATTGAAACTTACGCTCAAAATATCTTAGATCAAGAAGAAGCTAGAAAAGCAAATGGCGGCGAACTTTATTTAACCGACTCTGAAAATACGTTTGCGTTGTCCATTAAAAGTTTAATGGGCAATTATATAACGGATTTATTGAATTTTATGCCGGATTATGTGCCAGATGAGTCAAAGGATCATCCGGTCACGCCGAATTTACACAGTTTTGTGTTTTTTCAATCTAAACGAGCTGTGAATGGGATTGTTGTTGATGATGGAAATAATGGCGAGAATGTTGTTGATTGCCATGAAGGGTCTAAGATGATTATGTCTTATAGTAGTATTTCGAATTTACTTAAAAATAATGAAGTTAAATTAATTTAAAATGTTCAATTAGTTAAATAATTAAGAATTTTTTAAACATATATAAATAATGAATTGTATAAGTAGCAAAAATTAAATATATTTTCTCTTTTAAATACATATTTTTTAATACAAAATAACGAGACTCTACACTTTTAACGCAACCTCCGTTATCCGATTACCCTATTTAAACAAGCAAAGGTGCACGCACCAATGCATTTAGCTCGAATTATCTCTTCAACCCATATTTAAATTATTTAATTTATTTATATATATATATATAAAAATATATTAACTCCGGATGTTTTAAGAAGAACCACGGAATTTCTAAAATATAATAATAAAATTGTAACTGATTGCAACAATAGCCAATCTTTTAATGCGATCACTACAATGTTAAAAATGTCAAAATTATTATGTTTAATTTGTTTTTTGAACTTTGAGTTCACGATTAACAAAAAAAAAAAACACGTTAGTAATATATATTTTGAAGAATATATAAAAAAAATAGAATTATTATAATTTTTTCATAGTTTTTGGACTCACAATTTGAAGAAATTATTTAGACAAACAATTTTTTGTAAGATTATTTGATATTTTCAATTCGTAGCTAAGAGCAGTATTAAGGGGGGCTCCAAAATTTAGGGCACTCTTGTACATTCTGTACGACGAATTAAATAAAAATAATAAATTCGGATTATCGAGGTTGCTTAATGTAATGCCGTTTATTATAAAGGCATCGTCATAAGACACTTAGTTCACATTTATAAATATATATTGATATAAAATGGATGAAATGGTTAATAAAAAACAATTATTTGTCAATTAATTCTAAATTTAAATCGTCGAAATCAGTAGGAGATTTATCGAACGCCATTTTGGCAATTTGCCTCAAATTCGCCTCCATATTTTTCCCAGTTTGTTCCAACATTTTCGAGAAATACCCATCGGTATTTTCCAATAAAATATGTGGATGTCCAAACTCAACCACTTGTCCAGCATCCATAACGATTACTTTATCCGAATCCATAATGGTGTTAAGTCTATGCGCTATTGTAAGTACGGTACAATCGGCGAATTTCGTTCGGATTGTCGACTGAATCAAAGCGTCGGTCCTATTAAATATTTTCGTTTAATAGAGGATGAATATTTAGATATATCGGATAATTACTGTGGGTCTACATTCGCTGTTGCTTCATCCAGCACTAATACTTTGTTGTTACGAAGAATTGCTCGGGCTAAACAGAGCAATTGTCGTTGACCTGCGCTGAAATTTGAACCTCCCTCGTTCACACCATGATCCAAATTTTCAACAACATCTTTTAATTCCACCTAATTTATAAATAAATCATTGCATTCTTTAATTCATAAATGCATATTTGTATAACGTAACATATTAAATATATTTCAATACAAGCGCATTTCATATTATGTTAACCCATGGGCACCATGTACCCGTATCATATACAGAATACAGTCCATTCGTCACAGATATAATTATAATAATGAGAATATACATAATACATGAAATAAATGGTTAAGTTGCGCATAAACCAAATAAGGTCTCTGCGCATATGTACGCCTTAGTTGTGCTACGATGCGTAACAGGGTACAATTTTCTAAGAAAAATAGGCTTACCTCCTCTAAAGCCTTCCAAAGTTCTGCATCTCTTGTGCCATCGAACGGATCCAAATTATGTCGTAGCGTAGCTGAAAAAAGAACCGGTTCTTGCGGTATAATCGAAATCCGGGTTCTAAGATCATTTAAGCCAATCGATTTGGTGTCAATATCGTCGATAGCAATGGTTCCTTCAAGCGGGGCGAGTCGGAATAGAGCTGAAATCAACGATGATTTACCTGCGCCAGTTCTACCAACAATACCCACCTAAAATATATATAAATAAAAAATTCACAAATATAACCGAGATATTTATTACTTTTTGACCAGGTTTAATGGTGAAATTCAAATTTTTAAGTACAGGTAATTGAGTATCGACATATCGCAGATAAACTTGTTTGAATTCAAGCAACCCTTTATTAGGCCATTCTTTCGCAGGCTTTTTCCCTAATTCTGATTCGAACGGCCCTTCTTTCTCCAAATGCGTATATTGTAGCACCCGTTCAACGCTCGTCATTTGATTGACGACTTCCGCCGTTTGTTTCATCCCATATTGTAGCATTCCGGTTAAGATTAACGACTGAGAAATTGCTAAGCCTACATATCCGCTCGCCATGTTTTCTAGAATATATTTCGATTTAATGAAATTCTAAATCGATTCGATTTGGGAGGATTGTTACCAGAATTGGCTAAGAGGAAGCTGAATGTTACAATTACAAGAAATACAACGCTGATCACATCTAAACAGAATCCAAACGCTGTACCAGTGCTTATGGTTAAACACCAAGCTCTGGTGTGGAGGTCTTGGTGCGTATCGAATTCTTTTTGGAGCAAAAATTGGGCACCGGAAGCCCGAATTGTCGTTAAGCCGTCCAGCGAGGCGCTGACGTGGGAGAAAACTGGACTTCGAGCTAATAAAACATATTAGTTAACATTTAATAATGAATTATGCCTCTTTGACACTGTACAATTTTCATTATATATTTATTTGATACAATTTATATATATATATATATATATATATATATATTTAATTATTTTAAACTTTATTATTAATTTTACAGATTATTATATATCCTCCTCTGTAACCACATGTTCTTGGATTGTTTAATTTTGTGATATTGTTATTTTAGAGCAATATATATATATATGAAAAGTTATTTTTATGCTACAATTAAAAATAATCCGTGGAATAATTCAAGTTTAATTAATAAAAAATATATTTCGGACACATTGTTACACTTTTAGTTAGTTTTATTTCTGAATTACATAAAACTACTCAAAACCTATCATGATGAAACAGAAAAATTAGCAAAAGTAATATTTATGAAAGTAAAAACATCAGTCGATACGTAATTGTATAAAAAATACCGTGTATTATTTTAATACACAGTTTCGGCGATAACAAATAAGAAAGTCTAATTTAGAGGTATTTATTTATTATCTCAGGAACTATGTATTAAACAAGCTTAGGTACAACGCACTTATGCGTACAGCTCGCCTTATAAGCAATAAATGCGATGTGACCAGCTGTTTTAATTATTATAGCCTTTTGGTTATCAATTTGAAAAAATGTTATAGATATAAAAAGTATTACAATTTTTTCAAGATTATTTAAAGAAAAAAATTTAGTACATATTTTAAAATAAGAAATTATAATTTTTAATAATTGTTTACGGCCTTTGGGTTAACAATATAAAAAAATCTTGTAGATATAAAATATCTTAGAATTTCTTGTAATTTTTTTTGATGCTTTAATTATTTTTATAAGGGCAGTATTAAGGGGGGTTTCAAATTTTGGGGCCTTATAACTCGGGAAGTATAGGGACGATTGAAATTAAACTGTGGGTGGATCCAAATGGGGTATTAAATAATATGTGTAGCAAATTTGGTTCAAATTGCTTGGGTACCTTCAGAGGAGTAAAGGGCACAAATTTGGTTTACTATCTAAGTATATAAGTTATATATATTTTTGGATTCAGGACGACGACACAAACATATTTTTGATCCGAGAATGCTACAGACACACGACCGAATGCTTTAGCTTCTTTGGTACTATATATATATATATATATATATTTATTTACCAGACATTTTTTTAGTTACGCACCAATTGATTTTATATATATATATATATATATATATATATATATATATATATATATATATATATATATATATATAAAACCTCGCTAAGTAAAATTTAACAAATTACGTATTGAAATTTGCAAATAAATATATAATGTATTTTAGAGTGTCAAACAGGTTTTAAATCCCCGATTTATTTGCGTTATATATTATTTTCTCGCAAATATTTCAAAAATTATTTATTTACTTATCCCTTCGATTCGTTTTACATCTTGGGCTGTAGATAAGTACACAACGCGTACAAAATAAAATATAACAAACATTATAAAAACTGGTATTAACATCCAAGGATTAACTAAGCACACCATAGTTAAAATCCCACACATAACTAATAAAATTTGTATCGCCTCAATCATAGCTCTTGGCAATAATTCATCTATTGCACCCATGTCCTTTGAAAATCGATTTAAAATACGACCTAAACTTTTAAAATAAAATTACATTTAGAAGCAACAAAATTTTCAAACAGAAATTACCTGACGGATTCGTATCGAAAAATCGCATAACCGATTGCAAAATATTATTAAACATTTTTATGTGCAATCCGGTCGAGGCGTTCATACAGACTTTATAAAAAACTAACGAACGTAAAGTTGTTAAAAGAATTGAACCAATTATACACATTGTATAAATATAAATGCAAGTATTTGTTGAAAATAAATTTTCTTTAGTAATTGTAATATTTTCGAAGATATCTTCGATGAAATCGGTTGAGTTTAAAATCGTATCATTTAAATTATCAAATCCTAAAACTAGGCTTTCAGCCGAAAACGGTAATACACTTGTATTATCCGTAAAAGTTGGAACTGTCGACGAATAATAATCGGTGAAATTAAAATCGGTAAACTGGGTCGAATTATTAAATAAAACTTTAGTTAAAATGTCGTCAGCGTAATTCCGGGTTTCTTCTTGATTGGTCCTAATAAATGATTCATTTGTATTTCGTCTAACGTAAAATTTGGTAAACTTACCAATAAGTTACCCAGTAGTCTGCCCCTGAGCTGGCAACCTGAGCTATTAATAATGCGAAAAATAGGAATAATAGGAATCCTATGCTGCCACCTGCCCGTAAATACTGTAAATACACTGACCCAGACATAGCACCTTTTTCCATTAATTCCTGAGTTTCCTCTGGTTCCTCTTCATCTTCATTATTTGTACTCTGTTTTACATAATATTTAAAAAAATTGATTTGATATTTCACTATGAAATTAAATGCCCTTACAGTTTCAGATTGTATAGACATAAGCCGTTTTCGAACCGATTCAGGTTCTTTAGCCTTTTCAGGGGGTTCATCTTGATTATTTTCAGGGGATATCATTGCGAGATCAGCGGATAGTTCGGTGTATGTACCGATTTTTTCTACTTGGCCCTAGTAATATTTGCCCAAAATGAATATGCATTTATTGTATATATAATATTTTTGCAATATGGCGAGGAAAAGTTATCATAATCATTTCTACTAATCACCGATTAACGAATTATAAAAGTAATAAATTCTATTATGCGGTTAGACTTACCGGAGATGTATTTATTATTTATTTTTGAAATAACGTAGCTTTTGAAAAACGTAATTAGGATTCCAGATAATGAAGTCATGAATTGGAATTAAAACCAATTCCATTAAATGTACAATTGTTAAATGTTAGCAGATAGATTCAAAAGAAAATGTTATTTAGAAAATATGTTTGTTATAAAATTAAAATGGATATTATATTTCAAAATGCATATTAAAAAAATAAATATAGAGTGGCCCGCACTCGATTTTCTTATATATAGTATTTAGTCGAAATATACCTAACCAATACTCTACAGTAATACTCTGAAATTGTACCATTTAGCTAATTTTATTATGTTATCAATAACAGTTTCTTCAATATAATATTTAGATTGTGTCCTTAATCAATATATTCAAATATTTAATATGTTTGCGATACGTTTTATTGATTTACGACTATACTAAAAATGGACTCACTCCAAATATTGTATATAATATAGTTTAATATGTGTTTAATCAAATGCAATCATAAAAATTAAATAAAAAATTATATATATTTAGAGAAAAACGACAATGAAGTCCAGATTGCACATTTAGAGGTACGTTTTATCGTTTACCAACTATACTAAAAATGGACTTATTCCAAATATTTGATATAATATAGTTTAATCTCTGTTTAATCAAATGCAACCATAAAAATTAAATATATATATATATAGAGAAAAACGACAATGAAGTCCAAAATACACACTTAGAGGTACGTTTTATCGATTTCCAACTATACTAAAAATGGACTTACTCCCAATATTGTGTATAATATAGTTTAATCTGTGTTTAATCAAATGCAATCATAAAAATTAAATAAAAAATTATATATATATAGAAAAACACGACAATGAAGTCCAGAATACATACTTAGAGTACGTTTTATCGATTTAGAACTATACTAAAAATGGACTCACTCCAAATATAGTATATAATTTATTTTAATCTCTGTTTAATCAAATGTAATCATAAAAACTAAATTAAAATAATACATATTTAGAAAAAAACGACAATGAAGTCCAGATTGCATACTTAGAGATACGTTTTATCGATTTACAATTATACTAAAAATGAACTCACTCCAAATATTTGATATAGTTAAATCAAATATACAACACACTCGAAACACGATTATAGTCGATTTCATACGATTTGTTAAACATAAATAAGAGTGATATTGGAAAAAGGACAAAAAATGCACTTTCGGATTGAATATTCTTTTCAAAAATAGGAAGTGCACATCTAGACCATATACAAGTCTTAAGTTTCACAATTTGTTCAGTTATTCGATGATTAGTAGAAATATGGAATAGTATAAAAAATAATTTCAAAACATTTAGGTCATTAGTTTTTTAATTGTTACTGAGGCTCTAAAGTCTGTTGTCGCTATAATTATAGCAGATAACGCCAATTACTATTCCTAATCGCACTTAAAACTAATTTGTACCGTTTTAGTTATTTCGCCAGTTGCATAAATAAATATTATGGACAATTTCACAAAAAACTCACATTATTAACCAAAATAATCAAATCGGCTCCCCTTAAGAACTGAACTTGATGCGTTACCAAAATCCTAGTTTTATTCGCCAAGTATTTACCAATACATTCATCAAACAAATGTTTCGCAACATGAGTATCAACCGCCGACAATGGATCATCAAACAAATACACATCAGATCTCCGATAAATCGCCCGAGCAAGATTAATCCTAGCCCTCTGTCCACCGCTTAGCGACACCCCCCGTTCCCCAACCAGCGTCTTATCGCCAAAGGGCAGCTGTTCAAAATCTCGTTCAAGCGCACAGACCTCCACAATTTTTCGGTATCTTTCCCTATCGTACGGCTGCCCGAATAAAATATTGTTGCGGATTGTTGATACGAACAGCCATGGTTCTTGGGACGCGTATGATAGGGATCCGGCGACGTGAACAGTGCCGGAGTGAGGTAGTAATTCGCCTAGAAGCAACTGGAGGAATGAGCTTTTGCCTGCGCCGACTGGACCGACAATTGCGCATAATGAACCGGAAGGGATTGTCACGTTGAAATTGTATAGTGTGTCTGTTATTGAATTTGGTGTCCAAGAGGCGCGGATTTTTTTTACAGTTATACAACCTTGATCTTTCGAATCGGTTATTAGATTTTGGTGGATTGTCTTTGAGTTTTCCTCTTGAAGCAGGAATTTCTAAGATAACAACAGATTAAATGATGATTTAATTTTAGATATAGTAAAACATATATGTATATAGAAAAATTTGAAGTGGCATTCACTCGATTTATACTTAGCTTTCATTATATAAATATAAACATTAGTTTTAAATTCATTCTATGGTAATTTGGGAAACGTAATTGAACATGGCAAACATTTTAATCAAAAGGTACACGAAACTTAAATATCTTAAACTTTTACAAGATTAATTTATTTTCCAACTCGTGTCCTTTTCAATATGAACAAAAAATAACACAAATAAACAAGCACTTTCGGTTAAAATATCCTTAAAAAAAGAATTTCTATCCCGAGATATAGATCTTAAATTAAAAACTATAGTATTGACTGTAGAGCGTTCACACACACAATAGTCATAGAGAAAATAGTTAAAATGGATTCAAAGACCTTCAAAACGCATATTTTCTTGTCGATTAGTTTTGTAATTCATAATACTTTCTTTTATACATTACATACAAGAAAATAAAAATACATATGTCTAGAATAGTATTAAAATTAATTATTTAAAGTAGATTAGAGCAGTGGTCCTCAAAATGGTGATAGTAAATTCTTGTCAATACGTAAAATGTATATAAAATATACAAAATTAATGAAGACCACAAAAGATACTAATTTTAAATAATTTTATTGCGTATTTAGCTATTAGACTAGTCTGTGAGCACCATGTGCCCGTATCATATACAGAATATAATCTACTCCTCACCTATCTGTCTAATTAAATTATTTGATGACTGACGATTTTTCATGTAAATTTTAGTGATTATAAATAGTGATAGTGATTATAAATATACATACTGCTTCTCACAATTTACACACTATATATATATATAAAACTTAGATACTGTTTCTATTTTTGTATTCACAATATATTTATATATTGACAATTAATAATAATTTTAACGTTTTTAAATAATTATATTGGGCATTTAGCTAGTGGATTAGTCTGTGAGCACCATGTGCCCCTATCATATACAGAATATAATCCACTCTTCACCTATCTATTTGTCTAATTAAATTTTTTGTATTCACAATACATTTATATATTGGCAATTAATAATTATTTTAACGTTTTTAAATAATTTTATTGCGTATTTAGGTACTAGATTAGTCTGTGAGCACCATGTGCCCGTATCATTAGCAGAATATAATCCACTCTTCACCTATCTATTTGTCTAATTAATGTTTTTGTATTCATAATACATATATATATTGGCATTTAATAATTATTTTAACGTTTTAAAATAATTTTATTGTGTATTTAGCTACTAGATTAGTCTGTGAGCACCGTGTGCCCGTATCATATATAGAATATAATCTATTCCTCACCTATCTGTCTAATTTAATTATTTGATGACTGACGATTTTTTATGTAAATTTTAGTGATTATAAATAGTGATAGTGATTATAAATATACTTACTGTTTCACACAATTTACACACTATATATATATATATATATATATATATATATATATATATATATATATATATATATATATATATATATGTATATTAAACATAGGTACTGTTTCTATTTTTGTATTCACAATATATTTATATTGACATTTAATAATTATTTTAACGTTTGAGAACGTAGCATTTGTTTTTTATAAACAACCAGTGTCGCCACTGTAAACAAGGCTTCGCCACTGATACTATACATAGAAACAAAGCGTTCTACTCACACATTCACATACAACCGGGTATATATATATATATATATATGGGAATTCTTGATTAACGCCGCCATATTGAATTGATCATTAAACCGAGTTTATATATAAAACATATATTTCTAGTTTATTTTAAATGTAATATGTAAAACTACATATTATGTGCATAACCGTGAATTATCTTAAATTACAGTATAAATAAACTTACCTCGAGTCGTTTAACGGAGACTTTCGCTTCGCCGAATAACACAACGGCTAACGGGAAAAAAATGGCCATATACAGTTGAATATTATTGAAAAACTGAGCCATAGAGAACACTTTGTCGCCCGACAATCGATTACCCATTAAAACATATGTAACCAATGTTACATACAAAACGGTCCGTTCCGTAAAAACCATTAAAGCCAGCGAGAAACCTCTAACATATGACGTCACAGTTAATAGATCGATTTCAACTCTGAAACAATCAAACCCAAAGTAAACACAAAGCGTAAAGATGATTGAATAATCATAATACTTGCGTGCCAGTTGGACAAGTTTCTCAAACGGTCGTTCCCAAGCGTACATTTTAATCACTTGTATCCCTGAGATTATTTCGCTCATTAAGCGAACCCGTTCGTCGGTTCGGTGAGCGATTTTCGCCCGCATTCGAGCCTGCCATCGAGACAAATAACCTACAAATTAGCCAGTCAAACCAGAACAATAACTGCAGAATATCATAATAATACCTTGTAAAGGCACTGATTGTAAAAATATGACTAATAATCCAGCTAAAGCTGGGATACCGATAATGTCATACATAAAGAATGCACTGATAACTGCCTGTATAGGCATAATCCATATATAATGTAAATACAACGGGGCCAAATCGAATCGGCTAACATCATTAGACAGTAAATTAACAACTTGTCCAGCAGTTGTTTGAGCTAACGATGCTCGATTCAATTTTAACAACTACAATAAACCATAATCACTCATTAAACATTTCAAAATATTAATATAACTATTTAAAATCATAGTTTTACGACTTGAAGTGGTAAATTAAGTGGTAGCCATTTTGTTTATAGTAGCCAATAGGAATCAAGTAGGCGGCCATTACCTTGCGATAGACTAATGAACAACAGGCTATTCGGCACCGCATGCCGATGCGAAGTACGCCAAAAACACACTGATGCATGATTAAGATACTGATAAAAGATAACAATACAACGATACATGCGTATCCATACGCTTCGCTCTGCGGTATATTATGCGTTGGGTCAAAGTACCGAATAAATTTGCCTAAAATTACCGGTTGTACTACTCTGAAAATACATATTACATTAAAAAACAGAAAGAAAAAACCACGCATGAAAACAATACTTTATTACACAAGCTTGTACTAGTAACAATGCACCAAACAAGGAATAAGAAAATATAAATGTTTTTGTAATCGCTTTCATTAGTTTTGGTTGGCGGCCATCTTTTTTTGCGGCTGCAAGTTCCTTGTGCCAATTTCTAAAATGTAACACATATTTTACGAACAATTATGCCGATTTTGTCTACAAACTTACGTTTCTAATGTATTTCCTAATGGTTCTGAAAAATCGCCTTGCATTATATTGTATAAGTCTTTTGTTTCGAGATCATTTTTATAACCTAATTTAAAAATTGGTATTGTCCACCTATAAAGTAATGGTTTTGTTGCAATAGTAATCCTACTTAAAAGTAACATAAGTAATAGTGTACAGAAATAAAAATAGGTCTTTATTTAACACAAAAATAGCATTTACAATGGTTCCCTGTAAAATAAATGTTTGAGATGTCCTGTTTTGTACACGGGTGCCACAACAAATAATTCTCCCTAGGGGCGTGAAACAGCACATTTTGTATTCTCGACTTAAATAGCAACTAAAACTTATTTATATGCCATAAAATTATTTGGGAATAGTAAATTGTAGCAATTAGACATAAGGGACACAAAGTGATATCCCGGGGGAACTTGCCTCAACGGAATATGATGATGTTTATAGGGTTTAAACTCCAAAATTAAACGCTATATTCTTTAGTTTCTAATACATTTACTAGTCCAAATACTTTTGTAGCATATATAGTAAGTTTTTAAGTCGAGAACACCATTTAAATCATGGATGTATTACGTCCATTTTAATACAGAATGTGCTGTTTCCCGCCAAGACAATTTCCAACGCAGCCGGGGTATATTCAGGGGTGTATATATATATAAATGATACCAGGGGTACTACACATTTTGCAACATTATATATGAAAATACATTGACGTTGCATGTATCTTAAATAAATAAGATAAATACTAGTAAAAAATCTATAGATAACGTATGTTTTAATAAAATCAATGTTATATAATATTTGTAACGCAATTGGCCTATAAATTACATTTTTATGTTTCATCTGCCCTCAATTGTTTATTATACAACAGTAGGTCAAAATAAATGAATCTTAATAACTTCTATTTACTATAGTCTACATGTAATAACAAGTAACATCTGTCAACAAGCATGTACTCGTATCATATCCATTGAGCGTAATTTTAATCTAACGCAAATAAACTAACATGTGCATCTATCTTTGTCAAGGGTAATACATTTAAAGTAAACTAACAAAGAAAGTAAATTCGTGGGAGAGACAATTTACCGGTAGCCCCGCCTTTACCAGCACCGGAACACGGAAGTACATGTAAACAATGGTTAAACACATATTTACATAATTTTGCATTGTTAAAGAGTTCACAACAATAAAATTGAAAGAGTTGATTCTTTAACAAGGGGGGCTTTTTTTTATACTTATATATGTTTTATAATATTTTTGTTTAATTGTCTTGTACTCCAGTGGCCCATGGCTCCTTGGGGTACAGACACATTGCCGGTGGGCAAATGTACACCCCTAGTGCCTGGGGCGTCGTTAGTTTTTATACGAAGGGGACACAGAAATTGATATTTTTATGTTCCGTACGCATATTTAAAGTATATATTTTGGGGAATATCTGAGAGGGGCCTCTGTTGCCGACCAGGGGCATTGTTAGGGTTTTTATTCGAGGGGGGCGCAAAAATTAATATGTTTATGTTCCGTAGGCGTAGTTAAAGTATTACTGGGGAATAACAGGGGCGTCGTTAGGGTTTTTATGCGAAGGGGGGGACACAAAATTGATATTTTGTTCTATGGGCATCTATATTTAGAGAAATAACAGGGGGGGGGGGGTTTCTAAGATATGAACACCCTTAGTGCCAACCAGGGGTGTCGTTAGGGTTTTTATTCGAGAGGGGGGGCACTAAAATTGTCATTTTTCTGTTCCGTAGGCGTATTTAAAGTATTTATTTTGGGGGGTGACCAGGGGCATCGTTAGGGTTTTTATGCGATTGATATTTTGTTCGCATGCAACTATATTTAGGGGAATAATAGGGCGGGGGGGGGTCTCTAGAATATGTACACCCCTGTTGGCGACCAGGGGCGTCGTTAGGGTTTTTATTCGAGGGGGGCACTGAAATTGGCATTTTTCGGTTATGTAGGTGTATTTAAAGTATATATATATTAGGGGAAAATAGGGGGGGGGGGGCGCCCCCCTTTGTCAAATGGTGTAATGACGACCCTGTTCTATAGTTTATAGTATATATCCTAGAGTCAAAAGAACAAATCTTTTTATATATCTATATATATATATATAATGTGTATTTCTCATTAAATGGTTGCGTAATATGCAAATTATTTTTATTTACAATATTTATCACGATTCTAATACATATACGTTTAGAATTATAAGTAGTACTTAAATTTAAGTCGAACTTGTTATATTTTCGTAAGAATAATTAAATATCCTAATTTACACTTAAACATAAAACTATAAATTATGTAGAAATTTGCATAAATAAAAATTACGAATACAATAAATTATAATAATTAAATTCCTTGATACTGTGTGAATAAAATAATCTGATGATATTGTTATATTAGGAATACATTCGTAATTATATTAAAAAAATATATTAGCACTTTGTAATATTTCGCTAAACTTATCATTAAACGATGATTCGACATATCAATTGTTTTATTTTTCACACACATGTCGAAGAAATATTCTAAAATTAACTTTATACTAATAAAACCATACAAAATACTGTATTATTGTTGATTACTCAATAGTTGCCATGGCAATAAATAAATATAAACAATATCTCATTTTTACTTACCAGAAAAGTAACTTTGAAAACACATTTGCTCTGGCTTCCGGGTTCGGATTGTCGAATTTTTTTGTAGAATCCATCGTATAAAATATTATAACTCAATTATTAATAATGCACTGCTATTTAAAATAGCTCATAAGACACATGTTTTTTAGGTTAAGCCTTTATACACACCAAACTTTGATTTTTGATTAAGTACTTCGATTACTTACTAAACAATTATGTACAAGTACTGTTTATAAAACAAATAAAATTAAGTACGTAAATATTACATTTATTTTTTAATGCACCACAACAAAACTACATCTCCCGTCAACAGCTGATACTCGACTAACTGACCTCTCTCGGAAATCAGACAAGGCAAAGCTATATGGGATGTTTGAAGTTCCGTGATGTTCACGATAACATTTTATTACATACATATATTTAAGGATTACAAATTGTTATTTTAGCGAAATAAATGTTACATATTATCACTTTATCTTATCTATTCATAATGTAAATATGATAGTTCCGCCGGTATTACATCTGCTTGCGCAGAATCAAACGGATTGATTGAATAACGGCAACAAAAAGTGTGTGTGCCGGCAACACTTCTAAATTTAGTTGATTCGACTAATGAAATAAATTGATTATTCAATAACTTAGTTAAAATTTTTATATTTTTCGGGCATAATTTTGATTTTCTATCTATTCCAAATATCTTGTAAAGGCCCAGTAACTTTTATACTGCTATATTCACAGTGGACCAAATAGTAATTTAGATTAGAAAATTACAAATAATAATTAGTTTGTTTTATGACAAGCAATTCTAGCATTCACAGCAACAAAATGAACACGATTATAAATTTTGTTGCGTTTTATGGTAAACAAATAACTGAATGTATTATTAGTAATTTCTTAGGTTAATTACTGTTTCGCTGTGAATCCCCTCGTTATGCGGTGATTATTAGTTGGGGCGAATGAAATATCGGGACTATATTGTTTTATTTGCGTTAAATATCGGGTTGTACTTTTATTAAATAAAAACAAGCTTAGCTACAACGCATATATGCGTCCAGCTCGCCTTATAAGTAATATATGCAATGCAAGTAGTGTTTTTTTAAAATTATTATGGCCTTTTGGTTAACAATTTCAATGTTATAGATAATAAAAATATTTAATTATTTTTTACGGCCATTGGGTTAACAATATGAAAAAATCATGTAGACATAAAATATCTTAGAATTCTTAGAGGATTTTTGGGTGTTATAATTATTTTTATAAGGGTAGTATTAAGGGGGGTTTTAAATTTTGGGGCCCTATAACTCGGGAAGTATAGGGGCGATTGGATTTAAACTGTGGGGGGATTCAAATGGGGGTATTAAATAATATGTGTACCAAATTTGGTGTAAATTGCTCTGGTACCTTCAAAGGAGTGAAATCCCAATAAATTAACAATTTTTTTATATTTACAAGCATTTATTTATGTATTTAATTGTAATCAATATTATTAATTATACAATCAACGACCTACAACAATATTTTCTTCAATTTTTTTATAAGTAATATAATATGTTGTTAGTTAATAATATTCTCGGGTTTTTCACTTTTAAAATGTATTTTTGCAGTTGAATCAAGATGGATAAAGCCAAGGTACGTATATAATTATCGTTAGGCCTATTTTCAGCTATTTTTATGCAGGTTGTTAAATTGCTTGTGTGATAAAAGCAATATTAACTACGTTTTGTGAGTTTAACAAATGAAATATCAACAAATTTATACATAATATACACATTTTATTATATTTTCGAAAATAATTTCGCTGTTTTGTCGGTCGGTAGGCCTTTTTATTTATTTCAAATTAAAAATGCGCCTTAATACTGGTAGACCTGTAAACTTTACCGTTAAACTGGTTGCATACATTTAGGGGAAATGAAAGTTTTTGTTGAAATTTTTAGCCCCCAAGAACAAAGTGTGCCTGATTTAATATTGTGACAAGGGAGATATGTATTTGTTTAAATTAATTTTGTTAATAAGTGATCTTAATTCATATTTTTTTCTGATATGTTCGTATTTTTTTAGCTGAACACCTAGGCTGTAAATATTCCATCGCATATCACCTCAAAAATGTTATTTTTCGGTCTAGTCACGTTTCGAAGCTTAACAGTCGTTATTTATCGAACCAATTTTCGGCTGGTTATAGCAAAACTTTATTTCTTACTTTAACAGCGTCATTATGTCCAGTTTATACCCCCAAAATACCCTAATAAAGAAAATTTGAGCGTTATAAATGTCTTTTTATTACGATTGATATGTATTATTTTCAACAATTTAAACGTTAATATTTCTTTTACGTAAATCTATCCGCCTTGCGCGAATTAGTTCACATGCGCAAGATAGTGCGTTAATTTATATCTGCTATGTTTACACGATTCACATTTTGCGAAATTTAATGAACGCTGCGTTCACATGTGAGACTTTTCTGCGTATTTTGAGATGAATATACGATGGAAGAGCCACACATTTTGTAATATTGCGACGATTTTAATTTAGTTTTCTAGTTCTAAACACATCAGGGTGCATATCATTATGTCATTTTTGTTAAATTTATTTTGTAATATGAAAATCTAAGACAACGTTTAGAAAATTTACAAGTAACTGGTCGTTTTGCAAAACTCAACCCTCTTATTAAAACGTCAATTATCTATTTGTTTAAAATGAAAAAAATTAATGGCATATTTAACAGAGGGTGCCCTGCAATTATGAAATGCCTAACAATCTCATGTTTTTGGTTTGTTATTAGTTGAGCTGTGTTAGTTGTGCATTTGTTGCATCATTCTTTAAACCTAAAAAAAATCATCTTACTTCTCTAGAAACATTCAATTTATCTACAAAGGTTTCTTTTATTTATTAGCCGTTTTTGTGTACGTAATAAAAAAATTATTGACCTTATATATCTCAAGCATAAGTGAAATTATAGCTGTCGAATGCCATACAAGATGGCCGACATTTAAAATGGGGTACAAGGGGTATTTTTGTGTATGTGTACATATGATAGTTATATATTGTTTATATTATTAATATACCTATATAACATTTACTTTTTTTTTGGTAGTAAGCTATCGAAAGTTACATTTATATACAATCATCCTTTTTTTTTCCTTTTATATTATTTGCACCATTAAATGGATATGTTTTGAGTATTATAAATAGTCTATACAAATACTTATAGTGTGTTTTTTGTAAGTGTAGTGTGATGGGTAAGTCGCAAGGTAAAAAGGTGAAAAAAGTAATTCTGAAATAAACCATAGCTCACCTTACCAACATAACTTCACATTTTTAGTAAGTTTGAGGTTAGGTTAGGTTAGGTTAGGTAAGTTTGAGGTTATGTTGGTAAAGTAAGCAGTACTACGGTATGCAAAGAGGCACTATAGAACACTATGTCGATATTAAAGTACATAGATAGTAGGGTTATTTTATCATGTTATAGTAAAGTATATAATTATTAATAAGAATTATTTGTCTACTGTTTTGTTATGAGTTTTCATTAATAATTTTTCATAAGGCAGCAAAGATGCAGAGCTAAGATTTATTCTATTAAATTTCAGAGTTACCTAACTATTTTTAAGGTTATGTTCTATAGCCACAAACAAAATCGCTTCCTAACCTCAATTATTTAATTAAACAGTCAATAGATTCATGTTAATTTTTGATGCTTTCCTTATAAAGGATTTTTTGTTGCGAGTTGATCAAACATTTGTTTGATAAATTTGTGTGTATAGAACATAACCTAAATATTAGTATATACTGGGGATTGTTTTAATGTCAAGATTTCGCAGTTTTTAGTTAAAATGATTAACTTTTATAAAATTGGAACAAAAAATTATTCTTAGATTTTATTCATAGCATCGCTCTACATCCTAAAGTGATTTTAGTAGATGTGTGCGACTTAACAAATGTATAATAGGCCTTAATTGCATGCGTCTAGTTTGTAAATTAATTTTTAAGATTATTCTATCCATTATTATAGTTTGAATATACAATCAACAAGATATGTGATCACAACCATTCCTGTCCTGACTATATATTTTAAATATACATGTACTGTATATATTTACATAACCAAACTTTCATACAATCATTCGTTAATCATTCACGCCCGTCCATAAATCGAGATACTCGACTTCCATACACTGTTTTTTTTTTTTTTTTTTTTTTTTTTTGCTTGGGTATTGCGACAATTCCGACCGCATTGCAGCCACCTACCGGTAGGCCGGGGAACTAGTTGTCACGTGGGAATAACCGTATTCAAACGCACGTCAAAATAACGGAAATAATTAGAGATAGATAAGAGAAAAGAGGCCTTATGTTATATTATAATTATTAAGCATTCCATCACTACGAATAGCAAGAAAGCATTTTTATGTTTATCAATAATTCTTTTTTTTTTTAATCTTTGGTTTCCTGCGTCTTTCATAAGAGGACTCTGGTCGCTCTTAACGCTCATGCCTCAATCGAGGACTAATTTCAATAATTTTCGGTTATACTTTTTGGAATTCAAACATGGCCGTGTCGGTTCAGGACTTTAAAAGGCCATATTTTACTTAAAATAGTTTTTATTTTTGGCGTGGCACGAAGCAACTTTGATGTGTTGGATATCTCTAACTAGATTTTTGAAGTTGGTTACTTTTATTTTGTATAAATTGGCCGCACCTAAAGGCCGTTAGGCCTATGGAGCAAAGCTCCAACAAGAATTAGTAGTACCGCACTGGACACACTGGTTACAGTTTGACTACCACTGGGGCATGTTTCTGGTGGCGGGGTTGGTTGTAAATTTGCTAAAACAAAAATAGTCAGTTCATTAATAAACATGCAATTTTTAAATAATTTACTAATCAATCTTTTTAAAAAAGCTCCTAAGATGCTCATCAATTTATAAATTGACACTAAATATAGCTTTTCTGGTTTCGTAGACACACATTTTTGGGTTTTTTAAAATTAGGCATTTTAAGTAGTATATGTACCTAGCAAGACATCTGTCACCGTGACACCGTCTGCACCAAATGCGCTTCTTACTACTCGTGGAGAGTGTGTATGTTTTCAAAAGTAGTTTAATGGGTAAATAACAACATAAAAATCAATTTACCTCTTAATTTATCCAAAATTGATATAAAGTGTTAAATTGACACTAAAATAGAATATCTGGTTTCATAGGTACACATATTTGGGGTTTTTAAATTTAGGTATTTTAAGTAGTATATAGATGTGTCGAACAAGACATGTCTACACAAACGCCCTACTTACTACTCGTGGGAGTGTGTTTACAAAAGTAGTATAATTTAGGTGCCATATCGTCTCGTATGTAACAAGATATAAAAATATAGTAAGCAAACATATATTTTCAATATAATAATAAAAGCAAGAAAAGAGATTCGCTATGAAATATTTTATAACATAATGCAGCTGCGCTTTAGTTAAAAAACAACTTTGCATTTTCCATCAACACATTATTGAGAAGTAAAACAACAAAAGTTTAATGTACATTCTGTAACCGGTTACATATTTATTTCGTTATATCTTTAAAATCAAAGTAACCATGCGAATGTAAAAGCTTTTCGTATTCAAGAAATTACGTATTCTGTACGTAACCGATGATGTGGTTACGGAACATTGTTGTCGTACTAACATAACCAAACTACAAAAATTAAATTTTAACCCCCTATATATTGATAAAAAAACAGTACGATTTTTTGTTAATTAAATTAGTCGCTCCATTTTGAAAAAAATCGGTTCCGTTTCCGAGCGAGCAGCTGTGTAGCAATGCTCATTCCTATGCTCGAATACGAATTGCCTATTTAGTCAGAAATGTGTAACTCGGTAAGAAGTTTGAAAAAATAAAAACGTATATATAGAATTTATGTACGGTTCGTTACGTTTAGATAACAGGGCGCGGGTTACATAGTGTGGTATCATAATTTAAATTTCGTAGTTAACTAGCGAAGTTACGAGACGTTCCAGGCAAACTTGTTTATGTTATAAGAGGGCTTGTTGAGTTAATTTGTTTCACTGTTTATGTGTACAGATTGCGAGCGGAGAGAAAACTGTATTATGAAATATGAATGCGTGTGCATTTTTCATTTCACTTTAGCGCTGTTTAAACTTCGCTCTACATCATTACCATTAAACGTGGTTTTGCATAAATTTCACACACATAATTGCACAAGCTATCTAATTTAATCGGGAATACACGGTCACATCTAAAACAGCAATAACTTAACTATATTTTTGGATCATCAATTAACATAAAACCAAACAATTTAAATTTCAGTGATCAATATGTTGAATAGTTTTATATGTATACGAAAAATCCTGGAACTATTTCAGAGTCATGTAATAAAAATTATACAACTCGCATGTCCCATGTAATAAATTTTATAACGAAAACACATTTTGTTTATAGTTTAGTGATAAAGCGAAAGTTGGAAATCCAATATGTTGTAATTATTTAGTTTTACTGTGATCAAAATGCACTAATTGCGTCTCTAGTGGTATTTTAATGAAACAAAAATGGATGCCGGTTCACTTTATAACCACATAACGATCAATAAGCGAGAAAAAGTTGTCGAATATCATGAAAGGTGGAGCTTTTGAAAGTTCTTAATTTGACCAAAGTTGGATTTATGCTTTCGCAAATACATATTAGTTTGGATGGTTGCATTTCGCGATACAATATTGTAAAACGGGTTGTATTCTATCTGATTTAAAAGATATATATTTCAAGTACTTGCTAAGGCAATAATCTTTTTGCATGACGAATCTAATAAAACGAACAAATATTTGGCAAGCGTCTTTTTCCATTTTGTTTGAATCGCCGTCCGACTATATGTCAGTTAAAGTGACATGTGACATTATGTGAAATTTGAAAAAGAATTTCGGTAGAAACATCGATAATGGTACATATGTACCTAACAGGACCGCATCTAAATCTTTTCACTTCAACACAGCAGCAAAATAATAAAACCCTGAAACTTACATGTAACTGCCATAAGCTGCGGTAGGTACTTCTTCCAGAAAGCGCACTGTTTGAGGCGAGGTCCTCGGCCCGTTGCTGTCGAATTGATCGCCAGGGTCAAATACTCCCGACCGTACGCCGTATGCAACGGCCAGTATGTACTCGTCCACTGTCCACCAGGCGACTGTGATGGGTTACTGCAACAAAACAAACCACAATCACCAAATTGCGACCTCAACCATGGAAGCTTAAACTCACCCAGTTTTGGCAAAATTGGCCCAATATCTCATCATGCGCTTGCTCAAATCGATCTCCTCCGGCGTGTACCTCTTCTCCGGATTCAGAGGCTCCCCAAACACGTAGTTTATCTCATCCGCATGCATGACACCTGTCCAGGAGGGCCACGGATTCCCAGAAGACCGGTGCGTAAAATAGTACATGTACACATTATTGCCAGTCTCTGCGAACCGATGTGCGAACTCGTTAACATTACAAGTAAACTGGTAATCTCCAACCATTTTGTCTAACGCGTCCCGGTTGCGTACAGGGTCTTCAGGATTCAACCAATCCGTGTATTCAAACACTATTGCTTGTCGAGCGATGTTACTAACATACGGGTTTAACTCTTTCACAGCTTGTAGAAACTCTTCACGATTAACATAAATGTTTTCTTCATTTTTGAACAACTCGGTTAGGTAATAGATAATGAAATAATATCCCTCTTCGGTGTTAGATCCCATTAGAATATTTGTCTTCTTGAAGTTCTTAACTGATAGAGATCTTTGCGGGGTTTCATCCAGAAAAGCCCCGTCTATAATTGGGACAAAAGGAAATTCGCATATCCCCAAAGTTCCCCATTCATTATTGACCAGTTCGACTGGGTCCTTTTTCCGAAGACACTCGATCACCGCGCTTAAATTGTCGCGTTCATGCGGACACAATACAGCTTCCGCTAATCGAAGACCTCGTAACAATGACTCTTCCCGGGATATAATTGCCCAAGGGGCTGTCGGAGCCCCTGATTCCATTATAGCTTGCGAAAATAAATTCCTGGACAAAGGAGACAACAAATGCAAGGAAACTGATACAGCTCCAGCCGATTCTCCGAACAAAGTGATATTATTTGGGTTGCCACCAAATGCACCGATATTATCATGTACCCACTGCAACGCCATCAGTTGATCAAACATGCCGGCATTTCCTGGTACGTCTGCGGTATCAAAAAATAGAAACCCTAAAGACGCCACACGGTATTGCATCGAGACTAAGATGATATTCTCTTCAGAAACTAGTATTTTGTGGTCGTACACGTCGAGGGTGTTTGTGCCGGAGTAGAAACCACCACCAAACACCCATAGGAGTACTGCAGCGTTCGTTGGTCGTGGTTTTGGTACTACCACGTTCACGTACAAGCAGTCTTCTGATAGGGGGGTATTGGGGTTCCACATGGTGGCACCGGGGAAATCCCCGAAGACTGTGTCGATGATTTGAACACAACAGTTGGGTAGGGACGTTGTGTTGAGGATCTCGTCGCCCCAACTGTCCACGGGTCTTGGGTGACGGAACCTAAGCGCTCCTATAGGTTTTTGGGCGTAGGGGATACCGAGCCAGGCGTCTACTTGTTTACCGGTAGCAGCGGTTAATGTGGTACCTGGAACAAGGAATATACTGCTGCAACAACATTTTAATGTTTCCCAAATGGGGGAAACATATTTATTATTTATTCCGGAAAAATAAATAAGAGGGTTAACAGAGAGGAGATATAAACAGGTTTTGGCTGTTAAGGGTGTGATGTGTGTGTAGGGTTAGTGTTTACCTCGTACTCTGCCTTTTTTTGTCTGCACGAGTAAAGGGTCGTCCGTAGCGCCACCTTTGGTGCCAAAGTCTGTCACGAAGGAGTCCCGCCGTGTGAACTCCCGCCGTTCATCGTCGCGTCGGAATTCCTCCGAGTCCCTGTGCGGGTCGAATGTGTTCGCCGCGGACATGTAGAGTCGTTCGGCGACCGGCACCCCTCCAGCACTTCCACCCGTTCTCGTCTCGTGGTGACGTCCGTGATGGTATTGTGATGGTGTTGCGATGCCCACCGATACCAGTAGTGACACCAGCAGCCACAGCGACGACGTTGACGAGTATGGGGACATATTGTTTGTGTGAGATGTTGACCAGTACATTTTGGTTGCGACTTTTTGTCGTTAGCTACAAAAAAACACATAATAGTGCTTTACGAATTTCATAATTGACCAAAAAACAATGCATTCAAGATTTTTTTATTTAAATTTCTAATAACGTATGAAGTGTTGTCTCCGAATTTAATGGATGGACATAATTGAGTAAGAATGGTACGAATGATAAGCCAACATAAAAGGGTTTAATGAACTGTGTAAGATAAACTAAATTATAAATGCATCAAAGCCGTTGACTTTTGCCACCCTAATTATGGAGATGGCTCCAAAAACCTATATGTAAATAACAATTGCAAATAAACGTAGGCATAGCATAGCGTGTTATTCAATTCATCAAAATGGAAAATGCAAATTGTGGAATTAAAAGATTTAATGAAAATCGATTCAAAAATCTACATTTTTATTAATTTACATGTTTTTGATATGCTAATCAATATAGCTAACTGTATTGTTCCGACATTTTATTAGCCATTTTATACGCATTCACTGATTTTAAATTGATTGTATGTTAATAAAACTTGGCAAATGATTTCACAAAATTAATAATAATATATATATATATAAATTGTAAAGTTAGAGTACCCGCAATACATACACGTGCATTTGGTTGCCTATAACGTATTTAAATAGTAGTAAGAACTAGACTAAGAGCAGTCATGTGTCAAGGATGTACAAAATATAATAGTTAAATAAGTAACAAATATAAATTCTGGATATCCAGGATAATGGATGTCCAATGCAGCTGATATCAAGATACGTACATTTAGTAGTAATTATAACTATTTAACGATGTATTTTGTATGAAAGATTCTTGCGTGTTAATGACATAATTTTTGCAAGGACAATTTCGAGATAGAATTTTTATCAGGCCACGCAAATCGTGAGATGTGATTGACAATTTAAAGAGTAACTAAACCGCCTGATCACAGATACGTTTATTGATTTTCTCTTGCATTTTTTTGGTCTGATCTAAAAATAACTTTATAATGACACCGTTCAGCTGTAATGGAATAATGAATCATTTACGTTCACCAACAACAGATGGCAAAACAAGGGAGCTAAAATCCACGTAATACTCGGTATCCATTTTCAAGTAGATGTATACACCGACAACAGGTACACAGGCACTATATGTCTAGAATATCTCATTTAAAAAGCTATTTCCACGTAGTTAAGACACCCAATTGTAAGCAGTCGCAGCACCGGATTACTTTAAGCTGTAAGAAGTATTCTTAGGACGGTGTCGCTGTCAGCATTCTGGTGGACTGGCGCGTAATGGAAAAAACTTGTCACTATTCTTTTTCTCGTCATCTTTATAACCCCTTGTCCGTCCCGTAATTGTATAAGAATATTTAAAGTTTGCTAAGTTGCATCTACGCAGATTTGGAGTAAATTAATCATGATTAAAATTCAGCTGGAGTGGCGTTCATGTTAGGTATTTGATGTTGGTACTCCTGAAAGCACTGTACAGAGATTCAGATAGAAGACATCTAGAATGGTATCCTACGTAACTCCAGTAAAGACTACTTTTGTAATAGTTACTTGTTTAATAGTGTTTATACTAAATCCTAAAATATAACATGGCGCAGTCGGTAGGAAACGTATCAGTTCACTCGCTTCTTTTTGTCCTTTGGCTCTTATGGCACCACTTTCCTTTAAGGGTGTAAGTGGGGGGTTCGTGTTATGATTGGGGGGATACAAGATGTTGAAGTCTTGCATTTGTACCAGTTCACCCCGCCATATGTATTTTAGGATTGAATCGATTAGCAAAACAGTGGCAAACGGTAAACATGAATCGCTTAGGAACAAAACATGATAAATAATTGATGGGTGGCAGAAGTGGCAACAGTAGCAGCGCACAGTCAGCAACTAAACACAACACGTGCATGAATGTGTAGTGTGTATACAATTTGGTGTAGTCGCCTTCAACTTTCTGTATGTACTCGCGTTCACCGCTCTTATTGATCTCCCCGGTAGAGGTCGCACAACTTCCGGTCACTGGGCCACTGTCGGCAAACACACACACACACATACACCAATTCTTATGCCTCTTTCCCCAAAAGTTATGCCACAATTTATACATAATTTTCAAAAAATGTATCCAGTACACTTAACGCGAGGCAATTGGATTCAAATGATATGTGTAGTAAATTTCAACTCGCGGTAACTTCAAGACTATTTCAAGACTAGATTTTAAAATACAGATACATATCTGTGGAGAAAACAACTTGTTTATTTGCGTTCCAGAACAGTATTTTAATTTAAAATAACATGAGAACTCAATCAATAAACAATAATATACGTTCATATGAAAACGATTTGTAATATTTGCCGTAGAAATATTTCAAGTACTTTATCGAATAGCAATAATAAAGGAACGAGAAAAATGTTTTTCGTTTTCATACAGAAATCTCTTCCAGATCATTATGTATTTGTTGTACCATATGAATGGTTATTTTTCTTATACGTTATGTATAAAAAAAAGTAATGCGATCACAACAAAACTAGAACTCGGCATTTTAATGGAAATATCCGCTTTGAGGGTCTCTGAATTCATTTTCACTTCAATAACGCGTCTGTGTGTGTGTATCGGTCTGTCTGTCTCTGTGTCTGTGGGTGTTTGTGAACTATCTAAAGAATCCCAGTGTCCCAGTGGTCAGCAAATACATTAATATTGTTTCATGGTAATGGTAGAATGAATTTAAAAGCTAGACATAGCGAAAACTATAAGTATAAGAAAGTCTAGTGAACGGCACTGCAGATTTTTGATGTAGACTAACAAACGTTTCGATTTATGCATTCATATTTCTTCCGGGTCATTATCTTTTATCCATTTCTCGCAGGAAACGAACGGAAAACTACATTTTCAATAGCATTCTTCGCGGCTGCCACTGAGCACATGTCTATATTCTAAACTTGCATATCATTTATCAAAAATATCGACCTATTATTTCAAGCATTTGGAAATTATAACGCGGCAATCGTGACACTGTCTTTAGAAACATGATTAAGTCGTTCGTTTTCGAGCAGGTGGTGAGGTTACCGCGTAATTGTTGTTTGTTAAAGTTTCGGACCAATATATTTAAATAAGGACCCCTGCACTTGACACCAGAAAGTTTATAGTTGATTGAACCATTTCTCAACTTTAGTTTATCGTTTGAAAGTTCAATTTTCATACAAGTTTTAAGGTGGTTGGTTCACAATTAATATTTTTCGAATCATTTCATTTTGTTCTCTAAATGAAAATATCAGATTGAAACTATGAAAACTTCAAAGATAAACCATTATTAGTTGAGTCACGCAACGTAAACAATACTAATAAATTTACGACACAACAGTCATGCATTCATTTCCTTTTTTCCTATACGGAATTATTATGATCATTAAAATTATATATTGAAGACTACGTCCAAGTCTAGTGACAGCCACTCCCACTTTTTACTACTGTGAGTTGAAAGAATATATGGTTCAGAATGTTTAGGAGGTGACACAGGGAGACAACGGTAAATACCGAATGTTGTAATATGGCATAATTCATACTGTGTATGTTACTCTATTGTGAGTGAATAGGTACTTATACACACACACACAGAAACCCCCAGTTGTACCCGGAGTAATATAATACGTAGCGACGCATGTTTGAAGGGAACATTTCGGTGTATAACATCAATTGTTCCGCATTGGTAGAACAATTTGGTAGAGTCACACATACACGCAGATGCTCAAGTATATAGAGAGCAATCGGTAGTCGTGCTCTGTGAGGGAACAATAGATATGCTAGAGCGACTATTTGTTCTGTTAGACAGGTCGAACCCGATCTCCCTTAACGACCCCATTGTATGTGACGTAATTGTTGAAATAGTTACACGGACGACCGTCCACCGTCGCCATGTCATTCGTTCGACAGAATATTAAGAGATATCCTATATTTATATATGGCCACATTTTAGTGTTCGCATAAAAATTATTATTATACATTGGCCATTGTTGTAAATTGCAATTTCCATTTGAATGAACTGCCCTATACGGTACTCGATTTTTTTTTTTTAATACGTCCCTGATATGCTATCATACCAACTCGCTAGAGACTGCAGTGCAGTTGCCATGATAACAGCACAAAAAAATGTCTGCAATGTTCAGTTCTAATTAATTACGAAATAAAACGGGGGATAAAGTATTAAAAAAGTTGCTCCGCTTTCGTTCAAACCGCAAGGATTTTTCATTTTTTTGCTTTAGTCAGATCACATTTAGAGTAATACAGTTTGAGTGGCTGCATTCATAATTGAAATGATTTTTTGCTGTATAATTACAAAATAATGTTATATGACTGGTTTAATTGATTAAAGCAGTTTTCCAAGTATATTTCTGACGAAGTTATTTCCTTAGTTTATAGGAAAAAAAACTAACCAAAGGGAACATCACACTACATCCCTAAATTTAACAAATAAATGCACTTAAACTTATAGATAATAAAAATCCACGTTATAGTTTGGACACCCCTGGCACTGTCTACATAAAAACTCCGTACTACTACTTCATAGTTTGGACACTCCTTGCCCTGTCTACACCACGGCCCCGTATACTACTTTTGACTATTTTTTACGTTATTTACGCGTGTGATTCAAATATATATCTAATCCGGTTGAAAATTTATATTCATATAACTCAATAATGGTTTATTATTAGGAATAATTTTCATTTTGATATCTTGACTGGTTTGCGAATGATAAATTATGAAACTTTTCAATTAAATAAAATTTCATTTGTAATGTAAAACATAAAATAAGATTGATTTCGAGGCGATCCAATTTCGTATTTCAATAAATAACGTTTTCAATTTAACACTGTCAGTGACTTCATCCATAAAATAGGCAACAAATCCTTAAAATAATCGATTTTGTACCCTGTAAATCAGTATTTACGCTCGCTATATATATATATATATATATATATATATATACATGTACAAGAAAATCAGGGATGGAGGCCTTGAAAGAATTTGCGAAAACATCAATAGACCTGAGATGCCGTACCCATTTGTCTTACTGTCAACGAAACAGAGCAGAGCAGCGCGGAGAGTATCTCTCGCACGGACTAAAGAAAGAGGAGTGATCGAGCCGGAGCGCGCATTTCGTTGGCAACGCTCGCTCTGTGTATGTATGTATTCTGTCTGTCTGAGTAGTAAAGGTTGTACACGAGGTGGTGGCGTTCGTAACCTTGACGTTTTGCTGCAGAGTCGCTATTTACGTGAGAGGATTACGTTATTCGCGCATACAGTAGCGCTATAGCTCTTTCCGAAGCGTGGCACAGCTTACGATAGGGGGTAACGTTTTATTACGTCAACCCGTCAATGTTTTTAACATAGACTTTACCTATATATACATTCTTGTATAAGTTAACTGTTATGAAATCACCATAGCGATTCGTATGCCTTCACATTTATTAAGATTTTTACTGTAGTATTGATTTGATTAAATCAACAAACGTATATTTGCAAAATCAATTTGTGAGCTACGCGTTCCTACAAATTAGTGTACTTAATATTTAGGTCATATATGTTTAGTACATTAGTCTATGGATGTATGTGTGCGTAGCTTTGCACAAGCTCCGCTGTAACCAAATTGCTATTTTAAACAATAGCACGTTTGGTGAAAAGGACATAGTTCAAAATAAATCAGAAACTTGGGTATAAATATATCACATAATTTAGATTCGATACGTACGCACCTACGTGTAAAACTCGCCTTTTCAATAGAATCAGCAAAAAACAAGTAGCGAGCATAACTACAACGCCATATATTACTGGATAGATTAATTAATCTAGCCAGTAATAGATGGCATCAATATTATTCTTAAAATTCATTAGGGTTTCTATGCTTAAAATCTACAAATATGAAAAAAATGTATAGATATAAAAAGTCTTACAATTTTCTGTAGATTATTTTTATATATAAAAAAAAATTAGTGCATATGTCTATTATAATATTTAATATTTTTTTATGGCCTTTGGGTTAACAATATGAAAAAATCTTGTAGATATAAAATATCTTAGAATTTCTGGTAGATCCTTTGGGTGTTTTAGTTATTTTGATAAGAGCAGTATTAAGGGGGGGGTAGAAATTTTGGGGCCCTATAACTCGAAAAGTATGCGGGCGATTAAATTTAAACTGTGAGCGTATTCAAATGGGGTGTTAAGTAATATGTGTACTAAGTTTGGTGTGAATCGGTCCGGTACCTTCAGAGGAGTAGACAGCACAAATTTGGTCGAGCGAACGACGACTAACATTTAATTATGTGACTTATATGTTTGCTACAGACACACGACCAGCGAGTTAATAATATAAAATAAATGAAAATAATTTAGTCGATTCATAAATATCAGATTTTATAGTTTTCGAATACTTCTTAAAGTATAAAAATATTGCAAAGTATAATCTCATTTTAACAAGATAAAATAACTCTTCATAGTTTTATGTCAGTTATATAAATTTGATGTGTTTCGTTTTAAATGGGTTCTAGTTTAAGATTTGATAGTTTTCTATGATAGTATAAACTGTAACGTGTTGGCAGGATCGTATTCGATGTATGTATGTCCATTTTAAGTGAACATATTTCAGATTTAACGTCGTAAATTGTTACAAAGTTGTTTTATTTTTACAATTCTTAGTATTCAAATACATATATATATATATATATATATATATATATATATATATATATATATATATATATATATATATTTAATAAAATATGTTTAAACCCAAATATCGACAGAAACAAACCTTTTTGTTTTAAATTAAAATATAAATAATGGAATGTTTTATTAAAATTTATATTATAAAACATTTTCATTACTAAAATACCTGGATGAATATTTAATATATAACAAATATTAAAAACAATATTTGAGTATATATTTATTTAATAAAATCGGAATTTTAATATTGCTATAGATCAAATACTCATATTCCTAAAATTGATTTTAATACAGTAACAACTGGGGTGGCCCATACTCGACTCTCTAATTCTTTCAGTATCTATAACCATTGTGGTTTCAAATTTAAATATTTTTCATGATTACATTACTTTCTTATATACATTCGTATAAAATACACACACACACACAGACACGCACGCAGATACACACACAGATTCAATAATACAAATATGTATTTCCGTTAAAAAAAAAGAATTCTAAGTTTAAACATTATAATTAATTAATTTAGTTTGTTTTACGACAAACAATGCTGGCGTTCACAGCAACAAAATGTATAGTTAATAGAGAAAATGTATTCTTCAAACAGATATTTAAAGTGTATTCACAGTGAAACAATTAGTAATTAAGCTTAGAAATTGTAAGTAATAATTCCAGTTTGTTGTATGGTATACAATGTCAACGTTCACAGCAACAAATTATATAATTAATTATGTTAATTTGATGCTGTGAATGCTAGCATTACATGTCATAAAACAAACTGTATTATTATTTTGTAATTTTCGCTGTAAATACTACTTCTGTATAGTTACATGATTTTTAACAGTAATTTTATATAGATTATTTAGTAAATTTACATATTTTATACGAATTTATATTTATATCATTAAATCAGTCGAATTATTAACGGAAATTCATATTTGTCCATTCTTGAATCAAATCTGAGTATTATAATAAGTTATCTAATCGTAATTACTAATTGGTTCGCTATGAATACAGTTTTTTCGTAAAATTACATTAAACATCATTAAATCAGTCGAATTATTAACGGAAATTCATATTTGTCCATTCTTGAATCAAATCTGAGTATTATAATAAGTTATCTAATCGTAATTACTAATTGGTTCGCTATGAATACAGTTTTTTCGTAAAATTACATTAAACATCATTAAATCAGTCGAATTATTAACGGAAATTCATATTTGTCCATTCTTGAATCAAATCTGAGTATTATAATAAGTTATCTAATCGTAATTAGTAATTGGTTTGCTATGAATACAGTTTTATAGTGAAATAACATTTAAAACTTAAGTAAATTTACTAAATTCGGTTCAGTTCCTTTTTTTGCTCGTAATTTTACAGTAATAAAAGACATGAAATTGCATTCATTTTTTATAGTGTAGTCTTATGTCCATAAGACCTAAAGGAACATTAAGGTAAAGATTCCCTAAAAAATGTAATGAAACCGGTTATAAATGATACTGAAAAGTGTTTTTCAATACGTAATTTGTAAAATTCGTAAGTTTTGATAAACTTAAAGTGGCTAATAGAGACAAAATCGTGAGTCGTAATGGCATGTGATTGAGAGCGTTTTGAAACAAGTTAATCCGCGTCACATTTCCGTCGACAATATCGCGTTCCAAAATTGACACGAACATTCATTTAATACAATAGTCACCTATTAAAATATTCACTTTTACTTCCCCCATAGCGTTCAAGAGCAACTTTCCCCTCCCCTTCTCTCAGCTCCCCTCGCCGTATCGTTATTTGTGTATCGCGCACGAAATATGCACAAACAATAAATGTTCGAGTTACAAATGAGAGGATTACCACTAAATATAGTGATTATTTCTAAGAGTCGCGTGCGCAAAAGAATAAGGCGCAAACTTTTCAATAAATAAGACGCGTGGGGTGGTGTTAGTGCAAAAGTTGAGGCTGAGAAAAGGACCACAGAGCGAGCGATTGAAAAACTTCCCTTCCTATTTGGAAAATACATGGCAAAGTTTTAACAGTAACAAATATGAGTGGAAAGTTATTTCGCTTCGACGCCGACGTCGACGCACGTAACGGAAAACTTTACCACACCGGAAAATATTTATTGTGCTTATTATACCTGCAAGAGGAAAATTGCCAAATCTACTTTAAGTACCTACTTATACTTAGGGGATTCAGTACATATTTTCTACACTTTGAAATTGTTAAAATGCAGAATTAAATTGTGGGTCTTATAATAGTTAAATAGCTAAAGCAATCGTTTGTGTGTCTGTAGCATTCTCGGATCAAAACATTTTATTAACAAAAAGTATTTGTCTCGTCGCTCTGAATGTCTGAATCCAATATATATATATATATATATATATATATATATATATATATATATATATATATATATATATATATAAAACTTATATACTTGGATTTGTGCTTTCTACTCCTCTGAAGGTACCGGACCGATTCACCCCAAATTTGCTACACATATTACTTAATACTCCATTTGAATACGTTCACAATTTAAATTTAATCGTCCGTATACTTCCCGAGTTATAGGGCCCCAAAATTTAGAACCCCCCTTAATACTGCCCTTATTAAAATAATTTAAACACCCAAAAATGCTAATAATAATTCTAAGATATTTTATGTCTACGAGATTTTGTCATATTGTTAACTCAAAGGCCGAAAAAAATTAAATTAAATATTATAATTTGTGCCTTCTACTCCTCTGAAGGTACCGGACCGATTCACACCAAATTTGCTACACATATTACTTAACACCCCATTTGAATACGTTCGCAATTTAAATTTAATCGTCCGTATACTTCCCGAGCTATAAGGCCCCAAAATTTAGACCCCCCCTTAATACTGCCCTTATAAAAATAATTAAAACACCCAAAAATGCTAATAATAATTCTAAGATATTTTATGTCTACGAGATTTTGTCATATTGTTAACTCAAAGGCCGGAAAAAATTAAATTAAGTATTATAATTAAAAACCGCTGCTTATAAGGCGAGCTGGACGCATAGGTGCCTGTGTATGTATGTATGCTTGTTTTAGTAATATTGAAGAATTCATGATGCAACTTACATTTTAAAATCATTCTACATATTTAATGTGCAACTTACGTGTATGTCAACAATCGATAAGTCTCAGTAACATTTTGACGATTCCAGAACAGAGCAGTGGCAACCAACAAACAGTTGTTGATGATGTCACTAATGGCTGCTAGTGACTAGGGCCATTACACCAGTAGTACCCAAACAACAGCTGTAACAATAAGATGACGGTAATTAGTATCGTGTACAGTGTGTATGTTTGTTTGTATGTATGTATGTACAAAGTACAATTGTCATGAGACGTATACAACGTATACATGTATAAGTATAAGTATAATGTTGCAACAATGCATTTGTTTGAATTGTTCCTTTGTTGCTACATTTCTAACATATGTTTCTGTTTTAATGGTAATGCATATTTGTAATTAGTCCAATTGCACCAAATGGTTTCTACTTTACGGGATTCTTACAAAAGAAACACATTTTATGGATATATCTGTCGCTATTGTTCATTGCAATACATACAATAAATATATAAATATTATATATTATATTATACAATTTAGATCTAGATTACGTATTAGATAGCCCCCCTTAATACTGCCCTTATAAAAATAATTAAAATACATAAAAATTCTACTAATATTTCTAAGATATTTTATATCTACAAGATTTTTCCATATTGTTAACCTAAAAGCCGTAAAAAATTACATTAAAATAATAATTTTAAAGTTTTAAATATGCACTAAATTTTTTTTCGTGTAAATCTACAAAAAATTGTAAGAATTTTTATATCTATAACATTTTTGCCATAATAATTAAAAATTTGTGCGAGCTGGACGCATAGGTGCGTTGCACCTAAGCTTATCGTTTATCTGCGTAATACTTATAAACCATCTTATATTGTGGTCTCTTTTTTCAAATCATAAAGACGTCAAAAGCATGGATTGTCGTTTTCAATTAAAGTCGTGTCAGATACAGACGAAACTGAATTGCATTTTGTCATTTTATTTTTCTGTTTGCGATGATATTAAAAATTGATCAAATGTGCAATTGTGCGGAATATTGCAAAAAAAAAAAAACTAGAGCATCCTTCACTCGACTTTCTTATACGTATTTACTTATATATAAAATTGCTTTATTTTGTTTCAAATTCATGCAACGATTACAATGAATCAAATACGTAATCCATATTTTAAATAATTTAAATCGTCAACTTGTAGAATAATTTATACCATTTTGCAAAGGGATATATCACCTATATGCCCTAAAGAACACATATTTAACTCAATAATATTATGAAAATATGCTAGACAACTGAAAAATATCCCCTTTGTGCTCTAAGAAACACATATGAAACACTCAGTCCCTATTTAATAAAACTATGTTTCTCCCCTAATTTATTTCGAATTTTTATATCAAAACTGTGTTCTTACCAAACTGTGATTAGAATGCATAAAATTAATAAATACTATTTTGGTGCTAAGCAGGAAGCATTGGTGCTTGTTTCAATTGCTAAAAATCTGAGTGTCGCCGAGTAAAATAAATGCGACTTGCAACGGGTATTAGTGCGAATTGGCAGCGACAGATGGCGAGACCTTCAGTGTTACGCGTGCGCACAAAAAGCACAGTAGGTCATAGGTCACAGGGTGCCGAATTGTAACCAAGCGTGGGTCAAAGGTCACACAACAGAGAGCTGTGCTGCACCAGCAAACATTGCAACACACAATATTAAATTAATCGATTCGCCTGACGATTCTTCCCCCGATGCTGCTGCGGCCAAACTTTATTCGACACGGTTATTAAAAAATTTAACAGAAAATTATTTCGAGGAATTTATTACTGTTAAATTATTTGGGAATTGTATTAGTTAAATTCTTTTCACGGTGAACGTGGGGTGCGCGATTCCTGCTCATGCCAGTGTATGCAATTTAAAAAAAAAGCGTTCTACACATATAAACATAAACATCTGAGTGTTTATTCTTAAAAATGCAATTGAATTACATTAACGTGTACATAGGCAACCATATTTACATTTACATATTTTATGATAATTACATTCAACTCGGCCACAACTCTCACTATCTCTGTCTAGAACATGACCAAAAATTGGGCACAGTGTTGCCGTCGCTTAATGCAACAAAGGCCCGTTTCATAAAATATTCAGGAACAACGTGTGGTTGGGGGTGGGGTTGGGGGGGAGGTGGTGGCAGGCAGTTCGAATGTGCTGTTGCATTTTACAATTGAATCGATCACAAAATGAGCCATTTTGGTGTGGTCAGTCCTCAATTAAGTGTGATGGTTGATTTATTCAAATGGGCATAGCATGACATGGCACCCCCCCCCCCCCTTCGTCCCCAGCCACCCCTAACAACACTACACTACTACTGTAATTGATGAACTCTCGACATTTTTATATACCGCCCTTTTTTCTATTGTAAAAGCATTAATTCTATATACGTCTTTTGGTCGATATTACATTTTTAGTCAAATATTAAAACTAGCCGCAGCATTTTTTAACAGGGGAAAATCTGGAAGCTTCACTATATGCCTAATTTCAAATGCGATTTCTACGTAAATAGAATATTTTTCGAAAATAATTTATAGACAAAAGTTGCTAGAAATTTTAATAGCTTCAACTTTAATAAGAACCATTTTTCTCTAACTCGTCCCATTTCTGAGATATTGAAATTAGCAAAGTAATCAGAGAACTGCAACTTGACGACCAGCTATTCTAACGATATAGTTGAAACCTTAGCCAAGAGCGTTACTGGTTACTATTTCGGAACATTTAAAAACAACCCGGTAAAATTTTCTTTGGGAATCAAAATAAAACAGTTCTATAGCAACTGCAACAGTTGTGTTATATCTAATGTTTGTGCTGGTGAGGAACGAAGTAGGTGCAGACTGGTGAACGTCATTCCCCAGCAAACTGAATACTGAATTCATCAATAATTACAGTTTTCTCGTCGTCAGCTGGTGAAGGCAGTTTCGCTCGGCTGCCGGCAACGGCAACCCGTCGTGGTTGAGTTGTCAATGTCAGCTACCGACGACTGACAACCACTCACCTCTTTATCTAACCACTGTCGACAAAACTGTTACTGCGATATTTTCCATTGATGTTAATCACCCTAACCAAAGTTAACACTAAAAGCGATGCATATCATTTTTATTAATTATACCCCATTTTTACTTATACGTAATATATAAAATAAAGTAGGGCAGGGTACAGGCGTTAAGTAATGTATTCGTGGTGTCTTAAAGTTTTCTTCCCGAAGAAATTTAATCCTGAAGCTATATATATATATACAAGAAACTTATTACTCCCCACAATCGCAAGGGACGCAACTGTTATCATATTACAGTTTAACCCGCTGATGCTCTATTTTATTTACACCAACAATAACTATAAAACACGACAACCATATAAATTGTTCTCATTTCTACATTATAACTACTTTTAGTTTAGAGATATTTGTACAAGAAAACTTTAGAGTCAGGGTACATATTTCAGAAAGCATATTTTTCAACAAAAAATATGCATTTTATTACTGCCTTTATTCATAGTTTATTGTAATTCGAGCAACAGTATATATACCTACATTTGGTACGTTCCCTTACACCTACTTTTCAGTCCCGGGCTAACATCTCCTTATTACTACTTTTCAATGTCTGGTAAATACACCCTAACACCTACTTTTTTTATATTTATGTAGTAAACAGTTTCATAAGTGGTACCTTGGAATGTATTTATTTCAAATAAGTATAATGGCGTCGGAATAGCGTAGCATTTTATTCACTTAATTAAATATAAATATCAAATCTAAAAGTTGAGCGTAGCGTTTCTTGTGAAATGCAGAAGTTGGCTGGAAAAGTTTGTCACTGGCGTCTTCGGCGTGAGCTAGCTAAGTTATGGAGTTGTTAAGGGAAATGAAACGGCTGGTCTGGCGCGAAGAAGGGCTCCCCTTCTTAAAAAAATAATTCGTGTTTTTGTAGCGTGGCTAATGAAATACCCCGGGAATCGTATATTCGTAAAACGCCAACTTGTACCCCATACATTTGCCCACAAATGCCGTTTTAAATAATTATTTATGGGGTTGTCTGCTGCTATAGCTCAGCTGAACGGGTGGGTTCAAATCCCAACAGCGTCCGATACATTATTCTCATTTTAAAAAATAATTTAAATTGAAATGTGCACATGGAAAAGGACATGTGTTGATTTTTAGATCTCAGGGGGGAGAATATTTACTCAACCCCTATTGTGGCTCACACGGGAATTTTCTGAACTAACATGTGTTTCCGCCGTCTGCTTATTTGTATAAGAAGACTTTAAAAATATAATTTGAACAATACAACTTACATTATTTAAGATTTATTAACACCTACTTTTTAATATCTGACAAATGTTCCCTTACACCTACTTCTCAGTGTCTGGCTAACATCTCCTTATTACTACTTTTCAATGTCTGGAAAATACTCCCTAATACCTACTTTTTCGAATATTACCCGGAAAAAAATGTTAGAAATCTTGTAAAGATACTATTTTTTGTACATTATCGCTGTCTTGTATTTCAATTATTAATACTTCTAATTTCTGTAGAAAGCATAATTGACATATCCGAGTTACGATTGCAAGGTTTGTTTTTGACAGTTATGTTTATTAAATATTAACATGGTTGACCTTTCCACTATTTCTAGTAACACTGTTCATATTTCGGAGTGGGCGTTCTTATTTGTTTTACTTCTAGAATAGTGATTTTAATACTTGTTGGTTTACTTTCACGGCATAGACAAATCTTAAATTCAAAACTGGCTGAAGAACAGACACACTCATATACAGACGTGTTTATAAATCTAAGATATTCTATTTTATAAAATTTATATTTCGGCTGTTTGATAGATTATATATTTAATATATACAACGTCACAGTTTACACGAAACGAAAAAATAAAGTATTATTATTTTAATATGATGCCCCATTTTGTGTTGAGCACATGACAGCATCTAGTCATCAATCATGCGGGCGTCAACATTTAACAGTTTGTGTGTCGTGTAAGACTGCGATTTTTCATATCCATCAAAAAGTTTGGAAAACTATCGGTCAATTTTACTTTACACCTAATTATTTTTACTCACATAATCAAAATTAATTCATTTATAACTAATACTGATTATTAAAGAAATAAAATGATACGAAATCAAAGCTATTGTTATTGATTGATAAAGAGCAATTAGGGAGTGATATGGGCACATATTGCCCAAGGGTGCATCTAGTTCAAGGTACGTAACTATTGCGAATTGAAAACCATGTAAAGGAAATCTGGGTAGAACGTAGAAGTTGTTACAAGAGCTATCGACAATTCACTCTGCAAGTAAAAATAAAACAGAATTCTTTTCCGTTACTAACGACGACCATACAAGATGTTGTTATGAGCGAACAAGAGGGTATATTAAAAAGCCCAGGCTTTGCCATCCGCAGGCAAGTCTTCTTATATATATATATAGATCCCCCTATTTGGGAGACGACTGCTTCTAAAGTACATGTGATTTTGTCCAGACAAATGTTAAAATCTTACTTCATAAATAATGTTAAAGCTATTTTTAGCCAAAGAGCGAAACGGTAACATATTTTATACTAGCATAGACCCAAATTAACTTACAGTTTCTAATTCATATGCTACAGACACCCAGCGGATTGCTACGAAGTAGCAAAGCTTCGTATTTCACAATGGCCACTAGTAGTAACCCATAGAAACAAAGCGTTCTACACATACATTCGCATGAACACATACACAAAGGTGTATATAATTTTGGTGCAGCAATTATCAGTTGATTAAATTTATTGCGGTGGATTACTTGTAGTATATTTATATATATAAATAATGTTTTGCTAACGAGCTCGTTAACTACAGATCTTTAGGTGAAGGGTGACTTAACAACTTTCTTCATCCAATCATTTTCGCGAATCACTTGTTAATTTAGGGCCCAACTATCCCAACCCGTTTCCGCTCATGGATATAGCGGATTTATCAGGCTCCAGAATCACTTTTAATCCAGCTACCTTGAGACGAAAGGCAAACACACATAAAACAGATTGCAGTAAGTAGTTGCTGTACGCGTATGGTGCTGTTGACGTGATTAGCAGAGCCGGATTCAACCGGATTCCGGTTCGAAACCCTGTATATAATTATTATTGTTTAAGAGGAATCCATAAACCCAGCAAGCATTTCAATATCTGGTTTATAAATTGTTACATTTGTGCTACTAAATTATGCTGATAGTTTAGGTCTTATATTTAGGGTAAATAACGATTTTACAATATATATATTTCTATAATACTGAAATATCTAGTTGGTTTTATGAAATATAAATTGTTATTTATATTAAAAAAGTAACTTTTTTTGCGGCAGTATTTTTTGATACGGTTCTGCCTCATTGCGGCAACCAAAACGATGTTATCTAGGGTGCTGTGTCGGCGAGCGCGTGCTGGAGATTTCGTACCGAGTGTGCCAGATACAGCACGAATAATCAAACACTCATCTTTACACAAGCAACCATAGAACACGGCCCGACATACTACTAGTAGTAATGGTTGTACTATACGCGGCCGTATCTGATCTAACCACCCTACACACTAACTATCTGTGTATGCAACAACAAATACATAAAACTTATTTACTGAAATTCATTTTCCGTTATCATCTCGCAGAAAAAAGAAACATTTTTAGTTCAGTATGCATCAGTACAAAAGAGCTGCGTATACTTCTCGAGTTATAAAATATTCTTCAATATTTAAAAATTAATAGAGCGACTTTCTTTTATTTAGTTTCTCTAAATAAAATAACGGATATTTCCATTTAAATTGCACCATATTTCCTTATATATATAACGCATAAAGTTAATAGATGTTTAATTCATAGATATTATATTTTAATTCATATCCAAGGCCGTAGAAAATATTATTAAAAATAATTGATTTCATTGTTTTATGCACGCAAATCACGTGTGTACACATGTTTCGATTATCTCGTCAAATACCAGTGGTTATAAACATGTTTTATACCTTACTAGTTTATACTTTTTAAATTAATCATTTTTCATTACATTTTCGCTTTTGTGGGTTTGCAAATCAAAGGAGATAACTGTACAAGCTGCAGATATCATTAGCGGATTAACAAGAATGATGTACGGGCAACAATGTGTTAAAAATCAATGGGCCCCGCATATAGGCTTTCCTGAATGGCCCATATATAGTATATACTTTATAAATACTTGATACTCTGGATTGGTTGGCATTGGCACAGGCCACCAGGCACGACTAAATCGATATTTAATCTTTAGATAATGAAATTATCCTAATCGAAATTCATAACTGTAATGTAATCTGCACAAAATCACCCTTGCACCCCCCCAACCCCTCTACGAAAACACGCCCTTATTTGACCTACGCCTATTGGTTAGCAACCGGCTGGTCATCCAATCAAATTTGGTCGCTGCGGTGCAAACCACATATGGGGTACTTTGGCATAGAGTACACTATGATTATCGTTACGCTGTACGTGTTGCTATTTATCTTTTTAACTCAATAATTATGGGCACGGGTCCAAAGGGCCTCATACAATGTGGTTAGCAGATTTACCCTATTTATACAGCTACATCAAATCGGATATTTTTATTTATTCACAGCAATGCCCCCCCCCCCGCGTACCGCCACTGAACAACAACCCTTAAACATCTTAGGGAGTACACTTACATAAAGGGTACGCGAGTACCCTTAGCATTAGAAAAGGGATAGACAATCAAGTGACCCTAATAGCCAAGAGCGCGTTGAAGCTATTTGACCCGTACACATCTGAGACACGATCAGACATGTCCTCAACAAATAGAATTCTTGCCAAGTCGCATAATTTCCTAGCCGTCCTAACCAAATATCCTTGAATTTTATAACGTTGCACAATTTTTAGAATTCCTATATCTAATATTTAATAATCTTGAAACAGTATTAACGACGCTGCCTAAGTTAAATGCCCTAAGCAGTAAAGGGATTGCTAATGAAATCCCCCTTCTCAAAGTACCCTTCATGCGTCCCCCCGTGCGGTAATAAGTACCCAACACTATAGGGTACAATACCTATGGATGCCGGTGTTGTATGTCAGCCTATACAGCATCCCTCGGGATCATCCTAGGGCTAACTCCTACGAGATATGTCTTCTTCCGGACATTAAACAGGTAAAGAGAGGGATAGAGGTTAGTAAGTCCCTTTTGTATTTATAAAGCTTGGTTAACAATACATGTTAGGGTTGGATTAATTAACACTTTTTATTTATATTAAAATATAAATGTTGGTCAGTTTTGTATTAGTTGCTAATTAGTAAATTAGTAATAAGTAGAGTGCTACCCAAAAATAAGTAATGTCTAGAGAAGTTCCCTACTACCTACTACTTATTAGTAGTATAGTAGGGACCTTATCCAGACATTACAGCATTGCAGGACTCTACAGCATTTTACAAAACAGCAAATGTATAGATATAAAGACAAATACAGATTCAATTTATAATCAATTGTTTAGAATACTGTAGGAAACGTGAACACAATAAGTTATTAAGAATTTGATTTAAAAATTGATTAAATTTCATACAAAATGCATTACGAATAAATGTATGCATAATGTTCAGGTTGAGATTTGTGGCCTTTGAATGTAGGTTAAAATGAAGCAGTCTCAAGAAAAGTATGCATTGATTTTCCCAAACAATTCAGCATTTTAAAATATGCTAAATACCAACTTGAAATTTGCATTTAATTCGCGAACATGTTTTTGAAATTATTTGTGGGCATAAGCCCAAGTACGTACACTGTTAAAATATGCCGCGTGACTTTACTTCATTTATTACAATTTTTGATACGTAGAAATAATTCCAACAAAAATTATACTGGTGTTTATAAAAATTAATAATAATAAACACCCACTTTTATTAGTAAAATTGAACTTGCTAAATAAGAGTAAATAACCTAACGCTGTACGTCGATATTATAAATTTTTCGTGTGTCTCATGTTTCCATTGCCCGCTATCACGAAACCCCACAGTTTGCGAGACAATAAGTTTTTTATGTGCAAAGCCGTATATACGACTAGGGGGTGGCTGGGGCGCAGAGCTGGAAATAGGGGGCAAGTACGTTGGTGTGTGTTTACCGACAGTGAGAGAATTTTTCTACCGACCCGTGTGTGCGCGTTGGTGAGTGTATCTGTGCATAAATCAGGAATAGGTGGCGTACCAGACGACAATTAAAAGAACTACAGTAGCGCGCCTAGCATAACGGCTGAAACCGCATACATACAAGGTCTGCCTCGACGATGGGTTGTAAAGATGTTCATGTCACATAAAATACCGACCGAGTCGTGCTCTATTTTACCGACTAAGAACCCAATATATATACCTGCCCATTATAACCCAGCCATTTGCCTGATATTCCATCGGCAAGGGTGGCCAAATAAAATACTAATTCATTTCATCAAATTATGTTATACTCTCGTTCCCCGAACTATTAGAAGGAGCGATAATTTACTATTCACACCCTTAGGCAACTATCTGATAGTTTATTCAGAACTTGAATTAAAGTTATAGTTCCCCTCACTATTAGATAAATGATTATTTTAATATTCACTAACTATCTGGTGTCTATATTCTCGATCCCTCAACTATTAAATAAGTTTTATTATTTATTGTGCTGTCTAACTATCTAATAGATTATTCAGAAGTTAAAGTCCTGTAAGCGCTGGCGAATTAAAAGATATACCCTTTGTACACCCTTGATACGGCGTCTGAACCGCCTAGCATTACTACTACTAATATATTTATATGTTTTCTTTAATTATTCTTTTTTATAATTCTACGTAAGCAAACTATATACAAATTAGTTAGTATTAATTTAAATACAGTCAACTCTCGTTTTACGAACGTTTGATTTTCTTCTATGCTATGTATAAAAGAAATTATTGATTTAGATATTTTATATATATTAGAATTACTATCGTAAATAACGCAATAAATTTTCAAAAGTAGTATGAAGGGTGTTAAGGTAGACAGGGGCAGAAGTGTGTCTAGGCTAAATGATGGAATTTTTACGTTTCTAAATGTTGCCTACATTTAAATACAAAATTTGAAATAGAAATTTGATTGCAGCGTTAAATTAAAAATAAATATAATAATAATAATTGAAGTAGTAGGTGAGTTTGCGCATGCGTGTAAAATATTCCTGTAGAGAAATGAAGACAATGCGAATAACTCAAATAATAATAATAATATAAGATGAGGGTTGGTATGTTTGTGTATGGGTATGATGTCGTGGCCAACCCTGATGTAGGACGCACTGGCACCGGCAATTAAAATACTTTATGGGGTTGGCGTGTCTTGGGGTGGCCTTGGCATCGCGCAAACACTATATATGCGCCATGCCTAAAACTTACATTACACACACACACACACACACACAGACAGAAACAAACGTATAGATCACGTGCACACACGTGTATGTTTGTGTGCAAATATGGTTTGTAACATTGTTCCGCACGGAAATGAACTCCATGTGCGAGAAGCGATGTAATGATTTTAAATTTACACGCAACCTACGAGACGTTCCACTGTGTATATGCTATGAGCTGTATGCTTTGGAATGTATTCTAATAAAAATGTGCGTGTCTTTAGCTTTGCTTCGTATTATAAAAGCGGTTTCACTTTCTTTACTAACTTTTATTAGTTTACTTAGTCAACATCTTTTTATTGAAACTAAATATGCTAAATTATATCAGCAAATGTAAATCTACCATCACTCAGATTCATATCAAATAATTATTGTTATCACAATTAAAATAAAGGTTCAACAATATGAGAATCTAATCGAAATACTGGTTCACACCCAATAAATCACAAAAAATCAATACGTATTCAATGATTACACGTAGGAGAACATCCAGCGTAGGAAATTGACGATTTTTATAGACGCGATATGCAAACTACACTATTTCCTACTTTTTGTAATGCCGCCCGGTGCAACCCCATCACCTACTTTTTATAGTACTGATATGCGAGAGACTATTTCCTACTTTTTGTATAGTCTCACAAAACCACCCCATCACCTACTTTTTATATTGTATAGGCAAACTGTAACACGCACAGTACATATTCAGTTTCATATCCCATTGTCTCGTTTTCGAGATATTCAAAAATGGAAAACAGTTTATTTATATTAAAGTAACGAATATTGCTTTGAAGTCTTGAAAGTCAAAAAGATTAATTGAATAGGGAATTGTTAAAATTACTTTAATTCTGATTCAATCGAGCCTCGCATTTTCATTAAATTAAAGTTAAATGTAACTAAACCCTATTGGACGTAAATTCGTTAACTGATTTAACCGCACAAAACTGTTTAACCATGTAAGCAAAGTTTGAAATCCTAGATACGCATATAGCGTCTCTCTGTGCACTGTATATATATAAAGTTTAGGGAGTAAAGTTGGATGTTAAGTCCGGCCTAGACCTGACCACCATGCCGCGTCACTAGAGGCAAATTTTGTTGGTCCCACAGGATGACCCTTCTGCCCCCCCTCTGTCCCTTTGCACAGAAATAAGATAGAGCGGGAATACGTACAGGAGAAACAGGATGGATGAAAGGGTTCCACACTTCAAGATGCTAGTTCCGGTTAACCCAAATATTGGTAGCTTTATACTTCACTTTCGTGATTAAGTATATTGTAAATGGGGATTGCAGTGAACGTTATATATTCATACGCAGTAATGATGATGTATTTGAAGAACCAGTAATAAAACAAGCTACAAGTAAATGAAATATTATTGTTTTTAATTATTATGGCTCTTGGTTAACAATTTGAAAAAACTATTATAGATATAAACAGTCTTACAATTCTTTGTAGATTATTTTCATATAATAAATGGCATTAGTAGTAGAGAAAGGAACTTTTCTAGACCTGAAGGTCATTTTTAAAAGTTCCTTTAATTCTTACTATTAATGTAGGGTTAAATTAAGGATGATAATGTAATACTTTGATTTAAGGATTAATATAGTGTATTAACTTCATGGGCTATTTAGGAGAAACCAATTATTTAGGGGTGGTTGGAAAATCAGTAAAAAAAATCTCGATATTGTGAGAGTTTCGGTTGTCCTTCACGGTGGATCAGTCTACAGGACAACCCCTGTCTGATCTGGGACTCGAAGCACGTACACTAATAGACGCGTGTGTACTAAGAAACGACATTGTCAACCCGTCTCACTCTGACATATATCAGTATAGATATTCGATTCTAACCCGCGTTCCTTTTTCGTGTTATACAACACGTATATACACACACCGGAACAACTGGATGACAATACACACACACACACACACACACACATATATATATATATATATATATATATATATATATATATATATATATATATATAAAACCAAAAACCGAAATATATAGTCATCCAGTTCCTCTGTGTGCGTGTGTACGTGATGAATTTTATTCCTCTTCTTTGCGAAAAGAATGAGATATATGTATGGCGTATTTTATTTATTGGCAAACATTCTTCCTACAAACGTATAGAATTGTAACATCCTTTTTCAGCCCATCGTACGAAGTACAGAAGTGTTAAATCATTCGCTAGTATGTCTGTTACATCTTGAAGTATCAAATATCGGATCAAAAAATGTCCTTAATAAAAAGTGTTGGTCTCGTCGCCCTGAATACTAGAATGTTAGTCGTTGTTCGCTCGTAAGACCCTCTACTCCTCTATAGGTACTGGAGCGATTCCCACCAAACACATATTATCCGGCACCCCATTTGAATCCGCTCGTAGTTTAAATCCAATACTTCCTAAGTTATAGGGCCCCATTTGGAGCCCCCTTAATTAACCTACTAAAGAATATAGAACATATTCTATGATTTATTCCAGATTAAAAGCACTCCAATATTTTTTGTTATCGTTATATAAATCAGATTTGCGTAACACAATATTCTGTAATGCGCTGATGGTGTATACGCTACTCTCTGTATAGAGAGTTCTAGATAATGATCTAGAATGGTTTTGGCAACATCACCGTTGCCCGTGGCAACGGCAGTGTATAAGAGATTACGTCACAGATAGATAAATCTGGTATATACGATTAAATGTGTTGTTAGTTTCGCAGGGAAACAGCCATAGTCATGAAAACAGAAACTATCGAGTGCTGTGTGTCAAGTTTCTGGTTAAGTATTATGTATAATAAGAGACACGGAGTAATATGAGAACAATATAGAATAAATATGCTAATTTTACCACTGACAATTTGTGATAATAATACGAGTGTATATGGAATATGAATTAGGCAATTTGTCAAACAATTTAAGCTGTTATTGATCAAGTACCTATAGGTTTTCATTGTTTGTAGCCTCTATAGAATTAGTTTGAACTTGAAATTTGCATAAATTAAAGTTGGAGAAATCATTGATTTTGTTCAACTGAAACTATTTCCTACACTGAAATCAGTAACAAGCATTTTGTAAAATACTCTATAAATATATTAAGTAACCTACACGAAACCAACGACACCTATGCGTCCAGCTCGCCTTTTGGATAAAACAATATATTTAAACATTTGTTAAGATTTTTGCGCTTAAAATCTGAAAACTAAACCAAACTCTCTTTAGAATTAGTTAAGCTGCATTCAAGCCAGTTATTACATTTAAGAAACTTTATAAGAAATTGACCCAGATATGTCCCATTGACTTAATGTAAATTCATTTAAGCACTGTCAAATCAAATAAACTTAAAAAATGCCATTAAAACGGTGGGAAGTTTGATGGGGGGCGGGGGGGTTAAGATAAATACAATTGTTGTTGAACACGAAATATACCTGTACATACTGCGGCAAGAAAAAGACAACAAAACAACATTAGCCGACGTGTTAAAGTGAGATAGAGGCAAAGAAAGTTGCTACTACGAAATTGTGCAATGCGGAGTGTCGGAGAGACGACATCGCGTGTAACGAAAACATCTTCCCCCCCGCCCCCACCCCAGACGCCCCAAGTCCCCTACCACCGGCACCTGTGTTATCCGAACATGGACAGATCCGTAGGATAACCAAAAGTCGGACAGGTCTCCACTTGGGGGAGATGTTAAAACCTTTTTTACGGAGGGGGGGGGGAAGCATGTAGTAGGAGACCGATGTACCCGAATGATAAGCCTAGGAGTAGACAACACGCAAGTTATTGTCCAAGGAAATCGGAACGAATTTTAAACGCCTTATTAGAAAGGCAGTTGTGCCACTTCTCCTCCCCCCCTTGCCCCCCCACGCAACCCTTTTAAAGAAAGGTGATACATCAAGCGATATCCCCCGGATATTATTGCCTATATTTTATTGCCAAGGTGTGCGCTGTATTGGAATTTTTATGGGTGCGTTATAAGAATATGGTACCATCGGATTTGCATTTTAGAACGAAGTTTGATAACCTTTTATGTTGGTACTTGGGTGAGAATTTATTTCAGACAATATAAGCACTGGGTTAAATACATTTTTAGTAAAAATTATATTTGTTAGTAGTACGTCGAGCTAAAAATCGTAATTTAAAGATGAATAATATTCGCTTGGGCCTCAGTGGAGCTGGTGTCAGTGTTGCCAACGGAACTTGACAAAAATATGCCAGCTACGCATTAAAAAACACTCGCCTTTGCGACAAAAAATTCCGCTCGTATTTAAATATATAAATAATTAGGTGTCGTCGCAAAAATTACTGATGCATAAATTAATGAAAATAATTATTTCTTAAAATAGAAACAAACTGAAAATAAAAATCTGCAGGTTTTTTCCAGGGATATACAAATCTTAAATAATAACTCGGGAAGTATACGGGCGATTCTAAGTCTGTAACAATTTTGGCATATTTCGCCGATGGGAAGGTGTTGTCAGGTATGTCTTTGTATTGGTGTAACATGGTTACCAAGACGACACCTCCAACAAAATAGGGCCTCAAGGCTCTGTGCATGTAAGCCCTTGTAAACGGTTTGAACTACTCTATCTTCAACTTTATATTATTAACAGTGTTGCCCTCGTCAAACTTTCTCTACTTATACCTTATACATTGAAGATATAACTTTTTTAAATCTCGACAATGTTGACATCTCCTTAAAACTAGAATATATTAAAAATGCCTGAGTGAAATGATCTTATGAAAAGTAGTTGTGTGAGGCCGCTATCCCGCCATACGAGTAGTAAGAAGGGGCCGCCCGCCTATGGTAGTATTATGTAATGTTATGGTTGTACGTGGCGTAGAGGTAGGTTGGTCGGTAGGTACACATTGACCCGCATCGACGCCCGCAGCGGTATAACGGCAGTCGCAGAGTAGAGCCGCCGCCGCCCGTTACTCACTGCAGTGGTAATGCGGCGGCGAAGTGGAGAAAAGGGGGGAGAACACATACACAGACACACAGGTACACTAACACACATTCCGTTACAAAAAGGGCCCATATCTTTACATATACCGATGCGTCGTAAAATATTATTTATCGCATTTTATTCACAATCTGGAATCACAATCAATTATTTACGCTTCTACATCAATGATGAGATGCACACAAATCTGCAAATTTGCAAAGAGATGCTGGAAAGGTATTAAATATTTTAATTGAATTGCAAATCAAACATTGATTGAATCTACTAAATATATCTGTCATTCAATGACGCGATTTTGAGCCTGTCATTAAATCTATAAGAAGAAAAAGTTTGATTAGATTGAAAAGATTAGTAGTTTAATTAATACATATTTAAGTATAATTAATTACATATGTTTCGATATATCTTCAGTCTATAAATGGCTAGCAATTCAATTAAAATGTGTTTTACGCTATCTGGCTCAGAATTGCACCATAAATATGTAATCAGTTAATAACTGCAAGACATTTAGTAAGTCTTCTTACAGAACCATAAGATATGATTAGAAATTGCAGATGAAAATTGTCCTACTAATCTGCAGGTATACAAGGTACTATAATTCCAAAAACACGTACCGATGAGTGTACATGGGGCACAGGAGTAGGCTCATCACACGCGCACACCGGCTGCGCCACCGCAAAAAAACACGCTCTCACGCCCGTGTTTTAGGTGGGATGATGTGGGGTCAGGGTTGGGTGAAAGGGATCGGATGAGGGAATAGAGAGGAAACCCTGTTAAAAATTAAACAAACGAGTCCCGCTCATAGAAAATTAACACGTCGCGGTGGAGCTCCTCTTTATACTGTTTCTCTTTTTTATCTTGCTGTGTATAGTTACTCGGACGTCGTTTACGTACTCATAAATGAATAGAGTTTACTCCATCACATGGCACACACACATAACAATACACACATACGATATACACGGGCCACTATAGCCCACACACACACAAACACACGAACACCCCTCAACGTTACACAATTATTGCAACGTACACCCATAACATCACACATATACACCCAGTATGTAACTACAAAACACGTATACAAACATACAGGCACACACGGGAAGCAAATGAATAAAGCACATCCCTTTTTGACGAAGTATTCAGCTCATTAAATAGCGTACAATACGATGACTACGTTTTTTTCCTTCACTGTGATAATGAATACGTTTTAACTCGGTGATTAATTGTTTTTAATACTATTAACGGAACAATATTATAGTGCTTGTCCCGTTAAACAAACCTACCAAAGTATATTGTACTGGCAGGAGTATATAGAGATCAATATAAGTATTATTTTTGGTACTAACAAGGAGGTGAAATATTGCATATAATGGCGAATATAATCCATGATGATGATGGAATAAGCTTGTGAATGTCGAAAAATTGAGACGCATTTGAAAATGCAATTCATTGTGACCGATGGCTGGATAATTGGTTACTGTCAAAAACTTGGAAAGTTCCCCACCACTACTACTGTGCTAAGAGTTGGTGTTGCGGCGAAAAACGCAGGATAATCAATCACTGTTTCCCGTAATTTGTGTCAAATCGTGTGAAAGACAAACGATTTATAGTGCCAGTACACACTGCACCAAGCACATCAAACAACATCGCACCCATGCCAAATTACCCGCGCACTTGTATATATATATATCGAGTCAAACGAGGGCTGTTGCCGGTATTTGATGGGTGCGCCACGTGCCCGGAACAGTTTCGGTACAACATGTTACACATATTAATGGGATTTTTATTATATCCCCGATGCAAACTTCTCATTTCCTCGTATCATAAATATTGGCAAAGAACAATTATTGACATCTTGAAGCTTATACTTTTACTATATCATTGTTTTTCAAGCAACACAATTTTCATAAGCATAATGCTTGATGCGTTAGACATCTTAAAATAGCTGGTTCAAATGTTAAAGGTGAATGTGGTGCTACCACGCTTCCATTCTTTAATAATGCCCCCAGATTGAGTGAATGCAAATAACAATCAGCACACAAGCGCGCAAATGGGGCAAAGACTAAAGAAGAAAAAGATAAATAATACTGAACGAAAACAAGAAGCTAAACATCGCAAAAGATTGTATAATCCTATGTGTTTGGAACACGCAACCCGCCAACCAACATTTTCTGCAGTATCTTCCGTTTTCTTTATACATCCGCGTGTCGGTTGTCAAGGTCACCCAATCCCCCACCTGCCTCGCTAACCCCCCACCCCCCCCCCCAATCACCTGGCCAGTGTCTGCCCCCTCCAGCAGTCGGCGAGAGTATCTGTCTGTCGTAGAGTAGAACCGGTTGTTTTGCCACTGCTACTACTAGTCTGTCCCCCCCACCCGGCCATAGGTCGGTACATCGATCGTCTCATCCCCACCGCCCCACCGGCGGAGTTCAGTTCGAGTGGGGGACGGCTTCTCCTCTTTGTCTAACTGGTCCAGTTCAGTTAAACTGACTGAACAATAGATATATATATATATATATATATATACGGCTGCTGCTACTCTTTGTGTGTGTGTTTTTTACTGACCCTCCTACCTCTGGAGGTCTAGGCTCCCACTCTCTATTTTATCAACTAGATGTACCGGAGGTTCTCTTGTTATATTTTTCTTCAGGCGGTATCTCGCGCAGAGTTTTTTCCCGATTTTTTTTTTCGCTTTCGTTTCATCTTCAATTGGTGGAGATTTTTTATTATTACTATTTTCAGATGATTCATGCGTTTCTATGGTTACAGCATTCAACATTGTGTGTAGATAAATCATTAGGGGGTATCATTTGAATTTGGTTGGCAAAGTAAATAAATTTATTTTTGAACAAAATGGCAGTCAGTTTCAATTAGCGATATTAGAAAATGGCGAAACTTTTTCAAACTAGACTCTTTTGGATTTGCACATACGAAACTCACCAAAAAATTCGACTAACGTATCGAGATATGACAAATTCTGTGATATATTTATTTCTAAAACATAATTTGATTTGTATATCATGTATATCTGTTCAGGTATTTCTACAGAGCTTCAGTTAATTCAGAGGTCAAATACAGTCGGGGATGAAAATTCATCGGTGGCTATGATCAATCGGGCGAAACAAGCTCTCATAGGTATCACCGTTAAATTAATATTGATTTTTGGCCGATACATAATTAAATGAAATGTATACGTGTGGACGAGAGAACATACATACATATTGCACAAACACACAATTTGTGTTTACATGTAGGGCGATTCACACAACACATGTGTTCATTATTACTGAATTCCTACCTACTCCCGGGAGATACACATTTGCTTGGATATTCGAGTACTCTTATCAAGCAATAATAACACGGGAATATGATTCTAATAATTGTAAAAGATACGTGTGTACACCCAAACTGTTCACATTTCAATTATGACAAAATAGGAATTTTATGTAAAACTGGGTCTAGTTTGGGTGGCGCTGCACCCTTGAAAAAACTTGTGTGCGTCTGTCGTAATATGTCGAGGGTATAATGAACAAATCATCGTGATTCTATGCAAGGTGCATTCATGTATGCATGTTAAACGTTTGTTGTATAATCACGTGACTCGGCAACATGCACGCGCAGGGTGGACGTGAGACGGGCGGGGAAAGCTCACGTACAGCAGACAGACTGCTTTTCAGACACTACCACCGTATGTACACGGTTGCAGCATGTGGAAAATACCACCAGGTGGCTAAACTCTCAGGACCTTACACTAGCGAGTCAAGGCCACACGAAGCTTCCAACTCATCAGCTGTACTAATGCACTTTTATATATATATATATATATACATTTCATTTTCATGCTTAAAAATCAAACAACACGGTGTAGCCTATAATTTCAGTTTCAGATATGTGTTTTGTTTTTTATTTCCTAATTAATAGTATAACATGTATGTGAGTTTGAGATGCACTGTTTGCAAAACGAAAGGTTGTAAATCATGGTGTGTGCATGTGTGTCGCAGAGGGGGGTCGCGATGAAATTGCGCACGAATTTGGGTCACGGTGGTGCTTCATTGTCGCAGAAAAAGTAATTTGTTCCGCGCCCGACCCGAACTATGGCGACGGTAGGCAAGTGCACGAAATACGCGAATATTAATGCATGTTATCAATTTCAAACACCTGAAATATCCGTTTCAAACAACAATTGAGATATGTGGATAAACGTGCCAAAGCGGACTAGTTGCTAATAATTATAATAATAAGTACAAATATGCTCTATTATTACTTGCAAAAATGTATTAAATATATATGCATAGTAAATTAAGAAGTTGTGCGAAAACCTTGACATATATATTCTATTGCTGGTTGAACTTGCAACCCTACCACTTACCCATCAACCATCTGATGAGTAGTAATAGTAGGTACGCGATGTTTACACGTAGCCGTCATTAAGTGCTCACTGTATAATTACGCTGTCGGAGCCTCGTGTAAACGTGACAATTAGGCAAAAGGGCGTACAATCAATGCTACTGAACGATGATAAAAGCAAAGACATTGCGATGCACGTTCACATCAATTCGCTTTGTATCACAAATAAAATAAAAAATATTTAGTTGTATTATTAACCAATTCAAGCTACAAAAGTAATCGTTTTGATATTATGTAACAGTAAACGAAAGTTTAGTCCTCGTCAATCGAGGCGAATTGGTTTAATTGACGAAATAATTCCAAGTTTAAGAACATTTTTATTATAAAACTTTGGCAATTAAATACGTTTATGAACACCCCACTCATTATGGAGCGTTGAAAGGAAATCGATAATTTCAATGGAATTTACATTTTCAACAATTAACTTTGTAAGATAACAGCCACAGTAGCCAATCAAAACATGTTACGTCGACGGTGATACCGTTCCGTATAGAGTTTTATTCCCCCGTTCCTCCAAAAATAAAATCTATGACCGTAATTATTTCGGTATACGATTAGTAACCCGAGACCCTGATTGCCGACAAATTCACATGACCAGGAATATATATCGGCAATCCAATGCGTCATTTTTGGTTACTGCAGAAATGCCGATTTAAACCCTTTCCGCATTGTAATATAGGGTTAAATAATGATTGCTCCCATTTGAAACTGTTCGGGTGGTGTGTGAGTGTGACGCAAGTAATTATAAGTTTGTGTTGAAGTTTGGGAATTGGTGGCAGTGAGACAGTGCGCAAGGGGAAGAGATACGCTTCATTCTAAATTAGACAATCACAAATATACGAAACGTCAACAAGCACGACGACGGCGGCGGCAACGTCAAGCACATCAGAGTCAACTTCATCCGCAGCCATTGTCGCATTTGCATCAGTTCAGTTCAGGCTAATTGCAAAACACACTGAAAATAACCTATTAATTGCCATCTATCCACCCTATCTTTAGATGGCTGGCAAAATAGCATCCGCGATGTTTTCAACCCAACACCAAAACGTTGACAACTATTTTATTATCTTTTCTTTCTACTTCCGCTAGTACCGAAACACTAGGATACGTTAGCAGAGGACTATATTTCTCTGGGTGCGACCGCCAAGGGGGATGGAGCGGGTTATATGTGAGCCACTGTTGATACCGACTCGGGGCGACTTGCATTATTTAGTATCCGTAAAGTATAAAATAACGCCCGTCGTTGCCACTGCAGAGCCGTCCTTATGCCGGAAAATAGAAACGTATCGTAATCTAGATCGACGCTTGTATTACATTATTTTTGAATAAATTGTTTACCTATACACACTTGCAACAGTCCTACAGCCTACCTACTACTTTACTGTCAGTTTTTACTACTATATTCCGTTTGGTTAAAAATTACGTTACATTTCAAACTATTCGTTCTGTCGACACTATAAATTCAACGGAAATCTTATTAAAATCGTCGCGGTGCCTGGGCAATATGCAGAAACTCGTTCTTTACATCTAGAGACATTTAATTGTTGCAATATAGCCGAGCAAAATCGAAATTGGTTTTGGAATAAGTTAGAATGACAAAATAACATTCCAAACGTAAATTATTGGTGGTTTTAATTGCACAGAAGCTAGGGGTGTGGGGGGGGGGGTGGAAGATCGGAACGGCATGTCTTCGAGTTGGTCGTTTCCGCTTCAGAGGGTTAAAAAGAGACGCAAAACGAGGGGGAATGACACGCACGAATTGACTTCAGATACGGTTCGAAAATTCAAGATGACGATCGCAAAAAATACGTTACACAATGTTTTATTTTATTTCGATAACATTAATGGAAAAGATATATATATATAGGAGAAAAAAATGTACGGCGAGGTTAATTTCAGCCTCTAACAATGCATCATAACTGGAAGAGACTCAATTCCCAATGTGTAAAACAATATAATAACCATTACAAATAACAACCCTCTCTGAAACATTATTTGGTCCTGATAATTATTTCCTGATGACAACAATGGAGCTTCAATCACAATGGCCTCATACGAGTAGGGGAGAGAAAACAATCACCCATCACTTCAGTGGAAAAGAGGAAAATGTGGAGGGAGCAGAAGTTGCCTTCTGACGCCGACTCGAACACACACACACAGCTGCACAGGTAAATCGAGGCAGGTAATTTAAGACGACAACAATTTATCTTCTTACTGCTTTCGCTCCGTATACCCTGTGTCCTGTGTTCACCAGATGAAAAAGCATCTTTATTCCGCGTTGCCTGGCGGCTCTTAGAGAAGGTGGGATAGAGAGATGCTACGTTTTTCTTTTGTTTACCGAGGCACACTGGCTGATTCCATACGATAGGGGAAGTCGGAACAAGAGCTATATTTATATTTGCTCTTTATACTGTTATGATATATTGAGAATAGCATACGTTTTATTTTAAATCTCTTTCTCATTTTCTTACCACAAATAATTCTATTTTAAACATGCCTTTCTTTTTGGGCAACCCTAACACTGTCTAGCGTACACTTATATCTACTTTCCACTGTTTACGTTCCATACGCCAGTGGCTACAATTTTTATTTAAACATGTTAAAAATATCGAACGAACGATTTATTCCGGGTAAATACAAGTGAATTGAGAAACGTTTGGCAGTGTGTAACACAAACATACAGACGTACAAACAGGATAAAATGATGGATTATAGTATACAGAATGATAAATATCCTTTTTTCATAGTATCCTTTTGTCGCATTCACAACATTGGTCGGGGAGGATACCACATGCTTTCGTTGTGCATGTGGAAATTATTCCGGTGTGTGTGTACGTTGAAGGGTGCGTGATAATTTTCTCCCATGTGGAAAATTCAACGATGTATATTTCACAGATCGGATTAACAAAGTGTCGGAGGTTTAAAAAATATTAGGACTGTTGAAATTTACCAACACTAGATTATTAATTATCTACCCTTATTTTATAAAATACACATAATTTACCCAGTCCATTCTCAGTTTAATAATAATTTTAAATCAGTGTTATATAATCTTTGCACCTGTCTCCACTAGTTTCCCTGCTTACTACTTAAAGTCTGCCCCGTCTTACTACTTTTCTTACTACTTTTCTATTATGCAACTTTTTAATATAAAATATCATACATTTCATGCAGATAATGTCCTTACAAACATATTATTAATAGCCTAGTGTTGCCAGTCGTCTCAAAGATTACTAAGCGTGAACTAATTAACTTTACATGCAACTTGGGTCTTAATTGTCGACAGATTTAATTACCAAGCTCCGAAAAAAGGCACAAGAAAGGAAAAATTCAAGTTTGCTATCAGGCACGGCTAGAACTCATTAAAAATGTAAGGAACATTTTTACTGGTCTAATAATTAAACGCTGTATTACCCCTCCCCCCCCCCCTACCCATTAGCCCCTTATAAATTCACGTTTACTTATACTTCAGTTGTTATTTATCGGGATATATAATTTTAACTTTCTTATACGTACAAATAAAAAGTTTAGTACTCGGCCCGCCACAAGTGTACGTTTGGTTGCATTTCGTTCGACCGATCTCTGTATAAGGCATAATTCTTTAGGTGACAGTTCTTTAATAAGGTCCGGAACGAAGACTTAGGGGGTGTTGGGGGGGGGGGTGATGCTATTAACTGTGAACATGAGGGTTAAGTGGGCGCTGGCCCCCCCAACCGTCAGGCTAGATCGTGCGTACTAGATTTATGCGGCGTGGCGCAATGTCCCTTGATTTGTGGCCCGCTGGCGTGACATTATTAGCCCCCCCCCTTGCGCCACCCCTGGCTTCCTACACAGCCTGTGTAGGACAGATAGCGTATATCAAATATCATACATATGTGGTTGTTAATTTTTTTGTGTCATTTTGTTCGTTGACTAATTTCAAACGAGAAAAACTAGTAATTTAAAAGCCATTGTGTGCATTAATCGAGTTAATCATAACCAATTGAAACGGTGTTTGCGCGCAGGAAGTTTACATTAAATGTGGGCATTGCGAATTAATGTCATAATTTGTATGAATATAAAATTACATGTACATCAGTTAGCTTTAAATCATCGTTTATTTAGATTGAAGCTGTGTCAATATTTTTATAGTGAAGTTTGAAATACATATTTAAAATAAAAATTTAATTTCAAAGATAGAATATGTAACTTTTAAGGCTTAACTTTAATTTAAAATATGAATCTACAGGAGTAGGTGTATTCACAGCGAAACAATTAGTAATTAAGCGTAGAAATTACAATTAATAATTCCAGTTTGTTGAATAACTTACAATGCTTTTTACAGCAACAATATTTATAATTAATTATATTTATTTTGTTGCTGTGAGTGCTACCATTGTTTGTCATAATACAAACTATATTAATATTTGTAATTTTCTAATCTTAATTACAAATTCGTATAAGAATGTAAACATAGACGTAAATTAACATAATATATATTAAAAAATTACACTAAAACCACGTATTTTTTTCTGATTTCTTGTAAATTTACACCAAAAATGTAGTTTATTTCTTATATTTACTGTAACTTTATAATAAATTGCATGAAAATTACTATTTATTACAGTATTGTATAATTTGTATATGATTATTTTCCTGATAAATTTACATAATATTTATTAGAAAATTACACTAAAAACACGTAATTTTTTTTGATTTCTTGTAAATTTACACCAAATCTGTAGTTTATTTCTTATATTTACTGTAATTTTATTATAAATTGTATGAAAATTACTATTTATACAGTATTGTATAATTTGTATGATTATTTTCCTGATAAATTTACATAATATTTATTAAAAAATTACACTAGAAACACGTAATTTTTTTGATTTCTTGTAAATTTACACCAAAAATGTAGTTTATTTCTTATATTTACTGTAACTTTATAATAAATTGTATGAAAATGACTATTTATTATTAGTATTGTATAATTTGTATGATTATTTTCCTGATAAATTTACATATTATTTATTACAAAATGACACTAAAAACACGTAGTTTTTGTTGATTTCTTGTAAATTTACACCAAAAATGTAGTTTACTTCTTATATTTACTGTAATTTTATAACAAATTGTATGAAAATTACTATTTATTATTAGTATTGTATAATTTGTATGATTATTTTCCTGATAATTAGCAATAAATTGTTTTGGGTTCGAAGTTATTTTATCAAAATACATTCGATAATTTATTGCAAAGAGAATACGGTAAATTTAACTGGCAGGATTGGCGAATTCCCATACACACATGTAAATTTGGGCCAAAACGTAAAACTGTACACACATGTTGTCTCCGTCATACACACGAACTGCGATTGCTCCGGAATCGATGACAGAGCTACAAAAAGCGTTCTGCATTTCTGTCTGTCGCTGTATGTGTGTGTGTAACTGTTGTATAAAAGAGTAGTTCTTCTTTTTCCCCATTTTATTTTTTATCCCTGGAATGCGACGTAAATTTTCCTTCGTCGAGCTAATTGTGTTACGTTCTTATAAACCGTTTATCATTCATTTCTGCCTGCTGAATTAATATTAAGTGCTTCGTGCAGCATCGTCTCGTGGCTTGCCCTCAACCCCCAACCCCCTTAATGTCCCCCCCCCCCCCGCCCCCCGTTTATTCGCCGCTACTGAGGTGGACGCTTAGATTAACTAGGTGCGCCTTTGGACGCACGATATTTTATATTAGCAAATCTAAATAATTCGCTTTGTCCAAGGAAATGGATTGCTAAATACTCTCAACCCTTTTTACATAATATACAAAACTAATTTTATACTGCCTAACAAAAATAAGACATTTATTCTATTTGCCTAACTCGCCCAAGTTGAAAGATACACATTTATGGAAATGATAACTAAACATCGGTGTTTGGATACTCCTGTAACGGTTATTTTATGTTGCTAAGTAAATTTTAATTGTGGAATATATTGTTTAAAATATGGCGAACCAAAACAGTAATTAAGTTTAGAAAATTACAAATATTCTTTGTGGATTTCGAATGATAATTAATAATATTTTTCCTCCGAAAACCCCTAATATTTCGAAAGCACTTTTCTGCCCCAATCTTGTGCTTGTGTATTATAAGATATTCTATCTTAGAAAATCATTTTAGAAAATATTGGATAAAACGGCAAGTTACATTTTCCTTCGCGGTACGTTGTAGTAAGTAATGAAAATAGGGCAAAAAATATAAGATTGTCGAAGAGCAGCCACAAAAAAAAGTAAATGTGAGCGAGAGAGAGAAACAGGAAAAAATCGCCTTACGATGTTTCCTTTATGCGAGCGTGTACAGGGCAGGGTTTAGGGGGGCTGGGGTGGCCTATGGCGCCCTCTCCTCTGCCGATAACAAATTGTAATCTAGTTATCGGTGTTCGTGCGTCGACTCGATAATCGAATAATTAAGTAGAAAGCGCACGTTTTGCAAAGGTGCCCCTTGCCGCCGCCCCTGGTTTGCTCAAACAGTGCACCCAATTTACTATATATTATACTATGTTACTATAAAATAACCGCGGGCTCTGCACGTTACTTGTTTCGTAGTCGTAGTATTTTCAAATTCAGAGAAATTATTAAATGATTTCATTCAAATCGAATTTGACATCAGTCGTGTGTCTGTAGCATTTTCGGATCAAAAAATTGCCAATAACAAAAAGTGTTTGTCTCGTCGCCCTGAATCCAAAAATATATATAACTTATAAACTTGGACCAAATTTGTGATTTTACTCCTTTGAAGGTACCCGAGCGATTTACACCAAATTTGCTACACATATTATTTAACACCCCATTTGAATCCATTCGCAGTTTAAATCCAATCACCTGTATACTTCCCAAGTTATAGGGCCACAAAATTTAGACCCCCCCCCCTTAATACTGCCCTTATAAAAATAATTACAACATCCAAAAATTCTACTACAAATTCTAAGATACTTTATGCCTACAAGACTTTTTCATATTGTTAACCCAAAGGCCATAAAAAATTAAATTAAATATTATAATTTGTGTCTTCTACTCCTCTGAAGGTACCGGAGCGATTTACACCAAATTTACTACATATATTATTTAGTACCCCATTTGAATCCGTTCGCTGTTTAAATCTAATCGAACGTATACTTCCCGAGTTATAGGGCCCCAAAATTTAGAGCCCCCCTTAATACTGTCCTTATAAAAATAATTAAAACACCCAAAAATTCTACTACAAATTCTAAGATATTTTATGTCTACAAGATTTTTTCATATTGTTAACTCAAAGGGCATAAAAAAATAAATTAAATATTATAATTTGTGTCTTCTACTCCTCTGAAGGTACCGGAGTGATTTACACCAAATTTGGTACACATATTATTTGACAAGCTATTTGAATCCAATGACAGTTTAAATCCAATCACCTGTATATTTCCAGAGTAATAGGGCCCCAAAATTTGGAGCCCCCCTTTATACTGCCCTAATAAAAATAATTAAAACACCCAAAAATTCTACGAAATATTCTAAGATATTTTATATCTACAAGATTTTTTCATATTGTTTACCCAATAGCCGTAAAAAATAATTAAATATTATAATGTTTAATTTCACAATAAATAGTAAGACTTTTTATATCTATAACAGTTTTTAAAAATTGTTAACCAAAAGCCTAGCTAGCATCACATATATTATTTTTAAGGCGAGCTGGACGCATAGGTGCGTTGTACCTAAGCTTGTTTTAACGATAATTTTATGCACAGATTTGGTCTCATTGTGAGCAAATGTAAAAATATGTAAAATTTACACTTTTGTTTGCTACAAAAAACTTATTTTTCTTAGTAAGAATACAAAGTATTTTCCTTAGCGCGAGAGACGGGGAATTGTCGAAGTTGGACTAGCCAGTGCTGCAGGGGAAACGCTCAGATATTTAGCGTGTTTGTTCTTTTTAGTGTATCGCAGTTGTTAGAAGAAAAGTTGCAGTGAAAAACAGAAAACAAACTTCTCTTTGACTGGCTCTCTTAATATTATAACACTGGCTGCCTTTACGTCTGCCTCTGTTCGCTCGTCTGTGCAACAAACGATTGTTCTGTCATAGTTTTATAGTGAAACACTTTTCAAAACTCATTATCTCGCGTATTTAGTGGTCGCTGGCAACCCTGTTCATTGCTCGCGTGTGCCATATTGCTCATTTTATTGGATAGTTCCAGCGGTATTCGTTATTATTATTATTATTTCGTTATGGCATTGATACAACTTTATTTTTATGAATTTTCTATAATGTTAGGGTCTAAGCAGTACTCTTTAATATTGGTGCCACCCTTAATACTGCCCTTAAAAAAATATTTAGAGCATCAAAAATGTATACAAAAAAATATGTTGTAATTAGTTATTATTTATTTAAACCGAGTTTAAAGCTAAATTCTCAACATTATTGATAGGATAATTCGTATGTGGGTCAGATAAAAATATATTTTAGGTGCTACAAAATAATTTTGGGCGGTGCCCCTAGGCCCGGGCCTCGTGAGCTTCTACTGTTAATTATGGTTTTGAAATGACTGTAATTTGTGATACATTACACCAAAAATATATACGCGTTTTATTCATTATTACTCGATAAATATTTAATGCGTATTTCAACCGTATATTTAAGCAATGCCCATATACATATACTGTGTTAGATCAAATCTAAAACTAATAACTTATTTACATACTCAATCAAACTTCGTTTTCCACGCTCTTTTATCAACTATTCATACGCTTCGATATGCTAATTACACTCCTGTTATTTGTAATTAAGAATAACGCAATTACAATACATCATTAATTATTTTTTATATGTTTACGGATATTTTAAAATCAATTTTACACCTTTTACATTAAATTTACTTTCATTACAATCATTTCACTCTTTAAATAATTGTTTTATTAATTAAATATTTATACTATTCGGGATAAAATCTAAAAAACACGTTTTTAATTTTACTAGTTCGCTATTAGCTTCTAGATGGCATCTAAGTGTGTTTCTGTGTCTGTGTGAACGCTCTACAGGGAATGATGTGTTGAGAGTAAAAATACAATTTATATGTAACTCGAAATAAAATATACTGTTTAGTAAACAAAGTATAAACCTACAGTTATACTTAATTCCTACTATTTTTTTAATAACTCAAAAACGGCACCAGTTACAAAAAAATATTTCTTATAGAAGTTGAAGATGTTGAAATTATTTATAATTTTTGTTTGAGAAGTTTTCTCAAAAAGTGCACCATTTACCCAAAAATCGCATTAGAAATTTGTTAATTTATAAGTCTCCCAAATATGTTCATGTTAATCGTAGTATTAACAAATACCGGGAATTAAAACCATATTATGAGAAATTTATTAGAATAACTGCATATTGTCTTGTAGTAAAAAAAAAAAATTAAATATCTAGGTGTTTGCGTATAAGACTAAATAATTAAACTAAGCTTAAAACATTGTTCTAACTAAAGTTCAACTTAGTAACATAATTGTAGATCTGAAATATTAAATTATACAGTAATAAAACAACCCAAAATAAAGTTTAGGCTCAGCTCCTAAAAATTTGGGCATATTTTGCCCTAATTTTATCCCTAAAACATATCGTAGTAAATACAATGTTTACATTAAGAATAAAATAAAATAATTCTAATTCTCATATAAATGTATTAAAATGCACCATTGTGTAAAAAAAACTAAATAATTTTCAAAAACTACTCACCAGTGCTGAAAACGGCCCCGGGCAAACAGAGAAGCCGGTAAAAATGCGGAGCACCCCAAAAAAAAATCACACTAATTTACACACAGTTTCGCGAGAGCATTGTTCATTTAAAAAAAAAACCCCGGTAATAATTGTTCAAAATTGTCCCGGTTTGATATGTTTTTACGCAAACGTAGCTCGCGACTGACGGCACCAAGTACCAATACTTTACTGACAAACCGTACGCTAGAGATGAGACCGATGACGTCAGGCAACATGCGTACCACCGCAGTATGTCGGGTTGTCTGCCGGGTGGAGCTGCAACAAAAATGGTTTGTCAACGCTGCAACGTTGCGCCTCTCACACATAGATAGCGGTAGCGGGTTCGATTCTAGGGAACTAGGTTCGCTCACACAAGTAGGGTTTTAGAGTTGTAAAACCGGTTCTATGGAAGCGTAGGGGCGGTTAAAGTAGGGAGCTGCATTTAGGGTTTAGAAACCACTCGGTAGGCAGACTTTTAAAGCTTAGAAACCGTTATGAAATCTCGTATTTCTTTATGCCTTACCCGACATTACTATTCCTCAATAGGTTGATGATATGTTTTAGGCACTATCTAGGCTAATTTAGTTAACTTTGAACGTAGCCAATGAATTTAAAAATTAACACACTTAAAAATTACATTGTTTTCTTACTAATAAACCCTATCTGTTATGATTTTATCAATTGATAACCGATCTAATCTTGATTAATAATAACATATAAACCAATCTCTTAAACTTGAATGCATCAATTTGTACCAACAGCAAAATGAAACGGTTAATAATATTGCTATTTTTAATTGCAAATGTTTGCACTAACGAAATTTCAGATGTATCTGGTAAATTTAATTTATTTTTTCATTGGGGACATAATTAAGTTATACAATAAAATTTATTTTGTTAATAGATGATGCTAAGGTGTTTAAAGGATTAGGGTTTATTGTTAATATGAAGGTTAAAGCTTTGATTAAGGAGCTTAAAGCTGGTACACCGTCGTATGATCCACTTATTTTGGATGCGTGGCAGTTTAACCTTGACCAAGCCGGGATTAAGTAAGTAAAATGTGGAGTGGCCTGCACTCGACTTCCTTTTTAGTATTTCTAGCGGTTTTTAAGCTTCTTTACTAATTTTACTGCTTTATACTGTGTATAATGAATTAATATTAATATATAATGTTTATTTATTTCTTTTTTTTTCTTTTTAGACTTGATTTAACTACGACAGCGAATATTACGGGCGTGTTAGGATTAGCATTCAAGGATTTGATTATGGTTGGAACACCGTGTCCGACTGGTGACCCAAACGGCTGCATTACTCTTAATTATAAACTCGTTTTTCCCGAAATTAATTTAGATATTTCTGAATATATTTTAGATGGTTCATTCAATATGCTTAATTTCTTTGGCAAGGGAACAATAATGTAATTAAATGTTATTTATTAATTTAATAATTGCAATTTAAATATTTATTTATTTATTAGGCTCAATATAAAAGAGTTAACCTTAGAAGGAACCGATGGAGTAATAAGAAATGATAATTTGAAGTTCTCATTAGAGAAAATGGATATTAAAGTATCTTTGAGTAAATTTGCGGTAAGAATATATATATTTTTTTAGAATATGTGTATAGCAAATTTGGTTTAATTCGTACCGGCACCTTCACTGAAGGTGCCAGGCAGATTTAAACCAAATTTGGTACAGATGGCCTTGAATTTTTTTGAATATTTCAAAAATCTACAATTTAAGGACGATCCTGTAGCAATGTTTGTTAATTTTTGTTTGTTTTTAGTTTGAAATAACTGGCTGGGCCGATAGTGAACTCGTTAGTAAACATTTAAGTAATATGGTTACGCAACTTGTACCTTCAGGTTTAGTCGTTTTACAAAAGGATATATCTGATACTTTAAATAAGTTAATCATGAAACTAACTGAAGGCAAATTTATACAAATATAAATAATTTTAAATAAAATTGTGTAAAATATTGTAAATACAGTGAATTAAAAGTATATTGTTATCATTGATCAAACATAATATTATCTATCGATAATTATAATCTGTTAATAACTCGTAACAATTTTAAGTGAAGCTAATTTGGTCATGTGATTGATTAAAGATATCAAAATTAAAAAAATTAAATAAAAAAATACTTGTATAGTTACAATAATTAATCATTTAATATATTCGATACGTATTTTAATTATTTTCAGCAGGAAAACATTTTATTGAACGAATAAAATATTAAATAAATGTATTCTGTGATTTGTGTTACCAAAATTCCATTCCTTATCAATTTTAAATCAAATAAATAACATAAAAATGAAAAAATAATTAAATCATTTCTTTGTCCCTTAATTATACAAGTTTGTACATTAATAGGAGAATGTTTCAGCAAAATTCATACATGAGTTAAATTTAATCATGAGTTAAATAGAATCAAACGTTGCGTTACTTCAGGAATTATATTTAAATTGATTTATTTTAACTCCTAAATTAATTTTAGTTAAATAAAAACATGAGTTAAATTAAATCATGATTTATTTATACTCATATTTTAATTTTAGTTAAATTAAAACATGAGTAAAATTAAATTATGAGTTAAATTAAATCATGATTTATTTTAACTCCTAATTTAATTTTAGTTAAACTAAAACATAAGTAAAACTGAAATTAAAAAAATTAAAATTTGATTTATTTAAATTATAATTAAATATAAGTACTATCTTTGAGTATATCTGTAATTATCAGACACCTGGCTTTTATCTGAAAATAAAAAAACTTACAATACAAAACAATATGATAATTATGATTTGAAATCGTTATCAAAACTATATAAATCGAATACAATTATTTATAAATCACTTCGTTTTTGTTATTGATCAAAATGAGAGGGTTATTATTTCTTACCGTTATTGTGGCCATTTTTGGCTGCAATTATGCTCTTGAAGCCAGTACCAGAAGTAAGTACATATTTTGAAATAAATTTAATTAATTTGTATAGAGAAATATGATTAAAATATTGTGTTTTTAGTTGAATGTTTTCGCCAAGGCAGAATTTACGAAGGTAAAATTAAGGAACTGATTGAAAAACTTAGGGAGCAGCTCAAAGAGGGTCTCCCTGAACAAGGAATCCCTTCCATGGATCCTTTGGAAATGAAGGATGTCAGACTACAAGTGAATGAAGAGCTCGCCAAGTAAGACAAATTTAAAAATCTCGTGATTTATTTTAACTCATGATTAATTTTAACTCATGATTAATTTTAACTCATGATTAATTTTAACTCATGATTAATTTTAACTCATGATTCATTTTAACTCATGATTCATTTTAACTCATGATTCATTTTAACTCATGATTTATTTTAACTCATAATGAAGGCCACTCCAAATTTTGTATTGTGTTCTTTGAAGATTAATTATAAAAAATTATCAATTACTTATCACGTAAAGATTTATAGATATTGAATAAAAAAGTGTTATCAATAACATAAATAATTTATATTGTAATCAATCTTTGCTTCGTAAATAAATTGTGAACTTTGGTAACTGAGATTACCTGACGGAAGATTAATATCTTTCGATACTTGACACATGATAAACACACTACCGCCGAAAAGTTTAGAAACGAAAGAATTGTTATTGTTCATTAAAAATACACATCGTTACAATGGTTAATGTAAAAAGTCCCTTATTTTCCCCGCTACTGACTTGACAAAGGGACCGAAATGCATAAAACAGATACGATTTTATACGCGTTACAGGTTGGACTGGAATATGACTGGATCAATAGTCGGTTTAATGGGTTTCGAGGTGACACAAATCACATTTTCATTGGCTGGATTCAAGTTTAAATTTGGTTTCAATTTCCCGGAAATCGCCGGCAAAGGAACTTACAGTATTGATGGGGTACTAGCTGGTCTTCTTCCGGTCTATGGCGGCGGTGATTTCGAGTAAGAATAGTTTAGTAAATAACTACTATTTTTATTATTTAATTTTTATTTATTATTTTAGTGTTCGGGCCAACAATCTTATGATTTCAGGAAGTGGTAAATTGGGAAGCTCCGGCTCAGGGGAAAATCAGACGTTGTTCTTGGAAAATTTCACTATTGGAGCTTCTTTAGAACAATTCCAAGTAAGTGGATTACTAATTTTTTTCATTAGCACAAGTTATTTTATTTAACGCATGATTTATTTTAACTCATGATTTATTTTAACTCATGATTCATATTAACTCATGAGTCATTTTAATTCATGATTCATTTCAACTAATGATTTATTTTAACTCATAATTAATTTCAACTCATGATTCATTCACTTACTTATTACTATATTTTTTTTTGCATTTAGCACATGTTATTTAATTTAACGCAAGATTTATTTTAATTCATGATTTATTTTAACTCATGATTCATATTAACTCATGCTTCATTTTAACTCATGATTCATATTAACTCATGATTCATTTTAACTAATGATTTATTTTAACTTATACAGTAAAACTTCCCTAACTCGAACTTCTATAACTCGAAGTATTCTCTAAGTCGAACTTTTTTCTTGAACACTAATGTTTCGTTCTTTTTATTGATGATTGTATGTTTCTGATTATATATACAATTCTTTAAATTTAGTGGAAGATTTTGTAGAAAATGAAAGGTGGTCTTGTAAAATACAAAATAAAATTACTGAATATTTTAAAATAAACAATTAATTTATTCACATATTTTTATTGTGTATTTTCTATAACTCGAAGTTTCCCTAACTCGAATCTTTTATCCTGTACCTTGAGATTCGAGTTAGGGAAGTTTTACTGTAATTAATTTCAACTCATGATTTATTTACTTATTTATTACTAATTTTTTATAATTTCTTTGCATTTAGCACAAGTTATTTAATTTAACGGAAGATTTATTTTAACTCATGATTCATATTAACTCATGATTCATTTTAACTCATAATTAATTTTCAATTATGATTTATTTTAACTCATGTTTTATATTTACTCATGATTTATTTTAACTCATGATTCATTTTAACTCATGATTTATTTTAACTCATGATTTATTTTAACTCATAATGCATTTAAACTCATTAATTATTTTAACTTATGATGTTAACTCAATAAATATTTAAACACATAATTCAATTTCAGTCATTTTAGCAAAACCTAGATTCGTAGAAACATCTATTGTCTTTTATAACAAATTTAATTTAAAATAATTACGCATTTTACTTTGTTTTAAATAACGTATTGTTTTAAATGCTTTGATCTTTAACCAATTCCAACACAGCATTGAAATACAACTGTAATTTAGTCATTCATCAATTAATTCTAGGAATTCCATGAAACCAAGTACCACAGGCATACTGTTTTCAAATGAATTCTGTGGTTTGACATATACTAAATGCATTTAATTAATTTTGCAAATCATTTAATAATTGTAAATACGCGTGATCTGGAGTGTCCGTTACTCGACTTATATAATATTAATGTTTGTTTTCAGTTTGCAGTAACAGGCTTGATGGATGACGACAAATTGAGTTTCTTAATCAGTCAAATGTTGTCTGAATCATTATCAGATTTGCTCGCGAAATTCAATAGTCAAATCGACACTATTGTCAGTGGAAAAGTGACTGATATGGCTAACGAATACTTGAAGGACAAATCTATTCAAGATATTTTGGATTTGTTGAAACCGTCCTCGCCCAACAGCCGAGTCATCCATTGTGGGGATCCATGATTTAAATAATTATGATTATTAAGTGTATATTGATAAATAACTAATGTAATTGAATAAATTTATTTACTGCAACTTTGAACGTAGCCATAATCAATTAATTAAAAAAAAAACACACTTAAAAATTAAATTGTTTTCTTACTAATAAAACCCTATCTGTTATGATTTTATCAATTGATAACCGATCTAATCTTGATTAATAAATACATATAAACCAATCTCTTAAACTTGAATGCATCAATTTGTACCAACAGCAAAATGAAACGGTTAATAATATTGCTATTTTTAATTGCAAATGTTTGCACTAACGAAATTTCAGATGTATCTGGTAATTTTATTTATTTTTTAATTAGGGAAATAATTAAGTTATACAATAAAATTTATTTTGTTTATAGATGATGCTAAGGTGTTTAAGGGATTAGGGTTTATTGTTAATATGAAGGTTAAAGCTTTGATTAAGGAGCTTAAAGCAGGTACACCGTCGTATGATCCATTTGTTTGGGATGCGTGGCAGTTTAACCTTGACCAAGCCGGGATTAAGTAAGTAAAATGTGGAGTGGCCTGCACTCGACTTCCTTTTTAGTATTTCTAGCGAATTTTAAGCTTATTTACTAATTTTACTGCTTTATACTGTGTATAAGGAATTTAAATTAATATATGATGTTTATTTATATGTTTTTTTTTCTTTTTAGACTAGTGGCCTGCACTCGACTTCCTTATTATTATTTCTAGTGATTTCTAAGCTTAATTACTAATTGTACTGCTTTATACTGTGTATAATGAATTAATATTAGTATATAATGTTTATTTATTTCTTTTTTTTTTTCTTTTAAGACTTGATTTAACTACGACAGCAAATATGACGGGCCTGTTAGGGTTAGCATTCAAGGATTTGATTATGGTTGGAACACCGTGTCCGACTGGTGACCCAGACGGCTGCATTACTCTTAATTATAAACTCGTTTTTCCCGAAATTAATTTAGATATTTCTGAATATATTTTAGATGGTTCATTCAATAAGCTTAATTTCTTTGGCAAGGGAACAATAATGTAATTAAATGTTATTTATTAATTTAATAATCGCAATTTAAATATTTATTTATTAGGCTCAATATAAAAGAGTTAACCTTAGAAGGGACAGATGGAGTAATAAGAAATGATAATTTGAAGTTGTCATTAGAGAAAATGGATATTAAAGTATCTTTGGGTAAATTTGCGGTAAGAATAAAATTTTCTTTTATAATTTAACATTATTAGTACCGCGCCTGCGCATGCATTTTTGTTTGTTTTTAGTTTGAAATAACTGGATGGGCGGATAGTGAAGACGTTAGTAAATATGTAAGTAATATGGTTACGCAACTTGCACCTGCAGCTTTAGTCGCTTTGCAAAATCAAATATCTGATAATTTAAATAAGTTAATCATGAAACTTACTGAAGGCAAATTTATACAAATATAAATAATTCTGTGTAGAATTGTGTAAAATATTGTAAATACAGTGAATTAAATGTATATTGATATCATTGATCAAACATAACTTTATCGATAGTTATAATAAAATATAAAGTGAAGCTAATTTGGTCATGTGATTGATTAAAGATATCAAAATTAAAAAAATAAAATAAAAAAATACTTGTATAGTTACAATAATTAATGATTTAATACGTATTTCAATTATTTTCAGCAGGAAAACATTTTATTGAACAAATAATATATTAATTAAATGTACTCTTTGATTTGTGTTACCAAAATTCCATTCCTAATTAATTTTAAATCAAATAAATAACATTAAAATGAAAAAATATTTAAACCATTTCTTTGTCCCTTAATTATACAAGTTTGTATATTAATAGGAGAACGTTTCAGTTAAATTTAATCATGAAATAAAAAATATGGTATTTTTAGTAGTAATTGGGGTACTCGAGTACAAGGAATCGGTATGTACCCGATTCTTGAAGTACTCGCTCACCTACACGTTCCTGAGTACCCGAATACATTTTGTCTTTATCGTGTACTACAGTACTCGGTACTCGGATAAGTATTCGAGTACCGTGTATTCGATTCTTAAAAGTATTTGATTCTTTCCATCACTAATTTTTACTATATTGAATCGAAGAACAAAATAAAATCGTTTATAGACTTAAGTTTCGATTCGTCAATGGCTACTAAGGTACTCTACATGACTGTTTTTATTATAGTGTAATTATAAAACTATTTATTAAATATTACATGTGAAATGTTGGATTTTATTACTATTTAAATTTTAAATAATTTATAACTCAACTGTTCCGGCTCAGCTTTAACTCAAATGTGATTTTAGAAAATGTGTTACTTACAAAAGTTAAAGATAAAATCTCAGATAACTTGATTATTAATATATTAATAAATTAATCTTATTGTATTAATTTTATAATATATTAAGTGATTAAACAGCGTTTAATTTAATCTACATTATAAACCTGTCTTTCTATTGTTTATTTAATATAATATGTATTAATCTTTTTTAAACACGGTTTAAAAATTAGATATATATATATATAAACATGTTTGCAATTTAATGAATTGATAAGAAATCAATAAATCAGTAGATAAACGACAGTATCTTGATCAACTTGACTTTGTTCTAGTAATATAAATGAAAATTCTAAATAATTTACGTCTTATTCGCGAAATACTTCAAAGATGAAAGTTCAAATTGTTTTGCTAGTAATTTCCGGGGCACTTTTGGCCTCTGAAGCCCTACCTCGCGAGATTCAAAGAAGTAAGTTAAATATAATAAATAAATAATTGTAAAAAAATAGTTTTTTATTGTAAATTAATCGAATGAAAAACAACTAGAAAAAAACGGTATGTTTATTAAAAAAAAATCTATTTTATCAATTAATTGAAATTGATATAATCGGTTAAAAATAAAAAATAATAATTTAAATAAAGCCTAGTTTGTTACAAATATTGGGAATTTTACAAATAATTGTAAATATAATATAATGACTTGAATTAATATTTTTTATAAGTTGAATGTTTTAGAAATGCCAAAGATTATGAAACTCTAATTTACGAGCAAAAAATCAGAGATGCAATTGAAGAAATTAGAGTGAAATTGTCAAATGAAGGTCTTCCAAATTTGGGAATTCCACCAATGGACCCGCTGATCTTAGACGAAGATCGTATTCAGGTCAATAATAAATTGCTCAAGTAAGATTTACAAAAATTTAATTATATTTGTATTTATATAAATACGAATTCTTCTAATTTTTAAATATAAAGGGTTAAAGTGCATTCACAGGAATCCAATTAGTAATCACGAACTAAAATCGCAAATAGTTAATTACAATTACAACAAAAACGTTAATTTTGTCGCTGAATTATTATGTGTAATTTTTATTTGTAATTACTAATTGGTTAACTGTGAATACACCTTAACTGTAAATTGCTATTTTGTATTTATAAATTTAAATTTAAATTAGTCTGGATTTAAATGCAACTGGCCGTGCCGAAGGCCTCCTGACGTTTGACATTACCCATTTGAAAATGTCTTTAGTTGGACTCAAATTTGAGTTTGAGTTTAAACATCCAGAAATAACAGCTGAAGGCCTATACGGCATTTTGGTCGAATCACCATTAATTAAACAAAAAATCTTTGGAAACGGCGATATTAAGTAAGACTTATTCCAACGTCGTTACATTTTCGTTAATAATAATTATTTTATTTTAGTGTCAAAGCGACAGATTTAGTGATTTCTGGTAATGGCAAATTGGGTACCAAAATGGTACATGGCAAACTACACGTTATTGTTGACCATATTGTAGTTGATGTGAAATTAGGTCAATTTGATGTAAGTATTTAAAAAATTATACACTTATTTTGTCTTTGAACTATTAATTTTACTTTCTTAATACGTTATTTATAAAATTCCTATTAGAAAACAATTAAAAAATAATAATTTTAACTATTATTTCAATTATAAACGTTCTACATATATATACACATATATACAATGATTTAAATATCCCGAAATTGGAATAAAATTCCAACCGGAAACGCTAATCTGCATATCTTAAAAACGGCACGAGTTAGAAAAAACAAGAGCTTATAAAAGTTATAGCTATTAAAAATTAAAACAACTTTTATTTGAAAGTTTTTCTATAAAAATGTACCATTCAATAAATAATCGCCTAATTACATCGTATCCCTAGTTACTTATAAATATAGCTTCATGGTAATCGTAGAATAATATTTAAAACACATTAAAAATATATTAAATATATAGTAAAAGCTTAAGAAAGTCGAGTGAAGGCCACGCCAGTTAGTAATGGTAGAATAAATTTAAAACACAATAAAACAACATTAAATATATAGTAAAAGTATAGGCAAGTCGAGTGAAGGCCACACCAGTTGTGTTTTATTTTATTTCGTAGGGAAAAAACAAGGTGTAAATTTAAAATCATTTTTTTACGCAATTTAAAGTCAATTTATAAATTAACTTCCGTAAATGCATGTAAATTGTTCTATATTTATAATTACTAATTACTATTTTATAATTAAATTACACTAAAAACCATGTAATTTTACTGAATTACAGTGAAATTACTATAAAAATCATTTAGTTTATCGTAATTTATAAAAATTACTAGTAACTTGTAGGTTAGATGCATCTGCTATATTACGCGGCAAAGACATATAACTTTGCTCCCTAAATGAAATGTATCAGATACATGTACATGTAAAAACCGTGTAGAATACAAATATCATATCTAAATACCGTAAAAATAACATTTCCGCCCCAATCCCACCAATATATAGCAAATTAATAACATTTTTCTGCAAAAAATTCATCCCCTAACCCAATTTTATAATGTCAAGAACTTACCGCCGCATGTTTCCATCGATTCTTTCAGCTCAAAATCACTGGATTATTTGACGATGAGGATGTCAGCAAATTTATTAGTGAAGGATTAAGTTTAGCACTCCCGAAAATCTTACAAGATATCAAAGCCGACATCAACGAAGCACTCAAAGAAGTTGTAAAACTCGTCAACGAATGGCTCATAAAAAATGGCGGGCTCATCCCTCGCGGTGAACTGGTACAACGTTGGATTCATTGCGGCGATGAATAAAAACTATTTCATATTTAATACAGTGTATAAAATGTATAAATTAAATATTTATTTTCTATTTTATTCGTTTTAACCCAATTATAACGTGGTTTTATTTAAAAATTTGTAGAAATTATAACAATTGTGGAATGTAGGCAATATCATTTCTGATATGTGTTGCAAGTTGCCAACTTACAGACAATTATATTTGTGTTTTTCATGTATATTATTTATGGGAATTTTATTAATGGAACCGCAATATATCCTTGACTTTTTATTGTTTTATTCAATTTCTAATTAAAAATGACAAATCAAACATAAAACAAAGACATTGCTATATGTTTAATTACTGCTTTTAAAGGAAAAAATGTTATACATGCTTAAATTACTAATTTTATTGTTGGCAGAAGTGAAACAGCATTTTTTTTTTTGTCTCGGACATAATTGTTCTATTTATTATATATTTTTATTGCTTTAAATATATTTATAGCTTATTTTGTTGATCATTTTTGAATATATTTGAATAAATCAATCGGGATATTTGGTTTATACAAATTAAATACGGGTAATCATGTTCTTGGAACAGAATTACGATAATTCGTATATATATATATATATATATATATATATATATATATATATATATATATATATATATATATATATAATTTTTTTAATTTATTGGAAAATCTATGAATGATTAAGCCTATTAATCGCTTTAACAGTTCTTCAAAACTCAGTTATTGCAGAATAACTATGAAAATTGTCAATATAGGGAATTTTCCGGTACTACATCGGGTGTGTACGGTTACCCGAGCGACAGGTGTGCCCGCCGAAGTGAACCGTGTTCCAACTCCGACAAATCATTCTGCGTTTGCACGTTGAGTAACAAGTACGTGTAACTGTGCTACATGTATAAAATATAACACGCTAACTTTATCCAACGTGTTTGTATTTTACCTTATAAAATAATAATAAATAGTGACAATTCGGGCATATTCACGCAGAATATACTCGGATCCGGTGTTTCTTTTGCAATCAGTTTTATTATTAAACATAATGGGAATCCCATTTTATTTCATGTGTGATTTTCAAACGTAAATCACGCAAAAAAATATTTGTATCTTGGACATTTGTGATTAAGTTTTGATAGAGTTAAGATGAAGCGTGCGTTTTGTTGTGTTTTGGTTTGGTTGTGCGTGGTGAATGGAGTGTTTGGAATTATTGACTATTGTGCCCAAAATACGTATATGACAAACAGTAGTTGGTTACAGTTGAATAAGGAGGCGAGTTCGTATGAATATGCGATTGTGAGCCATTTCAAGGGGTTGCATTGCTGCGCCAAGGGATACCGAAGCATCGAGTGGTGAGTTTTGCACAGTTTCGCCTTTGAAAATTACGTTTGCCTAGTTGATATTTTTTATGGTAATGAATTTAAAACGCAATAAAGTATATTTTGTTTTTTTGTTTCAATCGATTTCTTTATTTGTTTGACATCAAATAATAAGTTCTCGGAACAAAACACTACGGAATATTGATTGTAATTTTAATATTTTCACTTATAATTATTTTGCTAGAAAAATATTGCCGGTGTTTTCTAGGAAATTGTCATTATAACCTTGTTGGTTCTTGTTCGACATCGGCATTATTACACTTTTTGTGAATCCGTGCAATTTTAAATTACATTTGTACATATTTTTCTGATTATACGTTAGGGGGAAACAACGTTTACTTACGGAATACAACATTATGATGTTCTGGTTGAGAGTTTAGAAAGTTTCGTGTCGTCTTTCGTAGAATTACCAAATATTTGCAATACAATTTTATAAGTTCTGCGAAATATTTACGGACAAAAGTATTTATTTGTGAAAAGAATTCTGGAAATTTGTCGAACGGTAGTCAATAAGCAGTAAACTTTAGGTACTCATCTGTTCAAATAGGAATTAGATACTGACTTATTTTTCGGGTTGCAATACGTTTAGAGACAAGTTTTGTACTGTTAGCGCGGTAGCATGGATTTTGTTAATTAATGGCTTTTTTATGCAAATTAGGCAATATTCACTAACGAAATATAAAATCTCGGAAGTTATAAGTTAACAATACAAGTTTTTAAAATATGAACTTACCTATTTTAATGTAAATTTATTTTATATACAATTATTTAGTTTAGTTTATAAATAATAACATTGATATTATATATTGTTTAATTTAATATTATTATAAATACTTTGCTACTCCCATTTTAGGGGAAAAACATCGGATATTGCGTATAAAAAAATAGTTTATACAATTTTAATTTATGATTAGTCAACAATAAATTATTCTTAGATCAATACGAGTTACAAAATATTTAAATAATTTATTTGTACATTATCGTAAACTCGTAACCACCATGTGCCCATATCATAAACACAATACAGTCCATATATTACTGTTATTATAATAACAATGTACATATTAATAATATAAATACTCAGACTCCCATTGTCTATGTATCTAGTTTTCTATCCGGAACGCTATATACAAAATTTGCACACTATACTAAGTAAATTTGTGGGTACAATGTGTCCATATCATATACAGAATACAATCCTCACCGATATTATTTTAATAATACACCTAGTTGTGTATGTTTATGTATCTAGCTTTCTATCAGGAACGCTATATACACAATATGCGCCCTATACTAAGTAAACTTGTGGGTACCATGTGTCCATATCATATACAGAATATAATCCTCACCGATATTATATAATAATACATCTAGATGCATATGTTTCTGTATCTAGTTTTCTGTCCGGAACGCTATATATAAAATTTGCGCCCCATACTAAGTGAACTTGTGGGTGCCATGTGTCCATATCATATACAGAATGTAATCCTCACCGTTGTTATTATAATAATATACCTAGATGCGTTTATGTATCTAGCTTTCTATCCGGAACTTTATATACACCATTTTTGCCCCATATTAAGTGGAATGTGTCCATATCATATACGGAATACAATCGTCACCGATATTTTTATAATACACATAGATGCATTTGTCTATGTATCTAGTTTTCTATCCGGAACGCTATATACATAATTTTCGCCTCATACTCGTGAGTACAATGTGTCCATATCATATACGGAATACAATCCTCTCCCATAATATTATAATAATACATCTAGATGCATATGTTTATGTATCTGGCTTTCTATCCGGAACGCTATGCGTATTTTTGCGTATTAATACAAATTTTTAAATAAATGAAATACATTTATATGTTTATTAAAAAAATAGAAGAAAATTCGCCACCCGTTATATTATTCAATTAGACGATGTATCGGTGAGTGAATTGTATATGATATGGGCACGTTGTGTCCAAGGGTTAACCTCTTTAAATAATTATTTAATTTTTTTTAAATTTCGATTTACGAAGAATAAACAAATTTGTAAATTTATTAACTATAAATACAATTTAAATAAAACGTTTTGGTTACATACACACATACATTTAAGTGTTTATACATATAATATAAATGGATTCCAATAAAACGAAGTGAAAATCAGTTTGAAAAGGAAACATAGGTATACTATTAGTAAGTTGCAGATTTGGACATGGCGTCTGTTTTTTGTTAGCCATTTCGGTAGTTTTTCTTTCATTCTTTGTTTTTGTCAGTTCGTCTTTTGTTTGTTTGGTCGGCGGGCCACACGCGAATTTTATTCATCAGTTCCCGCAGACAAGTATGTTAAAACAACCATCACAATTGTTCTGCTTTCGCTCAATACTTCATTTCGTTTGTGTTTCTGTACACAAAACAAAAAAATACTTAGTTATCTTTTGTTTCATTGTAAATGTATAACACGCTTCAACAAGTGAACAACTATGAAATGAAATGGCAATTTTACTTATGTAAATCGTGTATGGTTTATAGCTTTTGCGTTAAATATTTAATGACAACGTCTTTTTCCTGTGTATATTCAGTGGCATTGTACATTAGCGAGACGAAAACACAAATTACATTCTGTACTGTTCTTAGAGAGAGAAAAATAAAAAAGGGGATATAAAGAATGATCAAAAATAGTTAATCGCAATTCCTTTAAAATGTCGAATTAAATTTGTTCTTGTTTGGGGCTCTAGTAACGCATATTCACTATTAAAATAATATATATTTTCGCGTAAATTTTTATTATTTAATTTTAAAAAACAAAGCGTTGCCAACTATGAATAATAAAAATGGGCATTTCTTGAGATGATAGCTTATCATAGGTAATAAATAATGTATAGTTGTGCGTGGATATGTGAAGGCATGTCCACCATTCAATCATATCCCCTTCCCTCCCACTTGACCATTATTTCTTTTGTGTTTTGTCTGCAATGTATTGTTTTGTTGCCATATGCACATTGTGTTTCACCGGAAAAAAAAAATGGTTCACATTCAAGTTATCAGAAAACCACAACCAACAAATTCTATGAAACCAAACAACCGCGCCAGTTGTTTAGAAAACTACAGTTTTATTAAAATATTATATAATAAAGATAAATTGTATCTATAGCATTTGGGTATTAATTCCTTTGGGGAATGAATGAGAACATGACGGAAACAACGTAAAAAACTGGAAGCGTGCTCCGTTCAAAAAAACATTGTCGAACAAGAAACCGGCAAAGACATCAGCTTTAGTACCTGAGCTGCGCTAGACTGAATATACGGGTCTAAGATCGACCTCGAGATCAACCGTGGGACCCGCCAACCACACGGTTTTGGGTCACTAACACACACGTTCTAACATGTTCGCAATCATGAGTTCCACACATTTGTACCCTCAATAAGCAGTGGAACTATTGTACTAATTTTTTTAGCTCGCCGTACGTAGTACCGAAGAGGCTAAAGCATTCGGTCGTGTGTCTGTAGCATTCTCGGATCAAAAAATTTCATTAAGAAAAAGTGTTCGTCTCGTCGCCCTGATTCCGAAAATGTATATAACTTATATACTTGGATGTTAGTCGTCGCTCGTAAGACCAAATTTGTGCCCTCTACTCCTCTGAAGGTACCGGAGCGATTCACTCCAAATTTGGTACACATATTATTTGGCATCCCATTTGAATCCGTTCGCAGTTTAAATCCAATCGCCCGTATACTTCCCGAGTTATAGGGCCCCAAAATTTGGACCCCCCCTTAATACTGCCCTTATAAAAATAATTGAAACACTTAAAAATTCTACTAAAAATTCTAAGATATTTTTTGTTTACACGATTTTTTCATTTTGTTAACCCAAAGCCCAAAAAAAATTATTAAATATTATAATTTTGAATTTCAAAATTTGTTTTTTTTTTTTTTTTTAATATAATCTTAAATTAAATGTAAGACTTTTTATATCTATAACATTTTTTCAATTAGTTAACCAAAAGGCCAAAATTATTAAAAACTGCTCGCATCGCATATATTACTTATAAGGCGAGCTGGACGCATAGGTGCGTTGTACCTAAGCTTGTTTTAAATTAATTTCATATTTATAATAAATATATCTGTGATCTGAGAAAATATGTAAGGGCTCAATAATTTCTCACGTGGTGATAGTAGTTGACACCGGCGCGCCCAGCGGTAATCTTGTCCACGCATCGTCTACCACACACACACACACACACAAGCCATGGCAGTCGCAGTACTGAGGTGCGCCGTGTGTTCAGAATATTAAAAAACGGCGATGTCTTCAGGTGCTTTGCACTTGCAGCAACACCCGCCACCATCACGCGCTATTATGTCTGCAGAAGGCGGCACTGAACGTGCCCACAAATAAATTATATTCAATCATTCACAACAATACACATCTATGAATATTATTCATATCTTCTAAGTGGCCGCAGCGTAACGTGTTCCTACCACCAATCTTCTATCTTCCCTAACATTCCCAATTTTAATCAAATTATGGATTCATTAGATTTTTATTTTGCTCAATTTAAATCAAATTTTAGTTTAATAAGATAAATACCGTATTAGATTTTCAATACAGTCGATTGGAAACACGTGTTTATTTACTTAAACTAAACATATCTTCAGTTCACTGTATATAGGTACTATTTAGTCGTTATTTAATCATTTACATACAAAGTACTGAAGAAGCTAATGCATTCCGTGTGTCTGTAGCATTCTCGGATCAAAAAATGTCGACGCCTTGAATCCAAAAATATATATATAACTTATATACTCGGTCGCACGTAAGACCAAATTTGTCCCTATACTGCTCTGAAGGTACCGAAGCGATTTGAACCAAATTTGCTACACATATTATTTAACACCCCATTTGAATCCGTACCCAGTTTAAATCCAATCGCCCGTATACTTCCCGAGTTATAGGGCCCCAAAATTTGAAATATGTGTTGTGGCAGCTTAGACAATAGAGTCCCTAACAAGTGAATGTCCAACAATATATTATAGAATTTTGTTATCAAATCTAAAATGTTGTTGATTTTATTCTTGTGATTTTTAGATGTAATAATAATAAGTTATTTGCAAACATTGTTTTGTAAATATTATAAACAAACAATAAGTAAGTATTAAATTCAATTGAGTCATATCATAAAAAATTCTTGTACTTATGAAATCACGTAGGACATGCGGTACATTCTAGGAATTATATCGGATTTCTTTTCTTTCGAACATAAATAATAATCTAGTCATAACATACAAAAATATGTATAATTTTTTTAAGTGAATTCTGTAACAAAATCATCTAATCAAAACATATAATATATTTGCAGACGACACACAAAATAAAATTCATATTGATTTTCAAAATGAGGTTATTAATGGGCATTGGGGTTAATTTATTACATAAAAATGCATGTATTCATGTTAAGTATACTTAAATACCAGAAAATATATTTAAAATTGCATAAATCACATAGAATACAGGTGTTATGTTACATATACATAAATACATTTGGAATTTGTGTTCGAGAATCCGTGAATAACGAAGTCACGCGATGTCAAAACAATAAAAACCATAACACAATGTACAGAAAAATAAACCTCATAAAAGTATTATTTATTTTGAAAAAATCGCTTTTAAAAATTGTTATTTTATATATACGTTTTCCTAGTTACATTAATTATTTTTTAATTAAAAACATAATAATGGATTATTATTAAAATGGATAAGAATGTCCAGTACAGGCCGCTCCAGTTTATTTAAAAAATCCTATTTACGTATACCGTTACTTTTAATTAAATTTCAATATAAACAATTACATAGGTATTTTTCGTAGGCTTAATAATGGCCACCAGGGGTGGACTAAAGTGTAATTATATACCTATATATGTTCTGGACTGCTATGCAAAATTTTAAAATTCACGTAGCACAGGTTCATCTTCTATATAATGTATAACAGCAACATATAATTAAAGAAATTTTTGGTCGGAATGGTCTGCCATCTGTAATCACTTCGAAGAAGTCAATTTCAAACGTCTTTCATTAAATTCAAACAGCAAAGTTTCTTTTTTTTTTTGTTTTTTTTGTGTATGTGGTTTTACTTTTTAGAATATTGCAATTATATTTTATTTTAAATTATTTTTTTGTATGGTTAGTCCCATTAGAACGCCTCATCGGCCATTTTTTCTTTCTTATACGTTATCTACATAAGAATTGGTAATGGAAATATCCGTTTTGAGGGTTCCTGTACCTATTTATACTACGCCTGTGTGTGTATATATATTTATGTGTGAAGCATAAAAATACAATGTGTAGAATTTAAGATTTATTGATCCCAGGAAAGAAAATCTATTTTTTAAACGAATATTTCAACCTGAAGTACTTGTTTATTCGTATAAATTTTTATATATCTCAAAAACGACACGAGTTACAGAAAAAGTTATTCTTACTAAAGTTAAAGGTATTATAATTTCCAATAACTTTTATTCTAAAAGTTATTTATAATAATGTACCATTTACTAATAAATCACCTTTGAAAATAGTTATTTCAAATTTGCTATTTTTTCAATATCTCAAATACGGCATGAGTTACAGAAAATGTTATCTTATAAAAGTTGAAGATTTTAAAATTGCCAACAACTTTTGTTGAAAAAGTTTTTTAATAAGTCGTACCATTTAATGATAAATCGCTTTTGAAAATAATTATTTTACAATTACGTTTCTATTGTTTCAAGGCCATTAGTAAAAATGTATTTAAAACACAATAAAATCAAATTATTTTATTATTATTTAATAGCTCTTGTAAATAGGTACCATTATTTCGTAAAAATGACTGCAATGACGTATATTCGTAATATGAAAATAATTATTAATAGATCTGATGTACGTATACAATAATGTTTAATTTTTTTATTTTACCTCTTAGCTAAAAATAATTATTCCGTAATTTCTTGCCATAATAAATTATAAAACATGTTTTATAGCCAATAAAAAATGACAGTATTATTATATTTCTGAATTACTCCATCTTAGTTTCACAGACATTTATATAGACTTTTAGAATATTAAGTAATTTGCATTAAAATTAAATTACAATTGATTTTGTAAAAACTTATTTATTTTAAATTTAGTTCAACTTTTTTTTTTTTTTCAATATGTTTAGAATCAGGAAGACGCTAAACGACGAGCTAAAAATATTTAAGTAATATTTGTCTTCGCGTTTTATTTAATTGATATTACACAACTGATTGATTGACACTCTGACGTAATTCGCACCTACAATGCTAAATCACTTATTTTATTCTGTTGTCAATAATTCCGGGAATCCCCTTATCAATACACGTATCGTTTTTGCTTGAAATTATGCTATATTTTGTTATTTTAAAATTTGTAATAGTTCAAATTTCTTGTAACGTCGTTTTTCTAATTTTGAAGTCGATTATCGTTTATTTAAAAAAAGAATCGATGTTACAAAGATGACAACAAAGTATTAAAAAAAGTAGAGGCGAGGCCACTCCAGGTTACTTGGTAAACAGTACACCGTATGACTAATTTACGGGTAATTATAATCGACATTTGAAATGTAATTGTCGCAATTTGACGTATTTCCTTGAATTGCCCATACGACGAGGTTCCAAGAACCTTATCGCATTTATGTTGTGTCAAATATACAATTTTTTTCTTTTTCAAACATCGCCAACCATTATTTTAACAAGCGGAAATATAATAATATAAATATGTGGTCAACAATTCTGTTTTTAAAACAAATTATAATTGTATCAATTGTTGTTTTGCATAAAACATTATTTGAATTCTATACACATGCAATTACTGTCAGATCGAATATAGATATTAATTCTTATCAATAACTAAATATCGTATATAATTCACGGAATATGTATATTGACATGTATCAGTACTTTTATCTACAAATTCCTGGAAGCCTTTGAATTATGTTTAATAATTAAGGACATATTGCGAAATGCATATTTAATTATTTGGGAATATTAAATTTAAGCATATATAGTAAATTTTAATTAGTATTTAAGTCGAGAACACCTTTTCATCATGGGCATCTTAAGTGTTTAGTTATTGCCTGCATTTTTTAATACAAAATGTGTTTTCCGCCAAGAGATCTTCAAACTATTATTTGGGGTCCATGTGACCTTCAAACTGTTAAAATATGGGGTCCATGTGACCTTCAAACTAATAAAATGTAGCGTCCGTGTGAAATGGAAATAATAAATACATATTTAGTGTGTTCAACCCCTTTTCAATTAACCAGCTGGCTTTTGTACCCTTACAATACCGATTAGAACAACATAATCTATTCCCCGGACTACGTTCGATAATTTTATATTCGTTGTTCGTTGAAATTACTATATAATACGAATTCAAAGAAAATCTATAATAATTTATCGTTTTCTACGAAGTGCTACCACACCAAAAACTTTCATATACGATTTCTTTATCGATATATACGTACTACTTACTCACCCCTCGCGCTATTTCGTAGAATATAACAATAAATACTAGTATTATTTACTTATATTCAAGGTACAGTATTAAGACCTCCTTCAAATGCCAACATAAATTACGAACAATACCCAATTTGACAGGTTTAAACTTGTGTGTTAAACTCAAGGGTGGGACCGATTTGGTTACGGCTTGTTCCAACAAGTCAGAAACTGAGTTGTTGCCTTTTTGAATTAGGGTGCGAATTAGGGTACTCACATTAATAATTATATAAAACGTAATAACTATTTTCAAACTCGATTTTTCAGTAAATAATACGTTTTTTAAAAGTACTGTTTCAACAAAAATTGCTTGAAATTGCCGATTTTTCGCAAATCGACTGTTTTCGCTGTGGAGCTCGTAATATTACCCCAATCAAGTTGAAGAAAATTGACAATATACACTAAATATAGGTTGTTTGACCCTCCAAATTTCAACTTTCTATCATTTATGGTTTGGTCGTAAATAAATCGCAAAGTTTGATAAATATTTCAAGTTAAAAAAATGCCGTGAAATGTGACCAAAAATTTTTTTCTTTACAATTAAGCTGAAAATATGTTTCTAGAGTATTTAAGTATCGGGGAATTCAAATCTGTTAACGGCGGCGCGATATGATGTACCGTTATATGAAAATTTGCATTTTATCAACTTCAAATCGCGCTAACTCTAATTCTATCAGTTTTACATCAATTTAATCAGCATTTTTGGAATCAGCGTACTCAAATTAATCTAAATATATGTTAAACTCGAAAAATTTTATGCGATTTTTTGGGCGAAAAAATGGCAAGGGGTACCCCTTGCCGTTTTTGCGAAAATCGGCCATTTTCACTGTTTTTACACTGATTTTCCGGTAGAGCTCGTAATATTTTTTCAATCAAGTTGAAAAAATTTCACAATATAGACCAAGTATAGTCTGTTTGACCTTCCAAATTTCAACTTTCTATCTTTAATAGTTTGGTCGGAAAAAATTCGCAAAGTTTGATAAAAATTTTCAAGCAGAAAAATTTTGTGAAATGAGTCAAAAAAATAATTGTTTTCAATTAAGCTGAAAGTATGTTTCTAGAGTAATTAAGTATCGGGGAACTCAAATTTGTTAACGGCGGCGCGATACGATGTACCGTTTTCGAGTTATATGGAAATTTGCATTTTATCAACTTCAAATCGCGCTAATTCAAATTCTATCAGTTTTTCATCGTCGTTTTTTCAGTAAATGGTACGTTTTCTTAAAAAACTATTTCGACAAAAGTTGTTGGAAATTTTCATATCTTCAATTTGTACAAGAATAACTTTTTATCTAACTAATGCCGTTTCTGAGATATTAAAAAAAGCAAAGCGATTTCAGATGTAAATTTAAAATAACTATTTTCAAAGTAGATTTTTCAGTAAATGGTACGCTTTTTTGAAACACTTTTTCAACAAAAGTCGTTGGAAATTTTAATATCTTCAATTTTTATAAGAGTAACATTTCTGTAACTCAAGCCGTTTCTGAGATATTTATATATAATAAGGGTTATAATGCGCAAATATGATTTAAGTTGTTTGCGTACGTCAACAAAGTGTAGATAAAATGCGACATAAAGTATATCCGGTGCTATAATTCGGAGTACCGGGTTCGATTCGTTGCACACGCGTTTTCCAGGTAACACAGTCACCGTGTGTATTTTATTTTTTCTATATAAGTGGGTACGGGTTGCGGCGCTTATAGCATTTAAGTTGGGTGTGGGACTTGGCGAGTGATATTCCCGGAAAAAGGTGGACATCAAACTGTGCGCCAAAATGGACCCTAACGAACTACTGACAGCCGACAAATGATTTATACTACTGTTGCTCTTAAGCCAACACTACAGCGCCACCAGATCGCACCCTCCGGATAACAGGGGCGGATTAGTAAAATTTTCACATTCGGTTAATAGTCATTACTTAAAAAAAAAAGAATTTTCGTTTATATTTTTATTTAAAAATTCAAACAGAATATTAACTGATTGTATAATTAATATGTTGAAGTTCTATTACAAATGATTTGGTCATAAAATTAACTATTATTACAATTAAAGCAACTGTAATTTTAAGATTAACATGTTAAAGACCGTCGCATTTGTGTGACATTTACATTAGGTTTAATCCACAACACACGGTGGTCGTAAACGAGTTAAAATTAATATCGTATTGTGTTGATTTCACGGTAATAAATTGCAGTAGATTTACGATAATAAGTGGTAGATTAGTGGCGCATAAAAGTTTAGTCTGTTATTATAGTCGAAAGGAAAATGTATTTTCTGAGTAAAAGTAGGCATTAATAACACTTATATTGTAGAAAGTGTTTTCGTCAATATACGTATTTAATATTTCATGCTCTGAAGTTAGTTTCAGACATGATACATACAAAATACAATTATATACGTCTGTAGCATTCTCGGATCAAAAAATAGCCAAATTTGGTCTTACGAGCGAGCGACGACTAACATCCAAGTATATAAATTTATTTATTAACTGTGTTTATATGTGATTTTAACTTAATATGAAATTAAAAGTAGTGTCAATGGGGTTAACTGTCAGAAATGTAACCATAATACGACAATTGCATTTAACCGAGTTTATCAACCACTCAACGTAAATTATTTTCTGCGAAATCGTGCAAATTGTAGAGCACCACTTAGGAAACAACTGAACCAGCCTTTACTTCCTGTTTACACACACACACACACACGAAGGAGGAAGTCTATTATGTGAATTACACTTGCTTTTTCTCATATCGCGATTTCAGTTCGTTTTTTTCTTATAATTTGTACAAGAGGCATATTTTTAATTAGCATGCGGTGTTAAAACGGGAACATAATAAGCAATTTATGCAAGAAAATGTTTGAAAACTACCGGATATTTACTTAAAAACACCGTAATCCACGTTGACTTACCTTTATGACGCGAATTTACATAAATTTACGTACTTTTTGTATTGTATGATTCATCATAGTTGAACACAGGTTTCAACAAGTATTACCTTTCTCTTTTCGGCTTCGAGGTTTTACCACTTTATTTGTTCTATCTCCAATATCTCTAGAACGGCTGCATTTATGCCAAAAATAGTTATGTACATAATGAAAGATATTTATATTTCGCACAAGTTTTGTTTGAAAAGTTTCATTAAATAATGTACTAGTTACGAGAAAACTGCTACGGAAAATCAAAATGGTCTTATTGTTTGTTCTATCTCCAATATCACTAAAGCGGTTACACTTATGGCAAAAATAGTTATGTACATAATGAAAGATATTTATATTTCGCACAACTTTTGTTTGAAAAGTTTCTTTAAATTATGTACCAGTTACGAGAAAACTTTTACGGAAAATCAAAATGGTCTTATTTTTCCAATATCATTAAAACGGCTGTACTTAGAGAATAATTTCTTTGTGTTCTTGAATAATTAAACAACGTATCGATCATCCAGGTACTATATATTTTCATGGCATCGACATTTTAGTGTACCGTTAGCAATTAAAGCAATGTGCTAAATTTAGAGTTCGCTGAATTAAAATACGACGTTACTAATTCAATGCACTTGGAATAATATGGCACAATTTCAACCGGCTTTTAAAACTTATCTATATAAACCGCGACTAACATTTTACGACAAAATCACATACTGAAATATAAATATACGATTTCCTTTGTAAAATGGAACAATATTTTGATAAAATCTAAAATATAATTAAAATTATATTCTTAGAAACATTAAATATATATATTCTCATATTTTGGCGATGGTTCAATATTTTGTCAGACTTCATTAGGGCGATAATACACAGTTTATATTACTTTTTATTATATAATAATATATAAAATGCCGGAAATACACGTTTTGACCGTCTCTGAATCGAACTGATTTTTGAGGGATTTGTTCTGGGCGTTTAAAATCCATACACGTGTCCAACTTTAATATTGGCTCAACACTAAATATACGAAATAAGTTTCTGCGTTGATGCAATAACAAATAAATTATTATTATATTTAACAATGAGAAAATATCACTAATTATCACTAAAATATAGTTGTGTCATAGTTAGAAATATATAAAGTGGGACACATCCATTTCCGTTCGACGAATTTTTGTTTTAAACAGTGAAAGCGGGAAATTTTGCAATAATGTTTTGTATTTGCTAAACAACAATTTGTAATTAATTCCAAAAATAACCATGCTGTCATCGGTTAACCAGTGGTTTCTCCCTAATAACCGGGTAACTAAGCAATTTTCTCTGAATTATTTTAACAATCGCCGTGAGTCGAAACCGCGATGTAAGAATTTAATAAAGGTATCAACCTCTATAGATTCCAATCTTTAGGCCGTATTCCCCCCATGTGTTTCTCTCTTTTTAGGGCCTCTGTCTAACCTATGTCCAATTTGGGACGACCTCCTATTATTCACGGTATTATTTATGGTGGCCGAAAACATAAAAGAATTTTTAAAACCATTCAGGTTTCGTCTGAGGTGTTTTTATATTTTTATTTTTGGGGAGGCATATGAATTGTCTAGGCTTAGAAATATTTCGGGGCACTTTTAGATTGTTAACTACGATAATTGTGTCTGGAATTTCAAAAGTACTCGCCGCGTTTTAAATTCACATATCTTTTGTTGACGAATGTGTGTGTCTGTAACATTGATTCTATAAAAATCTAGAGTGGCTAATATTTTAAGAATTATATTTATAGTAAACTAAACTAAATTTCATTTCTTTTTACGTTTGTGCGTATATACAATTTTTTTTTAATAAAAAAATAAATATGTATTAAAAATAAACTTTTCTTACCCAAACAAAAATATTTTCGCAATCAAATGACACCTTAAGGTTAAGATAAAAATTTAACTATGTGTAAATGACTTTTGTACGTCATAATAAATAACAGAAACAACCATTTTAATTTAAGTATAATTGTGTCGAAAAGTCAAGGAAATATATGTAATAAATGTCATTGTTTTATGCTAACAATAACCAACTTACATGTGTACTAAGCCCAGATTACACATGATAATAACACAATTGTTCCTAACTAGGAACAAAACTGTGAAAAATATTTATTATTCGTGCATATGATTTTTTCAAAGGCCATAATAATTAAAAATCGCTGCCCGCATCGCATTACTTATAAGGCGAGCTTGACGCACAGGTGCGTTGTACCTAAGCTTGGAAAGTAAAAATATGCAATAATATATTTGCAATTTTATTTAACGATACAAGCAAACGCATTTTTTAAATATTTTGTTATAGCTGGAATTACGGAATACATATTTTATTTTACTGTAATATTTAAAAAATGGTTTTTCATAATGAGTAGTATTTAAATTATTAGCTGGAATTTTTAAATTATTTGATGGATTCCAGGAAATAAATTTAAAATCCAATATTATATTTGCGTGATTGTAAAATAAATGTATATACTACATGCAACAAGTAAGCGAAAATTGGATGACGTCAAAATGTAGTTTTTACTTTTTTATGCGAATGTACGAAGTATTGCAATGAATAAAAAAACGGAAATACACGTTTTGACCTTCCGTGAATCGAACATATTGAATTGTATTGTTTCATATTTTTTCAAAAATCAGAATTATTAATCTATTTATTGCTTTTATTTGGTATTTGAATAGTTAATTCTTTGCGCATTAACCTTTCTTATAATTAATGCTTTAATTTTAATATTCATAGCTTTTACGTTTAAATAAATAACCAGTGGCACAGCATGTTTTAAAAGTGATAAATGGCTATATGTTAAAATACAAATAAGTCAGTTTTAGCGATTTTTACAATCGTTCGAGCCACTATAAAATAAGCCTGTGCCCACCACTGGTAGTAACTATAGAAACATAATTAAAATAAAGCGTTATATATATATATATATAATTTATTTTTTTGTAATCTATACGTATTAGCTATAAATATAATAATTTATACAATTCTACAACAATGTATTGAACGTGACGAATACTTTTACGGTGAGTCATTTAACCTCAGGTGTTCAACTTAATTATTTATACCATTTCCAATGTTAATATCAAACTGCGAACTACTTGAATATTTATAATATTTTTTTTTAAAAGCAGGTGCAAAGCAACAATAAAATATAAATAAATAAAATATTACAACAATAGAAATTAAATATAATTTAATTTATTCTTTTTAAATATATATATATAAAATCGTTTATACTTTCTTTTACGAAGTAATACGTAAAAATCTTTAAAATAGTCATTATGGCAAGTTCAAATGTGTTTTTCATTATTACAATAAATCATTTTTACTTTTTTCAAGTAAAAAGCAATAAATTTAATACACAAAATTAGAAAAATTAACTCGGGGTTCCCTATATCTAATTTATACGAGTATTATCGAATATATAAATAATTTTTGAACAGTTTTAGTACCATATAATCATATTTAATACTTGTCAAAAACGTTAAAAAAATCCATTAAATTTAATAATCGTTTACACACTGTTAATAGCTTGTTCTTGGATTTTCAATGACTAATAAGTAACAAATTTTGGGAACGTCAGGGGAGTATTCGCGTAATTTAAACAGACAGAGTTTTCGTCCTTAGGTGCTAAATATGGTCTTTGAAGATTTTACAAAATAACGTGTTGGTAATTTGATGTACGCTCTATTTGAGTGTAATTACATCTGTAATAGTTGCATTTGCGCACTGCATAATGCTTGGAGTACATATACATCAAACAATTTGTCGCTGGATTAGAGTGCAATAGAAACACAGCGCGCAATGTAGCGCCATCTCTTTTCCATGCACCATGCACACGTGAAATTAGGTTAGGTTCCGAGAATCTACGTTGTTTCGCATCTAGATATATTCCAGGAACTGCATATCTCCTCCAAACACCACGTCACACATTAAACCATTTCACGAATTCACTAAATTTCTATTTCTCTTTATTATGCCATTTCGTAGTAATGCCACTGGAGTTGCCTTCACTCGACTTTCCTGCCCTTTAATTATATGATTAAAGCTCACCATACGAAGTACTGACAAAGCTAAAGCATACGGTCGTGTGTCTGTAGCATTCTCGGATCAAAAAAAATCCCAAAAAGTGTTTGTCTTGTCGCCCTGAATCCAAAAATATAACTTATATACTTGGATGTTAGTCGTCGCTCGCTCGACCAAATTTGTGCCTTCTACTCCTCTGAAGGTACCGGACCGATTCACACCAAATTTGCTACACATATTATTTAACACCCCATTTGAATCCACTCAAAGTTTAAATCAAATCGCCCGTATACTTCCCGAGTTATAGGGCCCCAAACTTTGGAGCACCCCTTAATACTGCCCTAATAAAAATAATTAAAACACTCAAAAATTCTACTAAAAAGTCTAAGATATTTTATATCTACAAGATTTCTTCATATTGTTAACCCAAAGGCCATAAAAAACTAATTAAATATCATCTTGAATTTTAAAATATGTACTTATTTTATTTATAACAATATTTTCAAATTGTTAACCAAAAGGCAATAATAATTGAATACTGCTGTTTTCATTGCATTATTTTTATATATAATTATTAATACATTGATTTTAAAATTAATTTAAAATAAAATAATGCATTATTATAAATACAGATAATGAAAACAAAATAATAGTGGGTGTATATATTGTAAAACTTTTTATTGTCACTGGTTTAATCCATTTTGTTATATTTAATCCATTAGTTAATGGGAAAACCCTAATTACAGGTGCATTTTATATATATATATATATATATATATATATATATATATATATATATATATATATATATATATATATGTATATATAGCATGATATCTGTACATAATTCGATTCTGGAAAATCACAAATTTCACTGCGGAAATTCATAACCACTAGGGTATAAAGCTATTGTTAATTTAATTACATTTTGATAACTGATTGGCATTATCGATAATTTATACTCTAATACAACAGTAATCACAAATCCTGTTTGGTTAGTTCAGACGTAATTATACGTTTCCATTGACAAATTTTTAGACCACCCAAATTCGTCTTTAAAGCCTATCAAATTATGTCGCGTCGAAAAAATTCATTAATTAATTTATATAAAAGGCTAAAGTCAGTTTCTGTCCTTATATATATATATATATATATATATATATATATATATATATATATATATATATATATATATATATATATATATATATATATAAGCATTGGTGCTGAGAGTGTTACAGACACACGGGCGACCACTAAAGCTCTGTACGAGCTAAAACGGAAGTGTGTCTACGCAGGTGTGATATGCTGGCAAGGATGTTAAAATACTTTATGACCCGACCCGACTACCCACAGTGGGTAGCAACAATACAATGGGTATGCGGGTATACACGTCCATTCTCATAACTATGCATAAACGTCAGCTTAACTAATATAACTATTCCATTCTCTGAAAACTTTTATACTATTCTTATTGCCGAAGATGATTGTTATTTCGAATGATTTTTGTTCGAGGAAATTTATTTAAACGCGTATCATAAAATAGTTATAGATTTCTGTAAAAGGATCTAGTCTGTATTTAACTATTGAATATATATTTATCAGAAGAACAAATTTCTGGTGTTTGCAGTTGTGCTGTTGTCGTTTGTTTAGTATTGTAAACCTGTCTTAGAAACATAAGTGTATCCAGTCACTGGGGACATTGTCAACTTTGTCCACAAGTGACGGCGAAGACAAAAGAACAAGAAAAAGATCTCACGGTTCTTCTTTTTATAAGGTCTTGCAAGATGGACAAGGATAGCATATATGTATGTCGTTTTGCGAACAATTAACTTGTGCTACAGACATCACTGGCTAAACGCGTTTTCGTTACATGACTTGCTTCGCGTAACAAGCCAACTTCAATCATTATTTTTTTACCCTACCCTTTACCAAAAAAATAAGCTATTCAAATCGATTGGGGGGCTTCAAATTTTGGTGCCCACGATTCAATTTAAATTCTGATTCTTGAATCAATCGATAAACTTTTCAGAAGTAAAGAGACGTGGTTAGAACCTGTGATATGTAGAAGCGGAAATAGCACCTACGACTTCCTGTTCAGGTGATGAACTCGTGTGTGTAACATTAACTAAACAAAATTGATATTTATTGTCTATGCGTGGGACAATAAAAATAATTCTGACGTAAATATAAATATAATTTTAATTTTTGAAACCATTTAATAATTATTAATGTTTGTAACCTGAACAGCATTTAGTATTTTCGTTACTAAAAAACAAAAATATATCACTTTAAACAATTATAGTTAAAAATGTGTTTAACTATTAAATAAACAATAATACGTAACATTTTCTAAGAATGCAATTGAAATAGTCAACAAATATGTACAATTTAAAGACAATTCCTTTTTGTTTTTCTTAAAATAAATAATATTGTGTTTTTCTGACAGTAATTCTGGTTTTGTTAAATGTAAAAACTACTTAAGTATACACGGTTGAGTACAGAAACGAATCAACAAGGGAAAAAATTGCAGTTAGCTTTCTTTTATGTTTGTCAGCTAATTAAACACACAAGACTTGAAACAAAGGATTGTAAGTTTCTCTTTTGTCAAATTTATGATTTAAGCAGAACCTAGATTAAATTACGACGATGGAAAAGTCGTTTTTAATTTTTTTATGCAAGATTAAAAAATTCTAAAGGCTCTTGTGTTCTGAATGTGTATGTTAGGACATTCACTTTTTTAAATTCAACCTTACTCGGCACACTGGGGTGTAGGTGACCCCAAGCGGACTGCCAAAAACAGGCTAAAGGTCCTACGCGCCTGAGGCTATAGTTGGGACCCTCGAAATGGCGCATTAGGCCCACTTCCTCTACATTTAGGTACTTAAAAGTTATGAAATATGGGCGTGGGGTGCATATAACCCCAGTGTGTCGATCAAGGGTTAAGTCAGTTAAAGAACGTATATTAATAAAAGCCTGGGGTCAACCCGCGGCCAACAAATTATAAATGTAAATTGAAAATATTTTTTTGTATTCATAACAATTTTTCACACTGAATATAAAATTAATTCATTTACATAATTTTCCAAGTGGAACTGCACACACATTTACGCGGAAAAATTTGTATAAAATAATTCATGAGAAGCAAATATAGAAAAACTTTTGTACAGTTAAATATTAGAATTTTGATAGCGTAGTTCATTAATAAATTCGTAGATTTTGTGCTATAAATAATTTTGTATATATATATATATAATGACAAAGATAAAATTCCGAAAGTATCCGGTATTATTGAAATCATTTGTAATGATTATTTGATTACCGGTAAAATAATGATGCAATAAAAACAATAGACTGTTTTTGTGTACACCGAAATTTGTACTAAAAACATGTTTTGACGCTGTTATCTGCACACAAACGCCTTAAGAATAAACAATTAAGGTTTGGTAAACGTCTTAAAACTAATTTAATTATATACTTGAAATGTATAACAGACATACTTATATATAAATAAACTGTATTTTAAGACGTTTTAAATTGTCTTCAGTTAATAAGCCAATTATTTATAACTGGGTCAACCCGTGGGTATCATATGCCCATATCATATACAGTATACAACCCTCTGTGTATTTATCTAGCTTTCTATCAGTAACGCTATGCAAACCAGACAATAAAATGTACACAGACGTATACGATTTATGAAATATAATCCCATAAAATGGCAAAAGTGGCTGTAATAATAAATAATCCCCTGTATAAACTGTGTTACAGCTAATTGTTATTACATATGGTTATATAGGAGACCATATGTGGCCATAATTTAATTACGCGTACAATTCAACTGTAAATCAATCGAAAGACTTTCAGTAATGTAAAATGGCTGCCGCCCTATCATACGAATGATATAAATGCGCTAGCTGCAATTATATGGCAATATTGTTGCAAGAAACCGGGCAACTTTTTCAACCGATTTCTCACGAACTCTCTTTCTCCGACTCTGTGTTCAGTGCGCACTGCACTGCACTGCACTGCACAGTGTTTTCTACAACCTGACAATTTACTGTTACACTATTACAGTTCAAAATATTGTTCTTTTTCTTCTCATAAATACATTATTCGGATTAAAACCACATTATTATGCGAATGTTCATAAGGAAGTAATGTAACCGTGGAAATGATCAAAATCGCCATTTTTATGGAAACGAGAATTGTATACAATATCCATTTTATACGCATTATACACATTTTCATGTTTAAATTGAGCGAATTTAAAATAAATATGTTTTTTATCTCGCCGAAGTACCGTAGAAGGTAAAGCAATCGGTCGTGTGTCTGTAGTTATAGGGCCTCAACATTTTGAGCCCACCTTAATACTGCCCTAATTAAAACAATTAAAACATCAAAAAATTCTATTAATAATTCTAAGATATTTTATATCTACAAGATTTCTTCATATTGTTAACCTAAAGGCCATAAAAAATTTAATTAAATATTATAATTTTAATTTTAAAATATGCACTAATTACCAAAAGGGCATTATAATTAAAAACCGTTGCTTGCATCGCATATTTTACTCATAAAGCGAGCTGCGTTGTACGAATCCTTTTTTTTTTTATATTTACTGAAAAATCGTGTTTTAAATAATTAAACGTACGGTAAAGTAGAGTGCCGGCCACCCCAGTTTATTGTTAAATGTATTTTAACATGTGAGAAATTTCGGGAAATCGCGTGCCAAAATGTATTCTATACTTTATTACTATTATAGGTTCATTGTTCCAATTTAATTTTTACACGCAAATTTAAGGTTATCATAAATTATCTTGCAAAATACTAATAATAAGTTTGTTGTTGCGAAATATTTACAAGAATATCCTGTTATATAAATTATTAAATTAGCAAAACATGCATATTTCAAAATGGTTAAATCGATTTTTAAAGACATGAATCTATAAATAAATATTGTTTATTCAAATATTAATGTACACAATTAGTACAGAATGAAATTTTTATCTGATAAATAAATTAATTATAAATTCGAATCGCCTAAAGCAATTTAGTGTAATTTTCGTGTTATTTTTATTATTATAAATACGGGGTAATGAAAAGGCAAAAAAGGCGAGTGTGGACTACTTCAGTTTTTTTTTAAATCAATGTATATAGTTATATCTTTATTGTTTGTTGAAAACTGGGGGCGCGAATCGATTTTGTGGTGATTCACGTGGAGAAACTTACTTTGCCATTGTGGTTGTGCTCGTAGGTAGAGTAACTGTACCCGGAGAAACTTCCGAGACCCCAGGCACCTTTTATTTTTGATTTTAATGTTTAAGTGTATTTTTTATTTATGATTATTTAAACAAAGAACAGTTAAATCTAACATTTATCTGTGACAAACACCTGATTAGTAATTAATAATAAGAAATATACTTTGTTAGGTGTGAGAACAAATACACTATGCAGTTAGCAGGGTCGTTAACACACTAATATTTATTTTGTCCTTTAGATGTCCAACTAAAAAAAAAACGAAAAATGCGACATTGTCTTACATTTTATATATGTTTACCTTTTCGAAACCAAACCATAGATCTTATATGCACTGGTTGAGTGGTTACTGTGTATAATATGCATAATTTTAAGAGATAGCGATCTTTAAGAGGTCTATGGTCGACTTGTTTGCACACAGATAATAACACTACATAAACAGGTCGGTGTGTGTATTGTGCCGGTCGCATGTGTGTGTGTGTCTGTTAGTTTCTCATCACGCGGGACGAACTTGTTCCACTGTGTTTGAACTGTGAACAAAACAAATTCAAATTCAACACTATTGACGTTCGACAACTCAAACTATCAGACACGCAGTCTGGTATTTAAGGCTCTACACTTGCTGAAATATTCATGCGATAATAAGGGCTCCCAATATTCCATTTTACTTCCGTTACTATCAATATTTATACATTTTAAGTAACATTCTACAAGAGGCCGTATCTGTTATTTTAAATTATTCATATTTTAAGCTGTTATTACAAATTGCATTGTTTCGCATCACATATATTACTTATAAGGCGAGCTGGACGCATAGGTGCATTGCACCTAAGCTTGTTTTCATACGTCGCCGTGTAGATTACTTCCATTCGAGTAAAAATCCCTAATTTGGATAAAATGAGGAATGCATTCGGAATATTAAAACAATTTAACTTATTTTTGAAAGAATATTGATTTTAATGTTTGTCAAATATACTGAAGAGATGTAATGTATTTCAGAAGAACTGCATCTTGTAATATGTAACCAGATAGCATGTACATTTAACACGCAATGTTGAATGAACAATTAACTGAATGTTTACTTGTCGATAAATGCTTGTTGGTTGAAACCTACGCATTCATATCTCTCTCAATGCTTCATATATAATGGATTTTACATTTTTACACTTAACAAGACTCACTTCCATGCAAAAACAAATTTGTAAAATCTACATTTACAATAATGAATCCGTACAACAAACACAAAAAGACGTAGAAGAGCACAAAAAAATAATTAAAATATAGTAAAGCCAGTGTACAAAAAGTAAATTAACGGAGGCAAAAAAAGTCGATTGCTTTGTCGGCGACCAAATTTACGTGGGCCCAGCCACCGCGCAATACAATAGCCTTTTCCTAGAAATTCCATTTCATTCATGGTTGCACTTTACACCTCATCCTCCTCTATTTTAATATCCCCTTAAAACATTTTTATAGATCGACGTACTTGCGTATCGTGGATGCGACAATTTAATTAAAATTAAATCTCTGAAGCATTAAATCATTGTTTTTCTAAATCTACATTTACAATAATGAATCCGTACAACAAACACAAAAAGACGTAGAAGAGCACAAAAAACTAATTAAAATATAGTAAAGCCAGTGTACAAAAAGTAAATTAACAGAGGCAAAAAAAGTCGATTGCTTTGTCGGCGACCAAATTTACGTGGGCCCAGCCAACGCGCAATACAATAGCCTTTTCCTAGAAATTCCATTTCATTCATGGTTGCACTTTACACCTCATCCTCCTCTATTTTAATATCCCCTTAAAACATTTTTATAGATCGACGTACTTGCGTATCGTGGATGCGACAATTTAATTAAAATTAAATCTCTGAAGCATTAAATCATTGTTTTTCTAAATCTACATTTACAATAATGAATCCGTACAACAAACACAAAAAGACGTAGAAGAGCACAAAAAACTAATTAAAATATAGTAAAGCCAGTGTACAAAAAGTAAATTAACAGAGGCAAAAAAAGTCGATTGCTTTGTCGGCGACCAAATTTACGTGGGCCCAGCCAACGCGCAATACAATAGCCTTTTCCTAGAAATTCCATTTCATTCATGGTTGCACTTTACACCTCATCCTCCTCTATTTTAATATCCCCTTAAAACATTTTTATAGATCGACGTACTTGCGTATCGTGGATGCGACAATTTAATTAAAATTAAATCTCTGAAGCATTAAATCATTGTTTTTCTAAATCTACATTTACAATAATGAATCCGTACAACAAACACAAAAAGACGTAGAAGAGCACAAAAAACTAATTAAAATATAGTAAAGCCAGTGTACAAAAAGTAAATTAACAGAGGCAAAAAAAGTCGATTGCTTTGTCGGCGACCAAATTTACGTGGGCCCAGCCAACGCGCAATACAATAGCCTTTTCCTAGAAATTCCATTTCATTCATGGTTGCACTTTACACCTCATCCTCCTCTATTTTAATATCCCCTTAAAACATTTTTATAGATCGACGTACTTGCGTATCGTGGATGCGACAATTTAATTAAAATTAAATCTCTGAAGCATTAAATCATTGTTTTTCTAAATCTACATTTACAATAATGAATCCGTACAACAAACACAAAAAGACGTAGAAGAGCACAAAAAACTAATTAAAATATAGTAAAGCCAGTGTACAAAAAGTAAATTAACAGAGGCAAAAAAAGTCGATTGCTTTGTCGGCGACCAAATTTACGTGGGCCCAGCCAACGCGCAATACAATAGCCTTTTCCTAGAAATTCCATTTCATTCATGGTTGCACTTTACACCTCATCCTCCTCTATTTTAATATCCCCTTAAAACATTTTTATAGATCGACGTACTTGCGTATCGTGGATGCGACAATTTAATTAAAATTAAATCTCTGAAGCATTAAATCATTGTTTTTCATAATAAGCACACAAAATAGTATTACGTTTTTAGCTCGCCGTACAAAGTACCAATCGGTCGTGTGTCTGTAGCATTATCGAATTAAAAAAAATCCTTAACAAAAGTGTTTGTCTCGTCGCGTCGCCCAGAATCCAAAAATATATACTCGTCGCTCGTAAGACCAAATTTGTGCTTTCTACTCCTCTGAAGGTACCGGAGCGATTCACACCAAATTTGCTACACATATTTATTAACACCCCATTTGAATCCACTCACAGTTTAAATTCAATCGCTTGTATACTTTCCGAGTTATAGGGCCCTACAATTTAAAACCCCCCTTAATACTGCTCATATAAAAATAATTAAAACCCCTAAAAATTCTACTATTAATTCTAAGATATTTTATATCTACAAGATTTTTTCATATTGTTAACCCAAAGCCCGAAAAAAATTATGAAATTATTTACTTAATTATTATTTTTAATTACAAAAAATTGTAAGAATTTTTATATCTATAATAATGTTATTAATTGTTAACCAAAAGGCCATAATAATTAAAAACCACCCATAAGGCGAGCTGGACGCATCGGTGCGTTGTACCGAATCTTGTTTATATTGTAAACTTAACGGCTATAGAAAAAAATTATTACTTTGAAATTAATGTAGGTATTGTTGCAATCAATGTCATAATTGTCTTTTATCGCGTATATAGAATTCAATAAGACGTATTTATGCTATAAAATCTCGCCGAATCAAATTGTTTCTATGTTTATACATCGAGATAAATATTAATTGGTGATAAATATTTACTTTTAATATTTTTATATTAGAAAAGAGGACATACGACTATTTAAAGTTAATATTTTTTATGAATGCCATAACTATTTACGTTTTAAGTATTAAAAATATATTTATTTAACTTAAATATTTTTATTTTAAATATATTTAGTTCTTTAAAAAATATGTATAAAAGCTTTTAGTGCACAGCTAATAATTTTACGTAAATGCAGTTTCTTTTTTTTTCAATTTTCTTATATTTTGACGACTTCTGGTTGTGGTGAATGTGTGTGTTCGATTCAGTATTGCAACTCGACAATAATCATGTCTCTACCATGTTCCATTGAAACGTGTTTTGTTTTAATTAATCCCCAACACAAGAAGACACAGGTTTGTCTGTCCACAGATCTGTTTGTCACTACAGAACGTAAACATCTTACAAACAGAAATATAAAGCAAGACACATTGATTTTGTTTCAATATACTTTCAGTTCTTGTTATTGCACAGTTATTGCATCTTAAATGCACCTCTCAACTTATTCTAAGCGGAATGTGTTTCGTAATAAAGTCTGTGAAGAAGTCGGGTTTTATGGGGAAATAACTTTGAAGAAACACGAGCACATGAAATTGTCTTTGTTTTAAAACTAGGACACCCAGATATTATTTATAACTCCAATAAATTGAATTGAACACTCCCTACGGCCGGGGAATCAATACGAGAAAAGGTGATAATGAAAACAGCGAATAAATACAGTTTTTATATTCTTGGAATTGATTTATTGAATAGAACACACACGCTATCTCTTACTTTTCATGAAAATCATTTTTAGGCATTGGTGCTTGTTAGTACTTAAGTTTGTGGCAATCAAAGAAATAAGTTCTTCTTAAAACAGACGACTAGCCGTTATGTCATGTATATACAAGTAATTAAGAGTATAAACAGTGGCGTACACACAGTTTTCCTTGTCTATATTTAGAGCGAAGGAAAACCAAAATTATTTAAATTAATTTTGTAGAAGATGTGTATAGGTTTTATTCAGCGGGCTCTAAGAACGTGTTTAGTCGACTGTACCTTAAACTTAACACGTCATGCAATTTAGCAATGTGAAATTGTTGATTATAGAAACATCGTTTAGATGATTAATAATATTGCATAGTGCAAATCATCCCGTTTGACGTATCAAACGTTTCAGGTAATAAATCTCGCACTTTGCACGCCATTGTATCTCGTGTGGTTCACATACGCTAAAGACTAAAGACTAAAGGTATACATAGTATATATATATATATAGAGGTATATACCTCTATAATCGTTCTCCGTATAAGACGAGCTAGATAGATGTAACATGTTCGCAGCTGCAAAAACATCTATACCTACTACAGACTACAGTCGGATAGTTCATGGAATTGTCGGCATCAGCACCGGTGCTCGCACTCTTCCTCCTAACATATGTCTCCGTCTTGTGTGTTACATATGAGATCAGTTTAATAATCAAAAGAAATCAAATCGTGTTGAACTACACATTCCCGTTTTTAAACACAAATTGTCTATTACTTTTCACAGTGGTTCTCTTAGGCAATTGTAATTATTTTTGTACGGGCAGTATTAAGGGGGGTTCCAAATTTATAAGTAGCGGTTTTTAATTGGTTAACAATTTGAAAAAATGTTATATATATATATATAGAAAGTCTTACAATATTTTGTAATTAAAAAGAAATAAATTAATGCATATTTTAAAATTCAAAATTATAATACTTCATTTATTTTTTTATGGCCTTTGGGTTAACAATATGAAATGATCTTGTAGATATAAAATATCTTAGAATTTGTAGTAGAATTTTTGAATGTTTTAATTATTTTTATAAAGACAGTATTAAGGGGGGCTTCAAATTTTTACGACGATGGAAAAGTCGTTTTTAATTTTTTTATGCAAGATTAAAAAATTCTAAAGGCTCTTGTGTTCTGAATGTGTATGTTAGGACATTCACTTTTTTAAATTCAACCTTACTCGGCACACTGGGGTGTAGGTGACCCCAAGCGGACTGCCAAAAACAGGCTAAAGGTCCTACGCGCCTGAGGCTATAGTTGGGACCCTCGAAATGGCGCATTAGGCCCACTTCCTCTACATTTAGGTACTTAAAAGTTATGAAATATGGGCGTGGGGTGCATATAACCCCAGTGTGTCGATCAAGGGTTAAGTCAGTTAAAGAACGTATATTAATAAAAGCCTGGAGTCAACCCGCGGCCAACAAATTATAAATGTAAATTGAAAATATTTTTTTGTATTCATAACAATTTTTCACACTGAATATAAAATTAATTCATTTACATAATTTTCCAAGTGGAACTGCACACACATTTACGCGGAAAAATTTGTATAAAATAATTCATGAGAAGCAAATATAGAAAAACTTTTGTACAGTTAAATATTAGAATTTTGATAGCGTAGTTCATTAATAAATTCGTAGATTTTGTGCTATAAATAATTTTGTATATATATATAATGACAAAGATAAAATTCCGAAAGTATCCGGTATTATTGAAATCATTTGTAATGATTATTTGATTACCGGTAAAATAATGATGCAATAAAAACAATAGACTGTTTTTGTGTACACCGAAATTTGTACTAAAAACATGTTTTGACGCTGTTATCTGCACACAAACGCCTTAAGAATAAACAATTAAGGTTTGAAACGTCTTAAAACTAATTTAATTATGTACTTGAAATGTATAACAGATATACTTATATATAAATAAACAGTATTTTAAGACGTTTTAAATTGTCTTCAGTTAATAAGCCAATTATTTATAACTGGGTCAACCCGTGGGTATCATATGCCCATATCATATACAGTATACAACCCTCTGTGTATTTATCTAGCTTTCTATCTGTAACGCTATTCAAACCAGACAATAAAACGTACACAAAATGTTGATTTATTAAATATAATCCCATAAAATGGCAAAAGTGGTTCTAATAATAAATAATAAACTGTGTTACAGCTAATTGTTATTACATATGGTTATATACGAGACCATATGTGGCCATAATTTAATTACGCGTACAATTCAACTGTAAATCAATCGAAAGACTTTCAGTAATGTAAAATGGCTGCCGCCGCCCTATCATACGAATGATATAAATGCGCTAGCTGCAATTATATGGCAATATTGTTGCAAGAAACCGGGCAACTTTTTCAACCGATTTCTCACGAACTCTCTTTCTCCGACTCTGTGCACTGCACTGCACGCTGTTTTCTACAACCTGACAATTTACTGTTACACTATTACAGTTCAAAATATTGTTCTTTTTCTTCTCATAAATACATTATTCGGATTAAAACCACATTATTATGCGAATGTTCATAAGGAAGTAATGTAACCGTGGAAATGATCAAAATCGCCATTTTTATGGAAACGAGAATTGTATACAATATCCATTTTATACGCATTATACACATTTTCATGTTTAAATTGAGCGAATTTAAAATAAATATGTTTTTTATCTCGCCGAAGTACCGTAGAAGGTAAAGCAATCGGTCGTGTGTCTGTAGTTATAGGGCCTCAACATTTTGAGCCCCCCTTAATACTGCCCTAATTAAAACAATTAAAACATCAAAAAATTCTATTAATAATTCTAAGATATTTTATATCTACAAGATTTCTTCATATTGTTAACCTAAAGGCCATAAAAAATTTAATTAAATATTATAATTTTAATTTTAAAATATGCACTAATTACCAAAAGGGCATTATAATTAAAAACCGTTCCTTGCATCGCATATTTTACTCATAAAGCAGCTCGCGTTGTACGAATCTTTTTTTTTTTTTTTTTTTACTGAAAAATCGTGTTTTAAATAATTAAACGTACGGTAAAGTAGAGTGCCGGTCACCCTAGTTTGTTGTTAAATGTATTTTAACATGTGAGAGATTTCGGGAAATCGCGTGCAAAAATGTATTCCATACTTTATTACTATTATAGGTTCATTGTTCCAATTTAATTTTTACACGCAAATTTAAGGTTATCATAAATAATTATCTTGCAAAATACTAATAATAAGTTTGTTGTTGCGAAATATTTACAAGAATATCCTGTTATATAAATTATTAAATTAGCAAAACATGCATATTTCAAAATGGTTAAATCGATTTTTAAAGACATGAATCTATAAATAAATATTGTTTATTCAAATATTAATGTACACAATTAGTACAGAATGAAATTTTTATCTGATAAATAAATAAATTATAAATTCGAATCGCCTAAAGCAATTTAGCGTAATTTTCGTGTTTATATTTAGCGAAGTTATTTTTATTATTATAAATACGGGGTAATGAAAAGGCAAAAAAGGCGAGTGTGGACTACTTCAGTTTTTTTTTAAATCAATGTATATAGTTATATCTTTATTGTTTGTTGAAAACTGGGGGCGCGAATCGATTTTGTGGTGATTCACGTGGAGAAACTTACTTTGCCATTGTGGTTGTGCTCGTAGGTAGAGTAACTGTACCCGGAGAAACTTCCGAGACCCCAGGCACCTTTTATTTTTGATTTTAATGTTTAAGTGTATTTTTTATTTATGATTATTTAAACAAAGAACAGTTAAATCTAACATTTATCTGTGACAAACACCTGATTAGTAATTAATAATAAGAAATATACTTTGTTAGGTGTGAGAACAAATACACTATGCAGTTAGCAGGGTCGTTAACACACTAATATTTATTTTGTCCTTTAGATGTCCAACTAAAAAAAAAACGAAAAATGCGACATTGTCTTACATTTTATATATGTTTACCTTTTCGAAACCAAACCATAGATCTTATATGCACTGGTTGAGTGGTTACTGTGTATAATATGCATAATTTTAAGAGATAGCGATCTTTAAGAGGTCTATGGTCGACTTGTTTGCACACAGATAATAACACTACATAAACAGGTCGGTGTGTGTATTGTGCCGGTCGCATGTGTGTGTGTGTCTGTTAGTTTCTCATCACGCGGGACGAACTTGTTCCACTGTGTTTGAACTGTGAACAAAACAAATTCAAATTCAACACTATTGACGTTCGACAACTCAAACTATCAGACACGCAGTCTGGTATTTAAGGCTCTACACTTGCTGAAATATTCATGCGATAATAAGGGCTCCCAATATTCCATTTTACTTCCGTTACTATCAATATTTATACATTTTAAGTAACATTCTACAAGAGGCCGTATCTGTTATTTTAAATTATTCATATTTTAAGCTGTTATTACAAATTGCATTGTTTCGCATCACATATATTACTTATAAGGCGAGCTGGACGCATAGGTGCATTGCACCTAAGCTTGTTTTCATACGTCGCCGTGTAGATTACTTCCATTCGAGTAAAAATCCCTAATTTGGATAAAATGAGGAGTGAATCCGGAATATTAAAACAATTTAACTTATTTTTGAGAGCATATCGATTTTAATGTTTGTCAAACATACTGAAGAGATGTAATGTATTTCAGAAGAACTGCATCTTGTAATATGTAACCAGATAGCATGTACATTTAACACGCAATGTTGAATGAACAATTAACTGAATGTTTACTTGTCGATAAATGCTTGTTGGTTGAAACCTACGCATTCATATCTCTCTCAATGCTTCATATATAATGGATTTTACATTTTTACACTTAACAAGACTCACTTCCATGCAAAAACAAATTTGTAAAATCTACATTTACAATAATGAATCCGTACAACAAACACAAAAAGACGTAGAAGAGCACAAAAAAATAATTAAAATATAGTAAAGCCAGTGTACAAAAAGTAAATTAACAGAGGCAAAAAAAGTCGATTGCTTTGTCGGCGACCAAATTTACGTGGGCCCAGCCAACGCGCAATACAATAGCCTTTTCCTAGAAATTCCATTTCATTCATGGTTGCACTTTACACCTCATCCTCCTCTATTTTAATATCCCCTTAAAACATTTTTATAGATCGACGTACTTGCGTATCGTGGATGCGACAATTTAATTAAAATTAAATCTCTGAAGCATTAAATCATTGTTTTTCATAATAAGCACACAAAATAGTATTACGTTTTTAGCTCGCCGTACAAAGTACCAATCGGTCGTGTGTCTGTAGCATTCTCGGATTAAAAAAAAATCCTTAACAAAAGTGTTTGTCTCGTCGCCCAGAATCCAAAAATATATACTCGTCGCTCGTAAGTCCAAATTTGTGCTTTCTACTCCTCTGAAGGTACCGGAGCGATTCACACCAAATTTGCTACACATATTTATTAACACCCCATTTGAATCCACTCACAGTTTAAATTCAATCGCTTGTATACTTTCCGAGTTATAGGGCCCTACAATTTAAAACCCCCCTTAATACTGCTCATATAAAAGTGAGTGAGATTGGTGTATTCCTTATCTCACGATAGGATAATATTTGTTTTTCAAATTATCCTCGGACGCATAGGTGCTTTGTACATAAGCTGGTTTTACCTTAAAAGTGATGTAAATTTATTTTGTACCGTGTATAATATATGAGTAGAAATATCAATTCTAGCTAATCATTACAAAATTCTTTTTCTTAATTAGGTAAAAAGTGTGAACCCGTATTTATGTATTTAAATAATATATACAATTCAGTAGAAAAACACGCCATATACTTGTTTAGATCCGCTGATACAAGCCATCATAACTTTTCGCAGAACTTGCAAAATGTTCTGCTATGTTAACCACATATTATATCCAGTTGACAGAGAGTAAACATACAAAAAAAAAATACCTCACATATAGAATAGAAAATAATACAAGTCATTTCCGTGTGATAAAAACATGCATTTTACTGATAAGACATAATTATTTCGTTGAAATCATTATTTTATTGGCTGTGCGGCCAGATGTGATCACCATGCGAAATGTAATCACCAATATGGTGTTTGTTGTTTATTTATATTTACAACATCGTACAAACAAACCCTGACCTAAGATAATTAGCAAGAATTATTGTTAGATAATCATTATTTATATATATATATTTAGTTGGAAACAAAGAAAAAATTGTTATTCCAATTATTAATTATTACATACATTATTTCATACTAAAAATACATCTTTTGTCTCTCTGTAACTCTAATACACCTTTAAATCAATCAAACTGAAAATTATAAGCTTCACTTAAGCTATAAATAAAACAGCAATGCTAAATTTCAATAAAAAAATAAATAAAAAACCACGTCACCCATCAAATTATTTAATTAGACTAGATCCAGTGTATTCTGTATATGATATGGGCATGTAATGTACAAGGGTTAATCTATTTTTATTATATTTGCATAAAAAAACAATTATAAGTTCTTGATTCGTCAATTATTAATCATGTTTTTTTTTTTGCTCCAGGTACAAGGATGGAAAAGCGTATCCATGGCCTTCTGGTGTTTCCAACATGATTCTGTACCCAGAGAGTGCCAACCAGACCATCTACACGCTGATGGTGACGTCCACGGACACCGGGAACTACACGTGTCTCTTGAGGAACGACACCCACGTGCGAACCCACACAATACACTTGCATGTGTTCGGTAAGTGCACTACAAATTGAAATTATTATTTCAACATCATTTTACATCTTATATGCATTTGCAAACTGCAACAGGTGCTTTAAAACAATGGATTTCTAATTCTAAATAATGCATTTATTATTGGTACTACTTGCCGTTTTGTCGAAAATCGATGATTTTCACTGTTTTTGCTGTAGAGCTTGTAATATTTCTACAATGAAGTTGAAAAAATTAGACATTATAGACCAAATATAGTCTGTTTGGCCCTCCAAATTTCAACTTTCTATCTTTAATAGTTTTGTCGGAAAAAATTCGCAAAGTTTGATAAAAATTTTCAAACAAAATAATTTAGTGAAATGAGTAAAAAAAAAAATTGTTTTCAATTAGGCTGAAAGTACGTTTCCAGAGTGTTTAAGTATCGGGGAACTCAAATCTGTTAACGGGGGCGCGATACGATGTACCGTTTTCGAGTTATATGGAAAATTGCATTTCATCAACTTCAAACTTCGCTAACTCAAATTCTATCAGTTTTTCATCAATTTAATCAGCATTTTTGGAATCAGCGTAGTCAAATTAATCTAAATACATGTTAAACTCGAAAATAATTATCTAATATTTTTTGCTAAAAAATGTCAAGGGGTACCCCTTGCCGTTTTTGCGAAAATCGACCATTTTCACTGTTTTTACACTGATTTTGCGGTAGAGCTCGTAATATTTCCCCAATCAAATTGAAAAAATTTGATAATATAGACCAAATATAGTCTGTTTGACCTTCCAAATTTCAACTTTCTATCTTTAATAGTTTTGTCGGAAAAAATTCGCAAAGTTTGATAAAAATTTTCAAGCAAAATAATTTTGTGAAATGAGTAAAAAAAAAATTGTTTTCAATTAGGTTGAAAGTACGTTTCTAGAGTGTTTAAGTATCGGGGAACTCAAATCTGTTAACGGCGGCGCGATACGATGCACCGTTTTCGAGTTATATGGAAAAATGCATTTCATCAACTTCAAATCTCGCTAACTCAAATGCTATCAGGTTTTCATCAATTTAATCAGCATTTTTGGAATCAGCGTAGTCAAATTAATCTAAATATATGTGAAACTCGAAAATAATTATCTAATTTTTTTTGCGAAAAAATGTCAAGGGGTACCCCTTGCCGTTTTTGCGAAAATCGGCCATTTTCACTGTTTTTACACTGATTTTGCGGTAGAGCTCGTAATATTTTTTCAATCAAGTTGAAAAAATTTGACAATATAGACCAAGTATAGTCTGTTTGACGTTCCAAATTTCAACTTTCTATCTTTAATAGTTTTGTCGGAAAAAATTCGCAAAGTTTGATAAAAAATTTCAAGTAGAAAAATTTCGTGAAATGAGTAAAAAAAAATTGTTTTCAATTAGGCTGAAAGTATGTTTCTAGAGTAATTAAGTATCGGGGAACTCAAATCTGATAACGGGGGCGCGATACGATGTACCGTTTTCGAGTTATATGGAAAATTGCATTTTATCAACTTCAAATTTCGCTAACTCAAATGCTATCAGTTTTTCATCAATTTAATCAGCATTTTTGGAATCAGCGTAGTAAGACTTTTTATATCTATAATATTTTTTCGAATGGTTAACCAAAAGGCCATAATAATTAAGAACTGATCGCATCGCATTATTTATAAGGCGAGCTAGACGCATTTATTATTTGAAAAACTAGCAGTAATATTAGTTTTTTTTTAACCACAGTGTATGTCGGGTATTATTGTAGTGATTAAATATTAATTTCATGTGTCGCAGTGTAAACGCTATGGTAAAATAATGGTATCGGAAAAGTTTTATGAATCAGTTGTAACATGCACATTATCAGGTATTAAACACAACCGGAACTTATGTAACAATTACATGCAATTTATAATTAAAAACGTTATAATGGGGAAACTGTAGCAGAAACACGTGTTGCTTGTCAGTAATACTTCAGGGAAATATACAAAATCCCTAATTGCGTGACAACGGTTATAGTGCAACCTGCCGCTGTTGCCCAGGACCGTACTCAAATTTATATTTTTTTTTAGTAACTTTTAATACTAATTAAAAATCTATGTTTGTTTTAATTTATTTTTACGGCATTGTTAATATGGTGTGCTGTAGGTATTGGTGCTTGTACCTATGCTTAGTTATTTGATAATAAGGGCTAAGCCAGTCCTGTATCAATAATAATAGTAATTCAGCTGAATATCGATTGATATTCCTGTTAAAATACGATCCAATCCCGATAAGAACTTTCTGGAATTTGATACCGCATTAAGTTAAATGCTCTACAACTTGTTTATGTATACATTGCGGTCGTATAATATAAATGGACTTTTAATATCATTTCCAACGATTTTCCATTTTCCTTACATTTCACTTGGCCATATTTGTTTGCTCATGACTTTTCTATGTATTTCCTGATCAATACTCAGTGTGTATCTTTTTTTCGTTTTTTAACCACCATTGCAGTGCCAAAGTATTTTTAGTCTTGAGTTGCAATTGTTCTCATTGTTTATATGACATCAGATATTTTTGCTGAAAACAGTTAAAGTGACGACCGTAAAATCCCCAGAAGTTACTTAAGATCTCAAGGTGATACTGGGAATTTTTTTGCGTGTTATTTCAACCATATCGTTTTGAACCATAAAAACTAACCCATGTTTAATTGCTGAGTTGAAAAAACCCTCTATCAAACAATATTTCTTAATATTCAACAACATATATTAAAAATTTGTAGTGCCCTGCACTGCACTTTCTTGTACAAGTAAATCCAATTCTATATATATATATTTTGTGGTATATTTATATTATCTCATTGTGGTGAAATATCGGATATTCCGACCAAACTGTGATAAATGTTACTTTTATTGGAATTTGTTCTCACCAATTTTGTAAATACGTTAATAATAGTTACAAAACAAACTTCAAAACCAATTTTTCAGTAAATTGTATTATTTTTTTTAACAAAAGTAACAAAACAAAAGCTTTATTCATATCTTTTACATTATTTAAAACATTTTCCCTACATTATGCCGTTTTCAAGAGGGTAAAAAGTAACAGGAGTAAACTTTAATAAGAGGTTTTATTCCGGGTTAAATATAAAGTTTAATAATATTATCTTAAACAGTTTTGACACACACAGAGATAGAGAGATAAAGAGAGTAAGGGAGAAAGAAAGTGAGGGAGAAATCGAGTAAGGAGGAAAGCGAGTGAGGAAAAAAGCGAGTGAGGGAAAAAGCGAGTGAGGGAGAATGCGAGTGTGGGAGTAAGCGAGTTAGGGAGAATGCGAGTTAGGGAGAATGCGAGTGAGGGAGAATGCGAGTTAGGGAGAATACGAGTGAGGGAGAATGCGAGTTAGGGAGAATACGAGTGAAGGAGAATGCGAGTTAGGAAGAATACGAGTGAGGGAGTAAGCGAGTAAGGGTGAAAGCGAGTGAAGGAGAAACACCGTAAGGGAGAAAAAGAGCGAAAGAGAAAGAGAGTGAGGGAGAAAGCGAGTAAGGGAGAATGAGAAAAAGAAAGAAATGAAATATAAAAGAAAGACAGAAAAGAGGTGTAATTTCGAAATTAGTCAATATCAATTTTGTAAATCTCTAAACGTATATTTCCGTTAAACTCTAGATTTCAATTTATTGATTTATTGATAATTACAATATTTCCTTTTCGACTTCATTAAAAATATGTTTAAAATGCTTTAAACTTCAAAAACAAAACCAAAATTGATGTATCCAAAAGGATAACTTTTCCCTAATATTCAGTAAAATCTGGTATAATTTAGGGTCCCTATTTAATAATTAAATCAAAATATGCGTTAACTAAAAGCATTCAAAATATACATTATTGAGATTTCAGCTTGAAATCTCGATAAATCAATATGAATAACCCATAAAACCTGAGTGACACTTTCTATTATTAATAAATCTATTCCTACTCAAAGAATAAAACAAAAAATACTCGTTTTGTATTTAGAAAAATGAGGCCCAACCTATCCAAAACCTACGCAGTATCCATTTATATTATCTAATTCTTTATAGCTTTATTACAATTTTATATCATATACGACAAATATCTAATTCTAATTTAAACGGATTGGTAATTGTTTCGGTTAGATTTAACGGTCAATTTAGCACGGCCACAGGATGTGCAACATATGGTTGGTACATTTTTTGGTTGGTGGCATTGTTCTCCCAAGAAAGTAGTGCCAGGTGTTCGGCATCGAGGTGTTTGAGTAGGCTTCATTCATTGCCAGTGGTCGGAGTATGCGTTGGCTGACTTGTAAATATATTTCTATGTTGTTGGCCACCCTGAATATATTGATCTTAATTACATTTCACACCCAGTCGTTCAATTTACATTGTTGTAACATATGTTCGAATTTAAATTCATTAGGTTTGCCTTGGATGAAGACAAAATAGAAAATTTTGAATGTGATAGTTTTCGTTTTTGGGTTTGTTGTTTTGGCAACACTGTTTGAATAAAGTTTGTGTTAGCACATTGCGTTTGCGAGATGACGCCGATGTGTCTGCACCGCATCTCAGAATAAGGAATGATGTAATCCTCTCCTCTGGGCGATTTCGCGCTGTATATTATGCTGATATCGCGTTGATGTTTCAACATCATCTCAGCATATTTCTGTGCAGATGTTTCTACCTCTTACACAGCTTCCTCTTTCAAAAAAATTCGCTAGATATGCATTCTAAATATTTAGTTTCATAATTTCTATCTTTGTTTTCTATTTCAACAAAAACTTACAAACAAAGGAACAATACACTTTCTTGTATTTTTTATTGAAGCTGTTAATAAACGCTCTACAGCATAAAACAATTTTTTGTAAATTACTTTGATAAAAAATAAATTGGTGCATATTCTTAAATTCAAAATTATTATATTTTGAGGGCCCTATAACTCGGGAAGTATACGGGCGATTAAATTTAAACAGTGAGCGGATTCAAATAGGGTGTTAAATAATATGTGTACAAAATTTGGTGTAAATCGCTCCGGTACCTTCATAGGAGTAGAGGGCACAAATTTATACTATTTATTAATTTTTTATGGCCTTTGGGTTAACAATATGCAAAAATCTTGTAGATATAAAATATTTTAGAATTAATAGTAGAATTTTTAGGTGGTTTAATTATTTTTATAACGGCAGTATTAAGGGGGGCTCCAAATTTTAGAACCCTATAACTCGGGAAGTATACAGTCGATTAGATTTAAATTGCGAATTAATTCAAATAGGGTACCAAATAATATGTGTACCAAATTTGGTTCAATTCGCTTCGGTACCTTCAGAGGAGTAGAAAGCACAAATTTGGTCGAGCGAGCGACGACTAACATCCAACTGCATATTTAATTTAATTTTTTATGGCCTTTAGGTTAACAATATGCGAAAATCTTGTAGACATAAAATATCTTAGAATTGATAGTAGAATTTTTGTCTGTTAAAATTATTTTTATACGGGCAGTATAAAGGGGGGTTATATATTTTGGGGCTCTATAACTCGGGAATTATACGGACGATTGGATTTAAATTGCGAACAGATTCAAATAGGGTGTTAAATAATATGTGTAGCAAATTTGGTTCAAATCGCTTCGGTATCTTCAGAGGAGTAGAATGCACAAATTTTTGTCGGGCGAGCGACGACTAACATCCAAGTTATATATATTTTTGGATTCAGGGCGACGAGACAAACACATTTTTAATCCGACCGAATGCTTTAGCTACTTTGGTAAAAATGCCGTAAAGCAAAATATATGTAGACATAGGTGCATTATGGGTGTGATTCAGGCGTGAGAATCCTATTATTGTATGATTGCAAGTATTGTTGGTTGAAATTGGTAAAATAACGACAGCGGATGTAAGAAAATAATGTGATATTTGTAATGATTTGATATGGTTATTGCTTAGTTACACGCACAATGTACCTCGTAGCATGTTACCAAGAAAAAAATCCACTTTTCGCCATAAATCAAACGTCAATGTTCTAAGGACTTATGCCTATTTGATTTGACTTGAGCATCCGTTATTTTATGTTGGCAATCGTGCAAAACTAATTTTAACCAATCGTTTTCTGTTTGTTATTGTTATAACTGTTTATTCTTTAGACGTTGTCCATTGTATTGCATATTCCTTCTTCAGCAATTGCAATTTATAATTGTACATTCCTTATTTAGTAGATTCCCACTTTTACCTTCTTATACAAATCATGTTTACAAAGTATTAGTTTATTTTCATTCTTCTAATTTGTTTTAATGAAGCAACTCATATTTATTAGTTATTTGATTTAAAACTGTCTATATTATTAGTTGTTTTAAATTTAAAAAAATATATAACTAGAACATTTATTAATCCTTGAATAAAAACAGCATGTTTATTAATTGTAGGAGAACCATACTTGTTTATTTATAAAACAAATAATATTTCCTAGAATTATAAATGTAAAATCAATATTAATATAATATTTAAATAAAAATGCGAAATATATATAATTAATATTGAGTACATCATTAACGTATATATAACATCAAGTTAATTAAAATTATAAATCAATACTCCAAATGTCTAAATTAATTAATCATTATATTTGAAAACCAATATAATATGTATTATTAGTTCGTACGAAGTACAGAAGTAGCTATTTTATTATTATTATTATTATTATTATAATTATTATTATTATTATTACTCCTATTATTATTATTATTATTACTATTACTAGTACTAGTACTAGCACTAGCACTTGTACTTGTACTAGCACTAGCACTTGTACTTGTACTAGCACTAGCACTTGTACTTGTACTAGCACTAGCACTTGTACTTGTACTAGCACTTGTACTAGCACTTGTACTTGTACTAGCACTTGCACTAGCACTTGTACTAGCACTAGCACTTGTACTAGCACTTGTACTAGCACTTGTACTAGCACTTGTACTAGCACTTGTACTAGCACTAGCACTTGTACTAGCACTAGCACTTGTACTAGCACTTGTACTAGCACTAGCACTTGTACTAGCACTAGCACTTGTACTAGCACTAGCACTTGTACTAGTACTATTATTACTAGTACTAGTACTAGTACTGTTACTATTACTGTTTTATATTATTTTTTTTTTTTTTTTATTATTACTATTACTAGTACTAGTACTAGCACTAGCACTTGTACTTGTACTAGCACTAGCACTTGTACTTGTACTAGCACTAGCACTTGTACTAGCACTTGTACTAGCACTAGCACTTGTACTAGCACTAGCACTTGTACTAGTACTATTATTACTAGTACTAGTACTAGTACTGTTACTGTTACTGTTACTATTACTATTAATAATTATTATTATTTGTTACAGATAAGATACCGGATTCCCCCAAAATCACCTACGAACCAAAATCACAAGAAGTAGAACTAGGACAGTCTGTGAGACTGTTCTGCGAAGCATTTGTCGGTAAGTTAGTCTTCTATAACCAACTAGGTTAACCCATAACGACCATGTGCCCAAAAATGTGCCCATTCTTCATCAATCAAATAATAATAATGTTGATTTTAATTAATTTTTACATTCAAAGTTGTTAGAACAGTTTCCTTGATTAAAAAAATCGATGAGTGGCTCCGAGGAAGACTGCTGTGTCTGTCGTGCTTAGTGTTTCCCCGCATAGTACAAATATTTCAAGCATTTTATTGTTGTTTAAACGATTTTCACAATGACTATTAAAAATAATCATTTTTTGAATTTAAAAGATTTATGCTCGCCTATCAAGTTTGTAATATCTCTTTATAGATAGTATATTATTTTGTAATTTAAAATATTTATGCACGCCAATAAAATGTTTGGAATATCTCGTATAGATACAATGTTGTAATTTAAAATATATGTACGGCTAATCAAATTTTTACACTTGTCAAGATATAATTTTGATAATTAAAATATGCGCACATATTTGGAATATCTCTTCAAGTTTGAAGCGAATCTGAATTAAAGAACGTTCTACATATTTAGTTACACTGGTTTTAATAGTAACGGAAAATTGAAGTCGTAAATGTTGAGAGCCACACAATGCTCGGTTTTAATATCTTTAATCAAAAGATTACAAGTCATCTCTGTAACAATAACGTAGAAAAAAAACGTATTCTCCAAGGAAAAAATAACTAAATTGGAAAAACTATATATATATATATATAGTATGACTTATCCTTATATCAAAATTTCAATTGATTCTCCTCGCCCTCTTCACGCAACGCACCTTCAACACTTCAACTATTGTCTGATCGGGTTTCAAATCGAAATGGATTCTCAGAAATGTCCTCTGAGACAGATAAATCACATATATATATATATATATATATATATATATATATATATATATATATATATATATATATATATGTATGTATCTATATATAGGGGAATCCCACTACAAATACTTCAAAATTGATTGGTTATCTATTGTAGCTCGCTATTGTGTACATTCCAGTTCAGAAGTGTTTATTTTGCGTTCGCAAACAAGATTTAATTCTGTGTATTTGCGAAAGGAATTATTTTTTAATTATCTAGACAAATAGTCTGTATTGCGCGGCAAATAACTAATGCAATCACCATATGCTTTAATACACAGAGTTTTTAGGCTCCTACGTGCCTTTGTGAGAGCCACAAATCGATTTTTCATGCACGCTACTAAGACAATTTTTCCTGTTACAGGAAGAGTTGACTTGCCTGATGCCCACAACGATGCGTATTGGTTAAGAAGCGGAGAAAATGGGACAATTGAAGAACAAGACGGCATTATTCAAGCTAAAGTTGATAGGTGAGTTTTTTATCCACCTAATACAATAATATGGCAAGCTGAAGGCATTAGTGCCGGTACTATAGTTTAAAAATATATATTTTTGGGGGTTTTAATAACATATTTGGGCATTTTAGCCGAAGAAACGATGAATTATTGTCTTTAAATATTGTCCCTAGTTTTGTGTCTGCGTAGCTTGTAAGCGCAGCCCCACCGGCCGCCAACATACTTATATGTTGGGTCTGTTCATCCTTGGCGTCGGCAACAACAGTTACTTACGTGTAAATCAATCATAAAAAAACTGAAAAGTGCACCGGTATATATCATACAAAGAGTATAATACAACCTGATCTTACGTATAATTAATTTCCTAGGAAATCTTAATTAACCAACACAATTGATTACGCATTCGTTTCATTTTCTAAGAAAACGAAATTCTTTTCTTTATCCACTCGACTTGACGCGTACATTTTTCTTTTTCTTATTTGATACACAAAGAAAATCATTCATTTACCTGTTTAATTAATTGATGTTGTATTTTACCTTTTTAAAAATTAATTAACACGAAAGTGTTTCATTATGAAAGTAACATATAATTATTTTATATATTAAATATCCGAGAATCATTCTAGTTTGTAGAAATACAATAATAATTAAAAAATAAAAACAAAATTCACCTTTGTTTATTTTAATTACACAAAATTTTGTTTAATTGTTACATTATTAGTTTTATTACCGGTAATTATGTGTAATTTGACCGATATTTTTCGGAAAACTATTAATGTTTTATTTGCTATTAAAAATTGCTGCCCAAAACCGTCGTGTGTCTGTAGCATTCTCGGAACAAAAAGTGTTTGTCTCGTCGTCCTGAATCCAAAAATATATATAACTTAATACTCGTCGCTCGTAAGACCAAATTTGTGCTTTGTACTCCTCTGAAGGTACCGGAGCGATTTACACCAAATTTGCTACACATATTATTTAACACCCTAGTTGAATCCGCTCACAGTTTAAATCTAATCGCGCGTATACTTCCCGAGTTATAGGGCCCCAAAATTTAGAACCCCCCTTAATACTGCCCTTATCAAAATTATTAAAACACCTAAAAAATCTACTAATAATTCTAAGTTATTTTATATCTACAAGATTTTTCATATTATTAACCTAAAGGTCATAAAAAATTATGAAATATTATAAATTTGTGCCCTCTACTCCTCTGAAGATACCGGACCGATTTATACCAAATTTGCTACATATATTATTTAATACCCTAATTGAATCCACTTACAATTTAAATTTAATCGTCCGTATACTTCCCGAGTTATAAAGCCTCAAAATTTGGAGCCCCCCTTAATACTGCCCTTATAAAAATAATTAAAACACTTAAAAAATCTACTACAAATTCTAAGATATTTTATGTTTATAAGATTTTTTCATATTGTTAACCCAATAGCCATAAAAAATAAATTAAATATTTAATTTTGAATTTAAAAAATGCAAATAATTGTAAGACTTTTTATATCTATAACATATTTGCAAATTGTTAACCAAAAGGCCATAATAATTAAAAATGCTAGAGAATGCTACAGACACACAACCAATTACTCTTCTTCGAGCTAAAATCGCTGCTCGCATCGCATATATTACTTATAACGCGAGCTAGACGCATAGGTGCGTTCCCAGCAAACGATTTGAATCTTGTGACATCTATGTGATGTTGCAGCGACTTAACATGTGTATGTTACGTCTCGGCGACATCTCAGGGTTGTACTTCTAAGCTTGTTCTATAAAATGTGGTTGCCATTTAAAACGGGCACAGCGCTGCATATAAATGTAGCTTTCAGTATTACTCAGAAGCCAATAAATTCCTATCATTTCCCGTAAATAAACACCTACAATTAGCCGTAATTATTTTGTGACAAAAACACATAACATTATCTAATGTGCCGCGGCACTATTAGTGGCTTTGTATATTTCCCACACTAGGTTTTGTCTTTGACAACTATAACCATCGACCATAAGAAGACGCGTTCAATTTTTTATGCTTAGAACAGAAAAAAACGGTCATACACGACACGAAAATTATTACCCAGAACAGATTACCGTTTATTACCGGTAGACGGACAGTAGTCGTGTGACACTGACGCCTCTGTAATAAGAGACACACAACTAGCGCAAAATGGGCGACAAATTTCTTTTATTTGTGATATTGCGTGCGATCCCCATTTCACGAACTACATTAAAATTGCAACAATTTCGCATAATAACGTTTTTTGCCAACTTTACTATCATTAACTTAATCTATCATCATCCGCTTCGGTGTACATTTTTTTTCCGCGAAAGGACATTAGAAATATATATATTTTAAATATAAACGTTTTGTTTATTAGTAAATTCAATACGAATGATTAAAAAAAAAATTGTAAAGGATTATCCGCCTAATGACTGAGCGAACCACAATTTTATTATTTGTGTACAGCATTTTTTCTATTTAGGACAGTATATAATTTGATAGTTGTTTTATTTTTATTGACTTCGTGCTCACGATAAGGCCACATAGTGAAGACGTGTATAGCCGGTAGACCAGTTTAACGTCACTAATTATTGGGTAATTATCGTTCTTTTACGTTTTGTGTTTGTTTCAATACTGCCCGACAGGGCACAGATGACAAGATAAATCAGTTTACAATGCGACAAAAAAATGCCAACAAATTATCTGCCTGATTTGCCCACTGAAATAGCATTATTTTCAATTTTTATATCACATAATGTACTTATACAATATAATAAACGACGTATAAAGCAAATTCAGTCTAATTTGTAGTAAAAACTATCTATAAGTCGAGTACAGATCACTCCACATGTTTTTTTTTAATAAAATATCCGATTATTTTAAATTTTTATAACACATAATGTATTTGTACAATATAATAAACGATTTATACAGCAAATTCCGTCTAATTTGTAGTAAAAACTATGTATAAGTCGAGTACAGGTCACTCCACATGTTCTTTTAATAAAATATCCGATTATTTTAAATTTTTTATCACATAATGTGTTTGTACAATATAATAAACGGTTTATAAAACAAATTCAGTCTGATTTGTAGTAAAAACTATGTATAAGTCGAGTACAGGTCACTCCACATGTTTTTTTAATAAAATATCCGATTATTTTAAATTTTTATAACACATAATGTGTTTGTACAATATAATAAACAATTTATAAAGCAAATTCAGTTTGATTTGTAGTAAAAACTATGTATAAGTCGAGTACAGGTAACTCCACATGTTTTTTTAATAAAATATCCGATTATTTTAAATTTTTATAACACATAATGTGTTTGTACAATATAATAAACAATTTATAAACCAAATTCAGTTTGATTTGTAGTAAAAACTATGTATAAGTCGAGTACAGGTCACTCCACATGTTTTTTCTAATAAAATATCCGATTATTTTAAATTTTTATATCACATAATGTATTTATACAATATAATAAACGATTTATAAAGCAAATGCAGTCTGATTTGTAGTAAAAACTATGTATAAGTCGAGTACAGGTCACTCCACATGTTTTTTTTAATAAATATCCGATTATTTTAAATTTTTATATCACATAATGTATTTATACAACATAATAAACGACGTATAAAGCAAATTCAGTCTAAGTTGTAGTAAAAACTATGTATAAGTCGAGTACAGGTCACTCCACATGTTTTTTTAATAAAATATCCGATTATTTTAAATTTTTATAACACATAATGTGTTTGTACAATATAATAAACAATTTATAAACCAAATTCAGTTTGATTTGTAGTAAAAACTATGTATAAGTCGAGTACAGGTCACTCCACATATTCTTTTTATAAGAATCCCAATTCGTGTCGTTTTGGAGATATACAAAAAAAATTGGCGACTTGGTAACGCATTTACCTATTAAAACTTTAGTGCCAAATAACTGAATTACAATTTAACCGCGCGCCAATACGCCAAGTGACCAAAAATGTCCCTGGGAAGTCCCTAATTAATGCCACTGAACGCTACAGAAAGCAATAAAATATTTTATGTTAAATTTAATTACAGTTAATATTACAACCGAAAATTTATCGTTTTATAATTGAAACAACATAATTATATCTGTTTTTTTTTTTTTTTGTTACAGAGAGGACGGTTTGACTTTAGGAGCGTATTTGGTAATCAGAGAAGTCACCGAAGAACATTATGGCGATTATATATGCCGAATAAGTAAACCGGATAAATATATAGAGCTTCCGGTTCGAATTAGTGAAAAAAGTAAGTGTAATAACTGCAACAATATCGTAATTTTACTTATTGAATCATTTTGTTTTGTAGTTTTAGTTGAGCAAGTTATTCCTAATCCAGTACCATGGAAGAAAATGGTGGTTTTCTCCGCCATTTTGCTGCTACTTATCGTGACAACAGCGGTCCTAAACATGCAGTATGGGATGGCGTTTAGGGTCTGGTTCAAAGACCACTTTGGGCCGGTTGAAGATGGAGGTAATTGTTTTTAAGCCCATTTTTAAAATATCTACGCGTTAAAATTGATTTAATAATTAAATAGACAAACTTGCAATATTTATTTCTTTCCTAAATGCGTTTTTTAAATATTTCAGATGGTAAAGTGACCGATGTGCTGATTTGTTACTCGCAGAAAGATGCAGAAATCGTTCTAGGTGTTCTTATTCCCAAGTTAGAATCGAAATATCATTATAAATGTGGTTCCAGAGAGTTTTCTTCGAATGTTAATTATTGTAAGTTTATTTTATTTAATTGTATTTAACGCTAGTTTGTATTTTCGGAATATCTAACAATTTTTCACTAAAACGGCTATAACAATCGTAATTGATAACCAATTATGTTGAATATTTATTTATTGATGCCTAATAAGTCAATTATGAACCTCTGTAAAGGAGAACTTGCTACCTTTTTTGGTTTAACGGGAATTAATTTTTAAATTTGTGAATGATTTAATTCGTGTTTCTGGACAATATTTTTTTGTCTCTGGTCTCAATGGAAATTTGCTTATATAGTAAAATGTATTAGATTCATAATAAATAATTTATGAATCTGTGTATAGGAAAACTTATTATATTTCTTGGTTTAACGGGAATAATTTTTTTTAAGTTTGTGAATTATTTAATTCGGGTTTCTGGACACTAAATATTTTTTTGTCTTCAATCGCAATGGAAATTTGGTTATATAATTAAATTATTAGATACATAATAAGTCACTTATGAATCTGTGTAAGGGAGAACTTGCTGTATTTCTTGGTTTAACGGGAATTAAATTTTTAAGTTTGTAAATTATTTAATTCGTGTCTGTGGACACTTAATATTTTTTTGTCTCTGATCTCCATGGAAATTCATTTATATATATTTTCGACGAATTATTTATGATTTTAGCGTAAAATAGAATTTATGCAATTACAAATCGCCTATCAGTCGATCCGTAATTGCATAAATAATAACTGGAAAATAAAAGTAAATGTATAATTTCGGAGATAAGAAATAAAAACCTACAAAATGGGTCATTTTTTATAGTTTTTATTTTTTATCTCCGAAACTTTACATTCACTAAAAGAAAGAAAAATTCCAGGCATTATTTATGCAATTACAAATCGCCTAATATTTTTTTTATAAAAATCGTTCGTTACAATTTTTATTTGTCGTGATATATGTTACATAATGATAGGTTTCGATAGTTTTATGTAATTAAGAAATATAACTTTGACCAAAAGTGTAACAATGTGTCCATAATATGTTTTTATTCAATAAACAGTCATTATTCGTTGGAATATCTTTGATTGTAGTATAAAAATAGCTGATTTCTATCATTGTTAGCTTGAATATTCGAAGTTGCTGGTAGCGCCACCATCAATATAAAATAGCCCAGAGCGGCATTACTTCGAACTAAACGTATATGATGATTATATACTCAATGGTGTAATTCGTTTCAGGGCATGTAGAGATGGCCGAAGCCGCCCGAAAGACGCGTCGGGTGTTGTCGGTGTTATCGCCCGCAAGTTTGAACGAGGACTGGGACGCCGGCTCATTGTACCAGGCGTTCAAGCAACTGCAAGCACTAGGCCCGCCTGTTAGCTGCATCTCGCTGAAGCCGATGCCGTACTCAGAGCCGCAGATGAAGAACGCCCATGGCGAGACACTGACTTCGATCCTTCGCACTGTGCACGTCATTCTTTGGGAGCGATCGAACGACGAACGGTTTTGGCTCGCGTTGCGACTGAATTTGCCCGCAAAACGTAGCCAGCAGAACGAGGATATCTGCATGACGTCGGGCCCAAACACGACAAGACTGACAAGCAATTCCCACGAAAGCTTGGAGATATTAGTTTAGTACGTTTTTAAGTATGTAAATTATTTATTTATATCATTTTATTGCAGTAATATTTTTTGTCTAAAAAAGATATGTTTTTAATAAAGAATAATTTTTAATATTCCTCGGCGCATTTTCAAGATCTTACTATGTTTTTAGTGTCCTTGAATCCATTTTGTTTCTTTTACTATAACTTATGTGTGTGTGTATATATATGTATGTATGAACGCTCAATTCTCAATACCGTTAAACATAATAATATAATTGGACTAGTAGTAAAATTTTATCTTAAATGTTAAAAATGTAACAAAATAGTCATTTTACATTCACGTTTCCCTAGTTACCACATAAATTGGTATGGTTTCATGGCAATTGTAGCATTAATTTACAACAAAATAAAGTATTATATAGATAGTGGAATCGTAAGAAAGTCGAGTGACAGCCACCCCAGTTTTTCCCCCTATCTGTTATCCCTAATCATATTAAACTAATAAATAGGGGCACACCTAATAGTCTTAACGACGCCATATTTGATATGAATCAAAATGGCCGCTACATACTGGTGTCATATGGCTAATTGCACTAATAACTTTAAATTAAACGTATATTTGGTTCAATTTAGCAACAAAATAAAATTTAATAATATGGATTTAGTTGAATTTTTAATTGAAAAATGAACATTAGTAAAATATTTTTTTTAATGTATTAGCGCGTCGATTTGCTATAAAACAGTAAATTGGAATGATTTAAGCTATTATAAAACATTTTTTAATGATTTTAGCGCGTAGATTTGCTGTAAAAACAGTAAATTGGAATAATTTACGCTATTTTTAGTTCTAATATAATTGGTTATTAAAAAAATTATATTGCTGACCAAATCTATGAATGTGGACATTTGATAACGAAATAGAACTAATAGAAATCCTTTCCAGGAATTAATTAGAAAACCTACATAACGTAAAACGTCTTCCCAATTAATGAGGTAACACAATCAACCCTGTACAGCATATCCCAGCTTGAATATTGACGCTTTCAGGCACTCGAGCATGCCATCCGGTTACCATCAGTGCTTCTCAAACAACGGACAAGTCGCCATTTTAAGGTAGGTAACGCCATCTATTGCTTGTTTGCTGTATTATACGACTCTTCTGCTTTTGAAGAACTCTACTTTTGAGTAGAAAAAGTAAATCTCTGGCAAATTGCTTCAGTGGTTGACGTTTACAAAGGTGTGTTCAAATATTTATAGAGTATACAGCAAATCTGAATTCTGAATGTGTAGATTTACGCAAAAATCTGGTAGTTATTTATAAAAATTAGCAAATATGTCGTGCGTGTTTCGATCAACGATATTTAAACGAATTTTCATTAGGAAAATCGTCAATGTATCCAATATTACAATAAAGTAAGGATGGTATTGTTGAAATATATTTATAGGAATTAATAAGAATATTTGTAGGAATGCTAGAAGTATTTTTACTACTTTATTGAATGAAACTGATTTTAATCCAGATTCTAGCACACGAGTTCCGTCGATTTTAGAAGGTACATTTAATTAACTAGGTGGTTGAATTTATTAAAAAAAATTTTTTTTTTTTTTTAGTTAAAGATAAATTGGCGACCTTAATGGGCGTTAAAAGCGGCTATATGCCAATCCAGGAGTCCAGGCAGCATTTAATGCAATATCTGCCTCTAAGCCAGGCAGAGCTTGAACCCAGGACGATGCAAGATAGTTTTTCATCTGCCTTAATTCCTTTGTCGACTGACTCTATTTTACAGGATAGATATATCACATTTTTAGGTAGTGTCCGCCTTGGACGATTGCTCGAGGATATGGACATTTTCGCTGGTAATTATTTAAACAACTAAAACAAAATTATGTGATTTTTTTCTTTTTGGTGTTTTTACAGTTTGGGTCACCCATAAACATATAAAAAATCCGAAACAAAAACCCGGCATTCCAACTCCGCATACGTTAGTTACGGTCTTAGTCGATAAAATTGATTTTACTGACTTTAAACCAACGGTTAGTTGATTTAAACACAAATTTGCAGATTCCGCTAAAATATTTCGGAAATGTATTTGAAATATTATTTATATATATATATCGGTCGCCATACTGCTCTACTTTCGTTATATATATATATATATATATTGGTCGCCACACTGCTCTACTTTCTTTATATATATATGTACACCATACTGTTCTACTTTCTTTATATATATATATATATTGGTCGCCATACTGCTCTACTTTCGTGTTTTATATATATATATATATATATATATATATATATATATCGGTCGCCATGCTGTTCTACTTTCTTTATATATATATATATATATATATATATATATATATATATATATATATATATATATATATATATATATTGGTCGCCATACTTCTCTACTTTCGTTATATATATATATATATATATATATATATATATATATATATATATATATATATATATCGGTCGCTATACTGCTCTACTTTCGTTATATATATATATATATATATATATATATATATATATATATATATATATATATATATATATAAATATATATATATATATATATATATATATATATATATATATATCGGTCGCCATACTGTTCTACTTCCGTTATATATATATATAAATCGGTCGCCATACTACTCTACTTCTGTTATATATATATATATATATATATATATATATATATATATATCGGTCGCCATATTGCTCTACTTCCGTTATATATATATATCGGTCGCCATACTGCTCTACTTCCGTTATATATATATACATTCCCAGATATATGGCGTGGCTTATATGTATCCGGAGCGCTATATTTATAAATTGTATATATATATTTATATATATATATATATATTAATTCGTAAAAATCGTAATTCAAATACTGCCCATTTTTGCAAATTGGCTTATACTACGTACAAAGTGAATTTTCACCAGTCTAATAACAATATTGTAGCCTGCAGACGATATTCGATTATCAGGACACGCAAGTTGGGTAGGTAAGTCGTCAGTCGAGGTAGTGGTATGGTTGGAACAAAATCGTCATGGCGAATGGCACAGGTTGACCCGAGCAGTGTTCCTAATGGCTGCGCGCTGCCCCATGAACAAAATGCCGGCCGTAGTAAACAGCCTCAAGCCCGGAAACGCGGCAGAACAAAAAATACTAGATGGCGGCGAAACACGCAAGAAACGACGAATTACACTCCAACAAAACTCCTTACTCAAAGTCGTCCCAAGCGATGAAGAACAAAAAATCATTCACAATTTATTCATCCGAACCATGACCACCACCGAGATATCCTTGCTGCATACAAATCTGCCACCTGGTTGCGTTTGGATGCAATCCGCTAGCCTATCCAATGTCATATATTCGCATCCACAGCACCGGAACTTGCACAATACAGTGTTTGGTGGCTTTTTAATGCGACAAGCTGTTGAGCTCAGTTGGGCACTTGCGTATTTGTTTAGTAAATATCGGCCGGAGTTGCGGCAAATTTCTGATATTAATTTCCATAAGGCGATTGATGTGAATTCGCTTATCCGAATGCATGCCTATGTCGTTTATACGCAAATGCAATATATACAAATTACGGTTTACGCGGAAAGCTTTGCAGCACGTACCGGCACTCATAATACGACGAACGTGCTTCATTTCACGTTTGCGTTACCGGAACAAGCACCGGAAGTCATTCCGCAGACTTACCATGAGGCTATGATGTATTTAGATGGTAGGAGGCACTTTTTGGATGCTGTTAACGAGAAAGCACCAAATGGGAGCCATTATGCGGCTTAGGTGCCCAATTTATTGTTACATGCGTGGCATACATTTCACTTGGTTGGAAACCACTGATACATATATATCTTAGGGGGTCGCCATACTGCTCTACTTCCGATATATATATAACGGCAGTAGAGCAGTATGGCGACCTCCTAAGAGGCACGTTAATGTGTCATCTAAGTGAGTCCCTGTTATATATATACATATATTAGAACACTAGGTTAACCCATGTGCCCATATCCTATACATAATACAGTCCACTCCATCTGTCCAATATATAAATAACAGGGTCTCGCTTAGATGATATATTAACGTGCTTCTTAGGAGGTCGCCATACTGCTCCACTTCCGTTATATATATATATAACGGAAGTAGAGCAGTATGGCGACCTACTTCCGTTATATATATATATATATATAGTTCAGTGCTTACTATGAAAATCGACGCTTTTGGTGTAAGGACGCATTTAAAAATCGTACCAGTATTTTAAGTTATTGACTAATTTTATTATTTAAAGCATTTTATTCTTAATTTATTGATATATATTATCAGTTGTAATAATATTCCATAACCATTTAGGAAGTTTTAACGTTATTTTCACACTGAATTCACTATTCAAATGACCTCGATCACATAAATACGATATTTACAAGCGAAGTTTTTAGGATTTTTGTAATTTTATTAATGGACCCACTATTTAAAAACAAAATGATACCTTTGTACTCCTGTATTCCCCTGATTATGAGGAGAATAAGTCCTAGTACTGCTTTTTTCTGTTATGTAAGCAATAGGTAGAGAGAAGTATATTTTCTCTCTTTCTATTCTCCGCCTCCTTGGGGAAGAGCCTGTTATTTCCAGTAAAGTCCGTGCCAGGTATTTTATGTTCCAAGGTTTCGTTGTATTTTTTTTTGTTATGTAAGCGATAGGTAGATAAAAGTATATTTTCTCTCTTTCTATTCTCCGCCTCCTTTGTAAAGAGCCTGTTATTTCCAGTAAAGTCCGAGCCAGGAATTATGTTTATTTTTTTATTTTTAGAGTTCAACTAAATTTTGCATTTGCTCGATTATGAATGTATTATAAACTGTATTTAAATATTTTTACAGTTTAATGGAATATTAATAAAACTAAGTTCTAACAGATATTTTTATATTTCATTTATTAACAAATCAAAAATATCTAGATGAGATTATAGTGATAAAAAAAATTAAAACCATAATGTATTTCTATTACAAACTTAAAGATAATTAAATAGCACAACGATGAAATGTGTAATACAATTCTTTGAAAAATTAGATAATGCTAAACGTGTTTATATCTACATGACTGTCTACAAAACCATTGCTAACCACCCTAAAATTAAACAAGTCCCCCCAATAGGTGCCACTTTCCCAAATTTATTTTCGCCCGTTATTCCATGGTAATAACAAGCCCCAGAAAACAAACTTATCCCAACAATCAAAAAAGTACCGCTCTGAAATAAACATTACCCTTAGTACTAAAACCACTAAATGTGTATTATACAAGACTGGCAATTTTGAAACACTATTTTGTACAGAAAAATACTCAGAACACTAACTCATTTTAGAAAGTGAGAAGACGAACGGTTACGAATACACCCGAGCCTCCCCGACATTTACTTACAACTTAACCCGAGCATTTTTGAAACACTATTTTGTACAGAAAAATACTCAGAACACTAACTCATTTTAGAAAGTGAGAAGACGAACGCTTACGAATACACCCGAGCCTCCCCGACACATACTTACGATTACCCCCGAGCTTCCCCGACTTATACGACGTAGTGTTTCGCGCCCAGTCTTGTACAATACTCGTACCAACTTACAACTTTGGGGCACCGACACAATGGAACCGCAAGCAACGCCAAACTGTTAATAAAATGGTACCGGTTACCCGTTTCGAAAATCCTTTGCAACTCGGCACCATTTTCCTTCGGATAGGCGCGATGCGCCCCATAAGCGCCCAATATCACTGCGGACGCCCCTATTACGCCTGCAATTCTAATAAAAGGGCCCCCTTCTTGTGCTAGCTTGTACAAGGGAACCCTTTCAGTAGTTATAATTTGTTGGATGATTGCGTCATGTACTTTTGGTTTTAATACAGTCTAAATTAAAATATATTACATTTTGCACACAATTCAGAGAGAGATTTCAACTCACGTTCAATGCACTTTTGGTCATACTGATTGTATTTGACGATATTGGATTTGTAAACAAAATATAATTTACGCTGTCTGACCAACCCATTTTTGCGTATAATATTAAAGTATTGTAAAATATCGGAAATTATACAACGTTTAATGATTATATGCAAGAAATTGTTGACATTTTGGTTACCGGTTGACTGACGGCCAGTGGTAGTGTAAATAAATAGGATGCTTTACAATTATAATAATAAATTTCCCTGTTTTAAAATTTTAAATACGTTAGATAAATTTATATAATTAAGCATATTTAATAAGAGTTGTGTATAATTAATTAATCATCGAATGAAACCATTTTAAAATCGCATACTTTTCCTTCCCTGTGTAAACTTACCATATAGCTGCTACCCCATCTTGCCCCAGTTCATGTAAATAGCCGTATTCTTTGTACAGACAACTCATCTTCTGGCTCTGTCTACACATGTGGCAGACAGAGCAAAAACATGAGCCTATCCGTGATTTTGTGCAAAAGAATACACCTAATAGCCGTATTCTTTTTACATTCTCAGATTGTTTCTGTTAAAACGCATCTTTTCGCTCTGTTTACACATGGGGCAGACAGAGCAAAAACATGTTTAGCTGAGATTTTGTGTAAAATAAATACAGCTAATATGTTGCGAAACTCATTTTTAATTAAATTTAAGCCTATAAATATATTATTTAAACGATATGCTGTTACGAAAACTAAAGCATACGTCGAAAAACAAATTCAAAAAGAAATAATACAAAATAATTTAGGTTAGTGTGCATGTTTACATTTTTAACTTTTAATATTATTAAATTTAGGGATTTCGTACACTAGATCAGCGGCATTTATTCGTAAACATGATTTTTTACAATCAATCGATAATCCTAGATTATTAGCGACACTAAACTCATTGCATAAAATGGGTATTTTAAAGGAAGATATGTATAATTTTCCTACGATATTAGCAATTCACAGTAATAGTATAGAGCATAATTTATCGTATTTACAAGAGGCTGGTTTTACTTATGTTTCGGCACAAGTTTTATTACGGTAATAATAAAAAAATAATTATTATTAAAAGTTGGGGTAATTTTAACAAGTTTTAGATTTCGGAATACGGTAAAAAAGCCTGTATCGTTATTAAAAGCGCATAGTGTTATCCCGGACAATGTTAATGTGCCCGAACTGTTATTTTCATTTTTAAAGCCTAAACCCAGAAGTTTTCCAATTTTAAAACAATTTACTGAGGAGGATTCAATTGTTTATATTCATGAAGTGATTTTTAAACATTATTTGGGTGAGTTGAACCTAATTACTAGTCTATTTATTGTAAGAATCGAATTCTACTTTATATTTCATGTGTATCCCACTTCTGATATTCGGGATATTTCTGTTTTTTTAAACGCAAATTGTTCTTACAGGAAATAGAGTGTAAAAAAATGTGTTTAGCTTAAGCATTCGGTCGTGTGTCATCTGAAGGTACCGGGGCGATTTTCACCAAATTTACTACATATATTATTTAGTACCCCATTTGATTCCGCAGTTTAAATCCAATCGCCCGTATACTTCCCGAGTTATAGGGCCCTAAAATTTGGAGCCCCCCTTAATACTGCTCTTATAAAAATAATTAAAACACCCAAAAATTCTAATAAGAAATCTAAGATATTTTATGACTACAAGATTTTTTCATATTGTTAACACAAGGGCCGTAAAAAAATTATTAAATATTATAATTTTGAATTTTAAAATAATTATTATTATACGTAGTTATAGGGCCCCAAAATGTGGAACCACCCTTAAAATTAAGATAATTAAAACAACCTAAAATTCTACTAAGAATTCTAAGATATTTTATGTCCGAAAAGGCCGTAAAAAAATTAATTAAATATTATAATTTTGAATATTAAAATAATCAAAATAATTATAATTATACGTAGTTATAAGGCCCAAAAATTTGGAACTCCCTTAATACTGCCCTTATAAATATATTTAAATCACCCAATAATTCTACTATTAATTCTAAGATGTTTTATAAATTTGAAATCCCCCTTAATACTGCCCTTATAAATATAATTAAAACACCCAAAAATTCTATTAATAATTTTAAGTTATTTTATGTCGCAAAAGATTTTTTATATTGTTAACCCAAAGGCCGTAAAAAAATTAATTAAATATTATAATTTTGAATTTTAAAATAATCAAAATAAATATCATTATACGTAGTTATAGGGCCCCAAATTTGGAGCCCCCCTTAATTTATATCCTTATAAATATAACCAAAGCACCCAAAAATTTTAAGATTTTTTAATTAAATTAATTAAATATTATAATTTTAAAATATGCACTAAAGTTTACAAAAAATTGTAAGACTTTTTATATCTATAATATATTTTCAAATTGTTAACCAAAAGGCTATAAAATAATTAAAAACCGCTCGCATCGCATATATTACTTATAATGCGAGTTGGACGCATAGGTGCGTTGCACCTAATATATAAAATTGAATATGATGCTAAATATCCTGATTAATTTAGTATGGCGCTTAGTAACAACAATAGAGGAAGTTGAACACGTTTATAAAACTTACGATCGCTTCAAATACAAAAGTTTCGCAATTATATCAGAAATGATTCTTTTATTAACTAAAACTTTAAAATATTCTCATAAAAAAGTCATGGGTAATGGTTACCTATTACAAATAAACCCAATAAATGTTCATGAAGTAATGCGATTATTTCCAAAATTAGCTGGAATTGAAATTAAAGCTATTTTATTTAAATATCCAAAATTAGTTTCTGTGCCACCAGAAAATATGCTCAGCATTTACACCTATTTAAAGGTAACGCGAAAATGTGCATTGCCACTTGATTAGGCGAATCTAATTTACCAATAATTATTTGGATAGGAATTCGGTATTACGGATGAGGCGATCCAAAAATGTTACGATATTTTCACGTTATCGCCTGATTCAGTCTTGCACCGTTTAAATGAATTGAAACGGATTCCCGATTTTGCGGCGTTGATAAAAAGCCAACGAATTGTTCAGTTGATTTTATCGCAAAATAAAGCGAAACTTCGGTTAAACTATTTACAGAAATTAAAAGTGAAATGCGCTAGTATTAATCTGCTGTGTGCTAGCAACACTGTGTTTGAGAAATACGCTCAAGACGGCAATGACCGCACGCACGGATTCGATATTGTGCATTTTATCGCGCAGGAATTGAATCTGGAATTAAAACATGTCCGGCATGAATTAACGTCAAACCCGTATTGGTGTAATGTACCATTAAAAACAATTCAAAGTACTTTACAATTTTTGGTACAACATCGCATTTCTAAAGAGGAAATTGGGCGACATTTAATTATTCTAATTTATCCAAGGTATTGTTTTGTTTTGTTGCACGTTAAATTATTTACCCCAATTTATACTGTTTCCAGGGAGAAAATAACGGAAGCCTTTTTGGAGATTGATAGAAATCCGGATACTTGGAACTTAAAGTTATCCGCGCAAGATCGGCTTAATCTCTGTTTATATTTTATTGAGAGGAATCACCATTTTTCTGGTGATGGTGTTTGGCTTAATGACGCCGATATCAACGTAGAAGAAGTGCCACCTTAGGTAAGACAAAAAAAAAATAATAATAATAATTGTTGAAAACATTTAATATTTAAAAATTATGTATAATAAATTATATTTAAAAAAAATTATGCTTATTTAAAATTATCATAAATAAGTAACATATAACAAATGATTCATTCATAATACTGATATCTAAATATATCACATATATGAAATCGAATAAAATACAATTCAGTTTACTTAATTATTACTTGGAGGAATTGTGTAATTTCGGGCGTAACACTGAAACAAACAAACATATATTACGCCTATAATTTTGATAATTAATGTTAGAATATCTAACTTTTAACTTGATATGTGATTTGAAACCATTCAGCCTTTTTTTAATAATTATAAATTTTGTTGGCTTGTGAAGCCTTTTTGAAATCTTGTTGCATTATTGAGGTCTTCAAATCGTTGATTAAATCATTCGATTAAATTTCTTTAAATTCATTCAATTTCACTGTTCTTATTTTCAAAAAAAGTTTCAATTTAATTTATTTAAATCCCTAAATGAAGCCTATTTGAGGGTTGAAGCCATTTTGAAGACTGTGTGGGCTGAAGTAATTTCTTTTCAAATTCAATTTCAAAGTTCTTATTTTCAAAAAAGTTTCAATTTCATTTATTTAAGTCCCTAAATGAAGCCTATTTGAAGGTTTGAAGCCATTTTGAAAACATGAAAACTTTGGGTGGGCTGAAGTCAATTTATTTTGAAATTCATTAAATTTCAAAGTTCTTATTATCAAAAAGTCTCAATTTAATTCATTTAAATCCTTAAATGAAGCCTATTTCAGGGTTTGAAGCCATTTTGAGGGTTTGAAAACATTGTTAGGGCATTGAAGCCTTTAATTAAATCATAAACCCGATTAAATTATTTCAAATTAATTCTATTTCAAAGTTTTTATTATGAAAAGGTTTCAGTTTAATTGAATTCCTAATAAATTAAAACCTTTTTGAGGGTTTGAAGTCATTTTAAGGGCTTGAAGCCTTTGATTTAATCATAAATGCGATTAATATTTTTCTAATTAATTCAATTCCAAAATACTTCTTATCAAAAAAGTTTGAATTTAATTGATTCCCTAAATGAATTAAAGCTAAATTGAGGGTTTGAAGCCATTTTGAGGGCTTGAAAATAATAAAATTTATATATAAATGCAACATTAAAGGAATATTTACTTCTCTCGCAATATTTCTTAAAACTCCGGTCATACACGGCCCCGTCTGCTGCACCATTTTATACAAGAATCCATCTTTGTTTTGTAACAACAAATGCGGATGGTTGAACTCAACCATAGTGCCAGCATCCATCACCAACACCTTATCCGAATCCATAACCGTATGCAACCTATGCGCTATTGTTAACACCGTACAATCTGCAAACTTGCTTCGAATCGTTTGCTGAATCAACGCATCAGTTTGCGGATCTACATTGGCAGTGGCTTCATCCAGCACTAAAATCTTATTATTGCGCACAATAGCGCGCGCTAAACACACTAATTGCCGCTGACCGACACTAAAATTCGTCCCTCCTTCCGACATCTTACTATTCAAACCCCCAGCAAGATCCCCAACCGCTTGCTTCAGCTCAACCTCTTCAAGCGCCTTCCAAAGCGTTTCATCCGTGAACTCGTCGATCGGGTCTAAATTTTTACGCATTGTCCCCGAGAACAAAACAGGCGCTTGCGGTATTATTGATATTTTTGATCGTAATTGGTGTAATCCGACTTCCTTTGAGCTTTGGCCGTCAATTAGAATATCTCCTTCGATTTCGGATAACTCAAATAGTGCTGCAATTAGGGATGATTTACCAGCGCCGGTTCGTCCGACTATCCCGACTTTTTCGTTGGGGAGGATTGTGAAGTTGAGTTCGCGTAGCACAGGGGGGTCGTAGGGGGAGTAGCTTAGGTATAGATCGCGGAATTCGATGCGACCTTGTTCTGGCCAGTTTTTCGATAGTTTTTCGTCGGTTGGTAGTTCGGTGGGACGTTCTTCTTCTAAGTTGCTGTATTCGACGATGCGTTCCACTGATATCATTTGGTTTTCTAATTCGGATGATTGTCGGATACCCCATTGTAGGATTCCCATTAAACCCATTACCTGGGTTATTGCTAGACCTACATTACCTCCATATTTTTCTGGAACAAAATAAAAATATCACGTCGACATTTCATCATTGGATTTGAAGAGAACGTTATTTGGGCATTAGAGGGATTACTTAAATTAAATATAAGAATTTTATGTAATAATACTAATGGAATTGATTCGTGTTTTTGTACGCTTGTTTATATTAATATCGTTGGGGGACAACTATATCCCTCTTCGAAACTCCATAAATAATTACTTACCATTTCCTAAAACTAAGAAACTTAGGGTAACCATTGCGATATAACACACGCAGACTAAATCCAAGTAAAACGCAAAAGTCCTTGCTGAGGCGATAAATAAATACCAGGCACTGCTATGTATATCTTGATGGGCATCGAATTCTCTGCCCAAAATCTGGTGGGCACCAAACGCTCGTATTGTAGTCAAACCGTGCAGTGAAGCACTAAGATGACTAAACACTGGACTACGCGCTAAAAAATTATGGATTAAAATAATCGTAAATACTTGTTGAGCTTACTTAAGTATACTTACTTACGGCTTCGATACGCTTAACACTACGACTTGTACTTAAGTAAACCGTACGCAAAAAATAGAAAATGGTTATTACTACAATTGTTGGAACTAAGAGCAACGGATTCACAATAGCTACCACAATAAATATACCAATCAACGATAATCCAATCTAAAAATTTATTATATATATATATAAATAAATATATAATTATTTCGTTAAAAATGTCCAACCTGCAAACAATCGATCAATGCCTTTGGTAACGATTCATCCACGACCCCCATATCTTTAGAGAATCGATTTAAAATTCTTCCGGATGGATTCGTGTTAAAAAACTGCATGGTAGCTCGCGTAATACTCGAAAACATGTCATTGTGCATTTTCGCTGATGCCCGCATACAAATATTAAAGAAGAAGAATGATCTTAGTAATGTAATCATAACTGTAACTATTGTTACGCCTGAGTAGATATATATACAGTATTCCCTATGAAACGTCCAGAAATTACTAGGGTTTTCTTCGTACTCGTACGTAACATTGCTTTCGAGTTTATGTCGATAGTGAGCTTCTTCTAAGTTGACCCTAAGAAAAAAAAACTATTTTTAAAATTGTCCCGACATTCACGAATTTGTCCCGACATTCACGAATTTGTCCCGACATTCGTAAAACTGTCCCGACATTCACTAATTTGTCCCGATTTTCTCAAAATTGCATGCACTTACCAATAGCTAATAAAATAATCTCCAGCGCTCGCAGACAACTGCGCCAGGACAAACAACGAAACTAGTAACAGCATCGTAAACCAATTGCCTCCAGCTTTAAAATACGCTTTGTAGACTGCTGCAGCTACGCTTCCAACGCATTTAGACTCTTGTAACTCACTAGGAGGCTCTAATTTCTCCTCATCTACACTACCTATACTGTGTACAGATCCTCTTCGCATATTAATCCTCTTCTTAATCTCTTCGTCCTGCGTTGGGATATCATCCAAAAGTTTCGCAAAGTCCAAACCGGTTGCTTTCAACTGTTCATAACTTCCGACAGCTTCAACTGATCCATTATTCAATATAACTATATGATCGACTTGTTTTAAATACTGAAGTTGATGTGTTACAAGAATACAAGTTTTGTCCCGAAGATAATTACTGATGCAACTTTCAAATAATTGTTTTCCGACATGCGTGTCCACTGCGGATAATGGGTCATCTAGGAGATAAATGTCCGCTTTTTTGTAAACGGCTCGCGCTAAATTGATTCGGGCTCGTTGTCCCCCAGATAAAGAGATGCCACGTTCTCCGACAACTGTTCGATCGCCGTGCGGGAATAATTTGAAGTCTTTCGCTAATGCGCATTTATGTACAACAGTTTTATAACGTTCTTTATTCATTGCTTTACCGAATAGTATATTCTGTCTTACACTTCCTGCAAATAACCATGGTTCTTGCGACGCATACGATATTATCCCGTTTATCTCAACACTACCATCGGTTAATGGTAGCTCTTTTAATATAGCGTGAAGTAAACTAGTTTTTCCGCTGCCTACCGGTCCAATAACCGCTACTAATTTACCGCTAGCAATTAAATTAATGTTATTCAAACTGTTCTCAGCTAAATTCGGTAACCATTTCGCAGTCACGTTCTTCATAATTACCCCTTTGCGCTTTCGTTTTTTATCCATGGAGTCGCCGCGTTTAAGGCTTTCGCTAATGTCGCATTTTTCTAATTCTTTGATGAACGTCATTGGACGTTGCGCTTGTGTTTCGTCGTACATTAGGAACGTGTGAACACGTTTTATTGATATATCGACTTCGGCTAATTGCGTTATAGCCACCGCGAAGAAGTCGGTCATTGATTGTTTTATAACGTTGAAACAGGCGGTTAGTATGAAGACTTTCTGCGCGGTTATATTGTGGCCGAAGAGTAAATAAGCTAAGATTGCTGAGAAAATCGCAGTGCGCGTTGTGGATAAATGGAAGGATTGATTTACACCGCGAATGTAAGAAGTTGCGCGGATTTCAGATACTTCTCGTCTAGAATGAAATGACTATTTTATATAGCTGAATACACACAGTTACGTAGATAGAGAGAGACACTGTTTAAGCAATTACGCATCGGGCCATTTTTTTGTTGTAATAGAAAACTTACTTTCTTGCATCCGAAACCAAATTAGAGAACGGCAGCTCCCAAGTATACATTTTGATCACTTGTATTCCGTTAATAATCTCGTTCATTAACCGAAGTCGCTCATCTGTTCTAATTGCGGTGCGAAGTCGTAAAACGGAACTTCGTTGCGCAAGCCATCCTAATCAATACCCAGAAATTAATAATTAAAATATTTTCCGACTTTGAATAATTTACCTTGTAACGGAATGAAAACCAAAATAAAAGTAACGCCAATGCAAGCAGAAATGCCAATCTCTTTATACATGAAATATGTAGCAACTCCAGTGACTAAAGGGCCTACCCATAGATTATGGAGTAGCACAACTGCTCCATCGAATCGATTCACATCGTTCGACAATAGATTAACAACTTGACCCACTGTAGTTTCACCCAGAGCTGTTTTGCTCAAACGCAACGATTTGCGATATAACAAAGCGCAAACACTTATTCGAATCTTCATACCAATATGTAAAACACCCATGTTGGTCGGATGCGATATAAGTACTGTTATTAATGTACAACCAATTACAATGCCTGCGTATATATACGCTTCATTTATTGTCATGTCTTCGTTATCGGGCGCGTAGTATGATACAAGTCCACCCAGAGATATCGCTTGCAACATTCTGCAAAAGAATCCGAGTTTGAGCTGCGACATTGAGCTAAGTTGCGACATTAACAGTACGCAGTACTGGGGTCACAAAAAGGAATCGATTTTAAGGGGAATATTCGTTTTGAGGATTCCTGGCCAAGTTGGAGTGGTGCAAAAGACCATTAGAGAAATAAAATATGTTGAAACGAATACGAAATAGTATTGGAGGAGTAATGGTAGTAATTCTTGAAGAGATAGATTCGACGAATAACTTACTTAATGCCGATTTCCAAAAATGCGTGCAACAATCCGAACAGCATAAACCTACAGCCGTATACTTTGAAAATAACTTTATGTAAACTAGGGGATTTCCCAACTTTTTGTGCCTTTTGTCTTTCATCCTCCCAAGCTGCTTCGAGTCGATCACCCAACAATGTTGATTTGTGCTCTTCGAGCGCTTCGTACAAATCATTCTCCGTTAATTCGTTTCTGAACCCCTTACAGAATATTTTTAGTACCCACCTGTGTTCAGAAATACAGTATTTGTTATCACATACGAGTTCAAATTCGTAAAACAAATAAAATATTTACAACAATTTAACTTTAGAAAAAACGAGAGTTTAAGGTCATTGGAAATCTAACAAAATTACAATAATAGTCACGGGAATGCTATTTATATTTTTCTAATAATTAAACGGTATTAAATTAACACCAAGAGAAGAATTAACACTTGGTATTGGTTAAAAAAAAAATAACGCCATTTTTGCTCTCTTGGGCGAAGCACGGATATTTTCGAACTCGATGTTTTAACAGAAATACACGTTTTGACCGTCTCTGAATCGAATCGGACCATTTTCGATATGACGTCTGTGTGTGTGTATGTGTAGAACCAAATATTGTCTCCAAAAATAGGAGAGCCGATATACAAGTCCATCTCTGAATCGAATCTGACTATTTTCGGTACGTCTGTGTGTGTGTGTGTGTGTATGTGTAGATCCAAATATTGTTTTCAAAAATAGGATGTACAAGTCTTAAATTTAAAGTTTCATCATTTTTCCTTCGCCAGTTTTGGTTTTAGGGCGTAAATTTGATTTGGAAATGGTCAAATGTTGTATTTCTGTTAAAATGTCGAGTTCGACCATTTGTATTGTCCTTCGTCCAATCGATTGGATTAATAAATGCGATGTGATTATAATTAGGAAAGCGGCAATTTGTTATAATTTTTTTAATTACACTATTTTCGACAATTACTGACGGTCACATTTGTAATTGTCGAAACGTAAAGTGTAATTAAAAAGGCTTGCTTAATTTTATTTTAAATTGTATCACAGACACACACATACGATTCTGGGATGGTCAAAACGTGTATTTCCGTTTAAATGCCTTATTACTGCGATAGTATAAATTATAAAAACTATAATATAAATCAAAGATACATAAAAGTTAATTCTATAAATTAGATATATACCATAACGTGTATTTCCGTTAAAATATTTTTTAATTACATCCATATCGTATAAAATAACGAACGTTTTGTTCGTATTAGTGTGTATAAGTTTAGAAAATTGAAAAATTAGTGAAATTTTCTTACCAAAATGTGAGTACTGATAGTGGATTGGCAGAAGCTCGTGGATTTTTCGGTTTTTCCTTGACGGGACTTGCGTCCATATTATTTCAACACAAATGATTTAATAAAATGATAAAAATGAACATGCACGATTTTAAAATATTCTTTCAGCGCTTTAAAATGTTACAAATGATTTTTAAAAAATGTGCTTCGACACCTGTGTATATATAAACTATTTCTTGAATGACATTGAGCGATTTAGCACTTGTTTTCTATATGAAACAAACTTATTGAGTACATTGTAACAAAATGCTCTCAATTGAACCTGGTCGGAAGCTAATTCGTACCTGTAATCACCTGAAATATCTGTTCTGTTGATTAAATGTTATCGTTGTACAGAAATACCTGCCACCTGAATAATATTTATTTATTTATTTATTATTGTAATAAAAAACGTCATTTAAGACCATTAAATTTCCAGAAAAATATTTAACTATTACGCAAAAATATTTACAACAATATTTTTACTTTATTGAACGAAATCTAAATGAAAATGTAAACATGTAACATTTTTTACTTGATTTCTTACACAGATTTAGATAAATTTTGTTATAATTATAATTTATACGCAGTAATAAGTAAGAAAAACTCGAGATTTCAACGGAAACACACGTTTTGACTCTCTTTGACTATTTAAGTAGGCTCAAATAATTTTATATTCAGCATAATTTTAGCAAACACAGATGTAATTCCAATTCCGGAATTTGAATTGATTACAAACATTCATTTTAGACTTAAAAAACATATTTACAAATTATTTATATTTATATAGATTATTTTTTTTATAAACACAGACGTAATGCCAATTCAGGAATTAGAATTGATTACAATAATTCATTTTAGACTTCGTTGATGAAAATAAAAAACATATTTACAAATTATGTATATTTATATAGATTATTTTTTATTCATATTTATAAAAAAGTACAAATAGTTGCAACAGGAAAATATATTCGTATATAATTTTGCCTCTGATTATAATATAATAATTGTACTATTTTTGGGGCAAGAAACCTAAATAGAACTGAAAACATAATATGAATAAATAACTAATAAATTGAACTAAATTAAGATACATGTTGATGTCCGCTTTTTCTAAAACTCTGAAACCCAAAACAAAAACAAATTAATTTAACACCCAACTAATCTATAAAACAATCAATTACCTCTTGAGCGACAGCTGTTAAATTATCTTGCATTGCCGCCCCCGTCTTTTCAACCATCCGATACAAAACGCTGCTGGGATTCTGCAGCAACAAATGCGGATGATTGAACTCCACCATACTACCAGCATCCATCACCAACACCTTATCCGAATCCATAACCGTATGCAATCTATGCGCGATCGTCAGTACAGTACATTCCGCGAACTTATACCGAATCGTTTGCTGAATCAACGCATCCGTTTGTGGATCTACATTCGCAGTGGCTTCATCCAGCACTAAAATCTTATTACTGCGCACAATAGCGCGCGCCAAACACACTAATTGCCGCTGACCAACACTAAAATTCGACCCACCTTCCGACATCTTACTATTTAGCCCACCCGCCAAATCTGTAACCGCTTGCTTCAGCTCAACCTCCTCCAACGCTCGCCATAACGTCTCATCACTATACTCATCGAAAGGGTCTAAATTTGTACGCATTGTTCCCGAAAACAAAACAGGCTCTTGCGGAATAATGGACACCTTTGATCGTAGATCATGTAACCCGAGTTGTTTAATATCGCGATTATCAATTAAGATTTGCCCGTCAGTTTTGGTTAGTTGGAAAAGTGCGGCGATTAATGAAGATTTTCCGGCGCCTGTCCGCCCGACTATCCCTATTTTTTCTTTGGGTTTTATTGTGAAACTTAAGTTTTTAAGTACGGGTGGATCATTTGGTACGTATGTTAGGTAAATGTTGCGGAATTCGATACTGCCTGAAGATGGCCAATCTGGTGGTGGTTTTTTCTTTGGTTCTGACTCTAATGGAGGCTCATGCTCTATTTGGCTGTATTCGTTTACGCGCTCCACGGACGTCATTTGGTTTTCTAGTTCTGATGCCTGACGAATACCCCACTGAATTAGGCCCATCATGCCCATCACTTGGGTGATTGCCAGACCGACATTTCCCCCATATTCCTCTGTAATAATACATAACTTATGGGACTACTATCAATAATCCTTAATTTGGATAAAATGAGGAGAGAATCCGGAATATTATACGGAATATATACGTACATAATCTAATTTATTCTGGAGCAAAGAAAATACGTTTTATAGTGTGTGTCGGAGAGTATCGCCCTTTAACGTAGTACATTGTACTACCACTTCTATTATTATTACTACTATTACTACTACACCTCGAATAGTTAAAATATTTAATTCCTCAATGGGTTCAGTTTCATAATGTTCTTGTTGAAAGATCGCACGATATTTAATAAAATATTCGTAAGTAATAAAGACCGTACAAACCAAAACATATTTTTACCTGATCCAATGAAGAAGAAGCTCAAAGTAACCGCCGCCATATATATAACACAAGCTGTGTCTAACCAAATAGCGAATGTCCTCGAGCAAGCCAAGTACATATACCAAGCAGTGCTGTGCAGATCTTGATGATTATCGAATTCTTTCTCTAAGATATGTTGCGCCTTAAACGCTCGAATTGTTGTCAAACCTTGCAACGAAGCAGCCAAATGTCCAAACACTGGACTACTAGCTAAAAAATTCAAATACATTATTACAACTCGATATATTCAGAAGTGGGATTTACTTACTGATGCCCTCCAACCGTTTAATGCTTCTGCTCGTCGATAAATACACGACTCGGTACAGATTAAAAATAACTAATGCTACCACCGTTGGTATCAATAACCACGGGTTAACTATAGTTACCAAAACTATTACTCCAATCAAAGATAAACCAATCTAGAAACAATTATAACAGCAAATTAAATATATTAAATTAAATAATTAAATATACCTGTAAGACATCAATCATGGCAGCCGGCAATAATTCGTCTATGTTACCCATATCTTTCGAGAATCGATTAAGTATTCTACCGGAAGTATTCGTGTTGAAAAAGCGCATTGTTGCTCTTGTAATACTTGTAAACATGTCGTCGTGCAGTTTTGTAGACGCACGCATACAGGCATTAAAGAATATAAATGATCGGATAATTGTTATAATGATTGTTATTAAAATTAGGGCTGAATAGATATAAATGCAAGAGTCGCGGGTGAAATCCCAAAAATCTGCATCGTTTGTTGTAGTTATATTGTGTCTGCTGCGGTATTCCTCCAAATTTACCCTGAAATTTTTCACTTTGTTAATTGTCAACTAGCTTAACCCGTGGGCACCACGTGCCCATATCGTCATCGATATTATTAGCTTTATGCTAAAATGGTTACGTCTATATTATGTACATAACTCGTGCATTTTGATATCCACATATATTTATGTTGACATTTAAGAATTATTCGTGTAGCCTAGCCATTTATTTTTACAGTAGAACAGATTTCTGGATTAGAAATGCATTAATTGCTGTTGTGTAGCGTTTTATTTTCAATATGGACTATATGATTATATATTTTATCTATCGCCATGGCGTAATGGTTAAGACTCTTTCACCCTGGAGGTCGGGAGTTCAATTACCGTCAATTTTACAAAAAAAGGGTTCACACTCACATACATACAAACAAATACATCTGGGTGAAGAATCAAACTTACCAATAACTAACAAAGTAGTCGCTGGCGCTCGCAAATATTTGTGACAACAAAAAAAACAAAACAACGACAAAGATAATCAATCCATTTCCCACAGCGTTTAAATACGCCATGTAAACCTGCCCGGAAACATGTCCAACACTTCGCTGCTCTTTAACCTCTTCCGGTTCAGCCATATTCGATTCTTCAATCGACGCCACACTTTTAGTCGAACTTCGACGTCCGGTCACAATCGCTTTACCATCCAGCAGTTCTTCTTCCGCGGGTTGATCATCCAATAATCGCGCAAAATCCAATCCAGTTTCTTTCAACTGATTATAACTCCCCTCCGCTTCTATAACTCCACCGGTTAAAATTATAATTTGGTCCACTTCCTTCAGGTATTGAAGCTGATGCGTGATTAAAATGACAGTTTTGTCGCGAAGAAACCCATTAATGCACGAATCAAACAATTGTTTACCAACATGAGTATCGACAGCAGATAACGGGTCATCTAATAGGTAAATATCACTGTTTTTATACACCGCTCTCGCCAAATTGATCCGAGCGCGTTGCCCTCCCGACAGCGAAACCCCCCGCTCCCCTACAATCGTTTTATCCCCATACGGCAAAAGAGTTAAATCAGTTTTAAGTGCGCAACAATTTATAACTCTTTGGTATCGTATTCTATCCATTTCTTCACCAAATAAAATATTCTGGCGAACGCTTCCAGCGAACAACCACGGTTCCTGCGACGCATAACTTACCACCCCGTTCACTTCAATATTACCGGAATCAATTGGTAATTCGCGTAGAATTGCATGCAATAAACTAGATTTGCCACTGCCGACTGGTCCTATAATGGCGACTAGGCGCCCTGGAACTACTTTCAAGGTCAAATTCGTTAATGTGTTATCGCTAGATTGTTTAGACCATTTAGCGGTAACTTGTTTCATAATGATTCCTGTTTTATTTGTTATTATAGACTCCGTTTTAGAATCTGCGTTTATGCTGTTGGGCTCAAAGACGCCATTTGCTTTTTTTGGTTCGTTGTATTCGATTTGTAATTTGGTTTCATCGGATAGTAGGAATTTTTGGATACGAATGACGGAGACGTACGCTTCGGCGACTTGTGCGATTGCGTAGGGGAAGAAGTCGGTCATTGTGTGTTTTAGGGTGTTGAAACATGATGTGACAACGAAGACTTGCGATGCGGATATGTTGTTGCCGAATAGTACGTAGGCTAAGACGCTTACAAAGATGGCAGTACGTGTGGTGAATAGGATAAATGCGAGGTTTATCCCTCGGATGTAGGAGGTTGCTTTTATTTGCGAGATTTCTTTTCTGAAACCACAATACACATTTAGTTACGCTTCGGAAATATTTTTTGTTTATTAAAAAATGATTCACATGTAATAATGACTAGTTTTAACCTTCACTGTTTCATTGTTAACTAAATGAGCTCTAATTAGAGAATTAAAAAATGGAATATTTACCTTCTTCCTAAGGCCACAAGTGAAGCGAATGGTTTCTCCCATGTATACATTTTGATTACTTGAATCCCATTAATGATCTCGTTCATAAGGCGTAAACGTTCGTCTGTTCTTAACGCAGTTTTTAATCGTAATACCGAACTACGTTTCCCTAACCAACCTATAACAGAATAATACATAGTTTATTGTAAGAATCTGCATTAAATTTTAACTAATAGATGAGAAATGCGCCATTACTGATTAATTTTAAAAGCAAAGAAATAATGCTAAGGCGTAAACGTCTGTTCTTAAAGCAGTTTTTAATCGTAATTCCGAACTACGTTTATCTGCATCAAATTTTAACAATTAGATGAGTTAATTTTTTGTAGAAAGTCTGCATTATTTCTTTTTAATGAAACATATTTCCTTATATACAAGTTTTATATGACTAAAGGTTCGAGTCTGCGCTAATTAGGTACCGTAAACTGGAGTAATGTATTTTGGATATTATTTTGATAAATTTTAGCAGTTTGTATAAAATTATGATTTAATGTTAAATCCCGAAATCTCTAGGTTTACAAAATAGCTCAGACTCGAAGTAGAACTTACTTTGGAAGGGGATATAGCACATGATATACAGTGTGCCGAACACAGCGGAGACTCCAATTTCCTGATACATTATCACAGTTACAATAACAGCCGCCAGAGGACCGATCCACAGGTCATGGCAGAAAAGGCACGCCCCATTCATGCGACTAATGTCGTTTGACATTAAATTGACAATTTGTCCGACAGTTGTTTCGCCCATCGCCGATTTACTTAAACGCAAAGCCTTGCGGTACATAAGCGAACAACATGCCACGTTTAATTTCACCGCTATGTGAAATGTGCCCATTAAATATGGGTGGAAAACAATCACTGATATAAACGTACATAATATTAAGATACCAGCATACATGTATGCTTCATTTGTGTTGCGCTCTTCGACATTTGTCGAATAATATAATACTAGTTTGCCCAAAGCTATTGGCTCTGCCATTCTAGAAACAAAATAACTCATTGAACAAATTCATTGAACCTACCAAACATAAAATAATAACACAAAACCAGAAATACAACACATATTGAATTGTTTCACGGGCGTGGCTTGTTTCACGGGCGTGGCTTGTTTCACGGGCGTGGTTTGTACTATAGGCGTGGCTTTTTATTTAATTTTTTTGATATAAGATATTTTTTTGACCAATACCATAGCAGAATTGAATTCTAAATCGTTTTTAATCTTATGATAAATTGACTATCTCCAAGCGTTTCAGACTTATAAAGCTAAAACTTCTTGGGTCCATGTTAAATGGTGACCATGTGAACATTTTGAATTTTTGCTATTATTTCAATCAATACCATAGCAGAATTGAATTCTAAATTGATTTTAATCTTATGAAAAATTGGTTATCTCAAACCGTTTCGGACTTATAAACCGAAAACTTTTTTGTCCCATGTTAAATGTTGACCATTTTAAAATTTTAGATTTTTGATATTATTTTGATTAATATCATAACTGAATCGAATTCTAAATCGATTTTATTCTCACGAAAAATTAGCTATCTTAAACCAATTCGGACTTATAACCCGAAAACTTTTTTGTCCCATGTTAAATGTTGACCATTTTAAAATTTTAGATTTTTGATATTATTTCGATTAATACCATAACTTAATCGAATTCTAAATCGATTTTAATCTTACGAAATATTAGCTATCTTAAACCAATTCGGACTTATAAACCGAAAACTTTCTTGGCCCATGTTAAATTATGTACATTATAAAATTTTAGATTTTTGATATTATTTCGATTAATACCATAACTTAATCGGATTCTAAATCGATTTTAATCTTACGAAAAATTAGCTACCTCAAACCATTTCGGACTTATAAACCGAAAACTTTCTTGGCCCATGTTAAACTATGTACATTATAAAATTTTAGATTTTTGATATTATTTCGATTAATATCATATCAGAATTGAATTCTAAATCGATTTTAACCTAATAAAAAATTAGCTATTTTAAACCAATTCGGAGTTATAAACCAAAAACTTTTTTGACCCATGTTAAATTATGTACATTATAAAATTTTAGATTTTTGATATTATTTCGATTAATATCATAACTAAATCGAATTCTAAATCGATTTTAGTCTAATGAAAAATTAGCTATGTCAAACCGTTTCGGACTTATTGAGTAAAATCTTTCTGGGTCCATGTTAAATTTGGTCCCAGATAAAAATAGCATAATCCACTCTAATGTACGGTAGTTCGGATTGGTTAATGAACCTATATGTATTAGCTCAGACTCGAACCTGAACTTACTTTGAAACGGGATATAACACATGATATACAACGTCCCAAACAACGCGAACACGCCAATTTCTTGATACATGATCGCAGTAACAAGAATAGTCGCCAGAGGACCAATCCACAGGTAATGGCATAAATGACACGCCCTATTCATGCGACTTATATCGTTTGACATTAAGTTGATGATTTGGCCGGTAGTTGTCTCGACCATTGCCGCTTGGCTTACACGTAACGCTTTACGGTACATCAGCGAGCAACATGCGATATTCAATTTCAACGCGACGTGAAACTCGCCCATTAAATACGGGTGGTAAACAATCACAGATATAAACGAAGATAATATTATGATGCCGGCATAATAATACGCTTCAGTTACATTGCGTTCGCCGATACTTGTCGAATAATAACGTACTAATTTTCCCAAAGCTACTGGGCGCACCATTCTAGGGAAAAGTTACGGTCATTAATTTTCCTAGTGGTATTACGCATTTCCCCAATAAAATAATAAATATAAATTATGTATTTTAACCATATTAGTTTCGTAAATAAATAAATAACTATATAGCTTGCTTTAGGAGCGCGTCAGGTTTAAGTGGGCGTGGCTCATTTTATAGGCGTGGCTTCATAGGTACTAGAGAACGGAATTAATTTAGCTATACACTTCTAGGTCAAGTCCCATTGTTTTAGATTTGTGTTTCTCTTAGTTTTAATGTACTTATTTTCAATTTAGCTTGCTTTAAGAGCGTATCAAGTTGAAGTGGGCGTGGTTCATATTATAGGCGTGGCTTGAATTTGTTACTATATATATATAACTATATTGCTTGCTTTAGGAGCGTGTCAGGTTTAAGTGGGAGTGGCTCATTTTATAGGCGTGGCTTCATAGGTACTAAAAAACGGAATTAATTAAGCTATACTCTTCTAGATCAAGTCCCATTGTTTTAAATTTGCGTTTCTCTTAGTTTTAATGCACTTATAGTCAATTTAGCTTGCTTTAATATGTTTAAGTGGGCGTGGTTCATATTATAGGCGTGGCTTCATGGACTTTTTCTTTTACAAGTACAATAATAAAATTTCGTATATGATGATGTATTATATGGTTTTAGACGGCAGATTTAACGAAATTATTTATATAAAGTTAAATATGTAAGACATTAATAGTTATTTACTGTTGTTAGACAGAGACACCGGGTTATACACAGGTGTAGGAACTGTTTTAAAACAGTTTATTGTTTATATGCGCTGTGAAACAGTAAACAAAAATGATTTTAACGAAGTATTAAATATATTTACTTTTGTTTTATGTTTTTTAATTATATTTATCTGTTAGTACGTCAAAACATATATTCAAATATTTATATAGCTACTTAGATAAGCAACATAATTATAAATATAATTGCTTGGAAATTACTATGAATAATTATTGTAAATATATTGAGATATGGTGGCAAGGTGAAAACTTACTTAACACCTAATTCTAAAAACGCTGCAATGCACCCAAAACCAAATATGGTGAACCCAAATTCCCATAATATCACCCTTAACAGGCTGGGCTCCCTATTCGCTTTTGAGGCGCACATTTTTTCTTTAATCCAAGCTTTCTCTAACTTATCCCCCATCAAGTTAGATCGATGCTCTGTAAGAGTCTCAAATAGATCATCGATCTCCAAATCACGTTTGTATCCAGTGTAAAAAATTGGTAGCATCCACCTGCAAGTCATAAAAATACCATAATTTAGCCTTAGATTTAATCTATGTTCCTTGGTCTTATCTAAAATGCGTTAGTGCGCATGCGTGGATATTCGAGGTTATAAATGGCTTATCAGACATTTATTATTTATATATTTGAAATACAATGAAAATTGTTTTAAAAACTTTTGAAATATGCTACATTCACATAATAAAATTTCATAATTTTACAATAGAATAATAATATTAGGATATCCGGTTGTACAAATACATTTAATATGCTATTTTTTAGAGCAATTTATTCATAAATCATTATAAAATGATTAAATAACATTATTGTTTAGGTTTGCCTTATTTGCATAAAGAATTCCTGACTAAAAAATTAATTATTTATGTTTTCGGAAATAAAACAAGTAATGCCTTTAGCTCGCCGTATTATCTAATCAGTGTTTGATTTAATTTTTTATTTATATATTAAACATTTTTTTTATCTACTTTTATGTAAATTAAGTAAAGTTAAGTATTTCCACTAACGTTTAAAGAGATATATTATAAATAATTGATTGATTGCAACAATATTTTGTCTTTTAATGCGGTTTTTAATATTTTATTAGCTTTTGGTTCACAATCTGAATAAATGTTATTGATATAAAAAGTCTTAGATTTTTAATTCGCCGTAGAAAGTACCGAAATAGCTAAAGCATTCGGTCGTGTGTCTGTAGCATTCTCGGAACAAAAAGTGTTTGGTCTCGTTGCCCTGAATCCAATATATATATATATATATATATATATATATATATATATATATATATATATATATATATATATAACTGGATGTTAGTCGTAAGACCAAATTTGTGCCCGCTACTCCTCTGAAGGTACCCAAGCGATTTGAACCAAATTTGGTACACATGTTATTTAGAACCCTATTTAAATCCCCTCGCAGTTTAAATCTAATCGTTCGTATACTTCCCGAGCTATAGGGCCCCAAAATGTGAAGCCCCCCTTAATACGACCCTTATATAAATAACTAAAATACCCAAAAATACTAGTAATAATTCTAAGATATTTTATATCTACAAGATTTTTTCATATTGTTAACCCAAAGACCGTAAAAAATTAAACAAAATATTACAATTTTGCATTTTAAAATAATCTAGAAAAAATTGTACATATTTTTCAAATTGTTAACCAAAAGGCTATAACAATTAAAAACCCGCTGGCGAGCTGAACGTATAGGTGGACCTAAGCTTGTTTATTAATTATATATTAGTTAGATTATTCTTTAAATATAATTTATATGTATACAATCCTATTTATCAAACGAGTAATATATAGACTTAGATTGATTAAATGCCAATTGTATTAATTTTTTTTAAATATAATTAGAACCGGAACAACGCTTATAGAAGTTCGGTGTGGTTGTAAGCGAGGCTTTATCAGATGTAAAGCACGTGTCACTGTGACAGATCATTGCCGAAGTGTCGACGTTTTAAAAGGGTTTTGTGTGTATGTTTTATTAAATTAAATGCTACTTACCAGAATGTGACCGCTGACAAAGGGTTTGCATGTTCGCGAGGATTCGGTTTTTTCCCTTTGGTTTTCTCACTTTCCATTGTCACATAAATTTAACATACATTCAACAAAAGACATACGTTAGATAACGATTTTAATACTGTAATTATTTAAATACTAAGTACATTTTGTCGCGCGGTACCGCGAGCGACTGACGCGTGATTCCCCGTGCAAACTGTTTTTAATATCGGTCAGATATCTCGCGAATTATAATCTCATTTCTCAAAATGATTGCACAACATTATATTATGTTGTTTTTTTTTGCATATTTTGTCTCTTAGTATTTACATTATAAATGATAATAGTTATCATGGTATTAAAGTATACAATTTGCATATAAGTGCAAATATTTTTTTTACTTTCACAATATTACGTTGAACTTTGTGAAAAATAACTGTACTTTAGAATACTTTTTAAGTCAAGGCTATTGATTGACTTCAATGAATTCGCATGTTAAATTTAATGATCTATTGATCTCTATTTTAAATCAATGACAACACAAAAATATCTATAACATTTGTTTAACCCTTAACTGACTCTTGGGGTCCATGGGACCCCAACCTTCTTTAAATTGTTTTTTTTTTTGTTTGATCCCGCTCGAAATGGCATCAATCACACCCTCTACCTCTAAATAATTAAAAAAAAACCTTTTTTTTAATAAGTTTAAATTAAAATTTCACTTTAACTATTAGGTAACCTTTCAGAAAATTAATTCTAGTATTATACAGAAATATTTCCATAATAAAATATTGAAAACTCTCGGAAATATCGACAATTTTCCACATTGGGGTCCATTGAACCCCATGTGGCAGCAAGTGTGCAGTTTAGGGTTATTTATAAATTGTTTGAAACAGATTTTCAAATACAAATTATACATTTTGTAATAAAATATTTACACCCAATAAAAAAAATCTCCGACTGTATTTTATTATGTAGTTTCTCGTTAGGGAATTCCCCGAACAAAACCATTCTCTTTACCCCCTTCCCCCCCTAAAGTGAATGTCTTTTTCAATTATGATTTGTATTCCGTAAGAATAATATTAGCTAATTTTTAATACAACGCTGAGAGAATAGTTTAATTATTTTTTAAGTTTGTAATTAATTAAGTAATTATTAAATTAATTTTGTAGCTATAAAATAGATTAATACAAGTTTTACTTTGATTTTAGTAATTTTTTTAAATTAGTAACTGCTTAAAACATAATTTAAACGTTTTTTAATTTTTTGAAATTGTTTAAAACATGTTTAAAACAATAAAAAACGGGTTTTTATGTTATATTTAAAAATAAAACATGTTTTTGACCAATCTTGAACATTTTAAATACAAAGAAATTAATCTGTGCTTTGTTTTCTATAAATTCTATTAAATAAGCATAGGTACAGGCAGCTATGCCTTAAACTCGTCGTTTAATAATTGTAAATGCGAGTTACGCACTACACAAGGACGATATAAAATAAAAGTATCGTCGCTAACAGCGGGCAAAGACATTCATAGAATTATAATTAGTTTCTCGTGTGTACTACATCTATAATTTAATGAAATGAACGTAAAAACATCAAATATAATTATTTAATAGCATTTATTATTAAAAAAACCCAAAATAAATGTAGAAAGTGGTCCATTAATTAAAAGAGAAATCATGTTGTTTCTATCAATTTAAAAATATCGTAAATTTAAAAGTATGGGTGAATCTGTACTTAAATGCATCCAATCAGTGATACGTATTTTAAACGCTTGTCATGTGATTAGTAAAAAAAAACTGGGTAGAAGAATACGTTCAGATCACTTAGTGTTGCCAACAGAAGAAAAAGATCTTATTTGTTTATGTCATATGGGGAATTTGCATAATTTTTTTAACTAAGATTGGCAACAGTGGAGTTGGTACAAAGTGTTTACCTTATACGACGCCATCATTGTTGATGGCGTTGTTATGATTTGGACGTTGCTTGTGCTCAACAGTTCTGTTGAATACTGTCAAAAATGAGTGAAGCCGATCTGCTGTACGGCACGACGCTGTCAGTAGAATCGATGAAAGTAATCGCGGAGAGTATCGGCATTGGTAATCTCCCCGATGAGGCCGCCAAAGAGCTGGCGGACGATGTGTCGTACCGATTGAAAGTGATCGTACAGGACGCCGCGAAATTTATGCATCATTCCAAACGGCAGAAATTAACGCCGTCTGACATCGACAATGCGTTAAAAAGTAAAAACGTCGAGGTATTGTTCATCACGCAATTGGCATAACAATCGCGCACGCTAACCCTACTTTTGTGTGCCACAGCCTCAATACGGATTTTACTCGAAAGACTCGATACCGTTTCGGTTCGCATCGGGCGGAGGGCGAGAGTTACACTTCGTCGAGGAGAAGGAATTGGATTTGAACGATATTATACAAAGTGTTAATCCTAAGGTGCCCTTAGAGGTGTCCCTTAGGGCGCATTGGTTATGCATTGACGGGGTTCAACCCACCGTTCCCGAAAATCCGCCGCCCGTCTCCAAAGATTTGCAAAAAGTTGGTGATTTTTATACATTTTTAGTTATTTAGTGTTTTATAAAATTATACGAATACAAAAACTGTACTTGCTTTTTTTAATATACATTTTTTTCGTTTAATATAAAATATACTAGTATATAAAATACTAAATTTGTATTTAAAATACACTTGGCGGGAATCAGCAAATTATGTATTAATATTTAGGTAACAATTAAATACGTACAATTTATATGATGAAAAGGGGTTCTTAGCGTAGATACTATCTAAAAATTACTATATGTATCATTAAATTATTTGGAAATGGTAAAAAGAATTAGATATTTATTGTACTCTTGGCGGGAAACAACAAATTATGTATTAATATTTAGATAATTAAATACGTAAGATTTCTATGATGAAAATATGTTCTTGGCGGTAGATACTATCTAAAAATTACTATATGTATCATTAAATTATTTGGAAATGGTAAAAAGGATTAGATATTTATATACTCTTGGCGGGAAACAACTAATTATGTATTAATATTTAGATAATTAATTACGTAAGATTTCTATGATGAAAATATGTTCTTGGCGGTAGATACTATCTAAAAATTACTATATGTATCATTAAATTATTTGGGAATAATGAAATAGATTATATATTCTTATTAGGGCTTCAAACCGAAAAAATCCGTTATTTTTGTCGTTTTATTTCGGTTCGGTACTTGTCCAAACAAAGACAAATATATTTTAATCAATTTCTAATACAATTAAAAACCTGCATATATTTTTTAAATCCGTTATTTATTCCGGAACCGAATATTCAGGAAATTTAACTATTTTTTAACTTTTTTTAACTAAAATTATTATTATTATACAAATATGTAGTAAAAATATACTTTATCTTTTTAAATTGCAGCTTTATATATATTTAAAATATAAATTTCATTATTGAAAATTTGTTTCCAATTTTCAAAAATCACGCAATTAAACTATAAATAGGTATTTGAATAATTAAATTTATTTTTAATTTACCTAAATAACAAGAATTTTAACTAAAATAATTCTAATTGCTATACGATTTTTTTTTTTTGCTCCTTTTAATATACATAATTATATTTCAAATGCAAAATGTATATAAAATACATTTTTGTAATAAAAAATTAAAACTAAGTCATTGAAATATAAAATACTATCATAAAGTAGATGAAATCTACTTGAAATACTTGATGAAAATACGCTAAAACTTTAAATATATTAATTATTGGGGTTTATAGTTGGAATCAGTGGATCCATTATCGAAATTAAATAAATCCACTAAAGACATGGGCGGAAAACCTGGAACTGGCAAAATCCAGAAATTACGAAATGTTGAGACGGTTCATGTTAAGCAACTTGCGACGCATGAATTGTCGGTGGAGCAACAATTGTACTATAAAGAAATTACGGAGGCTTGTGTTGGATCTGACGAAGGCAGGAGGGCTGTAAGTTATATTTTTATAAAATATATATTTTTTAGGAATTTTATATATATATAATAGTGAAATATTGGAAAATTAGATTCGTGATTGGTACGTACAAAGGGATCGTGACGTCACGTTCCCTTGAAGCGCGAAACTTAGAAAAATCATAACTGTGCCACAAATAAAATATGTATCCTAACAGAAAAATAATGATTTGATTATTTACATATTATGTATTTTAATTTAGGAAGCACTTCAAAGTTTAGCTTGTGATCCAGGCTTACATGAAATGCTACCGCGAATGTGCACATTTATCGCCGAAGGCGTTCGCGTAAATGTTGTGCAAAATAATTTAGCTTTACTCATTTATTTAATGCGAATGGTCAAAGCGCTTCTAGATAATTCCAGTTTATACCTAGAAAAATATGTAAGTATCCTAGAAACATGAACATAGGCAACCCCAATATATTTACGTTTTTTTTTTCTTAGTTACACGAATTAATCCCCTCCGTGTCGACGTGCATCGTATCAAAGCAACTTTGCATGCGGCCCGAGCTCGACAACCATTGGGCGCTGCGCGATTTCGCCTCGCGCCTAATGGCCCAAATTTGTAAAAACTTTAACACCAGCACAAATAATATACAAACACGAGTCACGCGAATGTTTAGTCGCGCACTACAAAACGACAAATCACCATTGTCTTCCCTATACGGTTCAATCGAGGGACTCTCTGAACTCGGACCGGAAGTAATCAAAGTGTTTATAATGCCACGCGTCAAACATATCGCGGCCCGGATTAATCCACATTTAGAGTATCCAGCGATGGTAATGGTGGACAAAATCTCGTCGGGACATATTAAACAATTGATGGGCAAAATTCTGGGCCCGATTCTGAAATCGATGCGATCGCCGCCGGATTACGTTGAGGAATACAAAGCGGATTATGGCTGTTTGGGTAAGATTATTGGAGGAATCTAATCGTTCAGTTGACTAAAAAGACTTGTTCGCCTTAGGTGCCGCGTTACAGAATGCTGTCGTCAAGGCGCGAACCCAATCCCCGCCGGCCGCAACGCCAACAACAACCACCGCCATAACAGGGGTTGTTAACACTTACAGCCGGAGTGTTCCAGCGCCAGCGACTATCGTGCAACAAACGAGTCAACCTCCGGGCCGAACAATCGTAATGTCGAACCCAACGCAACGTGTGGGACAATCGTCCCAGAATAAAATCGTATTCGTTACATCGCGTCCACAAACCCCTAGCAACCCTGTACACCCGCTCACCCCGCAACCCTCCAATCAACCCAATACTGTTGTGAAGTTTGTCACAACCGCAAACACGCAACAAACGCAAAAAGTCGTTACTACTGCCCCGAAGTTAGTCGTTGTTTGTATGCCGAGTTCTTCGAGTAGTAATACAGCGCCTACGATGAGTCAAGTGGGCGCGTTTAATCAACCGCCGATTTCTGTGGTTCCGAAATCAATTTATGTGCAGCAAGGGATTAAAAGCGAGCTGATACCACCGCCGGATATAGACGATTTGTCCCATTTGGCGTAGCGGGATTCGTTCGGTATGTTTATATTTTATTATAATTGTGTTCAACATTGTTGTTTTTTTTTATAAGTCCTATTCTGCATATAGTACAGGGGGTTTAGGAATGACCTTGTCAAGGTTAAACCTCTACAGTTGGTATTATTGCTTTTAAATACCCCCAGATTTTTAGGAGTCTCCGAGCTTTGGCGTTTATGAAGCGATTACATAAGATTCAATTTATTTTTTATTTAAAGTATTATTACTGTACTAATTCAATTCAGTTTGTTTTATGACCAACAATGGGAAAAACGCATTAGTTATACATTTTATTGCTGTGAACGCTAGCATTATTTATCATAAATCAAACTCGATTATTAATTGTAATTTCTAAGAAAAACCTCAAATAAACTATATTTTAATAGCGTAAACTGTTGGCAACCTAAGAATTAATATGCGCTAGCGATTTAAATATCTAGTGTGAACGTTAAGATCAGCTAATTTAAAGTGACCCTTAAAATCCTGGTGGGAAAAGGGTATAAAGGGTCAACTAAAGACTTTTGTGGGCCGGTATATATAACTATAACATATATAAAACTTTTTTTAAATTAAATTTTATTATCCGAAATGAAGAAAAAACGTGGTATTATTTATAATGTATTCCGAATTTGGATTACAAATTTATTTCGTTTCTAATTTACTTTGAAGAGCTAAAATGATAGTATTAGCGATTATAAACAATTTTACTGCTAATTTAACTTCAAAATGCTTTTCAAATTCGAAAAATTCGATATTTTATTCGTTACCGGTTACAGTGGTCCGATTTCGGAATATACTATAAATATATGAATAATTAATTGCGCAAAATGATAATTATCTTTTGTTTTGACAATTTTATCCCCAAATTAGCCAATTTTTCTACGTGTTTTTACTACAAAATAATGTTATAAACTTACAGTATAAATTCTATTGATCGATTTAAATTCAATTAATAGTGATTTTACTACAAAATAATGTTTTAAAACTTAAAATATAAACTTACTGTTTAAATCGCAATGATCGATTTAAATTCAATTAATAGTGATTTTACAACAAACTAATGTTTTAAAAAATAAAATATAAACTTACTGTTTAAATTCCATCGATTTTCACCACCAGTTTTGTTCAATAAGACAAAGAATGATGCAATATTAAAATTAAATCAACAATTTATTCAAGATTATTGACACAGTTTTGTATATACAAGATTATATAAGAATTTTACTTGGTGATAAAATAAAACAAAACATATCTAATTCTTCGATTTATTCTTATAAAATATTTACATTCGACTTCTGGACACGATAATGATTTTTAATACCAGGAAGTCAAAGATAAAATATGAATTACAATTTATGTACAATAAAAATTTCTATCTAATCTCAATACGTAAAGTTATTTGTATTAAAACTATGGGAAGTTAAAAGGCAATCGCGTGTGGTTTACCCTAATTTAATTAAAATTAAGATTTTTCAAATGCCGCTTTCGTATTATATTTTTATGTACTTTGGCGTTTTTATATTATATTTAAGACAATCACAGCCTCAAAACAAATAATATAATATACAAAATTATATATTGCCACAGAAATTTATAAAAAAATGCATTTTATTTGCATTCAAATAAGCCCCAAATGTACAGTTTGGAATCGGCGCACGGTTCCTTTCAATACGAATATTGAAAGGGTTAAAGCATTTTCATATTCCTAAAACTGGTAAAATCATATATATATATATAAATAAAATAAGTAATATTTGAAATTGCACTTAAACTGTTCAGATCAAAATACTTGAGGCACTTGGCGTAGTTTTATCACAAATACTATTGTTTTTAAGTTGTATAAGTCTTATAAAAATAGTGTTGCGTTTAGTTGTATAAATATTCATTCATTCATTCATTCAACATAATGAAAATAGATTCGACACACAATACCGTAAAATCATTCACTCAACGAATTCTTCCGTTCGTAATTCTCCCGGGCGGTTCGTTTGAGCGTCTCCGCCATCGCGTTGCCAGTCTCCGCCACCATATGCGTAAACACCCCCTTAACATTCTGCAGTAATATATACGGATGATCAAACTCCACCATCGACCCATTCTCCATCACCAACACTTTATCCGAATCCATAATCGTATTCAATCTATGCGCTACTGTTAATACAGTACAATCTGCAAACTTATGCCGAATTGTTTTCTGGATTAACGCATCTGTTTGTGGATCAACATTTGCTGTTGCTTCATCCAACATTAGTATTTTATTATTCCGGATAATCGCTCGGGCCAAACACACTAATTGGCGTTGTCCAACACTGAAATTGGAGCCTCTGTCTAAAACACGACTTTCCAGTTTGTTTCCAGTAACTGTTTCCTTTAGTTCGACTTCTTCTAACGCCTTCCATAACACATCGTCTGCGTATTCCTCGAACGGATCTAAATTTCTGCGTAATGTTCCGGAGAATAGAACGGGATCTTGAGGGATAATCGATATTTTCGATCTTAAGAATTGTAGTTGTAAATCTTTAGTGTCTAAACTGTCGATTTCGATGTTTCCTTCGATGTTTGCTAACCGGAATAAAGCGGAGATAAGGGATGATTTGCCCGCTCCCGTTCTGCCAACTATTCCCACCTGAAAAGGAAAATATGTATTTGAAAATTTGTATTTCCAATTTTGGTGACCAAAAGTAGTATACCTTCTCTTTGGGTTGAATCGTGAAATCCAATTTTTTCAACACCAACGGTTCGGATTCAGCGTATCGCATTCCAGCGTTCCGGAAACTTATTCTACCAGAGTGAGGCCACTGCGTCGTAGGTGTTTTCGGAATAACCGGTTGCTCTTCCGGTGCTAAACCCGTGTACTCTAAAACTCTTTCAACCGACATAAGTTGATTGGCAACTTCAGCCGATTGTCTAATGCCCCATTGCACTAAACCAGTTAACGCAGTCGCTTGAGTAATCGCCAAACCGACTTGACCACCAAATGTATCTTTATCAGTTATAAGAAAACTGAATGTCACCAGCGCAGTGAAAAGGAAACATAGGATGTCTAAACAGAATCCAAACGCGCAACTGGATGCAATAAACATGTACCAAGCACTCGAGTGTAAATCTTGGTGTTTATCGAATTCATCTTGTAAGATGTGTTGAGCGCCGTAAGCGCGAATGGTCGTAAGCCCTTGAAGCGTTGCGTTTAAATGCGTGAAGACTGGACTGCGAGTTATCCCTTCTAAGCGTTTAATATTTTTGGACGTTTTCAAAAACACGACTCGTAGCAATAAGAAAATTATGCCGATTATAAACACAGGAATTAGGAAGTATGCGTTGACTGTCGTTGTTAAAATTAGGGCTCCGCCCATTGACAGTAAAATTTGGGTAGAATCTAAGATCGCTTTCGGTAGTAATTCATCCATTGATCCAATATCTTTAGAAAATCGATTTAGTATTCGACCAGTTGGGTTTGTGTTAAAGAAGCGCATTTTTGTGTTAACGACACTGTGGAACATTTTGTCGTGGAGATTTTGGGATGAATTCATGCATAGTTTGTAGAATGACATTGAGCGAGTTAATGCAATGAAGAATAATGAGATTATTATTCCACCGTAGATGTAGAGGCATGTATCGGTGCTGAATTGAGGTGGGATGTACTCGACTTCTTCTAGTGCTTCGGTTTCGTTGAGAACTTGCAGGCGGTGAAGTTCTTCTTGCTTCGTCCTGAAAACACAGTATAATAGAGTAAGCATAGGTACAAGCACCTATGCGTTTAGCCGTATTATCTAGTCGATATTTAATTTTTTATTTTTAATAACTGCTGTTTGAATTAACAAAACCTAATTATAATCACTGAAATTTGAAGAGATATAATAATAAATGACAATAATAATATTGTTTGATTGATTGCAACAATACAAAATCGCCAAATTATTATTTTTAATACATTTTTATGGCTTTAAAGTCCACAATCTGAAAAAATATAGATCTAAAACAAGTTTTTTTTAAATCCGAGAATGTTACAGACACACACCCTGTCTTGCACAATCGACGAGCTAAAATTCGATATAGGAAATAATTCTTACCAATAACTGACCCAAAAGTCAGCGCCGCTAGCGCAAACTTGCGCAAAAATGTAGAGAATGATCACAATACTAACAAAGAAATAATTGCCCCCGCCCTTTAAATACTGTAGCCCTAACGACCCTTGTACTTTTCCCTTAGACGATTGCTCTTCATGTTCCAGTTTCGCTTCATCGAGATTATGTTCCAAACTATCAACAATACTAGTCATTGATTCACTTAAAGTACTGGTAATTGAACTAGATTTGCTCTAAAAGAATCAATCAATTCAATTATTGGTGCTAATCTTCGATTGTTTGTAAACTTACTCGAACGGATTGTTGTCGTTTCGTTTTCATCGCATTTATCGCGTTGTTACGCTCCTCTTCCGGTTGTTCTTGTTCTTCTGTTAACAGTTGAGCGTATAAATCATCACTGTTGGCCAACATGTGAAACGAGCCTTGCATATCGATTTTACCCTAATTAACAATTAAAATTAATGCGATGAGACAAAAACTTTTTGTCCGAGAATGCTACAGACTTCGTACAGCGAGCTAAAAATGTGACTTACATTATTCATGACAATAATATGATCAGCATCTTTTAAATGTTGTATTTGATGCGTCACCAGAATCCTAGTTTTGTTCCCTAAATAACCATTGATACATTCATCAAACAAGTGCTTCGCCACATGCGTATCAACCGCAGATAACGGATCATCCAGCAAGAAAATATCAGCTTGCCGATAAACAGCTCTCGCTAAATTCACCCTAGCTTTCTGTCCGCCGCTCAGAGAGGCGCCTCGGTCTCCGACAATCGTCTGATCACCGAACGGAAACTGCTTAAAATCCCTCTCAAGCGCGCAAGCCTTCACAACATGGTTATACCGATGCTTCTCATAATCCATCCCGAACAAGATATTCTGTCGGATCGAAGCCGCAAACACCCAGGGCTCCTGGCTAGCGTACGACAGTTTCCCGTTTATCACAATATTTCCGGTAGATGGTTGCAACTCCCCTAAAATCGCTTGCAGCAGCGAACTCTTCCCAGCGCCTACTGGGCCGATAATTCCGATTAATTTCCCTTTTTCGACGTTTAAATTTAACTGGGATAAAGATTCGTCGGTGGACGTTTCGTTCCATTTTGCGCTGAAGTTTTCTAAACGTAGACTGGAGTTGTTTTTCTTTTCGTTGTTTATGTTGTTGTTGTCCATTTGGATCTTGTCTTCGAATTCATCGTTTAACAGGAATTTTTGGAGGCGTTTAATAGCGACTAGGACTTCCGCGATTTCGGATATACCGCGGACAAACATACTAGACATTGATTGAGCGAGTAGATTGAAATATGATGCGAAAACGAATACCTGGAATTAAAAAAATGGTTGTTTTAATGTCCGCCATTTGGTGTAACGCTGCATATAAAATGGCCGACCTATTTGTAGTAGCTTTAACATATGATTTATTACGCGGTATGAAACAATTTATGGTATGCCAATTTTGTAATAATAATATATTGTTTCCAGTTCATTTACCTTAGTAGCAGAAACCTCTTGTCCCATCAACACCATAGTGAGCAGGGCGGCAAACAATGCAACGCGCGTTGTAAACAAATTGAACGTCATGTAAAGGCCCCGTACATACGATGTTTTTGTTATAATTTTCAGTTCAAGCCTAAACAATACAATTTTTTATATAAATATTTTATTCCAACCATTTATTTAATATTATTTCACTTATTGAGTAAACACTGTTATTTAAGTCGTCATTTCAGTAAAAAAAACAATAAAAATATTTTAAGTAAAATGCATTTTACTTACTTTCTAGCATTTTGTATCAGTTTTGCGAACGGTTTTTCCCACGCATACATTTTTATTACTTGAACTCCCGATATTATTTCATCCATTAATCGCACTCGTTCATCAGTTCTATAAGCGGTTTGCAAACGGAATCTTGACGATAATTTACCCGTATATCCTTAAATACATAAATTTAGATAATAAAATTAATAATATTTATTGAAATAACCCGTTATACATAGAATATAACATAAATAAGTCCTTTTTGTTTGCGATTAATACTTTAAATACATTATTACCTAACTTAAATAGTATATAACTCTTTAAAACCCAGAAATTCGATCATTTACATTATAAACTATTTAAATATCGCGCCTAAACGTATTACTTTACACCGTGCATCAATACATATAATGCTTTAACATACATAATTCCTTTTTGTGTTATTGTTATTAAAAATCATTATTACCTAACTTACGGCAAATATAACTCTTTAAAACTCATAAATTCGATCATTTACATTATAAACTGTTTAAATATCGCGCCTAAATGTGTTACTTTACACCGGATATCAATATGATTGGTTCACAAGTATCATTGCGTATAACGCCAACCAATCAGCTATTACTTTGACTTTAACGGTTAAATTAACGTTTTCGCCTGTAAATATTATAATATAAGTCTTATTTGCAGTTAAAACTTATAAATTATCCATTTTTAATCATAAATCGCCCTTAGAAATCATACTAACGCGCCAATGCTGCTTCATTCTTATTGGTTAATGCGAACCCCGCGCTACGTGTGAACCAATCAAAACGTACATAGTACTTTGACATGTACAGATTGTAAAATGGCTGACGCAGTTTGTAATTGTATTAACTGTCGCGTATTTTCGAGTTTAAACGTAATAATTATGTGTTTGTGCAATGATTTAGAGTTATTAGGATGTGTAGTGATTATTTTGTTACCTTGTAAAGGTACAACAACAAAGACTGTTGCTATCCCTACAATTCCTGCATATCCAGCTTCGACCCATAGGAAATAGGCGACAATCAGTGATATTGTTGGGGCCACCCACATGTGGTGAATGAAAATCGACACTATATCGAATCGACTAACATCGTTCGATAATAAATTCACGACTTTCCCAGACGCATTTTCGCCGAGAGCCGTCCGGCTGAGCTTCAACGCCTAATGGTAAGTAACATGTAAAATGGTTATTTATTCGTGAAATCGTGTCTTAATTCGGGAGTTATTGAACATAAAGGGCCTAAATTACGTTTACTTAAGGCGTCTGTGGTATTTATATCGTTGTAGCTAGGTTATATTGTTGGTGAAAAAGCGCGCGAAATCGGTGAAAGTTTGTGCGCCAGTCATGCGGCAGTTGCGCACAAGTATGGCGGCGTTTTGCCGGGGTTTTTATAAGTTTTTAATTTATATAAATAGTAATGTGTTTAGGTGTTTTTGCTTACCTTACGGTATATTAGGGCGCAACAGGCTGCTCTGACTTTCATACCGTTGTGAAAAGCCCCCATAATGTATTGGTTTATAAATAAGGCACATAGGCCGTTTAGGACAACGATTGTTCCCGCGTAAATTAGGGCCTCTTCACGGGGCATATCGCTATCATGTCGAAAATATTCGAGCAGTTTTCCTAGCATTAACGGTTGGGCTAAACGAATCGGTATATCGTTTAGGGAAATTAATACTCCTAATTTGAAATATTCGAGCCAAAATGTTCTAACTAGGATTTTTAGGAAACTCGGCTTTTTTCCTTTTGTTTTGCATTCGTCTAAATGTTTGTTCCATCGACTGAAAAAAAATTACACATTTATTATGTTTTACTGTTGCATGTTTTTTTGTGGCGAATTTATGTATAATAATTTTAAATAATTTAGAGAGGATGTTTGAGTAATTATATTTAAATAAAATAATAGTAATTTATGTTTGCGGTGACCTTGGCGAATATATCGTGCAAATTCATGAATATTAGATATTTTGCTAGTCATCTGAGTTATTTTCCTAGTTCTTGACTTAACGTATGATTAACTAACATGACTTTATATGCATATAGCTGTGTTATTACAAGTAAAGCGACTATTGAATTAACATTTTTAGATGTTATATATGTTGTATTATAACGGTTAATAATTATGGTTGATAAATTCGTATTTACATAACGTATAATCATTTTTACTATCTTATCTGTGTATAAGGAAGTATTGTGACCTTGAAAATGTTGAAAATCGTTTTTTTAACGTAAAGACAAACCCTGCGTTGAATCTGACTATTGTACTTTCACAGCGTCTCCCTGTCCAGTGTGTGTGTGTGTATGTATGTATGTGTGTGGGAACGCTTTACTCGAAAACGACACTAGTTAGACAAAAGTGTGTCTTATAAAAGTTGTAGATATTAAAGTTTTAAGCAACTTTAGTTAACAAAGTTTTAAAAATAATGTATTATTTACTGAAAAATTACCTTTGAAAATAAATTATGTTATATTTACGTTTGTCTGTCTGTCCAGAGTGTGTGTGTGTATGTATGTGTGTGGGGGAACGCGAATGAAAACGGTTTACTCGAAAACGACACTAGTTAGAGAAAAGTGTGTCTTATAAAAGTTGTAGATATTGAAATTTTAAGCAACTTTAGTTAACAAAGTTTAAAAAAAAATGTATTATTTACTGAATAATTAGCTTTGAAAATAATTATGTTATATATACGTTTGTATGTCTGTCCGGAGTGTGTGTGTGTGTGTGTGTGTGGGAACAGTTTTAATTCGACACGTGTATTTCATTACAATAATTCCTTATTTCGTATAAGAAAGTAAATTATACTTGATACAACTCATACATTTTGAAGTTTACACTGTGATAGGAACATTTAATCATAATTTATTATTGAACATATGTTTTTGGGTGATAAATTAAAATAATTTAACAATTTCAATTAAATAAAATGATTATTTTAATCTTACCTTTCTAATCTGTTCCCTAACGACGTGCTTCTATCACATTTAAGCGGGTTGTAGAGGTCTGCGATTTCAAGTACTTTAGTGTACCCTTTGCGGAACATACCGATGGTGTACCTATGTTAGAAAACAGGAAAAATAAATATACATGTCTACTTCGCTACTTTATACTTTAATTTTGATGGTTGATGTCTGTGTTAGTACAGCATCAAACAAATATTAAATGAAATATGTGTAGCTTGTTAGATGAAAGATGCGAGACTTTGATGTCTACACGCGTTTGATCATAGGACCACCCTGTATCGAAACAAGGCGAAGGTAAAATATGTAATTATGGGATTGGACCTTAGGGTGGGCCGTATTTTTGTTTGTGCAACAGACCCAACTATAGTGTGGTCAAAATAAATACACAAACTTTCGGCCATAGAATTAGGATTATATATGATAGAAATCACAAACTTTATTATTATGAGCGAAATATGTTTAGAACCACTTGTTTTTATTGACGAAATATTTATCTATTCTGATAATTTAACTATATGATTTCTAATGAAAGAAATTATTATATATGACACAAATAATATATTTTACTATAATATTAATTTATTATTATGAGCGAAATATGTTTATAACCACTGGTATTTATCGACGAAATATTTATCTATTCTGATAATTTAACTATATAATTTATAATGAGAAATAGGATTATATATGTTAGAAATTATATATTTTGCTATAATATTAATTTATTATGAACCAAACATGTTTAGGACCACTGGTATTTATCGACGAAATATTTATCTATTCTGATAATTTAACTATATGGTTTATATTGAAAGAAATTATCATATTTCATATACGGTAGAAATCATATATTTTTAATTAATGAACCAAACATGTTTAGAACCACTGGTATTTGACGACGAAATATTTAACTGTTCTGATTTCTTAATATATAATTTTTAATGAATATGATCAAAATAATATACTTTAAAACATTATTAATTTATTATTATGTACGAACATGTTTAGGACCACTGGTATTTGCCGGCTATATATTTAACAATTGTGCTAATTTTACTATAAAATTTCTAATGAAAAAAAATTATATATGATAAAAATCGCATATTTTATTATAATATTAATTTATTATGAACGAAACATGTATAATTATTAAAATATCTCGAGAACGACACAAGTTAGACAAAAATGACTTTTATAAAAGTTAAAGATATTAAAATTTCTAGCAACTTTGGTTTGAAAAGTTTAATCAGGAAATGTACCATTTCCTGATAATTCACTTTTGAAAATAGCAATATTTTATTTACGTTTCCCTAGCTGGCACATATATTGATATTGTTTCATGGCAATAATAAGTAAAAGTAGAGTGAAGGCCACCCCAGATTTCATGTTATAATGAGGTCATACATATGTCCACAATCGATGGCATCTATGAAGAAGTGATTGAATCACTGTATTTTTAGATGCATTACTAATTATTTTCTTGCTCTGGCAATAAAATTCGTTTGTTATCTTAACGATACGAATCGACATATCCCTACATTAGCGTATAGAGAATTCCAAACATGTCACTATATATATTTAAATTGACAGGTGACAGTTTAAGTACCACATCAAAACAATTTTATCAATTATTTAATACAAAGATTGCATTCACAGCGAACCAATTAATATCATATAAGCAGTTGATGATTCAAATGCGGTTTTTATTACGACATTACATATTATTTCAAATCAACAATCAAAATGGAACTATGGTCGATTAAACAAATTGTTTGGGTGGAACTTAAATTTAAATATAATCAAATAAACCTTACGATTTGAATAGTAAATTGTATTTTGTCGCCTCATCTCATAAACATAATTATATTTTCAATGTGAACGCATATCCATATAGTATTATGTATGCAATGCAGGCACGCTATTTGTTACAATACGTGTTGACAATTTGACAGGGTTATGTGTGTGTGAGACGGGTCTTAAAATGTCAAAGAATGTTCTGCTCAAAAAGAAAAACATACGTTTTTATGACTTTTTTTGGAATATGACACTCCTAGATTCTTAAGGGCTTTTCGTTGCACACTAGAGCGTCGGACAATAACAACGCTTGTCTTTTGCCTCTTGTCTCGAAAGTCGAGTTTAGAGCATGAACTGTGAACGTTAGTGTAATTTTAATTCGTGATTACTAATTGGTCATACGCCTCCAGAATAAATGAGCTCTAATTAATCATCGTATCAAAGCAACAATTACATATCACAAGCTAATGATAATTGATACTCTATATAAGGAGCTTTTCAAAAATGCATCTCCAGATTTAATTCTAAGTAATTGCGCCCACTATAACGACGAACGACGACAGTGAGTCTTCGTGGAGGCGGATATTTAACCATCCGTAAGCATTAGCCACTAATCTTGACCATTTGCTAGAGAAAGTTTATCTAAAATTTAAACTTGTCTTTAACTTGATTTTCTTTAATATTACTCATTTTTTCTATTTATCTGAGAATATTACACGCTACGACGCTACCTTAAGACAAGCTAAAAACAGTTTTTTACTGTTCCTGCAAGAGACATATATATAGAAAACGTGACAAACACATATTGTCACCGAGTATCGTAAGGATTAGTGAAGTTGCTTTTTTGGAGCCGGAATGTCTAGTCTGGCTCAGTACCAACAACCGGTCACCACTACTACTTTATACACGTGTTGACCATCATACCGCCTACTGTTTCGCTGCAAGCGGGAACTGAACCCGACGCTACGCGACAAATGTAACATTTCGTTCTTGTTATTTATCACGTCTTGTACTCTTGTCAGAGGGTAGATTTATGCAAAGAAATACTCGAAACTGTGTCACTGTAAGCCCCCCTTAGGGAACACAGGCCGGTATTTAGGGTAACAGGGAAATGACTGTCTATTTTAAGAAAGTCAATTTTAATATCTACAACTTTTATAAGACTCACTTTTCTCTAATTAGTGTTGTATTCGAGATATTTAAAAAAAATAGGAAGAGTAAACCGTTTTAGGTGCTCGTCTTGTTTATATCTCGGTCTCTAACATTTTTTTTTTAAATAATTAGAATACCAGTGATCCTAATGGTGCTAGATTTCCGTGAAACAATATCAATATGTAACTTATTTATTTTCATACGCGATTTTTCAGTAAATGTTACATTTTTCAAAGAATTATTTTAAACAAAAGTTGTTAGTAAATTTAATATCTTTAACTTTTATAAAAGTCATTTTTCCTGTAACACGTGTTGTTTTCGAGATATTTAAAAAAATATACAAAATGGTATAGTTTTACAGAAAAACTTTTCACACAAATGCTGTGCTAGAAATTTTTATATAGGTCATTTTTCTCTAACTCGGACTTCGCCCAAGAAAATAAAAATAAGGTGAACCAATGTGATTGTTGTTAGCTAGAACAGCTGTGATTTTTAAGGTCATGACCTTGAAAATCACAGTTCTAAGTAATTTGCTGTTTGTGATACGAAACTAGTGATTATTATTGTGTTGTATAACATTTAATATTGACATTTTCGCAAAAGTAACAATGTAAATGGATAGCAATTATTTTAGTAACAATGATATCTTACGGCCATTTTAAAAATTTATATATAGGAAACACAATTGGTGTAGGAGGAGATAATAACAATCGTAGGGAGTGGAATATTTATAAAATAAACAATTTGATTTCGTTTATGTTTCTCAGACCCCCAAATATATCAACGTATCATTTCAATCAGCAGTGAAGCATTTCGTATATTTTTGTAGCCTAAACCGATTTTTTGTGCCCATCTAACACACACATTTCGAATGGCCTTAGTGAGGCGATAATTTCCGACGGATAATTTGTTTTACGCCGTCAGTATTGTTTTGACACATGGCCGAGATAAACCCCAGATTTTTCTATCATTCGGGTTTCAGGTTTCCTGTCAAACTAGTTTTAAAATTATTAATTGTAACATTTTTTGTTTCGACCCTTTTTAACCTTCACAATTTAATATACAAACAAAACGTACACAATATCGCCTAAATATTTTATTCCACGTTTAGCGTAATATTAAAATTTTAAAATAAATGTTTTTATGGGTTCACAATTTGCAATGATAATTAAGTTTATATGTAAATTATTTATTTTGCTTAACCTACTTTTTTTTACGATTCGTTGACATGTGTGACATCATTTTAAATTCACACTTATTAGATATATTAGTTTTATTTTATCACATATTGTAACTTCATATTTCTTGAGGTTTCAAATCGATATTGCGAAGGTTAAATAAATTCATTTCTTTCTGACTTATTTAGACTGTTTTATTTAATACCGATGTCGTGTGTCTGTAGCATTCTCGGATCAAAAACATTCCAAAAATATATATATAACTTGTATACTCGGTCGCTCGTAAGACCAAATTTGTGCCCTCTACTCCTCTGAAGGTACCGGACCGATTCACACCAAATTTACCACACATATTATTTAACACCCCATTTGAGTCTCTACGAAGTTTAAATTCAATCGCCCGTATACTTCCCGAGTTATAGGGCCCCAAAATTTGGAGCCCCCCTTAATACGACCCTAATAAAAACAATTAAAACACCCAAAAATTCTACTAAATATTCTAAGATATTTTATGTCTACAAGATTTTTTCATATTGTTAACTCAAGGCCCAAAAAAAAAATTAATTAAACATTATAATTTTTAATTACCAAATATTGGCTTTTTATATCAATAATATTTTTTAAAATCGTTAACCAAAAGGCTGCTCGCGAGCTGGACGCATAGGTGCTTCACGAATTCCTAGAATTCTCTCGTAAGGAACAAAAAAAACTGCTAATAACCGTAGATAATTTCGAGACACCAGTTTTGGTTGCGGTAAAAAAAAATTGGCCCAAATTATGTGAAACTCAATATTTAAAATGCATGGGCGGCTCGTTATTCCATTATTAAAGGCACATATATACATATATATTCATGAAGATTGTAGGAAAATATTACATAAGTAAAAGAAAATCAATTCCCCTAAATATAATATATATTATACAATTTTAATACTACTGCATTTACAGCGCGCCAATAAATAATTAAAATTAACAAGCATAGGTGCATCAATGCCTTCAGGTCGCCGTATATTTTAATTTATGTAGAAAAATTGATATTGTCTCAGACAATATATATATATATTTATATATCTTAATATAAGTCGACTTAAGGGCACCCAATTTTTTTTAAATGTACGCCAATGCTGTCTGCAGAAGTGGGTACAAGTCTATACATTCTAAGAAGTGTTTAGAGATGGTTGTCCTAAAGAACCGATTCCCGAACAAAATTTACTGCCTGAGTATAGGGTCAAAAATAGTAAATAACTCGTTAACGTCAACTTATATTGCTTTATGTGTTTCAAAATAAAATGCAACACATACAGAAATACTAAATGCGAAATTTTCAAGGGCGTTCACAAATATTTATTACTCCTATATTTAAAAAAACCCAAAAAATAAAACGATAAAATAATAAAAATTATATTTTAGGTGCCGCTTGTGTCATAAGTAATTATTTTTAATATGGAATATTTTCTATAAAAACACTTTTATTATAAATTTAGTTAAAAAAAATATTTAGTGCATTTTTTACGGCCTTTGGGTTAACAATATGAAAATATCTTGTAGATATAAAATATCTTAGAATTATTAGTAGTATTTTTGAGTGTCTTCATTATTTTTATAAGGGTCGTATTAAGGGGGGTTTCAAATTTTAGGGCCCTATAACTCGGGAAGTATACAGGCAATTGGATTTAAACTGCGTACAGATTCAAATGGGGTGTTAAATAATATGTGTAGCAAATTTGGTTCAAATCGCTTTGGTACCTTCAGAGGGCACAAATTTATAATATTTAATTATTTATGGCCTTTGGGTTAACAATATAAAAAAATCTTGTAGATATAAAATATCTTAGAATTATTAGTAGAATTTTTAGGTGTTTCAATTATGTTTCTAAGGGCAGTATTAAGGGGGGTTTCGAATTTTGGGGGCCTATAACTCGGGAAGTATACAGGCAATTGGATTTAAACTTCGTACAGATTCAAATGGAGTGTTAAATAATATGTGTAGCAAATTTGGTGTAAATCGCTCCGGTACCTTCAGAGGAAAAGGGGGACAAATTTGGTCTTGCGAGCGACGACTTACATTCAAGTATATAAGTTATATATATTTTTGGATTCAGGGCGACGAGACAAACACTTTTGTTACGGATTTTTTTTGATCTGATAATGCTACAGACACACATGCGGTAAATTGACAGGTTTAAGAAGACATCAGGATATTTTTTGGTCGTTGTTTGGACGATGTCCAATGGATATCTTTAGACTAAGTGCATGGGAATACTCCATAATTAAATATTGAATTTTGTTATTTTAAGTTCAATATTGATGTATTTTGTGGTGTGTTTGTTATGTTGGTATAAATTATTTGTGGATTTTAATCTTTATGGTTTTGGGCTCTGAAGTGGATAGTTCCTTTTCTATCCGGGGTTATTTTCGTCCGACACATATGCCCCGATATGTTTACTTTATATAAGCACTGAAAGGTGCACTGATTTCGTTCAATCCTCATCGCATTTAAATATTTACAATTCGTAAACTTACCAAAAAAACAACACTGATATAGGGTTGGCGCTGTCCCTCGGGTTCGGGTTGTCGCTCAATTTGGTCGTATCCATGATTACGCCGTTGCTTTAACACTTTTACCCCCCCAAACATTAGCGCCCCAACAGGGTTTCGCCCAGAAAAATTATTAAACAAATTTTTTAGTTTAATTTTGTATTTTAACACATATTTAAAGTACGCACTGAAGCACTAATGGCACTAAAACTAACGTGTGCTATTTTAAGATTCGACAGTTGCAAATTATTTTTCTTGCAATTTTCGTTTTATGTCTGCGCGGAAATACACTTTTTATTCATTTATTTATTTATTTACGATTTAGTTATTTTTAGATTTACCACACATTGTTTAAATACTTTAAAGTTGTATAATTAATTTAAAATTTCGTATATAAAAGATCAGTCTTGTAAATTATCTGAAACAAAATGAAATTGTTTAAACATTTATTTAGATATTAAATAGTGCACTACAATTAAAAACAATGCGCAAGGTTATATTCAATTGTATTTAATGAAACTTGTTAATTAAAACATACAATTATACTTAAATTTATTGAAGACTCATGCTACTTATATGTCTAGTTGCAAACATTTTTATTTTTTTTATTTTTACAAACAATAGTTATTCACTTTATAAATATACCTATTATTTTTCGCAACGTTCAACAACATATAAATTTACTTTCTTTTAAAATAAAATAAAAAAGCTTGATTTAATAGAATCATTAAAAATAATATTAATTTAAACTCATTTTTACTCTTTTATAACACAAAAATATAAGAATTGTGTAGATGTGTCTGTAAATACAGATAGGAAAGTCGAGTGAAGGCCACTCCAGTTTTAAATTTTAAAGAAAATTGTTGGCTACAAAAAATAATGTTAATTTAAACTCATTTATACTCTTTTATAACACAAAAATATAAGAATTATGAAGATGTGTGTCTGTAAATACAGATAGGAAAGTTAAGTGAAGGCCACTCCAGTTTTAAATTTTAAAGAAAATTGTTGGTTACAAAAAATAATGTTAATTTAAACTCATTTTTACTCTGTTATAACACAAAAATATAAGAATTATGAAGATGTGTGTCTGTAAATACAGATAGGAAAGTCGGGTGAAGGCCACTCCAGTTTTTAATTTTAAAGAAAATTGTTGGTTACAAAAAATAATGTTAATTTAAACTCATTTTTACTCTTTGATAACACAAAAATATAAGAATTATGAAGATGTGTGTCTGTAAATACAGATAGGAAAGTCGGGTGGAGGCCACTCCAGTTTTTAATTAAAAAGAAATTGATAACCATAAAAAAGGGACTCCAGCTTTTAATTTTAAAGAAAATTGCTGGCCACAACAAATATATAACTTAGTTTATTTTGAAAATAATTAATGCATATTTTATAATAAGAAATTTAATAAATAAAATTGTTGCCAACTGTTTAAAATCTATTCTTATAAATTTCAAGCTGTTATGTTTCAAATTATCTTATGTAAATAGACGTAAGTGCGTCATTTAACAATGTTTTATAGACTTTGTTTAAGGAAATGATAAAAGAACATATAAAATGTATATAAAATCATTGTTTACACACTTTTCAAATTCATTTATTCTAGAACGAATTAAATATATTCAAAATTACTTATTATATACACTTAATTCAACCATTTTGGCTCTAGAGCGTTCACACATACACACACACATACACAGACAGTTAAAATATCGAGTATTGCGAATTTTAGACTTCGTCCAAGAATAATTATTTCTTAACTTATCTGTAATTCATATTTATTAATTAATACAGTAAAAAAAATATAATAATTCATATAAACATGACTCGACATTTTTTTTTATTGGTCCATATCTGCAACAAATATGGATAAACCAGTGAGGTCGTTACATTATGTTGATAGCAACACTATAAAAACATATATTTCAAACTTGCTTCTGTAATAGTAACTAATAAAATAGCCGCTTATAGTAACGAGACATGTTTTAATAGTAACCACCTCATTACCTTGCCAATGAAAATGAAACTAAACGCTTTTAAAACATCAAAAATGCCTGCACTATAAAAAATAGACGTACATTTACAAGGCCTACATGTAACAGTAAAATTACATTAGTTTTAGTTGTAGTTTTATTGTGTATTGTTTAAATAATTGTATATACGAGTTGCTAGAAATTTAGGGTTCGAGTCCCCGCTACATTTGTAAATGTTTCTCAATTTCATACCTTCACTCCGGGAGCACACAATGGCGCAGTCGGTCACTGTGTGCCTTCACTTCCCCTATCTAATTCATTTTATGATAAGTAATGCTACATTCACAATTAATTATATATTTTGTTGCTATGAACAACAAACAGAATGTATTAATTGTAATTTCTAAGCTTAATTACTAATTGTGTAGCTGTGAATACACCCGTAAGGTCACAGCGGAGCCAAACACCATAAATGTAATTTAATCGAAGATCCTCTTAATTGTTTTATAATCATATGAAAAAATATTATATTATAGCAATTTTACACAATTGAAATTCTAAGAATATATAAAAAACGTAGCCTTGACTTTTTAAATTACAGTAGAATTTTTTCTACTGATTTTTTTACTTAATGGGGCAAGATGGGGCTAATAACATATTTATATATCCATAAAATCAATTTTATATCATATATATATAAATTTTGTAGTTATGCAAATTTATTTGACCTGAATAAAAATAAATATTTATACGAACAACAAATTTTTAAACACATAATGCATTTTTCTACTACTTTATTACAGTTAGAAATTCTATTTTTACGATTAGCGAAAATTATTTTTAAATACGATTACGATTAGACAATATTTATTTTTAAACTTAACACAGCGAAACAATTAGTAATTAAGCATAGAAAAAAATAAATAATAATCTAATTTGTATATGGCAAACGTTGTTAACGTTCACAGCAACTAAATTTATAATTAATTGTGTTCATTTTGTTGCTGTGAATACAAACTAGATTATTATTTATTATTTTCTAATCTTAATTACTATTTGCTTCGCACATCACAATTATAATAAAATATTAAATCAGTTATCGGTTAAATACAACATAATATAAACATCCGTTAAAGTAAACCAAGACTTAAAGCTAAATGTGGATTAAAAAGAATAATTAACGCTCCATATTCAGAGGCAAAAATTATACATTTAAATATAAGGAAAAATTGGGTTTCTTGGGAAAAAAAGTAGTTTTTTAAAAATTTATTTATTCAACTCGACGTCTCGGCATCCCTTATGCCATCTTCAGGACAGGAACAGTTAGAAACTACCTGAAGATGGCAAAAAGAATGCCGAAACGTTGGATTAAATAAAATTAATTATTAAAAAACGACAAAACTAATTTTTTTTTCTTCCTAAAAAATCTAGTCAATTCCAAAATATATTAAATGACCAAAATTCGAATAAACTTACTTAAAAATAACCACTTTAGCACAAAACCCACAATTCACCCACACTATTCAACCAAAAAGAGATTCAAAAAGCGGTATTCAAGTAAAAGCGTGCGTAAAATCCCGCTGTATCATGCGTCGTGCGAACTATTTTAAGTCATACATCCAGCCACACAGCCTTACTCAGTCGCTACCAGCAAAAGACTGACTTAAATTCAAATGATTGTTCGTTTATTCTGTCTGCATTCGCTTTATTGAACGTTGTATAGCAAGCACGCGCGCATATTTCCCCACTATTCCTCTACAAAAACCTATATTCTGTTCAGACAGTGAATCTGGAGTAGAAATCAGCTGCCAAGAACTAAAAAAAATAATAAACACACGTGGTTTCCAGAGATTATCACGTGATTATCTGTTGTTGATGCTTTATATAGGAGATAAAAATTTAATTATGTATGCAAAATTAATTATTTGGTCCAGTTTATTTATTTATTAAAGCAATTTTAGAGGGCGAAATCCTCAAAATAATTTTTAAATTTCTCCTAAATCTGATAAATGGGTATGAAGTATAGAAGAAGCTAAAGCAATCGGTCGTGTGTCTGTAGCATTATCGGATTAAAACATTTCCTTAACAAAATGTGGTTGTCTTTAAAAATATATATAACTTATATACCCCCCCCCTCCTCTGAAGGTACCGGAGCGATTTGCACCAAAATTGTTACACATATTATTTAACACCCCATTTGAATCGACTCACAGTTTAAATCCAATCGCTTGTATACTTCCCGAGTTATAGGGCCCCAAAATTTGGAGCCCCCCTTAATACTATCCTTAGAAAAATAATTAAAACACCCAAAAATTCTACTAATAATTCTAAGGTATTTTATATTTACAAGATTTTTTCATATTGTTAACCCAAATGCTTTCAAAAATTATTAAATATTATAACTTTGAATTTTCTACTCCTCTGAAGGTATCGGAGCGATTCATACCAAATTTGGTACACATATTATTTGACATCCCATTTGAATCCGTACGCAGTTTAAATCCAATCGCCCGTATATTTCCCGAGTTATAGGGCCCCAAAATTTGGAGCCCCCCTTAATACTGCCCTTATAAAAATAATTAAAATACCCAAAAATTCTACTAAAAATCCTAAGATAATTTATAACTACAAGATTTTTTCATATTGTTAACCCCAAGGCCATAAAAAATTACTAAATATTATAATATTTGTTAAAATAATAAAATATATTTTTATTGATGTTTAGGTTTATACTGTTTACTAAACAAGGGTGGAAGTACATAAATAAGTTGTAGTAAAATGGTCCTATTAAATATAGGGTAGCCACAAATAGGATTAAAACAGTCTAAGCGTAGATACACAACACTTAAAATTTGTGCCAGACATACACAGGGTAAGGGCAAGGGTAATTTTGATCTATTGTCAATAAAGGGCCTATAATTATGGGTTATTATTGACCCAGTAATACCAGGTGTTCAATCATGTTTACTGATTTCTGTCTATCAACATCGATATAATTAATAACAATCATTAAATAATTTTATTCAATTAATTTTTAAAATTAAACTCGGATAAATAAAACAAATTTTAATTGTCTTCGAAACGTTGTCATAAAATAAATACGTAGAGTGAAGGCCACTCTAGCTTAAGAATAAAAGAAACAAAGTCAGTTTTTAGTATAAATAATAATTGAATTAAGTATACAGAATGGCAATAGTTGAATATTCTATTTAGTAGAAGATTCGTTCGAAAATCAATAGGTTCGCCTTGGCAGGGAGCCTGTGGATGTGGACAATTTCCACGGAATACAAATGACGTAATACTTCTGAGTGAATGGCAGAGCAAATAAATCGGTGGTTACATATAACACTACGTCATATCGTAACAAAATATATATATAGATACCGTTTACGATATTTATTATAATAGCTCTTCTGTGCCAGCTAAAAATATGCCATATTTTACGAAATTATTTAATATGTGAAAAATTAATAGATTTATATGCGCTGTTGTTAGACAGAGACGCGATATAAACACGTGTAAGCCTGTCTTATTAATGAAACGTACAGTATACGTATTTTTGAACAATGGCACATGCTAGTATTCACGTACTCAAACATATTTGTCCAAAGTTGTTAATGTAATATAATATAAAACTATTATGCTTATTGTAAATATACATGTATATATATATATAGAAACTTAGTATACCTGATCATAAATATTTACAAGATACATAAATAACTATTTGTGATTACACGTTTGGTTTGTAACGAGAAACATTTTCCGTAAAATTGCATACTTGTTCCATTCATTCATACTTATTTATTTGACACTACAATTTCCATTCAATTTATTCTCGACTTCAGGGAATTATAAACCAATCAAATACACACTTCGCTATATTCTCCAATAATAGTTACATACTAAACAAGCTTAGGTACAACGCACCTAAGCGTTTAGCTCGCCTTATAAGTAATATATGCGATGCGACCGGTATTTTAATTATTATACCCTTTTAGGTAACAATTTGCAAAAATGTTATAGATATAAAAAGTTTTACAATTCTTCTAGATTATTTTAGAAGAAATAACAAATATTTTAGTGCTTTAAAATGCAAAGTTATAATATTAAATAATTTTGTATAGCCTTTGGGTTAACAATATGAAAAAATCTTATAGATATAAAATATCTTAGGATTATTAATAGAATTTTTGAGTGTTTTAGTTATTTTTATAACGGCAGTATTAAGGGGGGTTTAAAATTTTGGGCCCCTATAACTCGGGAAGTATACGAGCGATTGGATTTAAACTGGGTACAGATTCAAATGGGGTATTAAATAATATGTGTAGCAAATTTGGTTCAAATCGCTCCGGTACCTTCAGAGGAATAGAGGGCACACATTTGGTCTTACGATTATGCAATATTTTTAGAATAATCTGTGGTTTGGCATTGAATTCGCAAATCTGTATACTGTATATGTAATTATGATGACCTTGAACGTGGTTTTTCATATCATTTTCAAGAATGGAACACCGTATGATTATGACATCAAATATTTAATTTAATACAGTCGCAAGTTTGAGGTTTATTATACGCGAATGACTTAACATTAAATACAGTTTTATATAAAAAGTAGTTTTATTCGACTGTGATGATTGATAAGGTTAGATTTTTTTATTTTCAGGCTGCAATAATTATTATTAAATCATTTGTTTTTATATCAACGTTTCGGTATATAATAACTATATATATATATAAACATATATGTGTTTATGTGAATGTGGAACGCTTTATTTATATTGTATCTATGGTTACTACCAGTGGCGTGGCCAGATTTCTTTTACTGTAGTTGCATTGGTAATAAAAAAATAAATGCTACGTAATTAAATATGAAATTATGCAATTAGACAGATGTATTAGTGAGGAATGGACTGTATTCTGTATATGATATGGGCATTAAGTGGGTTAACCTAGTTATTAAATGAATAAAAATTCATTAATACTAGAATTCTTTGAACACAGAACAGTTTTTCCCGTGTTTTTTATGAGTCAGCATTTCAAGAGAAGTTCACAAAATTAAATATGTACAACAACGAATCGGATAGTCGCATCTTCATGTCATTCAGATGAAGAAGACTACAACTACGGCTACGTCAAGTGAATGTATGTGTTTATGCAAATATTGTTGGTTCTATGTAAATTGTATGGACAGGAAACTTGACAATGTACGTGACTCGGGCGTGGATTATATTTCGGATATACGTGACATATTGGTGGAATTCTAGATTGGAAATCTCTCTGAAATACTTATTGGTTGTTACGCAATGATTTACACATTTAACTCGTTGTACGATAGTATACAAGGTTGTGTGTCTGTCACATTCGCGGATAAACTCGTAAATTGTACAGAAATAATTTTTTGTTTAGAGTGTACCATTTTTGCGGAGTGATAGAGTAAATAAAAGTATTTGTACGTCAGATTTTCGTGTTTAAAATGTGACAGGTCAAAATTACTATCATGTCATTTATGGTTTGTGGGATTTGTGACGTGTGAAACTTAAATTCTATTGTTTAACCGACCGTATTAAGTTGACAAACTGTGACTAATCTGATTTAAATACACATTTCTCGCACATGTATTTTATTTTATTTATTTTTTATATCGCGACTTACAAGTATATGAGACACTCGAATTTATAAGATTTTATTTATTTTTATTACTAAAATAATTTTTTTATACTTTTTAGTATTTTTTTTTAAATGTATTTCAAGCAGGGGTAGGGGGTTAAAATTTTTACGGGGTGTTTCCCTAAGTATATTTTACTGAAAATGTTTATTAATAAAATGACAGTCAAGAAACTCCAGTGTAGTATTTATTAAAATGTAATTGCAGTCCAAACCCAAATCTGCACATTCCTGTGCAACAAAGCCACCACATTTTTAATACCACTGGCTCAATTAAACATTGTCCTCTATCATTATAATCCACCGATGCATTCATCATCGTCCTTTGCCTTTCAAACCATTTGCATGATTTTTATATCTGATCTTTGAGAACCGCCACCAGTGCCGTAACACTATAAAACTCGCTAGGGGGCCCATCTAATATGCATAAATACCTACATGCTACGTTTGTGGTGCTAGTTTTGTCTTAAGGTGTGTGTTTAATATCAAGAATTCGCTTATGTCAGATGACAAATCATGTCAGATGATTTGGTGGACCCTTTTTCAACAATACTGAGAAAGGGCGTAGATCTGGATCTATTTGATTGATAATCGAGGCTTGGGCAAGCGATCGTTAAAATTTGATCACTGTGTGGGATATTTTTCATAGTATTTTGGTCGTTAAAGCACTTTGACAGGTTTATTAAAGGATTATTTGAATAAGCAATGCGTTCTACACATACATTTACACAAACACACATTCAACTGGCTGTGTATATATATATATATATTTTTTACAGTGTAAACACAACAAAGAACTTCACATCTGTTAAATAAAACCAAACCGAAATTTGCATGTTTACATGTCACACTTTAGTACTCGCACTTAAAGTGCGTGTTAAAGTCAACCCAGACAGATATTAACATAGTCTGAAAAAGATATTAAACAAAATTGACAGCTTCATTCTTAACGATCAGTATCCAATAAAAAAAGAATATAATCTTTATCATCTGTTAAGGGTCCTTGTTTAATGAGAACGCCTTTAAGTGACGCCCACGCCTAAGCTTAACTTAATTTACCTGGGGGCAAGACACCTTCATCTCTATTAAATGAAAACAAAAAATAAATTGTATGTCATTTTTTTGGGATGGCATCTGCCCTTTTTATGTTATGTTTTTAATTAATTGTTATATCTTAAGTCGCTTTCTGTATGGTAATTTTAATGGAATAGGCATAGGCGTACGTATTACTTGGGGCAAGTGTTACGTACGTATGTATCAATATTTATAGTAATAAGGGCCGTCTTCTTTTTTAATATAATTAAAAACGATAATTTTAATTATTTATTTCAGTTTATTAAAGTTTCAATCATTAACTTGAAAAGTAAAAGGAAATTTATTTCTAAAACAATTAATAATAATATTACAAATATTTTAAAACATAATAAGAACAACAATATAGAACATTAAATAAAATATAAATTGATTGTCCTTTACAGAATTTGAGTTAGCGCGATTTGAAGTTGATAAAATGCAATTTTCCATATAACTCGAAAACGGTACATCGTATCGCGCCGCCGTTAACAGATTTGAGTTCCCCGATACGTAATTACTCTAGAAACATAATTTCAGCCTAATTGAAAACATTTTTTTTTGGGGCTCATTTCACGAAATTTTTCTGCTTGATAATTTTTATCAAACTTTGCGAATTTTTTCCGACAAAACTATTAAAGATAGAAAATTGAAATTTGGAGAGACAAATAGACTATATTTGGTCTATATTGTCAAATTTTTTCAACTTGATTGAAAAAATATTACGAGCTGTACCGCAAAATCAGTGTAAAAACAGTGAAAATGGCCGATTTTCGCAAAAACGGCAAGGGGTACCCCTTGACATTTTTTCGCCCAAAAAATCATATAAAAAAATTCGAGTTCAACATATATTTAGATTAATTTGAGTGCGCTGATTCCAAAAATGCTGATTAAATTAATGAATAACTGATAGCATTTGAGTTAGCGAGATTTGAAGTTGATAAAATGCAAATTTCCATATAACTCGAAAACGGTACATCGTATCGCGCCGCCGTTAACAGATTTGAGTTCCCCGATACTTAAACACTCTAGAAACATATTTTTAGCCTAATTGAAAAATAATTATAATTACAAATTTTGTATAGTTTTGGCGTAATTATTTTTTTTAATTTCTAATTTTAACTTTATATAACTGATCTTAAAATAAGTGTCGTGGTTAATCTGCTAAACAAAATTACAAAATAGATTAAAGCCAGTGAATTATTATTTCTAAATGCGCTACTAAAATCCTTTAACGTGTAGTAAATATAATTTATAAGCGCATCATAAAAGATCTGAAGATGTTGAAGAATCTCGTATGGTTTCTGCTATATTTAGCCCGCGTTTTATGCATATTTAATGCTACTTAACTAATAATAACACCAAGAAAGGCTTAAGCTTGCTTTAGCAATATGCAAGTCATCATAAGATAAGACGAAAATATGGTTTGTTGCATTTCTAGATATATTCCAGGTGCTATTCATTACATTTCAGATATGAAATATCTATTTAACTCGTTGTACAGCACTGTACAAAAGTGTATATTTTCCTAATATATAAAGTATCTTTAATAACATTAAAGAATTCTGTGATAAACATAAAAATTATTCAAGTTAAACTGTTTAAACAATAACAGAACTTGATAAATATGTTTACTTTAATTATCATATACTTTACTTGATTATTTGTAGTAATGACTTCGTGAAAACTAAATAAATATATATTTTAGGTTACTATTTATTATTTAAAACAGTAAAAGTCACGTTATTTGTACTGTAGTATACATAAATATTATTTACAATTCTAAAATATTCCGTATAAATACTAAATAACCGCTACTAAACCTAGGTACAGGCACCTATACCTCAACTCGACTTAAAAAAAATATATGCGATCTTAGAATAAATTTAAAACACAATAAAGCTATATTAAATATAAAAAGTATAAGAAAGTCGTGTGTAGGCCACCGCAGATTTTATTTTTTTCGTTCATAATAAATAATTTTATATTTATTGTTATTTTTATCATTACAATTATTCTTAATAATGAAGTAAACAATGCGAAATGGAACCCATTAATTTTAATTTATTACATCAAAAAAGATAATTAATTTAAAAATGTTTAGAACTGCTGTTATAATTCATTTTCATTTAATGCGATTTCGAATTTAAATTAGTCGATTCTTCTAATTCAATCGATTCGTATTCAATCAGGTTTACTTGTCCCGGTAATGATACATTTCTATGCAATTGATACTCGTAATTTACATAAAACCAGTGCTTGTCAACATTTAAGGCCAAACCACTAAAATATATAATCAATATTACAGTATCAACACTTCAAATATTAATATCTTAAAAATAAATTTAAACTGATTATTATAGACGGAAGTAATTTAAAATCAATGATTAATTACGCCGATAATCAATTGAATATTTATAAAAGTAAATGACGGAAGCTTATCTTTCTCATTGTTATTTTAAATCTCATTTCGCGGAGATTATCCGTATACAGGTGTAAATTTTATTGGAATTAATACATATTGCTAACTGTATTTATATTATCTTGTTTTAATATTCAACATAGGTATATTTATTTAAAATAAATTTTTCCACTTGCATTACACAAAACACTTGCTCATTGTGTAATATTATTCTAAACGTGTTGCCTTGGGAACCTGTTTACTTTACTACAACTTCTTTCGATACGAATGCCATAAAATATATTATTGAAGAAAGGTCAGTATATTCCAACACATTTTCATTCATAGAATTCTTCAATCTGCACACTACAGCAAAAAACACTACAATTTGTTACATAAATGACTAAAAAACCCTTTAATTAAAAGCTTAGAAACACCAGTAGCGTATTTCTAATAGCATAAACAGAAACAACGTACAATTCCACATAATTTGAGCCCAAACTCGATTTTTAGCACGTCCCCCAAATTAATAATAACCCAGGGGTACATCAAACCCAGTAAATAGCATTTAACTAGAACACAGGAAAAGTCTTAGCTTAGTTGCAATAGTGGTAACAAGTACAGCTTAAAATTCCAAGTAATTTGAGCCCAAACTCGATGTTTAGCTTGTTTCCCGGGTTATTGTTATCCCAGGGGTAGCGCAAACTCAGAGATATATTGACATAACCGTAGAACTAGAGCGTAGGGAAAGTCTCAGTTTAATTTCAATAGGGGTAACAGGTACAGCTTAAAATTCGAAGTAATTTGAGCCGAAACTCGATGTTTAGCTTGTTTCCTAGGTTATTGATATCCCAGGGGTAGCGCAAACCCAGAGGTATATTCATTTAACCGTAGAACTAGAGCGCAGGGACAGTCTCAGTTTAGTTATAATAGCAGGATCATGTTAAATTCTGGATAATTTGAGGCTAAAAACGATTTTTATTTGTTTCCAGGGTTTGTGATATAACTCTGGGATGTTTGTTACTCGGGAATGTATGTAAAAAAGTGTGTGGGGGCTCAAATTACGCAGAATTTTGTTTTGTATTAGTTAATGTTAATTATTTTGTATCTACGCCCCAATTTTAGTATTTAAATGTATGTTTAAGTGTGTTTAACCGAGCGTAAAATTAAATGCTACAGCGTAGCCATATGTTTTATTAGTTTGGCTTGAACATAGTAATAATAGTACATAGCATTATCTATAATCAATCATTATTGAGATTGCTTATTCTGTGTGTGGTACGTTGTTAAAAACATAACAATCTGACATCGCTATTTCGTATTTTTGTCGCTTTTATTATTTCCCATGGCTCAGTATATTTATTACCCCTATGCGACGGCAAAGTTATACATGTTTTCCTAGTCAAAGATATATGAACATATCTCCTGCTATTATATAAACAAATAGTAGACTGTCATCGTTAAACGAACCAACGTATATATATATTTAAAATTTGTTTCTAAATCTGTAATGTTTTGAATAAAATTCCGAGACACGTGGCGGGTAAATAATTGGAAAATCGTGCCAAATAATTCTTAGTAATAAAATAAACTACGCAAAGACACTTTAGTATTGAGTGTTTAGTGTTTAGTGTGATGCAAAAATGTTTTAGGTACGCTGGTGTTATAAATATTGATGGATAAATTAATATATAACGTTTATCTAAATATAATGGTGGTTAATATGTGCAACATTGATTACACGAGGTGCGTCGCTTCATAACAAGAAATAAAATAACTTTTTTTTTTTTACTAACGTGAAGCAAGTTTAACGAGATTTAAATAACATAGCATATGATCCCATGTGTGTGAACATAGCAACCATTCACACTTTAGGGCGCGAAGCGACCATATATTGATTTTTTATTCTTGCGCGAGTCTAAAAGGAACATCACAGATAGTAAAAGTCGAGTGAAGGTCACTCTAATTTTTAACATTAACAATATATGCAGTTAGCATTGGTGCTTGCATCAATTTGTGATGTATTTATTTTGAGAGAGAAAAAACCCCCTTGAAAAATATTAACCTTAATTTAGAGAAAGTAAAATTCTAAGAATGATCATGACAATGTTCTATATTTTTAAAAGCTACAAATTGTTTATTATGTATCAGATTTGATTATGTTCCTAATTTATATCAAAGAGTTTCGAAGAATGTACTTTAAACGTTTAAAAATAGCTTAATTTAGCCGTAAACCGTAATTAGACAGAGCCGTATTCAGGAATATTAGACACGCACAATTTAAAAACTCGCAAAATTATTTTTGAATCTCTGAATATTTTATTAGCATTTTTTATAACAATTTACTTCGTTTGGTATTTATTTATTTTTTAATTATGTGTTCCAAACGACCTTGATGATTGACCTTGAGTTGACCCAGTATTGGAGCAATGTTAAATTTAAAATACTATAATTTAAAAACAAATTTTTCAATTAAAATGGCAAAGAACAAATTTCAGAACAGTTGTAAAGAAAATGTAGCGAAAAATTACTTTTCTTAACAACAATTTGCAGTAAAATATATTAGCATAATCTGTTTTTAACGTATTCTGGTTGAAGGTGGTAATTATTTTTTTGGTCCATTCGGAATGATTTATGTAGAGAAAACGTAAAATAAATAATTAGGTTAGCTTTGTATGCATTTTCCACTTATTTTTTCCTAATTATCGATGTTTTGAACCGTATATTTTAATTTAGAACCGGAAATTAAAAAATACTTTATAATAAAAGATAAAATATATAATTACATAATAGCTTTTGTTGATAAAGTAATTTAAATTCTTTAAAAGTACAAAGACCTAACGTATTTTAATGCATATAATTCTATTTTTGGTTTAATTATTTATTTATACACATAATTAATAATATTTCATCTCTTAAAGTGGCTTAACTAACCTAAATAACTTAAATATACACAACAAATTCATTAATTTTCACCTAAATTTAGGCAATAGTGTCGGCATTCCTGCAATGCAGATTGCCTAAAATACATAATACGCAACATTGCGTGTTTTTATAATAAACTATTTCCTATCACTCCAATAATAATAAATACTCAACTCATTGTTGACCCAGAAAATTGGTTAATAATACACATCGTTCTGTGTTTAAAAAATTGTTCTAATAATCGTTCTGTACCCTGACGCAATAATGAAATGTGTCATGACATAAACACGTGTTTACTAAATTGATTCAACTAGATAGATGGGACTCAAAATAGTATTTTGACTTTGTTTAAAATTAATTCAGATCAAGTACGGGGTTAATTATTAAATTGGATGGCATTGAACAATATTTTCAAATACAATATAATCGATTTTGTCATATTGTACTTATACTACTATATATTTTATTTGTATTTCTACATATATGTATTTTAATTCTTTTAAAATATACATATATACATTATTATATCGATGAAGATTGGAATGTGTATGATATGGGCACAGGGTTACCTATTAAACAAAATAAACGTAATATTTGCCCTAGTGCGTCATCTCTCCTCATATGCATGAACATGTACAAAATGGCGGATCCCTTAAATGAAGGAATCTTTCGTTAACTTTAAAGATTATTACTATATTAAATTATAAATAAACTCTTATTAATAATACTCATTGACATTTTAACTAGTATAATACTGTTAAACATTAGAAATACGAAGTTTTGATTATATAAATATACTGAAAGTTTAACGGTATGGTCAGAGATGGCGGTGCGGGTAAACGACAGAAACTATGCGGCAATCGGCGCCGGTTCATTTAGGGTTATGTCACCGCCAGCAGCGGGTAGCAAGAGCAGGTATGCTTCATTCTGTTTAGTCCGTGTTCCAAGTATGAGCGGGTCGTATGTGATTTCTTTTTATTGTGTGATCATTAATGTGTATTTAAGTGACTGTGATCTTTAAAACATAGCGATTTATAATATTTAAGGTAAGATACTGTGTATATTGATTTAATAAGATGGCTAGTCGGTTTTTTTAATTAAAGAATTTATTTAATTGTTGGAAATTTGTACAATTTGTTTGTAATTTAATAAATGGGCGCCCTTTTCTAGTAATTCTAAGGCTCCTTAAGATACGTATTTCGCACTTTGTTGTACAACTTGTTTTTTGAATACTACAATTATTTGTATGTGTTTTTATGAATACTTTAAAGATAGTGTTATTTTTCGCTGTTTGGACTCATTAAATACAAAATTATATATAATTTTCACTGATTACTGTGAAACTGCGATGTTTTATCAATTTGATTGTATATTAATTTCTTCAAGTTTTAATTAGGGAAAATACGTATTTATATATATATTTATTTTAACAATTATACGTTACGGAGAAACTAATTTTAATGCTAAATTATAAGTAGAAAAGTACTAATTTATTTAGAAAATTGCCGTATGTTTATAGTAAATTTTAATAGAATGATTCAAGTATTTTTGCAAATATGAATTATTTAAAACTGGTTATTTGTATAAACATTTCTACAAAATTGTAAAAATTGTGATATTTAGACTGCCTAAATTGTATAACCAGCAAATATACCTGCATAAACCTTTGTTGAAATTATACAAAGACATTTTGTCGGTATTATTAGGATATAGGAACGTTGCCTAAACATTTTAACCTGAGATATTTATTTCGTACCAGTCGTATTTTCACCAAACCAGTATGCAAATTTCTTTTAGTGTAAACAAAAAACTATGTTTCGTAGATTCTCTATTAAATTTGTAATTTGCATAATTTATTTTTTATTTACAATTTTTTACAAGGAAAACATTTGTTATACATTAATTGACAAATAATACATTATGTTTGCAACAATTTCTTTCAAAAAGATTATTTTGTATACATTTTTGTGGCCTTCAGGTTATAATCTGAAAACCGTTAAAGATATAAAAACACCTTTTTAATATATTCCACTAAAATAATTAATGGATGTATTAAACTTGGTTAACACGTGTGCATCGTGTGTCCAAATCATATACAAAATACAGTTTACGTTCAACGGAGAGTTATTCATGTAATTTTTTTGTAAATGTAGATTTAATGGTGTGAACGGTGACTTGCTGCTTTTCACAATTCACACAATATATACTTACTGCTTCTATTTTTAATGCACTATACACATACAATATATTTATTTAGACATTTGATAACTATATTGAGGATTAGTACCGATTTTTTTTTTTTTTATAAACAGGTAGTGCTACCACTACAAAATGGCCGCGCTACTGGTAGTAACCATATACACATATAAATAAAGCATTCTGCACCTGCATTCACACAAATACATATAACTGAGTGTGTAAATATATAATATAATTACAAAATGATTATTTTTATTGTGTTTTATGACTTATTAGTGCAATATAAAGATATTTGAAGGTTCTAATAGGTACAAAACCGATTTTACCTCAGTTTTATGAATATTTGCGTAAATAATAAATCATTGTCTTTGTTTATAACATGTTTTTGATAATTTGTACTTGTTAAAAATGTGATTAAATATATGTAGAAACATTGAACTGTAAAAATATTGCATTTTATCACTTTTTATCGCAAATTGTTTTTACTAGTGTTTAAAACACTAGTAAACAGTCATGTTTACCATTTTAATGTTAATATGCAAGAAAATTTGTTATATATATTTGTTTTTGTACCAGTGTTTTCTTTCTTTTTGTGTGGGAAATGAAGATAGATTATGCAAACAGGTAAATAGGAAAGAATATAATTTATTAGATAATCAATAAAGCTAGGAAATGGGACAGTTTCATGGATAATATATGATTGGAGACTTTCTAATGTATTTTCTCACGTAATTACAATATTACATACACATTCCCTGACTCTTCGAATAGTTTTAAAACTATTTTTAATTTATTAAACATACCCAGTCCGTCCCTGATAAATATATATTTAAAGCAAACGTGAAACAATATTATGAAAGTTAATATCAGAATAATTGAACATTATCTTTTAGTATTAAAATAATAAGAATATTATTTATTGATTAGGTTTTTAAACAGCTAGAATTAAATCTATATTTAGAGTACAAAGACAAATGTACATAAAATATAATATTTATATAACGAAATTGGCTGCCATTAAACATAATTCATATTATGAAATGATTCAGTGATGTATGTATATTGACTCACGTATTAAATTGTTATCAAACTCGGAAATAGTACACAATGATTTTTAGAAAAATTATCTAAATATTCACATAATCGTAAAAACCCAAGGATTTACCATATATAATGTTTAAATAATTTATTTCATAAATACAAAAGTAATTACGAATACATAATCTCATTTATTAAGTTCCCAACATTAAAGAAAATGGAATGAGGAAACTTCATTTTTTTTTAAATAAATATAAACAACAATAAAACTACTAAAGTTAAATATATATTTTTTTAATTATTTGTCCCTGATTATTTTGTTTTTTTTTTTAATCAAAAATGTTTATTAATTCTAACACCAATACATAAGTAATCAGACTAAACAAAATATTATTATGCTAAGTACGTGTGCAAACAACGGAAGTATGTACTTTAAAGATTTGTTGATACTAAGAAAACGCTTACAAATCACAATAAAACAAATAAAATGTGATCATATTTATTTAGCGTCTAGATCAAATTACAAACAGATTAAATATATGCATGTATACACACAAAAGTACAAGAAGTTAATAATCTTGCATTTATGTCCATTAAAAACATATATGATTACCATTAAACACACATGAACTAATGCCCGATTCTAAATATATAACGAAAATAAATAAAACGGTGAAATAACATCATAAAAGTTACCGATATTCAAATTTCTATAGGAACTTTTGTTTGAAAAGGATTTACGACAAATTTTAGCATTAATTTAAAACACAAAGCTATATAAGTAAAAGAAAGTCGAGTGGCAGCCACCCCAGATTTTTTAAATAAGAAAAATGATTGCATAAAAAAAATATATATAGGTTTTTCGACAAATTTTAGCATTAATTTATAACACAAAGTTATATAAGTAAAAGAAAGTCGAGTGGCAGCCACCCCAGATTTTTTAAATAAGAAAAATTATTGCATACAAAAAATATATATATAGGTTTTTCGACAATTTTTTAGCATCAATTTAAAACACAAAGTTATATAAGTAAAAGAAAGTCGAGTGGCAGCCACTCCAGATTTTTTTAAATGAGAAAATTTAATGCATAAAAAAAATATATATATAGGTTTTTCGACAATTTTCAGCATTAATTTAAAACACAAAGCTATCTAAGTAATAGAAAGTCGAGTGACAGCCACTCCAGATTTGTTAAATGAGAAAATTTAATGCATAAAAAATATATATATATAGGTTTCTCGACAAATTTCAGCATTAATTTAAAACACAAAGCTATCTAAGTAATAGAAAGTCGAGTGACAGCCACTCCAGATTTGTTAAATGAGAAAATTTAATGCATAAAAAATATATATATATAGGTTTCTCGACAAATTTCAGCATTAATTTAAAACACAAAGCTATCTAAGTAATAGAAAGTCGAGTGACAGCCACTCCAGATTTGTTAAATGAGAAAATTTAATGCATAAAAAAAATATATATATATATATATAGGTTTTTCGACAAATTTTAGCATTCATTTAAAACACAAAGCGTATATAAGTAACAGAAAGTCGAGTGGCAGCCACTCCAGATTTTTTAAATGAGAAAATTTAATGCATAAAAAATATATATAGGTTTTATAAGTAAAAGAAAGTCGAGTGGCAGCCACTCCTGATTTTTTAAATGAGTAAGTGAAAATATAAGAAAATTTAATACATAAAAAAAATTTATATATACATATATACTGAAAATATAAGAAAGTCGAGCGAAGGCCACTGCGGATGTGTTATGGTAATTTTAAGGTTTTGAGACTATAGTTGGCAAGTGAAACATCTGGGCTTTATTTATCCCATGCCGCCAGAACGAGGTCAAAGTCATCCTCGGAAATATTCTAAAAATATTACTTCAACAAGATTGCATGCAATGACAGCGAATCAATAAATCATATATTTAAAATCATTGATTTATAATCATTTTTGACAAAAATCACTGAATGTATTCTTTGCGAGTTCGGAAAATTCGGTTTTTCTATGTGTTTTAAATGGAAAAACCGAACGTATCACTACAATAGACCATATTGTAATTCCTAGAAGTAATTACTTCAAATTGCTTTGGTAGTTTCTCGTATTAAAAAAAAAAAATACCTTGGCGATGTCCAGATTACATTGCACGTGCAATATTACATATCTTGTGTCTCACTCACACTTCTTGGCTTGTATTCTTAGTACACAGGTAATTGATGAGTAAAAGTCATTTGGTTGTGTAGATGCTGTTAGAGAAAGGAATATTTATTTTCCTTTCATATGTATTTATTTTATTCTGTAGGCGAGGGAAGGCCACTCCCGCTGTTTTAGGCCTGAATAATATTTCTCTAATTTTTTTCTGGAGCGTTTACGATCTTTTAAATTTGTATTCTCAGCCAATTTGTAATTTAGATATCGTAAATAATATAGTTTGTTTTATGGCAAGTAATGCTAGCGTTCACAGCAACAAGGAACTTAATACAGACATCAATATTATCTTTATTTACTTGCTGAAAGAACAACGGCAGTTTTATTATCATTTTAACATTCCCACACGATGAAAAAACTACTTATGCATATAGAATATGGTATATTTATGCAGTTTCATTTAAAATAATTGCTATACTCCATGAACATTGTGAACAAAACGCTATAAAATTCTAGTAATCAATATACTACTCTATGTATAAGGCTAAATACAGATGTTTTGCGCTCAAGGACATGATAAGAAAAAAATACCATAGGTGTATTATTCTGTTTATGTTACCGAAGTATTATTTAAATTAAACACCATCAATTTTCCTGCAATTAATTTGTCATATAACTCTAACAAAAACATACATATGAATATTGTATTTAAAAAAATTACTTATATTGTGTAAACATTATACAATAACAATGCTGGCATTTTGTGTATTTTTTAACGTAATTTGATTTCATTAAAATAATTCTACATCTTTGTCTATTATAGAAAACCTTGTAACTATTCGAAATAAATACGACCTATACCTCAGAAATATGTTTAAAAAGGACAAGGATGGTAAATAATCTGGAGTGGCCTAACTAATTTTGTATTTTTATGTTTAATCGTTTTGACTATAGAGAGTATTAAAATGAGTTTGATTTTTTAAAATAAATATTTATCTAGTCATTGTTCCAAAGGGCGAATAAGCTTCTTTAGCCCCGCGTGTAGGCGCCTGTGATACACGGTATAATATTGTAAATTAGGCAATACGCACAACATATGTGTAACTCTGGTTGCTTACGATTCGGTTTTAACCCAACAATATTGGGATTTTATCAATAAACAAACAGACCTGTTTTTGTTTTTTGAACAAAAGATTAAACATATTTACTAAACCAGTTAAACCTGGTTATTGTCTATATTTTACAGACTTCGTATGATTAATTTCTCATTATTTATTATCTTTAATTTCTCAAAATATTGCGCAATATAATCTATTTATATATATATATATATATATATATATATATATATATATATATATATATATATATATATATATATATATATATATATATATATATAAATACGGTAACAAATGTTCAAATTTGCATTAATTTTAGAAGAAATTCGATTAATTCTGTTATTTATAGTATTTATTGATATATTTCCTCTTTATTATGAAACAATGAATGAATATATAATTAAAAATTAGATTTTGATAAGGCTTATCATTTACTATCATTACACGAGAGTATATATATAATAATTGTCTTAAAAATTTATAGTATCAATCGTTTTGTCAAAATTACACAAGCGAATTATTATGTTTCGTGGAATGTGACTCTATTTTTGTGTGTTTTTTTTTCGTTTTTGGGCAGTTTACTTATTAGAAAATGGACGCCGGGATTAAAAATAAGAAGAATGAAAATCCTAGGGAAACCTCCAACTTTTTATCGTCCCTAACATTTTGGTAAGTATATATTTAATTATTATAATTAACCTTACGGTTATATAACAATTGATTAAATTTTGATGGTTCACATTGAGATAACAATATCTTATTTTTGTTAATTGAGATCAATTTGATAAAAATGTACTTTTATTTAATATATTTTGGATATAAGACCTCAATTAATGATATCAATCTACGAGAAACTTAAAAATTTGATAATTGATTAAAATATTTTCTAATGCGGACAACTTTTTTAATCTGTAAAATAAACTTTAGGTGGACATTGCCGACATTTTTCCAAGGTTATAAGCGCGATCTAGAGGTCGAGGATTTGACGGAAACGCTAAAAACGCACCAATCTGCCCGTTTGGCAGACAAATTGGCGATAGCATGGGAACGGGAAATCGCCAAAACAGAAGCGAAAGGCAAAGGCAAACCGAGCCTTTTATGCGCATTAACCCGCGTATTCGGCTTTGAAGTTATGATCTATGGATTGGTACTAGCTGCAGTTGAAATTGGATTACGGTAGGTGTTAAAAAATCGAATTTTAATTGGTTAATTGATTATATTGGTAATTGGTAACAGAATTCAACAGCCTAGATTATTGGGCATGTTCCTGAGATATTTCAAAACTACGGAAACGTTCACAAATACCACGTAAATAAAAGTATCTATACATTTGTGTTGTTTTCTTATAGAATTTTCGTAGTTAGTTGCAACACCGTAGTTTTTCCTGTATTCTTTTATTCACAATTGTAACTAATCATTTTCTTACCATTCAGATTTTATTTATTGAAATTTGGGGCAAAACAAATAAAATAGTTCTAGTTTTCCTAATAAATGGAACCAAAGTTCATTCACAGCGAGTTTAACCTAATGGTTCATTCACAAACGAAATTTGTCGAAGCTTAACATACGGGAATACGTGTACCCGTTCACAGAGCCACTGTGAACGGTTACACGTATTCCCGTATGTTAAACTTCGACGAATTGCGTTTGTGAAACCATTACAATCTATAATTAAATTTAGCAATGCGTTTAATGCCTTGCTTTTTCAACAAACTGTATTATTATATGTAACTTCTAATCGTAATTACTAATTGGCTCGCTGGAATGAATTATTACAGCTTTCGAATCATCATTCGCATATTTAATGTATTTAGTTGCAATATTTGAACAATGGACGAGTTTTCGAATTATTTAACTTAGCTTTATAAGAAATATACGTTTAAGTGCAACTTAACCAAGCTTAAGTAAAGCATGGTAATCCTTGACTAACACTAATTTAATTTAAGTCTTGTTTATATATAATTTAAGCTTAAACTAGCTTCGCTTACATTACCTATAGGTACATTTACAGCAAACCAATTAGTAATTACAATTAATAATCCAGTTTGTTTTATAACAAACAATATTATCGGTCAATTAGTTACTAAGTGGTTCTCTGTGAATGCAGCTTATTGGTCCATTCACAGCGAAGCAATTACAATTTCTCATTAATAATCTAGTTTGTTTTATGACAAACAATGCTAGCATTCACAGGAACAAAATGTATAATTAATGCGTTCATTTTGTTGCTGTGAATGCTAGTTAAGCTTGTCATAATACAAACTGGATTATTATTTGTAATTCCTACTCTAAATGCAGCTTAACTCAACTATGCCAGAAAAATAACCAAATATCGTATTGCTTATTGTTTTATTTTCTGTAACATAGTGATATATCGAAATTTGGCTTAAAGTACCAAATATTTTTACAGATTGGTCCAGCCATTAGCTCTGGGTCAACTAATTGCCTATTTCAATCCAAATCAAACCGAAATAACAATACAAGCTGCATATTTGTATGCTGGTGGTGTTATAGGGTGTTCGTTAGTGAACGTATTCGTAGTTCATCCCTATATGATGGCTATTTTGCATATGGGGATGAAGCTACGAGTATCGTGTTGTTCGTTAATTTACCGGAAGTCGTTAAAACTAAGCAAAACAGCGCTAGGTGAAACGACTGTGGGCCAAGTAGTGAATTTATTATCTAACGACGTAAACCGTTTCGATATCGCTATCATATTTTTACATTATCTCTGGATTGGGCCAGTCGAAACAATCATTGTTACTTATTTCATGTACCAGCAAGTTGGTATTTCTGCAATTATCGGCGTTGTTAGTATGCTGATGTTTATCCCCTTACAAGGTAAGTCATTGCTTGTGCGGGATTATATTGCTTCAAAGTCTTAATTCTAATTCAAAGCGATACCTACATCTTGAAATTATAATATATGTAATATTGAATTTACAATTAATACAAAATTATATAATACTACAAAAATAAACAACAAATAATAATTTCGGGACCAATTTTTCCACCGAAATTCATTTCATATGCAGAGCTGGGCAAAATCAATTCCTAATGGAATTGAATTTACAATTCAATAATTCACAAACATAAATCCCTTACAATTAATTGATTTCAAATCACAATTCAACACGAATTGAAGCCATTTTGACAATTACAAGTCTTTTAGGTAATTTTGTGAGTTAGTAAAATTAAAATAAAGTCTATTTACAAATCCATTATAATTCAAAAGGAATTGAACCTGAATTGAATGTGATTTTGTATTATAGATCAAAAGGAATAAAGACCTGTTTATCAATTACAAATCTTTTATAATTCAAAAGGAATTGAAATCGTTTTGACAATTTCAAGCCTTTTATGTGATTTTGTGTTGTAAATCAAAAGGAATTAAGACTTGTTTATCAATTACAATCTTATAATTCAAAAGGAATTGAAGCCATTTTGACAATTCCAAATCTTTTATGTGATTTTGTATTATAAATCAAAAGGAATTAAGACCTGTTTATTAATTACAATCTGTTTTAATTCCAAAGGAATTGAAATCTTTTTAACAATTACAAATCACAATTCAACACGAATTGAAGCCATTTTGACAATTACAAGTCTTTTAGGTAATTTTGTGAGTTAGTAAAATTAAAATAAAGTCTATTTACAAATCCATTATAATTCAAAAGGAATTGAACCTGAATTGAATGTGATTTTATATTATAGATCAAAAGGAATAAAGACCTGTTTATCAATTACAAATCTTTTATAATTCAAAAGGAATTGAAATCGTTTTCACAATTACAAGCCTTTTATGTGATTTTATATTATAAATCGAAAGGAATTAATGTCTATTTTATATTTATCAATTAAGAAACTTTTCTGTAACTTTTCAAATTAATTCAATTCTCAAAGGCTTATGCCCTTATAATCAAAAGGGCTTCTATTAAATTGATTTAAATGACTTAAAATCCTTTCTAATTCCTTTGAATTAAATTCCTGCTCAGTCATATGTCATATAGAAATGCCGATAAATGATTGAATACGTATCGAAATTTTGAATTAGAATCGGGACTCAGTTGATTGTTTATTTTAATTTTTGTCTCATTTAGGATATTTGGGTAAACGTTCTTCTATTTTAAGATTGCGCACTGCAATCCGAACGGATGAACGTGTTAGGTTAATGAACGAAATTATATCAGGGATTCAAGTGATTAAAATGTATACATGGGAAAAGCCGTTTGCAGCACTCGTCGAATATGCCAGAGGGTAATTATTCCAGCTACGAATTTGTTCCACATTCATATCCGTTTCATTCCTCTTACCTTATAAATCAAATTTGGAGTTTGAACACTCTAATTATTATTTCCAAATTGATAGTATAGAACCTTTTTATCATGAAAATCTTATGTATTAAATGGTTACCCGCCAAGAGAATTATCCAATGTTAGTATTATTTTTTTTAGTAACGAAATCAAATCAATCCGAGCCACATCGTACATCCGAGGTATAATCGTATCATTTATAATGTTCTCAACGCGTATCTCAATATTCGCAAGTGTCCTTGCTTACGTGCTTCTCGGCAATTACATAACAGCGGAAAAAGTATTCGTAATCACATCTTACTACAACATTCTCCGCCAAACAATGACCATATTTTTCCCGCAAGGTATCGCCTTAACCGCCGAGGCACAAGTCTCCATAAAACGCTTACAAAAATTCCTATTGTACGAGGAAACGCAATTAGCCGTTGAAAAACATAACGCTGAAAAACAACTTCGAACCGACGAGAAAAACGGCAAACCACAAAATGGGGCTGTTAAATCCGACTTGCAAAACACACGCAAAGGAATCGTGCTTAAAAACGCTACAGCAAAATGGACCGAAAATTTAAAAGATAATTCGTTAAACAACATTAATTTAACGGTTCGACCTGGACGGTTAACCGCAGTCATCGGGCCGGTTGGGTCAGGGAAAAGTAGTTTATTTCACGCGATTTTAAAAGAGCTTCCGCTTAGTGAAGGATCAATGGCTATTACAGGGGAAGTTAGTTATGCGTCGCAGGAGCCGTGGTTGTTCGCTGGAAGTGTGCGGCAAAACATTTTATTTGGTTTACCAATGGATAAGGATCGGTATAAAACGGTGGTACGGAAGTGTGCGTTGGAACGTGATTTTACGTTGTTCCCGTATGGAGATAAAACTATCGTCGGGGAGCGAGGGGTGTCTTTATCGGGGGGGCAACGCGCTCGCATTAATTTAGCTCGGGCCGTTTACAAAGACGCTGACATCTATTTATTAGATGATCCCCTGTCAGCTGTCGATACTCACGTGGGCAAAGAATTATTTGAGAAATGTATTTCAGGGTATTTAAAAGAAAAGACTGTGATTTTAATAACGCACCAGTTGCAATATTTAAAGGAAGTCGACCATATTGTGATACTATATAATGGTGCTATGCAGGCAGAAGGCCATTATAATACGCTTAAAGAAACCGGGTTGGATTTTGCGCAGTTGCTCGAAGAACAGGAAGAACCGAAAGCTGAAGAGTTGGAAAACACGAAGGTGATGCGCATGCGTCAAGACTCTATTCAGAGCGCCGCCTCGGTTGAAGAGAAGACATGCGAAGAACCGATAGAAGTTCAAGAACAACGGAGTAAGGGGAGCGTGGGATCAAAAGTTTACGGAGCGTATTTCAGCGCAGGAGGCAATTGTTGTTTGGTGTTTTTTATGTTTTTCACGTTCGTTTTGGCACAACTTGCCGCGAGCGCTGGGGATTACTTTATTACTTATTGGTAAGTACTTTTACAAGCTATTTTTATATAATTGTGTCGATTATCCGGTGTAATATTTCGTTTATCCGACAATTTATACCGTCCCAGTCTCTACGACTATCCTTAATTACCGTCAGACAATCAAAACTTATGTATTTGAAAAAAGGGTGTATAATTGAAAATTTTGTGAAGTAATTGAAGATATGTATATTTATTACTAGTGGAATTAAATTAATAATTCACAATTCAACTTAAAAGTTATTTCGATAATTCATAATTCAAAACGAATTTATGTCGAATTATAAGCCTTTTATGTGAATTAGTGTTATAAATCATTAATCAATAGGAATTAATGCCTATTTACCAATTACCAATCTGTTATAATTCAAAAGGAATTGAAATCATTTAGACAATTCCAATCCTTGTATGTGATTTTGTGTTATAAATCCAAAGGAATTAAGACTTGTTTGTCAATTACAATCTTTTATAATTCAAAAGGAATTGAAGTCTTTTTCACAATTCCAATCCTTGTATGTGATTTTGTTTTATAAATCCAAATGAATTAAGACTTGTTTATCAATTACATTCTGTTTTAATTCAATAGGAATTGAAATCTTTTAGACAATTCCAAACTTTTTATGTGATTTTGTATTATAAATTAATACGAATTAAGACCTGTTTATCAATTACAATACTAGTATAATTCAAAAGAAATTGAAGTCGTTTTGACAATTCCATACCTTTTATGTGATTTTGTATTATAAATCAAAAGGAATTACGACCTGTTTATCAATTACAATCTGTTTTAATTCAATAGGAATTGAAATCTTTTAGACAATTCCAAACCTTTTATCTGATTTTGTGTTGTAAATCAAAAGGAAATAAGACTTGTTTATCAATTACAATCTTATAATTCAATAGGAATTGAAATCTTTTAGACAATTCCAAACCTTTTATGTGATTTTGTATTATAAATCAAAAGGAATTAAGACCTGTTTATCAATTACAATCTGTTTTAATTCAAAAGGAATTGAAATCTATTTAACAATTACAAATCTTGTATGTAATTTTATATAAATCAACAATTGATAAGAATTGAAGTTTATTTTATATTTATCAATTACAAATGTAACTTTTAACTTAATATCCAATTAAAAATCATTCAACCTTTTTAACAATTATACATTTTGAGGATTTTAAACCTTTGATTAATTCATAAATTCAATTCAATTTCTTGAAATTAATTCAATTCCAAAGCCAAATGCTTCAATTAAATTGAATTAAATGCCCTTTTTACATCTTTTAATTATATCACGCATACAAATAAATCGCTAAATTTTCAATTATAAACCATCCTTTACCGTAAAATATTTCTTTCAGGGTAAATTTAGAAGAAAGCCGCAGATTGAGATCCAACGGAACAGCAGTGTCAGACACAGAAAGCGAATCCTTCTGGGAATTCTCGCGCGAAGTTTGCATCTACATTTTCAGTGCAATCAGCGCACTTACTGTAGTCATTTCTTTAGCGCGATCATTTATATTCTTCAGTACTTGTATGCGTGCATCAAAACGGTTACACAATACCATGTTTAATAGTTTGACACGTGCAACAATGCGATTTTTCAACACTAACAGCTCAGGCAGAATTTTGAACCGATTTTCAAAGGATATGGGCGCTATTGACGAAGTTTTACCGGCTGCATTAGTTGATGTCCTACAAGTATTATTCTACAAATTTTTTTAGTGTATTACTTATTAATATAATTTATTGTAGATTGGACTTCAATTGATTGGTATTATCGTTGTTGTTGCAATCATCAATCCGTTATTATTAATTCCTACCGTATTGGTTGGGGCAATATTTTATTTCTTGAGGATTTTTTATTTGTCTACCAGTCGCAGTGTTAAACGCCTTGAAGGAGTCAGTAAGTTCACTTCCACCCACAGTATGTATGAATGTGTGTGTAGAACGCTTTGTATGTTTCTATGAATTCTGAGTCATCGAATGACAAATTTAGAAAAATAAATGAAAAAAGAATGCTTGTTTGTTAATTCGTACGATTTATGTTCCGGATAGAATACTAGATACATAGGTGGTTTGGTGAAGTTTGACTGTATTTGGTATATGATATGAGCACAAGGTGCCCATGAATGAACTTAGTAAATTAGATTTTCCGAAGTATTGCAATTTGGATGATTTTAAATCGTTGAGGAATTTCAAATAAAATGCTTCATTAATTTGAATAAATTTGTTTTCCCAATAGCTAGAAGCCCGGTTTTTGCCCATTTAAACGCCTCGCTGCAGGGCCTGACTACAATCCGAGCGTTCAAAGCGCAACACATCCTCGAAAAAGAATTCGACAACCACCAAGATCTGCATAGCAGCGCCTGGTTCTTATTCATTGCATCATCGCGCGCCTTCGGCTTCTGGCTCGACTTAGTCTGCATCGTATACATCGCCATAGTAACCCTAAGTTTCCTTGTCTTATCAAACAATGAATTTGGCGGCAACGTCGGTTTAGCCATCACCCAATCAATAGTCCTAACCGGAATGTTCCAATGGGGCATGCGACAATCCACCGAAATGGAAAACCAAATGACATCCGTCGAACGCGTCTTAGAATACAGCACATTACAACATGAGCCGCCATTAGAATCGTCAATAGACAAAAAACCCCCTAAATCGTGGCCAGAACGCGGCCGCGTTCAATTCCAAAGCGTCTACTTAAGATATGCACCTGAAGATCCCCCAGTTTTACGGAATTTAAATTTCACCGTAGAACCTAAAGAAAAAGTGGGCATTGTCGGTAGAACAGGCGCTGGAAAATCATCGCTAATCGCCGCATTATTCCAATTAACCGAAACCGAGGGTCAAATCTTAATTGATGGCCGCGATATTAAACAATTAGGGTTGCATGATTTACGATCAAAAGTTTCGATTATTCCGCAAGAGCCTGTGTTGTTTTCGGGGACAATGCGCAAAAATTTAGACCCATTCGACGAGTACAGCGATGAGATATTGTGGCGGGCGTTGGAGGAGGTTGAATTGAAGCAATCGGTGGCGGATTTGGCAGGGGGTTTAAACAGTAAGATGTCGGAGGGTGGGACGAATTTCAGTGTTGGGCAGCGGCAATTAGTGTGTTTGGCGCGCGCGATTGTTCGCAATAATAAGATTTTAGTGCTGGATGAGGCAACCGCAAATGTGGATCCACAAACGGATGCTTTGATCCAACAAACGATTAGGAGTAAGTTTGCGGAGTGTACCGTACTTACGATCGCGCATAGATTGCATACGGTTATGGATTCGGATAAGGTGTTGGTGATGGATGCGGGGGCTATGGTTGAGTTTAATCATCCGCATGTGTTGCTGCAGAATCGGAATGGGTTCTTGTATCAAATGGTGCAGCAGACGGGGACTACCATGACAGAAACGTTAACAAGAGTTGCAGATGAGGTATTATCCCTACTATAGCCTGTTTAATGAACAGATTCAGTATGGTTATTGTTGTTTCCATTGAAAATAGTATTTCCCGGGTTTTATTAATGCGCAATTACGGCTCCGCCCAGATAATTACTGAATCTGTTCATTAAACGTAGATTGAAATGTGTTTAATTGTGTTTTTGTTTCAGAATTTTAAGTCACAAACAAAACAGGCGTGATCTTTATAAACAATTAGTCAATTTATTTATTTTATCAGATTTTTTACTGCTAGGATCTCAATTTTAATTCATTTTCATTGCAATTTTGAAATCATGTAATAGTTTTTACGTATATCAATTTTTTACAATGATATACACTTATAGGATGTACTTATTATTAATGATCGTCAAATTATATTGATGATATATTTGTATAAATAAACAATATGTACAATTTTTATTATAACTTTTAAGTTGTTAAAATGTGGTATATAATAGAAATATTTAAAAAAATATATATGAAATGTATTTTATAAGATTATTTTTGATAAAAGTATCAATCGTATCTAATAATAAAATGTTTAGATAATTGTGGTTTTAACCCATGACCGGATATGCAGTTTTTGTAATCGAAATTTGGAATTACGCAGAAATATTGCATTTATTAAAAAATTATCGTAATGAATCATTAAACTGATTAGGGATAATCTTATCTTTAACTTTGCCAGCTCAGATATTAACTAATTTAACTATAAAAATGTTGAATCTAAATGTACGTATTGAAAATTTGATTATCCCCGTCTAGTGAGCATTAATTAGGGGAAATAGGGTATCGGCGTGTGAAATCTAATAATTTTTTTTATTAATGATGCAATCCGTGTCCGTAATGTTTGATTCTCATGTTGGCAACACACTACATAAAATTTCGTTAGTGTAAAGCTGGCTTCGCCGGCTGCCATCTTTGGGAAATTTACAAATGGCCGCAAAGGGTGAGGGTGGGAGAGATTTTCGTGTGTTGTGCTTCAAATGTTATAAATGTTAACAAAACACATGAATTTTAGTGGAATATGTCCAGTTTGAAAATCGGTGAGATATATTTTGCAAAACTATCTATTGTTTTAACGGTTCATTTTCTATCATTTGACCGAACTGTTTTGATTGTTCCACCCCCCTTTCTATTTGCGAAAATGCTTGTGTACACCGCAACCCTAACTTTGAACACGATTCATCTAACTTATATTATGTGTATTTCATGCTTAATTCATCAAAACGCGTAAATGATACGTTCAATATTGTTGCTTGTAATATGATAATTTGCACTATAACATGCATATTATACCAATTCACTACGTGTTTGCGACTAGTTGTAACTTATATACTATTTATATAGTGAATAATTGTTTTAAATTAGGTTTTTTACGGCAAATATTGCACTGGTTTCTGTGTTGCCAGACGACCCGGAAAACTGGGATTGCCCTTGTTTTAAAACTTTATTACTTATGTATTTTATCCCTAAGTTACACAATTTAAAACTGCTTATTATTGTCTTAAATACGTAATTTAAGGGTCTGTTCGAAGTTTTTTTGTGATAGGTTAGAGAATTGATTATTTTAACAAATTAATTTGGTGTTTGTGGCTGTTTACAATAATAATAAAATAAACAGCATTTTGATAACTAAAGCTGTATTCACAGTGAACCAAATAGTAATTTAGATAAAGAATTACAATTAATAATCTAGCATTCACAGCAACAAAATTAATTAATTGTACATTTTGTTGCTGCAACAAACTGGAATTATTACTAGTAATTTCTAAGCTTAATTACCTTTAAGATGTATTTACAGCGAACTAAATAGTAATTAAGATAAATAAATGACAAATAATATTCTTGTTTGTATTATGGCAAGCAATGCTAGCATTCACAGCAACAAAATGAACGCAATTAATTGTAAATTTTGTTCCTGGAACAAACTGGAATTATTACTTGTAATTTCTAAGCTTAATTACTATTTATTTCGCTGTGAATACACCTTGAAGTAATTAATACCAAATAGTAATTAAGATGAATGATAATTAATAATCTAGTTTGTATTATGGTAACGAAAGCTAGCATTCACAGCAACAAAATGAACGCTATTGTAAATTTTGTTGGTGCAACAAACTGGAATTATTATTTGTAATTTTAAAGCTTAATTACTAATTGTTTCGCTGTGAATACGTGTTAAAGCTGTATTCACAGTAAACCAAATAGTAATTAAGGTTAAAAAATGACAAATAATAATCTAGTTTGCATTATGGCAAGCATTGCTAGCATTCTATGCAATAAAATTAACGTAATTATACATTTTGTTGCTGTGAACGTTAGTATTGTATGTCTTACAACAAACTGGAATTATTACTTGCAATTTTTAAGCTTAATTACTAATTGTTTCGCTGTGAATAAACCTTAAAGCTGTATTCACAACGAACCAAATAGTAATTAGAGTTAGAAAATTACAAATAATAATCTAGTTTGTAGTATGACAAGCGATGCTAACATTCACTGCAATAAAATTAACACAATTATACATTTTCTTGCTGCAATAAACTGGAATTATTACTTGAAATTTCTAAGCCTAATTACTAATTGTTTCGCTGTAAATACACCTTAAAGTTGCATTCATAGCGAACCTAATAGCAATTAAGATTAGAAAATTGCAAATAATAATCTAGTTTGATACATACAACAAACTGGAATTATTACGTGTAGTTTCTAAGCTTAATTACTAATTGTTTCGCTGCGAATACACGATTAGTTGTCGAAATGTGTATTTATCTTTATTAAAATATTGTGTGAAAAATAGTTTGTATTTGAATAGTTATGTTTTCATGAATGTATGACGTAAAATTTGATTGTTAAATAAGAGAAAACAATTTCTCAAGACATCAAGACTCTAAGCATAATCATCTGATCTGTTGTGTCATATCATTGTTCTTATTTTGTTTTTTCATTTTGTTTGTTTATTTCTCGTATGTTTTTTCTAGTGTAGTTTTGTTTTGGGAAGAGCATGCTTCTCTCAAATAGTTGTATTAGTTGACGAGAAAATTCGCAACGATTTCGATTGTATAAAAGCCGAGTGTATAAAAACGCACGTTGAAAGTGGGGCTTCGTTCGTTGGGCCGCACTCGTTGTCATGTTGGAGACCAGGTCAATGCGCGGCACCCCGGAGCCCCCCGTCTGGCAAACCAAGAGTAACAACGTCAACGTTAGACCACCCCCACATCATATGGCTGCCGCAGCCATGAGGCATGGTACGATCTTCACATAAAACCAACAAAACATAATAATCATAAAAACGGGATTCATTTACTTACTTTTTGCGCACTATTTTGTTCACGCTCATCCCCCATTCGCACCTACCTTTAGGTTACCGCCTCCGAAATTCGATAGAAATACGCATGTTGTTCCTTGTTTTTGAGGGATTTTAAATGAGTCAGTTTTTTTCGTTACTAATCGTCTAAAAATAAACACTACTCGTATAACCCGGTTGAAACGAACCAAAGTTTCTATTATGACAAACAATACTAGCATTCACAGCAATTATAAATGTTGTTGCTGTGAACGTTCGCATTGTATGTTATAAAATAATTACTAATTGTTTCACTGTGAAATACACTTTAAAACTGTATTCACGGCAAATAGTAATTAAGATTAATAAATAACAAATAATATAATCTAGTTTGTATTATGATAAACATTGCGAACATTCACAGCAATAATTAACACAATTAATTATAAATTTTGTTGCTGTAACAAACTGGAATGATTACTTGTAATTACTAATTGTTTCGCTGTGAATACACTTATAAGCTGTTTTCACAGCGATCCACTTAGTAATTATGCTTAGAAATTACAAATAATAATTCAGTTTGTATTATAACAAACAATGTTAACATTCATAGCAACAAAACTAACACAATTAATTATAAATATTGTTGCTGTAAATTGTCATAAAACAAACTGGATTTATTTATGACTTGTAATTTCTAAGTTTAATTACTAATTGTTTTAATATGCTGTGTTTGAGACGAATTATTTAATTTTTCAAAAACAAGAAACATCTTAATAGAGTTTAGACAAATTCGATTAAATCAGAATGTTTTAGCGAAATTATGTAGTTTTACTCTATAAATATTTTCTTTTCGTTGATTTTAATATAATTTATAGATGTTTTTATTAAAGAAAATAAATTACTGCATTTTAATTGAAACAGAAATAAAATTACGTACACATCATTCGCTTAGGTTCTCCCAAATGGGATTTGAAGGCTAGTGTTGTGCACGTAAAATTTCTGTAACTAATTAAATAGGATGTGGCAAGCTTTTACAATAGAGAAAATAATATTAATTACTAACCAATTACTTTAAAACACTAAAATTCAATATTTAATTATTGTATAACTAGATTTTTGCACAACTCCACTTTATTATAGCAGTAGCGTTACCATTTAAGTGAAATTCAATTTTAATTAACTTAATGTAAATATTCATTGAATTTTCGTACAACTTAAATAATACATATATTTTCAATAATGAAGATTAAATTAAAAGCTTGCCACAGTATATTAATTAGTTTTTTTTTAAGTGCTGAGTGTCACGTATGTCTTCCTGTAGGTAAAACGAACCAAGATGACGTCTGTTACGTAGTGGCGAAATACGACTACACGCCACAAGGAACCCAGGAGCTCGCGCTTCGCAAAAATGAACGCTACCTCCTGCTGGACGACTCAAAGCACTGGTGGCGCGTCCAGAACGCCCACAATCAATCCGGCTACGTTCCCAGTAACTACGTCAAAAAAGAAAAGCCGTCCCTCTTCGACAGCATCAAGAAAAAAGTGAAAAAAGGGTCCGGCTCCAAAACCCTGCCATCCAGCAACTCCCCATCGCGAACCATCGAAAGCCCCAACATGGCGCGACGCCTGCCCGCCGACCCATCCGAGGCGATCGGCATCGCTGTCGTTAAATATAATTACCAAGCACAACAGCAAGACGAATTATCGTTGGTGAAAGGATCACGGATTTTGATATTGGAAAAGAGTAATGATGGCTGGTGGCGGGGTCAGAGCGGGAATAATCAGGGGTGGTTTCCGAGTAATTATACACAGGAGGAAGGGGATGCGGATGATACGTTGCATACGTACGCAATGGCGGAGAATGTGTTAGATATTGTTGTGGCGTTGTATTCGTTCTCGTCTAATAACGATCAGGAGTTGTCGTTTGAGAAGGGAGATAGGTTAGAGATTTTAGACCGTCCAGCTAGTGACCCTGAGTGGTACAAGGCGCGGAATGGGCAAGGCCAAGTCGGACTTGTCCCTAGGAACTATCTTCAGGTATTGGAGCAGTTATATCATTCATAAATACTCCTTTTACACTTAAAAACCTAAACTTTATGTGAATTCATTCATATTATTTATCTCAGTATTTATTTATTGCCATTGGTAACATCTTATAGAGTTTCAAACTCAATATTTACAATTTAAAATTTTTTTGGTATAATTTTGTGGATTTTTAGCTCGCTAAAGCATTTGGTCGTGTGTCTGTAGCATTTGCGGATCAAAAGAGTGTTTGTCTTGTCGCTCTGAATGTCTGAATTCAAAAATATATATATAACTTATATACTTGGATGTTAATCGTCGCCCCTAAGACAAAATTAGGCTCACTTCCCTAAAGGTACCCAAGTGATTTGAACCAAATTTGCTTCACATATTATTTAACACCCCATTTGAATCCGCTCGCAGCTTGAATTCAATCGCCCATATACTCCCCAAGTTGTAGGGCCCTTAATACTGCCCTTATAAAAATAATGAATACACCCAAAAATTCTACTAATAATTCTAAGATATTTTATATCTACAAGATTTTTACATATTGTTAACCTTAAGGCCGTAGAAAAATATTGAATTTTAAATATGCACTTTTTTTTATCAAAGTGTAATCTACAATATTTTTATATCTATAATATTTTTTTGAAATTGTTAACCAAAAGGCGATAATAATTTGAAATCGCTGCTACTTATAAGGCAAGCTGGACGCACAGGTGCGTTTATTAACATAATTGGGATGATGCATACTATTCCTATGGCGACAACAGCATATACATAATTATTTTATACTATTATTATTGTTATATAACGCATAAAATTACTTTAAAATAATTAATAAAGCGTTTTGAAACGTATAAAGAAATCTTGAACTGTCAAATGACAGCTCAGAAAACAAAATGGCAATGGATACATGCAATATCCTAAACTACACATTTGATTACATTTAAATTCTTGGCAGGAATACTTTTAATAAAAAAAATCATATCTCCAAAAATAGAGGTTTTAGAAAGAAAGAAAAAAATGGTAATTTTAAAATTGTGTGTTAGGAACTGTCTGAATACTTAACGCAACCCTACCAAACCGAAAGGAGAACTGATAGAGGGGACTCGTTAGATCGAGGGCCGCCTGAACCTGGTAACTTGGACCGGCCCCATTTGGTTGGTAAACCATGGTACTATGGTAGCATCACCCGTAACCAGTGCGATAACCTACTTAACCAGCACGGCCATGACGGCGACTTCCTCATACGGGACAGTGAAACAAACGTGAGTCTTAACCCTTTTTTATTTTCTTACCCTATTCGGGAATATTTTTGCCCATTTTTGCTTTTCCTACATTTTTATTATAATTATTAAGATATTATTTTAATGCAGGTCTAGATTTTAAATATGGCCGACTTTGCGCACAAGACTTCTGCGCATTACTTCGCTTATTTTCGTTTGAACGTATTTAAAATGCATTTTAAGTGATTTTTTTATTTTCCCGGTTAGCTGGGCGACTATTCCGTGTCGCTGAAAGCTCCGGGCCGCAACAAGCACTTTCGGGTGCACGTAGAGGGAGCTTTATACTGCATTGGACAGCGTAAGTTTCATACATTAGATCAATTAGTAGACCATTACCAACGTGCGCCCATATACACAAATAAACAGGGTGAAAAATTGTATTTAGTCCGGCCCTTACCCAAATCAGGCGCAAACGGTTTATAAATGTCTCAATTTTATTAAAAAAAAACTCGACAAAATTTAGTGACAATTGCATGCACATATGAATCTGGTCAGACAAGATTTTTTTTTTTTTTTTTAATAAATTAATTAATATATTTATGCATGCAATTCTTACAATTATTTTATAATAATGGAAACGAACTTTCGAATTATTTTTGTGAATATTTGTGCGTGCGTGCGTGTGCGTGTATGTGTGAGTTTACCAGATTTTTATTGCCCTGTGGAATAAGTTGTTGATATTATTATAAACTAAAGTCAACGAAAATCGTACTTTTTGTTTAAGTTTTATTTTATTTCTCGCGGTAATCGTACCCTTTAGTAGTGACATCAACCTAGACTCGTATTCGCGATCGAGATTAATTAACACAGTCTGCGCCTAATAGCCGCCATCTTTGTGTGTTGACAGTTCTTGTGTCAATCAACAAAATACGTGTCAAATATGTCTCATTTCATATTATTAGGTGCTGGGAATGTGTTAAGCGATAATCTCGATTGCGAATAATCGTGTGTAAATAGTTTTCTTAGGTTAGGTTGCATTTCCTAACCTAAGAAATGTACGAATTGTATGCCAATGTCACTATAAAATGGTTGAATAATTAAATTTAAACTCGGTGCTAAACTGAACAACAAGTTAAAGTGTGTCATTATTTTAAATTAGGTAAATAAGGGGATTTTATGTTTAATTAAGGCCCGTTTATAATTTCATAAACGCCGTAACTGGTGTTTCTGGAATTAATTATACGTAATCATGAACAAATTTACTAAAAAAATCAGTAGCTGTGATGTGTGTTAATTTTAAGTTAATCGGTGTCCGATTCCAGTAAATTCACAATTTCGGGGAAAAAAAACAATTTATTCCACAATTTGTAGCCATACTCGTAAATATTATTGACTGATTTTATTTTAAAGCACAGTAATTTTTTGGTTTTAAAATTAATTTACTTATATTAAATGTGTGTATATTAAGAAAGAACAGTTTAATTTATGACAAAAGAAACTACATAATATTCTAGTGTAATTTGATGGAGTTTTAAAATAATACTAGGGCATTAAATTTATTATGAATCAATTTCGAGGAAAAAACAATGCTTTTGCCTTTAAAATAAGTAGAAACAAAACTTGACGCCTTTTTAAATATTTTAATAAAGTTAACCCCGATAAATCGTGAAGGTTTAGGGTAGTGCGCCGTTCACTGAGTACGTGACGGCGCAGGGTGTGTCGGCGACGCAGGAAGTCGGACAGGCGCTAGGGTTAAAAAGGCGAGTCAAGTATATAATCATATCAAATTTTGATTCTGCAAATATTCCAATTTATGCCGTCAAATATTTGTTGAGAGTTTGCCAAATATTAAATAAATTCAATTTGTACACTTCGGGATACGTGAGTGCGTGTGGTTTGTGTAGCATTTGTAAGTTTTGTAAAATAAAAAAATAATAAATGAAATGATAATAATTGTGGAAGTGGGAAGTTATGAAAGCAAAAACGAACGGAATTTTGATAAGAGTTTGTATATAATTTACGTAATAAGAAATCAAAAATATTTTTAAACAAATTATCTAATTTATATACAAATACTTATGTTATTAATTATTTGCGCTTTTCAAAATTCATTTTTCGCACCGTTTATACATGTAATTAAAACGATCGAATATTTGTGAAATAACTACGTCAAATTATACATAATAAAAAATAAAGAAATGTACTTCTGTGATTTTTAAAAACTAAAAATCAACAATTTTACTGAGAACAAACCAAAACTATTCTCCTTATTTCGCTAAGGGCTTCCATTAAGCCTATTATTAATAATAACAACTCAGTTCATTAAACATTTGAAATTTATATATCTGATTGTGCAATAAATATATTGTGTAATATTTATATTTCTCGGCAATTTCTTTGTAGTCAATTTTATTATTTAAAAAAATGCTTCAATTTTTAATTAATTTTGTTTTGAACGTGTTTTCAAACAATTAAAAAAAAATAGGTGAATACCTTGAGCATAATAGTGCTCGTAATCTCATATATGTATAAAATAATGAAAATAAATTTTCAAAGCCGTTTTAGTGAGATTTTGTCAACGTAAAACACAAATTTTAAATTGAGATTTTAACATAATATATTTTTGGAAATATTTATAAATTGTGCTCAAGGTATTTCGGGGTTTTGTGATATTGCAGCTTAGTCCATTTTTCAATTTACAAAACTTTGGCTCTACTTAAATAGTATATAAAAATATGTGACTACAAATTTTAAATATTTAAAAAAAACCACATTTAAAAAAAATCGCGCCTAGAAGAATCCGTGCAAAAATAATTCCTAAGGAATCATTTCGCATATATATATATATTACTTTGATTTTAAACTAGCTTTAAGTTATAATATATATATATATAAATAATTTAATATATAACCCAAACTACTAGCATAGCATTATTGTAATTTATTTCAAGATAAAAATCGGCGATTTCAATTATTTTATTCGTTTCAAAATCATTCCGATTTCTTTTTTTGAATTTATTTACACATTTTTATTGATATTCAATATATATATATAACAAATTATAGGTTTTAAAAAAAGCCTAGGCCAGAAACTGTTCAATTTATTGTCAATAGCGTAAATTTAGAAAAATCTGTGCACGTAGAAAAATAATATTATTATTTGCTATGTGTCTCATAAATGTACACCCCCAAAATTGAAATAATTTTAAATTAGTATTACGTTTCATCTATTTTTTGCAGTAATAAAAAAAAAAAACAATTGTTAACTTCTGCACCACACAAATTGGCCTACTTAAAGTAACAAAGTCTTTAATGGTTGTTATAATTTATAAAAATGTTCAATTATCAATTGTTTTACTCAATTTAGAACTAAAATCGTTCTAATAGTTAATTACGAACAACCTTAATATTGATTACAGCTAACTTCAGTTTGTATTAAGACCTAACACAGTCTTAATACGACCTGAAGTTAGCTGTTTTCTTAGCGGGAACCATTATATTTGGTATTAACACTTAATATATATATGATTTGCAAGATAAAAAGGTTCTTTTGGTTTAGATATTATTTAGAACTTGCTATATATGCTATTAAATTATTTGTGAATAGTAAATTAGAGCAATGCGTTTAGAAATAAGCGTTAAATCACTCTAAAATATTTATTTCCAAATGTATTGCTCTAATTTACTATTCAACTACCTTTAAAAACTATAATTGAGTTCTAAGTGGGCCAAAAAATATGTATTTTAAAAATAATAAGCGACACTTTGTAGCTAAATTTATTTTAAGAACAAAATCAGTATTAGTAATTATTTTGTTTGAAAATTAATTTCATTCTTCAAAATGATAATTTTGCTCTAAATATGCGTGATTTCTGTCGTATACTGCAATTACTAGACGCGACGTAGTATAGTGAGCCATATTATTAGATATAACAATGGTTAGTGATAATTTTAGTTAATAGGACAAATACGGCACAGTAATCATTAATCAAAGTACTACCCGCCCTATCCAAAATGTAATTATTTATTCTATAATCCAAGTCATTTTCGTTCAATTTGTTTTATAAACTGAACAATTATTATTTAATTTATACGTATATGACAAAAAAAAAAAAAGAATCATTATTGCTTTATATAATATTGAGATATGTATAATAATAATGGTATTGATGTGAAGTAAAAAAAAAATAAACATTTCTATTGCATATTAGTTTAATTATTTTCATGAATACAATAATTACCAGACTAATTTAAAAAAATATATATATATTACAGGTCTTAGTTAAATATTAAGTTGGTATTGCTTAGTCTGGGTAAAGCCGCCATTTTGGCAAACAAAATGTAATAAATAAATAATTAATAAGCTTCAATCTCTGAGTCCTGGTCCATGGTATCCTGCCGGAACATCTCAACATCCGCCTGGCTATCAGCGTGCAGCATCTTGGGTTTTGCACCAGGCTGTAAAGAAAAGTAAGGTTAGTTTCAACAGACTGTCATGGCGTCGCTTTCACTTACCTTAGGATGCATTAAAACGAATGGTAATTCAGCTGAAATTTCCCCACCCAATGCCCCTAAATATAATTTTATCTTAACAGCGTATGAGACGATTATTCCGAACGCGTCTCGTTGATCAGGCGAAGATAATCTATAAATATGTTTTATTGTTAGCGTATGTTAGGTTAGGATTTTATTTGTTAGGTTATAGTACAGAGTAGTTGAAGCCAGATTGGTATCTTGGTGCTTGAGTTGACCGTCTAGAGCGATTCCTCTGCGCTCTTTGTTAGATTCTAGTAGCGGAGTCAGATATAAGACCTTCGATAAAGTTGATCCTGGTTGAATTGGGCAACCTTCCCTAAAAAAAAAATTATATATATATATCCCGTTTAACGCAGTTATACGTTAAATAATATGTACGAGAATTGCGTTATATTAAAAAGTCTCAATATTTTTAGCGCGTTATAGGAATTTGCTTTATATTAACTCGCGTTATACGGGAGTCTATTGTACATTTATGTATTTATATATATATATATCCCGTTTAACGTAGTCATACGTTAAAAAACGATGTACGAGAATTGCGTTATACTAAAAATATTTTTAGAGCATTATAGGAATTCCCTTTATATTAATTCGCTTTAAACGGGAGTCTATTGTACATTTATGTACATATACGTGTACCGCAGTTATGCGTCAATTGAAATGTTGTACGAGAATTGCGTTATATTAAAAAGTCGTCCCAATATTTTTAGCGCGTTATAGAAATTCGCTTTATATTAACTCGCGTTATCCGGGAGTCTATTGTACATTTATGTACATATGTGTGTGTATATGTATCCCGTTTAACGCAGTTATACGTTATATAACATGTACGAGAATTGCGTTTTGTTAAAAAGTCGTCCCAATATTTTTTTTTAGCGCTTTGTAGAAAACTTGCGTTATACGGGAGTCTATTGTACATGTATGTACATATGTGTGTGTATATATATATATATATATATATATCCCGTTTAACGCAGTTATACGTTAAATGAAATGCTGTACGAGAATTGAGTTATATTAAAAAGTCATCGCAATATTTTTAGCGCGTTTTAAGAATTCGCTTTATATTAACTAACGTTATACGGGAGTCTATTGTACATTTATGTGCATATGTGTGTGTGTGTATATATATATATATATATATATATATATATATCCCGTTTAACGCAATTATATGTTAAATGAAATGTTGTACGAGAATTGTGTTATATATTAAAAAATCGTCCCAATATTTTTAGCACGTTGTAGGAATTCGCGTTATACGAGAGTCTACTGTATATTCATGTACATATGTGTGTATATCTATATATATATATATATATCCCGTTTAACGCATTTATACGTTAAATGAAATGTTGTACGAGAATTGTGTAATTTTAAAAAGTCCCAATATTTTTTACCACGTTGTAGGAATTCGCGTTATACGGGAGTCTACTGTATATATATGTATGTATGTATATATATATATATATATATATATATATATATATATATATATCGACATTGGTTGTTTATAAAAACAATTGTTACTTTTATTACACGTCAAAATGATTATTAAACGACAAAATAAATATATTGTGTGTGAATAGTGAATACAGAATAGAACCAGTACCTAAGTTTAATATATACAGTGTGTGAAATATGAGAACCAGTAAGTTTATAAAGAGATAAAATGATATTATTCTTCATTGATTCATAAACATTACAGAATTAAAAGAATCAAATATAAAAATGTATATTTATATATTATTAGTATATGATATGGGCACCTAGTATATACATATATTTGAACTTACTGTGTTTCGATACTTGCCACCGCTGATCTATATTGTCCATTTTGAAACAACACTACATCAACTCCCTGTTGAACCATCGCCTTGACCTTCTTCACGACTTTATTGCTGTTGTTTCTAACGCAAATATTCACAGCAACTTTTTCCCCGTGGTGGTACAACTAGAAGAAATTTATAGTCTATCTGTTCTAAAAACACCACTAGTTCTCTAATGCACCGATTAAAAAAATTCGCCAAATACCTGTTTATCCAAAGTGCACTCCAACTCCAGTTCCCCAGGGCTGAGCATGAAATCTTTGCGCACAACAGTGCACGGTTGTCTGCCCTGTTTCGACGGCGCATATTGAATCTTCCGAATGCCCAAAGTGACCGTGCTCCGTTTATGCGAACGATCTGTTTCGCTCTCCCCGACGAATGTCTTTACGAAATACTGAACTCCGCACGGTTCGCCCTCTTCATCACTTCCTGGTTGTAGGGTAACGGATGCTGGCGCACTTGGGGGCAAAATGAACGTGAACGGAAACGCGTTAGGGCCCAATTTCTTAATGAGGCGGTCTTGCATTTTGGTGGTGTTCTGCTTTTCGGGCGGTGGGAATATTTGCTCGGACGCTAAGAATAGATCCTTTTGGAATGTTAATCCCATGACTTCGTCCTCTTCGCGGCCGTACCGGAAACTGCACACTACTTGCCCGAATATTTTCCGGGTTTTGTAGTCGTCGTCTAAGACTATCACTCCATCTATAATTCATAAACTTTTAGATATATATTCGTATATTTTCAAAAATTGCTTTACCAATTGGTTCAACTCCGGAAATATGGTCGACAAAGTCCCGTTTCCCCAAATACATGGTCAATTTCCCGTTTGGGGAACATTTTTTAAATACTTTAAAGTTAACAACCATTTTGGATTTGGGTACCGAAACGTACCACTGCCAAAACACTTATAAACTATTAAATGTAGTTGCAAATTAGTTTATATAGTGACAAAATTCGTCATAAGGTTTCTAATCCAATTGTTCAAAATCAATAATCGAACTTGTCACTTGTTAACAAGATAATAAATATATATATGTGGTCATATTTTAATTTAATAATAAGGGATGATGACAATATTTATGATAACGATAACATTAAATATATAAAGGTCAAAGTTATAAATATATTATAATCTTTCAGATTTAATGATTAATTGTAAATTTGCTATTAATTTCTTCACGGCTTGAAATCGATTTAAGTTTTCGCTAGATTCAGCGCAAATTTCAATTAATTCGAACAATTCAGCATGTTTTTTCGTCACGTAATCCGGGGGCGAATGTAATAAGCCGTTTTTCATCATTGGCCATGGCGATTTCCTCGATAGCAATAACTAAAATAAATAAACCAGCTTAGATATAACGCACCTATGCGTTCACGTCGCCTTATACATAATATATGCGATGCGAGCAGCGGTTTTTAATTATTAGGGCCTTTTGGTTAACAATTTGGAAAATGTAATAGATTATTTTGATAAAAACAGCGGTTTTTAATAATTATAATAATAAAAAAATGTTATAGATATAACAATTTAGTGCATATTTTAAAACTCAAAATTATAATATTTAATTTATTTTTATATGGGTTTTGAGTTAACAATATGAAAAAATCTTGTAGGCATAAAATATCTTAGAATTATTAGTAGAATTTTTAGTTGTTATAATTATTTTTATAATGGCAGTATTAAGGGGGGCTCCAAATTTTGGGGCCCTATAACTCGGGAAGTATACGGGCGATTAGATTTAAACTGCGAGTGGATGCAACTAGGATGCTAAATAATATATGTAGCAAATTTGGTGTAAATCGCTCCGGTACCTTCAGAGGAGTAGAGAGCACACATTTATAATATTTAATTAAATTTTTTTTGGCCTTTGGGTTAACAATATGAAAAAATCTTGTAGACATAAAATATCTTAGAATTATTAGTAGAATTTTTCAGTGTTTTCATTATTTTTATAAGGGTTGTATTAAGGGGGGTTGTAAATTTTGAGGCCCTATAACTCTGGAAGTATAGGGGCGATTGGATTTAAACTGCAAATGGGATACTAAATAATAAGTGTAGCAAATTTGGTTTAAATCTCTCCGGTACCTTCAGAGTACAGGGCACAAATTTGGTCTTACGAGCGACTAAGTATATAAGTTATATATGTTTTTGGATCTGAAAATGCTACAGACACACGACCGAATGCTTTAGGTACTTCGGCGAGCTAAAAATAATTACTTTGCAAACTGAATAAAAATTGTGGTCACTTATGCTGTGAGAACAAATTTCATCCGGAACGAACGCATAACAATTTTCGCAATCAAAATGTTGACTTTCATGTAATCTAGAATCATCTAAACACACATTTTAAACAATATATATTAAAATTTATTTTCTTTATTAACAAATGTACCAAAATGTGTTTTTTTTTCAGCAACTATAACATTTTCTAAATCAATAAACTTGACTTTATTGCCTGTAATTGCAATATTATCCGATGATAAATCAGTTAAATAGAACCGGAACAGGGGATGTTTATTCGTAAAGTCGTCGGCTGCTTGCAATAATTGTAAAGCGATATTAGCGCGAAACAACCATGAATATTCGCTAATGGAATTTAGCGTAAATCCTGAATATTCTTCGATAATGACCCGGCCGCACGCCCCGAAATATTTTGGGACTGGCCATCCGTCTTTCTCGTTTAAAATCTATCAAAACACATTAATAAACCGGGGAATTTGTTATTTCTACGTCCGTTTCCGGTCTAATATTCACCTGTAATAACAATGGTTCTGCATTAGCGAGTACCGTGGTCCAAATATTGGCAGTCATTTCACTAGTATTTAAATGTGCATTTAACGCGAATAAACTATTAATAAATTGGTCAATTGTCGATAAACTACATATCTTTAAATTCAAAACAATATTGTCATTGATTAAATACTTAATAATATCGCTACTAAAATCTTTATTAAATCCCGAAAATGGCGGACATTTTTCTAAATATTGACTATCGCATATATAAGTATCGACATTTTTCAGTTCCCAATTGTGCCCCAATTTCTTTAATACTACTTTTGTACTTTTATAATGAGCAGTATAAACATTTTTTACGTTTATTGTGTTAGATAACTGTTCCGAAAACGTTAAATTTGTGAATGTTATTTCATTAAAGTCGGGGCAAAAACTGGTGCCGTAACAAAACGGACATTTGTCAGTTTCTAACGTTATATTATTGTAATTTGTTATGAAATAATGTAGTAAAATACTTATTAACAGTAATAGCATAGATAGTATTAGTTTTTTAATGTCTAGTATGGTCATTGTAAAGATTTAGGTTAGAGTAATTGCATTTAGTAACGTACGAGGTTATTTAACGTTTAGTAATTAATGGAAGTAATTAAAAATGGCTGATTAGCAGGAATAACATAGATAGTATTAGTTTTTTAATGTCTAGTAGGTTAGAGTAATTGAATTGAGTAACTTGGAAGGTTATTTATCGTTTAGTAATTAAAAAATGCTGAGTAGCAGTAATAACATAGATAGTATTAGTTTTTTTAATGTCTAGTAGGTTAGAGTAATAAATTGAGTAACGTGAAAGGTTATTTGCCGTTTAGTAATTAAAAATGCTGATTAACAGTAATAACGTAGATAATGTCTAATACACGGTCTTTGTAAACGTTTAGGTTAGAGTAATTGAATTGAGTAACTTGCGAGGTTATTTGACGCTTAGTAATTAATGGAAGTAATTAAAATATGCTGATTAGCAGTAATAACATAGATAGTATTAGTTTTTTATTGTCTAATACAGTCTTTGTGAATATTTAGCTTAGAGTAATTAATGAAAGTGTCTAATAGTCTATTAAAGTAATTGAATGCAAAATAATCATTAAATAATTGGTTTCGAGTATAAAATTAGGTTATTGTTTGACATTTAAAGTATTTGCGCAAATAATTGATAAGAAATACGAGAAAATAAAAACATTTTATTTATTTTAAATTACAAACACAATCACACAATTAATAATTCACCATTTATAGCTTTTTGACGATACGTAAACAATTCTTTAACCCATTTTTCAGTGCGGGCCTCTTCATTTTGAAACAACTGCAACAAAGTAATTATGTAAATTATGTTATATTGATTATATATTTAAATAAAACATACATTAGGGTGAAATATGCTATCAGGTTCTGTGATCTCGCATTCCGGCATTTTTATCGTTTGCGCTTTCAAATCGATAACGATGTGATCCGATTTTTTCGCTTTGGACACAAACGGTTTTGGCACAAAACTATCGTCGTTTATTTCGTCCAAAACAATCGTAGTTATTTCTTCTTTAATTGGTTCCGCGATTTTCAATTTTTTCTTCGCGATTTCTGCGGCTTTCATTGCCTTTTCAAGATTCGTTTCTTTCACTTTCACATTTTTTATTTCCACCGAACTGGATGAAGATGAACTTGTTGACGGCGATTTTTCTTTACGATCTCGACTCACCGATTTTCTGGATCTTCGGTGTCGATTTCTGGAGGTCGATCTAGACGGTTTCGAAGATCGTTCGCGAGATTTGGATCGTTTGTGTTTTCGATACCGATCTCGCGATGGGGATCCTTTTTTCGATCGTTCAGGCGAATGGGAATATCTCGATGATTTTGAGCTGTAGTAGGATTTAGTCCGGTGCCGACTGCTGCTTCTATCTCGCCTAGAACTCGAGTATTTGTCGCTTCCGCGAGATTTTGAACGATCTCGCCGATATTTCTTCTCTTTGCGGCGTCTCGGTTTTGATGAACTTGAATCAGATGAATAGGATCTTTCACGACTACGGCGCGAATGTGATTTTTTATGGTATTTCTCGGGTTGCGAATCCGAATCACTCGAATATTTACTCATTTTTTGATAAATATGTATTTATTTATCAAAAAATTATGGTTATAATTATCTATTCACTTTATGCGTTTCGTGATAGGTCACTTTTGTAAAGTGAAATGGTTCCCTTTTATTTTGGGATGTAGAAAGAATTCGTTGCCAACGTAAGGAATTTATAAGAGATCACAGAAGGCTATGCGTGATTGGTCAATTGTTTATACGCCATTGTTGAAATTTTCGTATGTGACCAAAAGAACGTTTTGAATGCGTTCTGATTTAGGATATTTTGGGTTGGGCTTCGCTTGAAATTCTACACAGCGTTTGCGGTGATAACGAGACTGAACGTTTTGTTTTGCCCGTCTTCCTCTTCATCTTGACAGTTGTTATCGATTTGCGTAAATAGTCCAAAAGTGTGTTTATTGTTCGGTATTTGTTCTGAAAATTGACGGTGCAAGATGACAATTATTACAAAGCCTATATCCGATAAGAAATTGGACAAATTAGAGGTGCCACTAGTGGAATATGACCAGCTAGATGAACTGGTAAGGCGAACATTTTTATTCGACACCGCAAACATAAAATGGCATGTTTAATCAGTTGATTCTACGTAGCAATCAAAGTTTAATTTTTTGCACACATATACTTTTCTATTTTTAATACATGGATTATCTTCAACATTTTGAAGTTAATTGGTTTTTTTTCGTTTATTCGTTTAACTATTTCATAAAAATTCTATTAGTTTTTTTTGCATGATTTCCAGTGAAATTACGATTTGTATTCTTTTAAGTATACAGGTTTCAGTTCGTTTACAATTTAGAATGATTTTAAAGTATAATGATTATATTTGACAATTATCGTAAAACGATATAACGCCTCTTGATCCATAGTCAGGCAAACAATGAAAATGGATAATACACACAAAATACACTTCAAATCTTCAAATTCATATTTGAATAGGTTTTTCACAATTATAATATTATTTACTTTTACATTCATATTTACGTTGAATAATTTGGCAAATAGCGAATTTCCTTGTCATTTCTTTTATAAATTAGACCTAATAATGATTACATTGTATAAATATGACATTTCCCTTACACGGTTTTCCCTTGTGAACACGTTTTGGTTATTGTCGTTATTTTTACGTAATTCGTTTGTATTCTATAAAAAAGCACATGAATCACACAATTTTATTTATTTATTTTAGTTTTAATTTAAATTCCAAACATTAATAGTATAAGGAAACTTATTTCTAAAACAATTAATAATATAAAATTATATATCATTATTAATTAAATTACATTTTCCTTAACATACAATTTTAATTAGTTTTGTATAGAAAAGTACATGAAACACACAAAATACACATCAAATCTTTTTATTTATTTAAGATTATTTAAATTTCAAACATTAACAATGTTGATATAAGGCAAAACTTATTTCTAAAACAATTAATAGTATAAGGAAACTTATTTCTAACACAATTAATAATATAAAATATATTTATAAAATTTAAATTACATTTTCCTTACATACAATTTTAATTTATGTAATTTAAAGTTTTGTATTTTTTGTATTGTATAAAAAAGTACAAGAAACACACAAAATACACATCAAATCTTTTTATTTATTTAAGTTTATTAAAATTTCAAACATTAACAATTTTGGTATAAAGAAAAACTTATTTCTAAAACAATTAATAATATAAAATATATCACAAATAAAAACATAGGGCATAAAATAAAATATAAATTGATCAAAAATACATTATTAAATAAATTACATTTGTATTTTAACATAAAATGTTATTACTCCTAATGTTATGTAGACAGCTGTTTTAAAAAAAATCCCTAAATCCCTAAAAAATACAAATATTTGAATAGATTTTTCACAATACTTTTATTTACTTTGATATTTCATACGTTTTTATTTATTTCTCAAAGTGAATTTTAAATTTTCAAGTCACTTTATATGTTAAAGTACAATTGCTCAAACCATTAAAAATAATTATTTGAAGAGGATTTCGCGTGTTAAAGTACAATTCGGTCTTTTTAGCCGATAAAAGAGGGTGATATCGAATCACCGGATCCAGTGGATGTCGCCCGTTTTGTGATGCTCAGAGCTCGCGCTCGTAAAGTATCCACAACCACCACATTATGTCTTTTACTAACCGCGTTAATGGTCGTAAGCATCGGCATTGTCGGCGGCACATACTTATACCGTCAATACGTCCGTTCGCAAATGCACCGATTCCGCGGATGGTGCTCAATCCCTTACAGCAACACCAAAGCCACCATGTTCTTAGACCAGGAGGCAAACGCACAAGCGGCGATGCTCTCCGAAACCGACCTCTTCCGTTTCTACGACCAACGCAAAGAATCGAATCGCTTCGATCTGCCAGACTTCTTCCAAGAGCAATTCGAACTCGACCTCGAGAATGATAGCTACGAGAAAATCGATGTGCCCGATTTTCGGGACGGCAGACAGGGCAGATTCATCCACGATTTTTACTCGAATGTCACTGGTATTATTGACACAGACCAAAAGCGATGCTTTGTTATGCCGTTGAACCGAAATGCGGTGCTTCCGCCGCGGTCTTTGTTTGATTTGATTCATAAGATTTGGGATGGGTATTATAAGGTGGATACGGAGGTGGTTAGGGAAACTATGAAAGTGGTGACGCCGCCCCTTAAGGACGCCAAAACGGTGGGGCCGTACATTGCCCGCGAGTGCAGAGGACTACCCATCTACCAATTGGTCAAATATGAATCAAATGGTAAGATTTGCGCGTCTATGTTAAACGATGTTTATATATTTTTAAATAGAAATTATATCTTATCTTCCATAGAATTCCTGTTTGTATGATTCATTTTATGCTGATTATTTACAATGTTAGTCATCGATTAACGTTTGTTGATTTTTTCTAGTATTCAAACGTTCAGCTGAATTGGACAGCGGCGCAAAATTCGCCCTATTTTCGGGTATAAGTATCACAAAATTCGATATTGTAAACTTGGCGGAAGTCGTCGACTACGAAAACAAAATGGCTGCAGTGCAGTCGTAAGTTACCTATAAATAAATAAATAAATAAATTGGCAACTTTAAAATAATAAATTGTCCGTTGCTAAAATAAATAAGTAAATCTTTTTAGAGGGAATTGATACAATATTGTTTCAATTGTTTTTAGTTTTTAATCTTATTACGTATATATACATATATATATATTTAATGTAGTTTTAATGTATATTTACTCCCTAAGAAAATTCGCAGCCAGAAGAAATACGCAATTTTACTCAGTTTTACGCGTGTTATTTCATATGGTTTTATATTGAAATGAATTGTCTATATTTTATTCTCTGATTTGTATTATTTTAATGCATATGAAATAATACTAAACGTTTTAATATTAAATAAATTTGTAATTTTAACTTCTATAACATTAAAAATAAAACAAAAAAATGTTCGTACGTAATGGAGAAGGGGAGAGAAAAAGATGAAATTAAAACACAAATATGTAAAATATATCCAATTTAGTTTACATATCACAATATTCCAATGGAAAAAATGGTTTAGACATCATCAAAATTATGTGTACATTCCTTTCTGGGCCAAAAACTCCTAATATATAGTTTCAAAAAACCATATTTATACTTGTCTTTGTTGGTGTTATGATTGTTCCTTGATATAAACGTAATAAATCATTAAAATACATAATCACTTTTGAATTTTAAATAAAAAGCATTATAAATACTGAAAGGAAATGCGATACAAGCAGTGAACTCCTCTCTCCCACTCCGCGCTTGCGCATAACATTGTATAATAATTAAAAATAATTGTCTTAGATTTTTTTGATACAACAAAAAAATATATTTAATAATTTTTTATGGCCTTTTTGGGTTAACAATATGAAAAATCTTGTAGATATAAAATATCTAGAGTTATTACTAGAATTTTTGGGTGTTTAAATTATTTTTATAAGGGCAGTATTAAGGGGGGTTTCAAATTTTGGGGCCCTATAACTCGGGAAGTATACAAGGGATTGGATTTAAATTGCGAACGGATGCAAATGGGATGTCAAATAATATGTGTAGTTAATTTGGTGTAATTCGCTCTGGCACCTTCAGAGTGAGTCAAATTTGGTCTTAGGAGCGACGACTAACATCCAAGTATGTAAGTTATATATATTTTTGGATTCAGAACGTCGAGACAAACACTTTATTTTGATCCCAGAATGTTACAGACACACGACAGGTCTCTTCTGTATTTCGTACATAGAAACGGGTAAAATCGTATAAATAAAATAAAAATTTAAGATATTAAAACCATATTTATTTAATATACAAAAATACAATATGAACAAAAAACATTCCCAAGCAAAACACAATTTATATAATTTAAATTCATCATTTTATGAATCTACAAACATTTAATAATTTAAACCAGAGAAAAAATCCGAAACATTCTTCAATTTCGAACTAGGCAAATTATTTTGCATATCTTTCTTTTTATTATGTCGATTTTTCTTATGCGACACTTTATCGAACGTTTCAAAATATTCAATATTCCAAAATTTAATATCGTTATTATGGCTGCTCGAAGCGATAAAAGTGCCGTCGGTGCAAATATCGACGCATTCCACGGACAAATCATGTTGGCCCACGACGCCCAGGTGCCGGTGCGGAAATAGGTGAGTGGCCCGCAAAATACCGTCTTCGCAAGCGGTTACGACGATATTTTCCGTGATTGGTATCATGTCGTTGATTGCGGACTTCTGGCCGGGGAATTCGTCGCTGTGTAGTCCGAACTCGTTCCAATTGAACAGGAACAATTTACCTTTAGATGATCCAGACAACAGTTTGGATTCGGATCGGAAAAGACCCAAACAGGTGAGTTCCTCATCGTATTCTTCCGATTGCATTTTGAATTGTCTTTAAATAAAATTATTTCAATTTTTGATTTTTATTATACAAAATTAATATTCTTATACGACTGTATATAAGAAATGTAAATGTTTAAACTAGTGATTTTAACGGAAATACACGTTTTGACCATTCCTGAACCTAATCTGACTATTTACAGAATGTCATCTGTGATTTAAAGATAAATATATGAATCTTGGTTGTAAGTTCCGGAAGAAAATCTATATTTTAACTGGAAGAATTGGTTTACTCTTGATTTTTCTTGCTCGAAAACGATTCAAGCTAGACAAATTATATTTTTATAAATTAAAAAAAAAAGGATGAATTTTTAGCAACTTTTCTTTGAAATGTTTCTTTTAATGTACCATTTACTAATATATATATATATATATATATATATATATATATATATATATATATATATATATATATATATATATATATAAACGCTTAGATGCATGTATGTCTGTATATATGTAAGGAAAATGCTATATATGGTGTATCCATGGTTAGATCAACACCTATTTACTATATCAATTATCAAATATATATATAAACGCTTACACACGTATGTCTGTATATATGTAAGGAAAATGCTTTATTTATATAGTGTATCCATGGTTCGATCTACACTCACCTATTTACTAAATCAATTATCAAATAAATATATATATATAAACGCTTAGGTACATGTGTGTTTGTATGTATATATATATATATATATATATATATATATATATATATATAAGACAAATGCTTTATTTATTTAGTGTATCCTTGGTTAGATCTACACTCACTTATTTACTATATCAAATATATATATATATATATATATATATATATATATATATATATATATATATATATATATATATATATGTAAACGCTCAGACACGTGTGCCTGTATATATATGTAAGGAAAATGCTTTATTTATATAGTGTATCCATGGTTAGATCTACACTCACCTATTTACTAAATCAATTATCGTATAAATATATATATATATATATATATATATATATATATATATATATATATATATAAACGTTTAGGTACATATGTGTATGTAAGGGAAATGCTTTATTTATATGGTGTATCCATGATTTGGTCTAGAAACACTCACCTATTTACTAAATCGATTGTCGTTAATGATCCATCTCCACTAGAACACAGTAAAACTTTTTTCTCTTCATTTGTAATAATGTCGCTTATGTAATCTTCGTTTTTCTTTACTGTTAATAAACTTTTATCGCCTTTTTCTCGTATATCCCATAATTTTATAACACCATCATCGTCACCTACACAAAAAATCGCAATATTTAAAAAATATACATTTGTTTTCAATTAAAATCGATTTAGATGCAATTTATTGCAGCAAGAATTATGCAAGATTTATTTTAAACCTCTAGTTTTGGAGATTTGAATTTTTAAAGTATTCGCGCCAAAAAATTATGATTTTATGCTCGCCTAGTTTTTTTTTTGTCAAGATTAGAACATTGTAAGGTTATTTTATTACTAAGTGTGGCGCACATGTATACGCGCCATTACTGTTTTGTAGTTTGAACTGTCATTTGACAGTTCAAGTGTTCAAACTTTGAAATATCAATATTTAATGTACCTGATGCGATTAAGTGTTCGTCAACCACCGAAACACAATAAACAGGTACTTCATGCGCGTTTTCATACCACTTAATCAATTTCCCAGTAGCAACGTCTGTCATCATAATACTTTTATCTTTCGCGCACGAAAATAAAATCTTCCCTTCTTCATCGAATTCAATATCGCGGCAAGCGCGCAAATGCAGCTCATACGTATCAACAATACTATTCTCATTATTCGTGTATTTATAAATAATAACATCCCCCGTAATCGAGGCAACTGCCAATAAATTCTCATGCGGATGAAACGAAATATCGACAATATGATCGTCGCACTGTATATTCGGTGGATGGTCGCGTGGTTTTGCTTTTTCTCGCATTATCGCCCGCACTACTTCATCTTCTTCGTCGTCCTCTTCGTTTTGAAGCTCTGGCTCACTGTCTACCACAGATTCGTTGTCAGTCTCCGAATCCGAAGACATGCTAACATCCGAACTATCCGAATCCATCGTCTCAGCTTCAGAGTCACGTAACACGGTTTTTTCTAAGCCCATTACACAACACTACACTTATATCATTGTTCACTTCGTCACAAAATTTACTAGAACGTGTATAACTAACTTAATAGCGTATTTCCATAGTAAAATCACAAATAATCAACTTCCACATGTGGTAATCAGATTGTGACAGTATCGGTTTCTATTTTATCGACATAGTTCCAACATTCGCCAAATCACGTGACCAATCTCAGCTAGGCTCATGTTTTTGCTCTGTCTATCGTATGTGTAGACAGACCGAAAAGATGAGATTTTGTATTAAAGAATACGGTTATTTTCGTGTTCAGTTTAAGTGACCAATCACAGCCCGTGAATTTTCCGATATAAGTCATGTGATTATGGTGTTGAAGTGTGATTGGTCACATAAATTTAAGACTGTTTTGTGATAAAATAACATGCACAAGTTGTGCAAAATTTATTATAATGGAGAATAAAAAAGCTTTTTATGATTTATGTATACAAGAATCATGTTATCAGACGCGAACTTTCGTTCAGGTTGCGAATAGATTAATTCAATGTGTGTTGTTTTGTTAGGTTATATTAGTCGCATGTGATTAGTTTAAATTTGTTTTTAGTTGGTTTTAGAACAATTGCTATTAATCAGGTATTAACTGAGGAACATATTGAATTTAGTAAAAAGAAGAAGAAGAAGAAGGGTGAGAATAGGGATGCAAATGATTTAGTACCGGAGCCTATTAAAATTAATCAGGTATTTTTTTTACGAAATATTTTTTTATTATTTATTTATTTATTTATGTATTAATTATTAAAATTAATAGATACATTTATTTATTATGTTCTTTATAGATTTATAAGGGGTTACATATACTGAATAGGTTAACTCTAGAGTTTTCAGAACGGGCCACAGTACATAAAGTAGTAAGTTGGTATTTTTAGCTCGTTGTACGCTAGTACAAAAGAGCTATAGTATTTGGTTGTGTATGTAACATTCTCGGAACAAAAAAATATGCTTGTCTCGTCGTCCTAAATCCAAAAATGCCAATTTTAACGAAATTTATTCGTATAAAAAATTGATATTCCTTATAGGGCCCTATAAAATAATCCCCCTTAATACGCTCCTTAGCAAATGTTTTAATATACCGAAAAAATATACAATAACTTCTATGATATTTTTTATTGATGACAAAAAAATCGATATTTCTTATAGGACACCATAAAATAGCTCCCCCTTAATACGGTCCTTACAATTTTTATTAATATACCGAGAAAATAAGGAACTTCTAAGATAGGCCATAAAAAATAATTAAAATTATATATTTTATAGATTGAAAAATCGATATTCCTGTTAGGAATCTATAAAATATCCCCTCCTTAATACGGTCCTTAACCATTTTTTTAATATATCGAAAAAATATACAATTTCCAGAAAAAAAATTAAAAATGATATAGTTTATTGATAAAAAAATCGATATTCTTTATAGGACTCTATAAAATAGCCCCTCCTTAATACGGTCCTTGGTCATTTTTTTAATATATCGAAAAAATACAATAACCATAAAAAAATAATTAAAATTATATATTTTATTGATAAAAAAAATCGATATTCCTTATATGACTCTATAAAATAGCCCCTCCTTAATACGGTCCTTAGCCATTTTTTTTAATATACCGAATAAATACACAATAACCATAAAAAAAAAAAAAAATTATATATATATATATATATATTTCTTTTTTATTCCACTTATACTGTAATTAACTGTATATAATTTTGCTTTATTTGATTTTAAATCGATTTTACGACACCAATAAAATAAAATCAATAAATATATTTAATTAGGGATATGTAAATGTAACATAGTTACTTTAAAAAGCGATTTTTTAAGTAAATGGCACATTTTTTGGTAAAAACGTTGTGTACCAAAAGTTTAATATCTTTAATTTTTATAAACATATTTTTTTCTAAATCATATCGTTAATGAGATAATGAAAAAGTAGCAAGAGCAAACTACTACGTGTATTTCTATTAAAATACTTCCTTATATACATTTGTATGGGAAAATATTAATTAGTAGCTATAAAAAGGTTTTCTAATTTTCTTAATTGATTATAAGCTACGCTTTATGGCGCCCTAAAGGCATTAGTGCCTACAGTTATGCTTGTTTATTATAAATATTAATTAATTTATAGATGCAATGTGAGAATTTGAAAAAATACCATATTTTTGCCGTTTCTCCGAAAACAAGCGACGCTTTTCAAGTTAGTTTCTTATATTTATGCTAAATATAATATAAACTTATACTTTTGTTTAAATTAGTTTGCATGCGACGGCGTAGACGCAGATATAATCAGTTATAATCCAGCTGATTCAAAAGCCACAAAATTTAATCGTAAATTATATAATTTAGCCTTAGACAAAGGCTTATTTTTTGAGTTGAATTATTTTCCTATTATACAAGATGCTGGTTTACGCAAAAATACTATAGCTCGAGCAGTTATGTACCATATGTATGGTAAATCAAGGAATATTATCATTACTAGCCGAGCAATTAATTATTTATCGTTAAGAGGACCCTATGACATAGCTAACTTGTATCCTTAAAAAAAAAAAAAAAAAATTAAATATAAAATTAAAAATTATTTTGTTTCCTTAATGAGAAATTAGAGGACTTATTTTGGGTTTAAGCGAAGAACAAGCTAAATGCGCTATCAGTACAGCTTGTACTGATTTGCTAAATCGGGCAGGTAATTTATTTTAAAATAAAATAGAAATAAATTTTATTTTAAATATAAATTAATTTTATTTAAATAATTTAGAGGGTAGACGAATGGGTAAAGCATTAATTGTAGTTAAATCTACTGTACAACCCGAAATCATTGAGTTAGAATCAGATGAAGAAGATATGGAAGTAAGAAGTGATGAACCAGCCATAAAGAAAACAAAAGTTATAAAATAAAATTGTACATTTAATAAATAAAACATATTTCTTATACAGTTATTATTGTTATTTATACCAAATTAAATTATTTCATATTAGACGTATTCTTTTTATACACAATCTTCGCTTGTTTCGGTTAAAATGCATCTTCTCGCTTTGTCTACATATGGGATAGACAGAGCAAAAACATGAGCTAACTGTGATTTTGTGTATGCACATTCTGAGAATTCGTGGTTGTGACGTCATCAAAAATGCTCTATTTTCAACGATTTAACTAGTATTTGGCTGTTATATCGCCATTTCTTATGAAGATTCGTTTGTAATAATAATATTTAATATCGTAAATATGCTTTTAATTGTAAATTTGTGGCGATGACGTCACAATTGGTAGTTCTAGGAGTGTGTAAATGTATCTAGAATCTTCTTTTTGGTAGTTAGGGGAAAAGTGGCGGCGCTGCAATCGGCAATGAAAGACGAATGCAAAATGGAGGACTCGTTTACAGAGACAATTTTAATGCTGCTTTCACGAAACGAAAAAACCGTATAGTATACAAGTTTAATTAGTTAAAATAATAAAACAAGTGCATAATTTTAGTATGTGGATACTGTTTGAGTTTAAAACGATAAATAGTGTGTGTACAAAGTGTTTGTGTATGGCGAAGTGATTTGTAGAACGCCGTTTGACTTGGCCAACTTCGATGGTTATTGGTAAGCGATAATACAGTAATTTTTTTTTACGTGAATAGTTTATCAATTGTTTCTATGATTTGTTTGTCGGTGTGTGCACGATTAGTTTAATTTTGTATTTTGTAAAATTCGTTCGTTTCGAACGATCAACTCGAGTTGAACGGTATACGCCATTCCATTGGTCGTTCGAAAATCAACATTTCTAATGCGTCCATATAAGATATCACCTGATTGGTTGCATTTTGACGACAACTAAATACAGAACGTACAGAACAGTATTATTCTAACCAATTAGATCGTCGCTTTTAACTTATTCCGTCCATTTAATGAGGTAGTGAATGTCGTGTGCCGCGGTGTATGTAGTAGGTAGAATTTCGGTGAATCTTGTGTGTAAAAACGGGCAAAAGTTCGTATACGGCACTTTTGTAAATGTGAGTATTTTGTTTTTGTGGGAACGCTGCATATAGGATGGCCACGCTGAACGAATGTTATTAGATCGAATGTGAGTTGTGTGTACTGCATGTATGTGATGTGAGCGAAGTGACACGGCCTATCGACGTACAATGCCCAAGCCGCAAAGCAATGGGGACTTCGCGAATGGGAATGGCGCTAGTAAAGGTTCATTGTTCTCTTTTGGCGGTCGCGCTAATCACCATCAAACTGTTATTACACAAATATTGCATACAATTGCTCTTATTCTTTTAGACATTTTATTCATCTTATACATTGTTCTACATTTTATCTCGTATTCTGTCACTGTATTGGTATATTTATGACACCTTCATTTCTTTTTAAAAAATAAATAAAACAATATATGACTCGCTGTTTTTTTGTTATTTATAACATGTTTTTACTACTTTCATTTTTATTTTACCACTGTTCGTTTACGAAATAAACATTTACTTTTAATATAAATAATACAACTCGTATAGTTATATTTATTTTACATCTACTAAATAAATAATTTTTTGTGTTGCATTAACAATTATTACTAACAAAATAATAATACTTTGCTTTTGTTTCGTGTTAAAACATTATGCAGACTTTTTTTTTGTTTCGCATTGTGCAATTTTTATTGTTTCTCATAATTAGAACATAAATAATAATTTATGCGAATTTTAAAAACTATGGTAAATATTTGCATATTACGTCAGATTTGCTTTAGTTCAGGACCAAAATATGTGTGAATCGGAAACTTTGGTCGGATCTTAAGGAGAAAAGCTGTATTGCTCTATGTGTATAATGTTCATAAGCGTATAGCTTTTCCCCGTAAGCTTCGGCTAACATCATCACTGTTGGAGGAAACGAATTATCTCATAAGGCGGAATATTAATCGTAAGTGGTTTAATAGTCGCTGTAATTTCTAGAAGAGTCGACAAATGTGTGAATGGTTTCATTAAATTGTGTTCAGGTAATGAATCGACACACTGTATGTATGTATGTGAGAGGACGCAAGCGCGTTTCCCGTGTTCCAAAGAGAAATTTATCTTAATCATAATCGAGTTCACTTGTTTTCGTTCATTATGCAACTCGGAAAAATTTGCAATTTAAAAAATCTCCCACTTTACTTTCTTATATATTCGATTTTTATACTTTCTGTTTATATTAAGCATTGATTTTATGATTGTCGAAATTTGTATGCCATTAGTGGTATTTGTGTGTAATTTGCTTGATTGATTTAGTGAGTGTCGTGTGTTTCAGCGTACGGTGGAGGATAGAAAGAATGAATCGCGCGGCCTCGGCCCACGACAATACGATGCTATGTGCCGCGTAAAGCGATGGACTCGTACGACCTGTTTGGAGAAGATGTCGGCGCTGGTATGCTTGACGCTTTGCCCGACCTGGGAACAGACAACTTCAACCCAAGTGGCGGCGGCGGTGCAGCGGTGACCGGCGCCGGCGGAGCAACGCGCTCAGCGGGAGATGCAACTGCCGCAGCAAACGCGTACGCTTCAGCATACGGCCAACAGTTGCAGCAACAGCAACAAGAATCACCGTTACAAAAACTGGCGTCGTTCGGTGCACCCGATTTTGCGCCGGGTGGCGGTGGACACATGGACCAGTCGGGGCCTCCGTCGCAGCAGTCCATGTACGAGACGCAGACCCGGCCGATGGGACCGCCATCCAGTGGCGGGTACGTGAGGCAGATTGCGCCGCCTCATAGGCCGCCGCACCCCCAAAGCGCTACCGGCCAGTACCCATATCACCCTGATTCGATGTACTCAATGCCGGACCAAGCGACTCAGCAGCAATTGGGGATGAGCGACGGCGGGATGCAGGGCTGGGGGCAGCCGCACGCTGGGTACATGCATCGGTATGGGCAACAGCAGGCGGCGGCGGCTGCAGCTGGGTATAGACAACCGCCGCACATGACTAGTTACACGCATCAGCAAGACGCAATGTCGCAGCAGAAGCAACAACAACAGCAACAGTTTACTCAACAAAGTATGATGACTGGGATGATGCAGCAGTCTGGATATCCAGGGCTAACGCAGCGCACTCACAGCGCGACTGCTGCTAACCAGCAACACTACGGTCAGAGTGCGGCGGCAATGGCTGGATACCCAGGTGCCGCTGCTCAAACATACGGCGGTTACGGAATGCATCAGCGCCTGCCACACCACCACTCGCAATACCCTCAGTCGCACGGACACCCAACTTTGCATACAGATCCTATGGCTACGTCTGCGCAGCAACAGTATAACCACATGGGTCATCCTCAGGCTATGAGTGCTGGGGGGCATGCTTCTGCGCAGCAACATGCGAGCCAACAGCCCCAGGTGGGCGGGCACATGTCGCACCACCAAAGCCAAGTTGGGAGTCACAGCGCTGCGCAGAGCGCAATGGTAGGACACCCTGCAGCGAGTATGCAAGGGTACCAGCAGCAGCAGCACCAACAAGCCATGCAGCAGATGCAGCGGCCCATGGAAGCGATGGCTCCAGCTTCACAACCTCAATACACAACAAAGCACTCAGCCGCAGCGGTATTAGGGGGAGCAAGTCCTGTGTACCGCACCCCTTTCCCCCAATTATCACCTCAAATGTCGCCAAGACCTCAAATGTCTCCTCGTCTCCCTGCCCCACAGATGTCACCGCGCCCGGTGATGTCCCCTGCTAAACCTAACCTATCTTTATCGCCACATCCACATGTTCAGCAGCAGGCGCAACAATCGACTTTAAGTCCGAGACCTGCGACAAGTTTAACACCGAAAACTGTTACCACATCGCCTGCGCCTTACCAACAGCAGAGTACGCTGCAGGCACTGGAACAGATGGTGATGCCTCCAGCGAGTACCACTGAGTACCCTACGTATCAGTCACGGACGCCGCTGGGGCCGCCCGTGTTGCAAAATCCATTGTCACCGGCGGTGGGGCCTCGAACTCCGATGTCGCCGCAACAGTGGATGCAACAACCACCTCAACAACAACAACAACCAAGGCCTCCTCCTCATTTATCAATGAATGGAGGCATTAGTATGATGGAGCAAAGCGGCCAGTTGCCGCCGACAAGAGAAACACTAGCTCCGCCGCCTATACAACAAACAATTCCTGCCACTCAACAATCGTTACCTGCAACACAATTGCCTGCGACGCAAGCGCTGCAACAGATGAACACGAATTTCAATAGTAATAGTAATGATGACTTACCTATGGTTAACGACGTACCCAAACAATTGGAGGTGGCGCCGTCTGTAGTCAGCGAGAGTAACACGAACAGTATGCCGCCCACTTCTCAGCCGGATTTCACGCGGGTAGTCCCTTCGCCAGTACAACCGGTTGGACTGCCACCGGATAAAGTCCCGACTAGTACTACGAGTAGTGCCGATGTGACTACGCATATCTCTTCGACGCACCCGTCGACACCGACCCCCACTTCCACCACTGATGATATTATGAATAGTAACAGTCAATCTGGTGATTCTAGTCTTCCGCCATCTAGTAACGTCTCCGATATTCAGAAAGGAGAAGATAGTAATAGTAGCAGTGCTCAGCAACAACAACAACCATCGCAAAGTCAATCGAGTTTGAGCCAACAGAGCTCAAATTTCGGTGACTTTAGTAATGTCTCAAATATGTCACCTTACTCATCTCAACAACATAATTTACAAGCGCCACCTCAAAAACCGACGCAAAAAATGGACGACTTAATGCCATCGACAATGTCAGTCTTTGGACAAGAAGATCCAACAACTCAACCACCAGCTCAACAAACTCAACTATCTACTCATGTACAAAATAACATCAATCAGGTTCCACCTGGCATGGGGGGCCAAATACCCCAGTCCTTGCCACCCCAATTATCACAAAACCCACCAATACCTCCCCAAACCGCACCCAATATGGTTTCCTTGCACCCTCAAAACGTACTATCACAACCCAATCCTGCTCAACAAGGGCCTCATTCTCAAACTCCCCATGTACAAGGTCCTCATACGCAAGTTCCCCCGTCTATGACGCATCCACAAGTGGGAAATATGCCTCCAAATATGCCCCCTCATGCACAGGCTCCGATGTATGATCACAGCGGGGCAATGATGGGTCCTGGTGGGATTCCTATGCCTGGATCGCGTGGGATGGGTCCTGGGATGCCGCATGGGATGCCTATGGGCCATCCTGGGATGGGGATGAATATGGGACCTAATATGATGTCTAATATGGGCGGGATGATGCCTGGGCAAGAAATGGGATATCAGCCACCGATTAGTCATCATCAAGAACGGGCTGCTTTGCAGCAACAACTACAAGAACTGTATTGTATGCCACCTGCACCTGAGCACCAAGAAAAGATTGTTCATCTGCAAGAACGATTAAATATGTTGCAACAACATGAAGCGAATGAACAATGCAATGGAGGACCTCAATGTATCTTACAAAGTCCAATGTTTGCGTCGCCGATGATTGACAGTCCACAAGTAACTAGTACTACAGGTCGAGGACGTGGCAAAGGGACAACCCGGGCTAAAAAACCACGTGCAAAAAAAGGAGAGAAAATGATTCCACCGCCAATCATGAATCAACCATCCCCGATTACCGCAATGAACATGCCGCATATACCGCTACCAGTGTCTGAGGACTGCGTAACTCCTGGCGCAGGCTTAGCCATTCCACCAAGCGACATGACGGATGTTAACGATATGATTGATCCTTACATCGGTGACTTAGAAATGGGGGAGAAAATCAAGAAGCCTCGCTCTCCACGAAAGCCACGCGAACCCAAACGACCACGAGAGCCCAAAACACCAAAGCCACCCAAAGAACCGAAACCACCAAAAGAGCCTAAAACGCCTAAAGAACGTAAAAAGCGCGAGCCAAAAGAACCTAAATCAAAACGGAAATACACCCGCAAGAAGAAAACTGATTCAGGCGGCGAAGAGATGGATGATTCGTATAAAAGCTTAGAAAATGGTAGCGAAGAATTCCAACAAGAAGATGACACTCCTGAGTCTAGTTTCATAGAGAAATCCGATGAAATGGAACCTGCTGACGAAGTGTCTGAGTCAACTGACATAGAACCGGTGAAACCGGAAGAAGATGTCGATGATATTAAAGTTGAAAGTAGTGAGACCCTTGAAGTTGATGTCGAAGACAAGAAACCGGATGAGTACAACTTTGAGGAACCAGCTAGTCCGGCAAAGAGTGGCTCTGAGCCGCCTTCTGTCAAATCTAGTCCGATTGCAAAACGCTCTAAGCGGTCAAAAGCTGGCAAACGTGCTTCCGTATCACGTCCTTCTAGAACAACGCCTAGAACGACGTCGAGCGCGAAGCGCAAACGAAAGAGCGCTCACCATCCGGAATCAGACGGGGAAGGTGAAGATATGATCACAACTCCACCGCCGTCACCGCCTGACGACGATAACATACATAAACGGCGCTCAGCGCGAAATACACAACGAAAAAAATATATTGATGACGTAATGTTACGGTTTTCCGATGATGACTCACCTTTATCAACGCAAGTGAAGCAAGAACCTAGCACTTCTAAAAGCACAGCTTCTACCAGCGCTGCACCGCCTCCACCACATGAAGAAGTTCCGGTGGACAGCATAAACAAACCAAACTTTGTTTATATTAACACAACCGATGAGGACTCAATGGTTGTGCAATATGTTCTAGTTTCTAGAATGGGAAAACGAGACATCAAAACAGGTGTTCCTGGAATTATTCCAGTGGTTCCAGTAGTTCCAGAACCGCTAGTTGAAGATGAAGTTAAACTAGAAACAGATGTTAAAATTGAAGATATTAAACCAGAAATAGAAGAAGAAAAACCGGAAGAAATTATTGAGAAAGTTGAAGATAAAATAGAGGAAGATAAAGTTGTGGAAGAAGTTAAAATAGAAGATACACCAACGGAGGAAACAGTACCGGAAGAGGCGGACGCACCGAAAGTTGAAATTATAAAAGATCCGCTTCTAGGAGATGTCATGGAGGTGGAAGAATATTATGTTAAATATCGTAATTTCTCTTATTTACATTGTGAATGGAGGACAGAAGAAGAATTGTATAAAGGAGATAAAAGAATCGCAGCGAAGATAAAACGGTATAAACAAAAGCAAGCGCAACAATTGAACATTTTCGAGAATTTGGAAGAAGAACCGTTCAATCCAGACTATATTGAGGTTGATCGAGTTTTAGACATCGCAGAGCACACTGACCCCAACACCCAAGAAACTATCAAACACTATTTAGTTAAATGGCGAGCTTTACAATACGAAGACAGCACTTGGGAGTTAGAAGAAGATGTCGATCCAATAAAAATCGCTCAGTTTGAACGATTCCGCAAAGTCCCACCAAAAGACAAGTGGAAACCCAAGAAAAAACCGCCACCAGACAATTGGTGTAAACTAGACGAGACTCCCGTCTACAAAGGAGGCAACACACTACGTGCTTACCAATTAGAAGGATTGAACTGGTTATTATTCTCATGGTACAACGGCCGCAATTGCATTCTCGCCGACGAAATGGGTTTAGGCAAAACAATCCAAAGTTTAACTTTTGTCCATGCTGTCTACAAATATGGGATACGTGGTCCATTTTTGGTAATCGCCCCATTGTCTACAATACCAAATTGGCAACGGGAAATCGAAGGATGGACCGATATGAATGTAATTGTTTACCATGGTTCAGCCGCGAGTCGAAATATGATCATGGAATATGAAACATTTTATAAAACTGATCGAGGAAACTTAATTAAAGATATGACGAAATTTAACGTACTTATAACTACATTCGAGATAATTGTCAGCGATTTCGCTGATCTTAAAGGTTTCAATTGGCGTCTATGCGTTATAGATGAAGCGCATAGATTGAAAAATCGCAATTGTAAACTATTAGAGGGCTTGCGGCAGTTAAATCTTGAACATCGAGTTCTATTATCTGGAACTCCACTACAAAACAACGTAAATGAACTATTCTCACTGTTAAACTTCTTAGAACCGACCCAATTCTCAAGCAATGAAGCTTTTTTGCAAGAATTCGGGCAACTCAAAACAGAAACAGAAGTGCAGAAATTGCAATTGTTATTAAAACCAATGATGCTTCGACGTTTAAAGGAAGATGTTGAGAAATCGTTAGCACCGAAACAAGAAACAGTAGTTGAAGTAGAATTAACTAACATCCAGAAAAAGTATTACCGCGGTATCTTAGAACGTAATTTCTCGTTTTTATCAAAAGGAACTACCTCAGCGAATATCCCAAATCTCATGAACACTATGATGGAACTTCGAAAATGTTGTATTCATCCGTATTTATTAAACGGGGCCGAAGACCAAATACAATACGATTTCAAAAACGCGCATGGCGAAGACATCGATGCGTACCATAAAGCTTTGATTCAATCATCTGGTAAAATGGTCCTAATCGATAAACTGTTACCGAAGTTAAAAGCGAACGGGCATAGAGTTTTGATATTTAGTCAAATGGTTCGATGCTTAGATATCTTAGAAGATTACCTCATGTACCGTAAATATCCGTTTGAGCGAATCGACGGCCGTATCCGGGGCAATTTGCGCCAAGCTGCGATAGACAGATTTTGTAAACCTGACTCAGACCGATTCGTATTCTTATTGTGCACAAAAGCGGGAGGCTTAGGCATTAATTTAACGGCAGCAGATACTGTTATTATTTACGACAGTGATTGGAATCCGCAGAACGATTTGCAAGCGCAAGCTCGTTGTCATCGTATTGGGCAGCAAAAAATGGTGAAAATCTATCGATTGCTCTGCCGTAATACATACGAGCGTGAAATGTTTGATAAAGCATCGTTAAAACTTGGATTAGATAAAGCGATTCTGCAAAGTATGAATACTACTCAAGGCGGGAAAGATCCGCAGAGTAAAACGTTATCGAAGAAAGAAATAGAAGATTTATTGAAGAAAGGCGCTTACGGTGCAATCATGGATGAAGACAATGACGCAGATAAATTCTGTGAAGAAGACATTGAAATGATTTTAGCCCGACGTACATTAGTAATCACTATGGAGTCGGAGAAAGGATCTACATTTTCTAAAGCAAGTTTCGCTTCATCTGCCAACCGGTCTGATATTAATATAGATGACCCGGACTTTTGGAACAAGTGGGCTAAGAAAGCCGAAATTGACCCAACAGAAAAAGACGAAAAGGAAGAATTAGTAATCTCGGAACCACGGCGTAGAACCCAGATTAAACGATATGGACACGATGAGAATGTAGTGGATATGTCTGAATTGGAGTCGTCTTCGGATAGTGATTTGGATGGAGAAGGAATGGGTTTAAGCGGGAGGAGTAGGAGAGCGAAATGGAAACTTGCGAAGAAAAAGCATAAAATGGGTGATGAGTATTTGCCGTCCAGAGAAGGGGAGATCGTTTATGGTAGTTGGGCTCGAAGCGAGTGTTTCAAGATTGAAAGGGGTCTTTTAACATTTGGATGGGGTCGATGGCTGGAGATTTTGCAGCACAGTCAACTGCGTAGAGGATGGCGTGAATCGGATGTTGAAGATTGCGCAAGAGTTATTGTAAGTATATTTCATAATTTTGTTGTATGGAATGTTACAAAATATATTATCTTTTAGATATAAATTATATTTAATTGTACCGTTATCACACATGTTAGTGTCATTGAAAACATAATTTATTTTATAGTTTTTTCTTTCTAATTTACATAATCATTTAAAAAGAAATTCTAATAGGTGTTTGCATGTTGAAAACGTGATACAGGATTTTTTAATCAGTAAAAGTTTATTTTGTACGCAATTGTAACTAAGTTAACCCGCAGACACCTCGTGCCCATATCATATACAGTCTATTCATCGTAATAAAAATAACTTAAATGTCTACCAGTTTAAAATTAGCCGTGTAATCAAGAATAAAATCATTTTATCTCTTGAATAATTAGTGATACACACACAATATATATTAAACTTAGATACTGCTTCTATTTTTGTGTTGACTAAATGATGACCAAAACGTTCTACATATATACACAAACACACATCTAGGTATATAAGTAACTACGGTCGAATTTTTATAGTTCGACTTATGGGAATTGTACTTAAAATTTTAGGCTCGTATTGAATGTTAAAGCTGTAAATTGAAATATTTTATTTCGGTTTTGTTGTAAATCTCTCCTATTTTTTCCTAAATGATGACCTGTCATGCTAATAATGAGAATATTTTAGATATTCGTTGATTTTAAACACGATCTGATTCATATTTGAATGAATCATTAATATATTTAATTAAAAATAGAATTAAACCCCGAATTATATGTTTCCAGTTATTATACTGTTTGCGTTTCTACCGTGGCGATGAGAAAATCCGTAGTTTTATCTGGGATTTAATTGCGCCAAACGAGAACGGAGAGGCGAAAATCACCCGGAATCATCAAGGGTTGAAAGACCCGGTTCCGCGAGGCATTCGGAATAAGAACAAGAAGAAGGGGAAGGAAATTCGGGAGACGAGAACGCAAAAGATTCAAAACGAAAATGATCCGAATCATTGGAGTAAACATGAGAAGTATGACGGGGATATTTTCTTGGAGAGCAACTATAAGAAACACCTAAGCCGCCATGCTAACAAGTGAGTTTGCGTTTTGGGGATGGATTTTGGAGTTTGAATTTAATTTATTTATTTGTGCAGAGTTTTACTACGGGTTCGAATGCTTTATTATATAAAGCATGAAATCATCGGCGATTTGGTGCAACATATCGCTGACGGGGTACATGTAAGGTAAGAATTCAATGTTTTTATATTATCGTGTTCTCACTTTTTTTTTCGGTAATAATGTATTAAACTTGGTTTACGTTATACTTTATCGGAACGATACTATTTTACAATTTCGTAGCCAAAATAAGTATAATGTAAATCAAGTTTCATGTTTTGTATGTTCTATGTTTATTAGTAAGCTAGAATAATTCTAACTAATCATTTTCAAGACAAATGTTTTTAGAAATGTTCCATCATTTGGGGATTAATTGCTTTTTTTTTTTTTAAATAAAATTGCATGTAATGTGAGCTTGAATTTTCAATTTGTAGTTGCTACCCCAATTATTGTAAATTCAAACAACTTTTTTATTTATGATTTAGCTCACATCTCATTTATATTCCATGAATAATAATTGTTATTTTTAACTTATGTGTGTGTTTGATATTCTTAACTATTTATATATATCAGTGGCTGTTTTTAACTTCCATTGCTTTGAATGTTTCCACCTAAACCCCTTATTTAATCAACGGTACGGCACTTAAAACAGGATTAAAAAAATAAATTAAACATTTATAATTAAAAGAAGGTGATAGAAAATAGATAACTACAGCAATAACGCATTTTTGTAATACGTAGAGTATATCACCAATTCAGAATATAATTGTTAAAACAATTTCTGGCACTCTACGTGTTAGCAGTAATCAAATGTGTTTGGTGTAGAATCGAAAGAACTGAAATTATGGCATGGTTGTCTATTGAAGACGGGAAGAAACGAGATTTGGTTGCATTCCAATTTTCCAAATTAACGAATTGGCTTTTTGTATTGTTTGTTCGTCATCGTCTTCATTGATCGATTCGCAAATTGGTCAATGTATGATTGATTGATGATTAGTGCCTTGCCGATAAATCCGCCTCCGTGCGATCAAGCGCCCGCTTCGTGGTGGGACAGGGACTGTGACAAATCGTTGCTCGTTGGCACGTGGAAGCTAGGTTATGAGAGCTACTCGGAGATGCGTAGCGATCCCGCCCTAAGTTTCCTAGCGCGCTGCGGGCCCGCCCCCATCATACCCGCTATAGGCCACGCCCCCGCCGATGCCGCTGATTCGTCGGCGGCCATGACTGTTGTCGCTAACGCTATCGCCACTAACACGCCCACCACTCCCGTCACCACGCCTGCACTGTAAGTAGAGACTGAGACCACTACCACCAAAAAAAAAGACCCAATCAATTTCTTAAAAGAGGACGCCACCGCGGTTTTTCCGGACTTATTACACTGGACTCGCATCTGAAAAACCCATCTTTTCCCATTGTATCCTAACAAAGCTTTATGTTTTAACCCTCATATCTAATTGTCGGCCGCATGTCTGTTTATTTTCGATGAACCGTTTCCGCAACCTTTGATTAATACTATCTACGCCAAACATACGGGGAAAAAAATACGAAAAATCGTTTTTACTTTCTTTTACGAAGTAATAAGTAAGTCTTACTCGAGATTTCAACGGATATACACATTTTAACTTTCCCTGAATCAAATGTGACTATTTTCGGAATGACATCTGTCTGTCTGTGTGTCTGTAAACGCTCTAGAGCCAAAACTGTCGAACCTAAAATTATGAAACTTCAAACTTAAGACTTGTATATGCCCTAAATGTGCAACTAATATTTTGTTCTATCTGCAATATCATTAGAACGGCTACACTTACGGCAAAAATAGTTATGTTCATAATGAAAGATATTAATATTTCGCACAACTTTTGTTTGAAAAGTTTATTCAAAAAGTGTGCCAGTTGCGAGAAAAATGCTACGAAACATTATAAATATGTTGTTTACGTTGCCATGGATTTGCATGTAGCATAATAAAATCGGATCATCTGTTATTTTGACAGGAAAACAAAATAGACTCAATTAGATAAATGACATTTCAGAATATTTCTGTAGAGTATTGGTTAGTTTGACTGCTTGTTTTGGTTATATATATATATATATATATATATATATATATATATATATATATATATCTATATATATATATCTAGTGAAAACTGCGTAAAAGAAAGTCGAGTGCAGGCCACTCCAGTTATTTTTTTTAAATATTTAAGAAAATGTAGTAATGGCCTATAAAAAAATCAGATCTTAAAGTTTGGGGTCAAATGAGTGAAATGGAAAATAAACAGACCGCATTGAGAAATATTTTGAGAATATCTCAAAATATTCCTTAAACTCCGAGCAAATATCATGTATGTTTAACAAATTTAAGTGCGTTTTTCAGATCGAGTCTACAATTTATTTAATATTTATTGTGCTTAAACCTCAAATAATATCGCTAACTTTGGCTAAATGTGTGCATGTGGCTGTTGGCATAACTTTTTATTATTATATTATTATTATTATTATTATTAAGCTGCACTTGAATGTGTAGCAAGCTCACTTATACCCCCAAAAAACACGCCAAAATTCATAAATTATTTCTAAAAATCTAGCAACGAAGACGACCTAGATGACGATGATGCCCTCGACGGTGAAAACTCCAAGTCGGGCAAATCGAAAGATATGTCTGAATGCGCGTCGGAGATCGCGGAGCCCTCCCCGGGGCCGTCAGGCGCGTCGGACAGCATCGCCTTGTGCGATGGGGACGAAAAGGCACTAGAGGACCTCGATGATAAACAATGGCCGTCTATAAACGATCTGAACACCCGATTACGGCGCGTAATCACGACGTATCAGCGGAATTACCGCAAGGAGGAGATGAAAATGGCCCAGAAAGCTAAGGTAAGACTCTTTTATTATTACAACTCAAGTAGAACAGATTTTATTTGTTTGATTGTATTTGCTTGTGTTGTGTTTTTATACAGCAGTAGTTTGTGCATGTTTCATTGAATCATACATTTGATGTTTTAATTGAAATGTAATTACAAACGAAAATAATTTAGTCAGATTTAATGGTATATAATTTAGTATATTTGAAATTTAAAACAAATATTGATAATAGAGCAAATCTTGTCGTAAATAAAAATAAATTTTACATATTAGATATTTATTATTTTTATATAGGTATTTAGTACAAGTATTTTTGATATTAATTAATTTGCGATTATTAATATGCGATTATTCTAAAAATGCACAATTTTCACTAATAGGGCAACAATAATATAAATGCGAATATTCTAAATGCATTGCGCTTGCGCCCATGCCAATATTTTTGGGCGGATCAAACAGAAATAAACTTATTGATTTTTCTAAATGAGTCGTACAGTAAATGTCTCGTTTATAATCATTCCATATACACTGAACCGTAACTTATAACAAAGATGATTTTTTATTATATATCGGTCACTTGTATATTTATCTTATGTTACAATAGTTTCTTTTATACATTTCGTTTAAGAAATTAAAAATGTCTAACGTATACGATATATATTGTACTAAACGTATAACGAGCTTAACTTATAATGAACTAAAAGTATAACGAATAAAAAATTGGAACGCAATTCGTTCGTAAATCAAGAGTTGCTTGTATATTATATGCCTTTTTAGCTCGTATGAAGTACCGAAGATGCTAAAATATTCGGTTGTGTATCTGTAGCATTCTCCGATCAAAAAAAGTCCTTAATTAAAGTGTGTGTATCGTATTATTTAGCATTACATTTAAATCCAATCGCCCCAAAATTTGGAGCCTCCCTTAATACTGCTCTTATAAAAATAATTAAAACATCCAAGAATTCTAAGATATTTTAAGTCTACAAGATTTTTTATATTGTTAACCCAAAGGCCATAAATAATTAAATTAAATATTATAATTTTGAATTTTTCTTTGTAAATTGTAAGACTTTTTATATCTATAAAATATTTTCAAATTGTTAACCAAATGGCCATAATCATTAAAAACTGCAAACTCCAAAAATTCTACTAATTATTCTAAGATATTTTATGTCTACAAGATTTTTTCATATTGTTAACCCAAAGGCTATAAAAAATTAAATTAAATATTATAATTTTGAATTTTAAAATATGCGCTAAAATTTTATATCTATAACATATTTTCAAATTGTTAACCAAAAGGCCATAATAATTAAAAACTACTAACTCCAAAAATTCAACTAATAATTCTAAGATATTTTATATCTACAAGATATTTTCATATTGTTAACTCAAAGGCCGTAAAAAATTAAATTAAATATTATAATTTGGAATTTTAAAATATTCACTAATATTTTATATCTATAACATATTTTCAAATTGTTAACCAAAAAGCCATAATCGTTAAAAACTGCATATATTACTTATAAGGCGAGCTGGACGCATAGGTGCGTTGTACCTATACTTGTTTATATATATATATATATATATATATATATATATATATATATATATATATATAAATATATAAATATATGTATATATTGTTTGATTATTAATATAGATCTATGATTATTATTGGTATTTGAGAGAAATAAGTGCTAATTTTGTAAATAAGATGTAGATTCTGTGTAGAATAGCTCGTTGTGGCAGTCTGTTGTATGTTGATTGTGTATCATGTAGCCCCCTGAGTCTGTACCACCAACACTGCCCTCGCCCCTGTCCGCCCTGACACAGGTGTCCCAGCAGCTCGAAGGGCGCGACCAAGCGACCGCCAATTCCTTGGCGGCGATGCAAGGATGGGGAGACCTACAACAACTTGCCGCCCTTTACATATTGGTTAGTATATTCGTTCGTTCGTTCATCATCATTATAATAAATAATAATAACATTGTTGAAATATCACACACACTCATTTCATTTCATCATTTATTATTGTAGTGAGATGTGTGCTTTATTATTCTCTATCTATTTGCTGTGTGTTTATTTCTATTTCATAAATACTTGTCTTGCTTCTGGTGTTCTTTCAATGGTGTACATATTTAGATGTTATTTGGGTTTTAATTATTTATATATATATATATATATACTAAGGTACTTCTATAAATTACATTAGAGTTACTAGATAATCGTATATACTGGAATAGAAATTATTTAAATTATTAATTATTAACCGTGGTTAAGGAATATTATATTTAATTGGGACTTCATTCCGTTTAATTGGGACAAATTAGTGTAAAAATTAAACAGTTTGTTGCCGATTGCGAGCTATAATAACCAAAATACAAATTGCTGTTTGTGGTTCTAGAAAATTCGAGTGATAAAATAAATGAGGATAATTTTCAGCAATTCTTGTATTATTATTTTACTTTATATTTTCGTTAACGAATATATTAACATATTTGGGGCAAAATGTACTATTTTTAATGTGTCCCGATTTAGAAAATTCGAGTTATAAAATAAATGAGGATAATTTTCAGCAATTCTTGTATTATTATTTTACTTTATATTTTCCTTAACGAATATATTAACATATTTGGGGCAAAATGTTCTAGTTTTAATGTGTCCCGATTAAGCGGAATCGACTGTATTAACCATGTACTGAAAACACGTTAGTTGCGAAAATCAATTATTATTTATATTACACTTCCACTCGTGTGTGTATTAAAATGTGTAGCGCTTCAATAAAAAAAAATGGAGTATGTGCTCCTTTGCTCAATTTCTTGCTCGGAGTGCAATTTTAACACACAGTCACAAAATTAACGTATTATATCTAATCTTGGGGCTAATGGTACTAACTGACTAACCACAACCAAATAACGAAATAACACCGAAATGATTCCAGAAGATGGACAAACAGAGGGAGAAAATGGAGCAAACTCAGCGTGATCAGCGTAACCGCGCCGAAAGCATCCAACGGAAATGGACCAAACGCGAAGAAGCGGATTTCTTCCGCGTTGTATCTTCATACGGTATCGATTTTGATCGTAAAAAGAAATCGTACGATTGGACCCGGTTTAAAAACCATGCGAAACTAGAGAAAAAATCCGAGGAACTATTAACAGAATACTATAAAAACTTTGTTATTATGTGCAAGAAACAATGCGGAATGAAAGTCGACGACGATCTATACGATCCGACAATAGAACAAATTAGCGAAGACAAAGCTCGGAGGACTCTCGAGAGGATTGAACTGTTGAGTAAAATCCGAGAAGATATTATAATCCACCCTCAACTTGAGGAACGGTTAAAGTTATGCCAAGTTTCTGCAGATACCCCTGATTGGTGGGTTCCAGCCAAACACGATCGGGATCTACTAATTGGCGTCGCAAAGTAAGTAATCTGCTCACCAAATTGAACTACAGAAACTCTAAATATATTTATTTTAACAGGCATGGATTAGCGCGAACCGATTACCACATCCTCAACGACCCTGAACTCTCATTTCAAGAGATTCTACGTAAACAATGCCTAACCGAGTCAACAGACAGCAAAGATGCAATTAAACTCGAGTGCCACGAAGACATCCTTCGATTTGATCGTAACGAAATCCTGGTTAAGTTAGAGAAAGGCGAAGGAACACTTAAAATCGAAAAAGTTGGGATGAAGCACGAGTCTGAAGCAGCGAAGAAAGAAAAAATCAAACCGGATACGGATCAAGTTGAAATGACATTAGTAAAGAATGAGAAGAAATGTGAAGATGTTCCAGAAGATAAAAAAGAAACGGAAGAACCAACAGAAACTCCAGTTGTTAAAACTGAGGCTGAACCAGACGAAGACAAAGATTTAGAGAACACACCTGATGAAGATGAAGAGGAGGCGAAAGAATCTAAAGAGGAACCGGAAAAAGATGCAGCAGAATCTGAGGTTAAAGAAGATGAATCTCCTGAGAAAACGCCTGAGAAGGAAGAGGATGAAAAGGAGTCGGAAAAAGAAGATGACAAACTAGAGGATGAGTCTAAAGAGGATGATACTACTCCTGAGGAAGCTAGCGAAGAGAAAACGATTGAAGAAATTGTTGAACCGGAAATAGTTGATAAAACTGATAAAATTGAGAAAGAAGAGAAAGAGAAAGTTGACAAATTAGAGAAATCTAAACAAATTGAGTTAGATAAAGAAATTGATGTAACTAAACAAGCAGCCGAGCTTAAAGCGATGTTTCCTGATTTGGAAGTGATTCAACCGTTGTCCCGATTGTCCCAAATCGATACGTTCGTCCTCCGCGACCGACAGGGGACTGGCGCATTAGATTTTTCCGAAACTACGGTTGCCCAACTATTCAACAATGCAGTAAAATGGCCTAAAGAGCACGCGATTCAAATGCGATTATCCCATATTTGCCACGCGGTCGAACACAACGAATGGCCCGCCCCTAAAAACTATACCGCTTACACTGCCGGAATAGGCCCTGAATATGATTTAAATATCCATGAAACCCCTAATGCAACTCCTAAACGGGACACATCAACGCCAATGTCCGTTTCGGAGGGTTCTGAAGTGATTACGATCACAACAGACCACTGTATCCCTCGTGTAAACTCGAACAAAAAGCGCAAACGACATATTGCTATTGATGTTGAAACGGAACGTGCGAAATTGCATGCGTTACTGAATAGTGCACACGCAAATGCGCTGTCAAATCCGAAATCTACACCGAATTGGGGCGATAATGATGATTCGGAGGAGTCTAGGAGGTCGACACCGATTAATCAAAATATGTTGCAACCGCCGCCAGCGCATCAGAACGCTCCGCGGGTTTTGTCTATGCCGTACGATTTGAAGTATCATGTTCAGAGTAAAGCGGGAACGTCTACAGTGATTCCAGGAACTTCTAGTACGTTGACGCCCATCGACTTGTCTTCTGGGTGAGTCCTCATTTTATATATTTTGTATTTTCGAGATGAATCACATTTATTTTTCTATTTATAGTTTACCAAAAATGAACACTCCCGACATACCCAAAGTGTCGAACCAGGATATCCAGAACGAAGTCCAGGATTTTTCCATGCCATCCAAAAAACAATCAAATTCAGCTGGTGCCAAAGGAAAATTAGATGATATGTTAAACAAGTTGAAAAAACGAAATAATTGTGTAAGTATTATTTTTCTAATTTGACATTTATGATTGACCTCGAGTTTAATTTAATGATTCGTAATTTTGTTGCAGCCTGTAGAAGAGCCAGTGGTGGGCAAAGAGAAGAAACGCCGCAAATTGGACGAAATCGTATTGGGTCTATCCGCTGCCAAGGAGCAATCCCTCTTCCCTGAAATCGGAAATAGCAGCAGTAGCAGTAAAAAACAGCAAGTAACACCGAGTGTGACAGTAACTCCAACGTCTGCGCCGGTTAGCACATGTCACGCGCCTACCCAAAAACCATTCACAATAACCGTGACATCAGTTCCGTCGCCAGCGCCTGCAACATCTAAAAACAGCAATCTGCCCCCTAGTATGTCATCAATGTCTTCCGCAAGTGCCAAGGATAGTTTTACAACATTCTTAGCGCAGGCAGAACAACAAAACTTGTTGCTAAAGAAGCAACAAGCGCAACAACGCAAGAGCTACGAAGCGATGATTGCTGATATTAATAAAGTTGCCGATTTTTCGTCGAAAGTGAATTCGTATTCGCATGAGGCGAAGGTGAATAAATGGTTAGCCGAGCAGCAGAGTGTTCCTGATCAGTCGATGTCCGCGGACTATTTAACAGCGGCGGCCGCATCGCGACGACGCCGTCCACGAGTTGATCCGTCGCTGCTCGATTGGAAGAAGCTGACGGGTGAGGAACACGTGCCGGTTTTGAACCGGTTAACCGGTAAGAAACTAACCGGTTCTAAGGCACCACAATTGAAACGTCTAGGGCAATGGCTTATAGAAAACCAAATGTTTGATGTAGATCCCAAATGGGCGGAGCTGGTCAAAGAACGGGGCGGCGGCCTATCGACACACGACCTCAAACGCGTACAACAGCAAGGCGGTTCGTCGAAGAACAAAGGTCCAGGCCGGCCAGCCTTACTAGGAAGCCCCACCGGAACAAATCCCCCAGTAAGTTCCATTAATACGTCGATGGCGTCCACCCTTCCGTTTCCGTCTCTCGCGACATCCGGACTTGGCGGTCTAAACAGCAGCCTTTTGTCCAGTTTGTCTTTAGGGCAATTTGACCCCAAAAACAATCCCTTACTACTACCATTTGGTGGTATGTCGAACATGAGTGCCCTGAACAGTATGGGTGGTCTGGGCAGTTTGGGTAATATGAACTTGTTTGCGAATTTGGCCGGGTTAGGTATCCCCGGCTTGGCGGGTATGGATGCGACCGGACTCACTGCGGATGGCATTCCAGTTTCGGTAAGTGGCGGAGTAACAACGACCTCTTCGTCTAAAAGTAAATCGCGCAAATCGTCTGATCAGCACGGCAATAAAAATCCGCCATCATCCTCTTCGGCGTCGTCCACTGGGAGCACTAACACACTTCCCACCACTTCGCCGTTCCCGTTCTTCTTTCCAAATCCAAGTCTTCTGTACACTCCGTTAGGTCTTGGTGGTTTGAATCCTTTCACTTTGCAACCTGGAATGTCTTCGGCGTATGACAGTTTGGCGCAGCAATGTGGTTTGCTTAACGGGACTTTAGGCGCTGCTGCCGCAGCTGCGGCTGCTGCAAGCAGTGCACCTAGTTCTTCTAGTAGAACTGGAGGAAAGTCTAGCTCAACTCGAGCGTCCACTGCGACTTCTTCAGTAACTGGGACTGCAACATCTAGCAGTACAAGTAGTAAACACCAACGAAGTTCTAGTAGTAGGGAAGCTGCTGCCGCCGCCGCGGCGGCAGCAGCAGCCGCCTCAGTTCCCTTACAACAACTCTTATTACCTCATGACGCTCACCTCTTAGAGAGTATATCCCGTGTGGCGGGCTCACTGGACGTAGCCAAACGTAAAGACGATAAAAAAGAACGCAAAAACTTAGAGAGTTTATCCCGGCATGGTTTACTGCCAGATTTCGCAACCCCAAATAAGAAACAAAGAGATTTCATGTCGAATCCAGCCGATTTATCGAAATTCATGGAGCTTCCCAGCTCATCGTCGAAGCGTTCACGCGAGCAAGAGATGAAAGAAGCTTTGGAGCAATTGAGCAAAACTCCGGCGGAGTTCATTGCGAGGACTCTCGCCTCAGAGGAGCAACGGAGCTCAAATAAACGGCCTCGCGAAAAAGAGACGGCCGAGAATTTGACGAAAGAGGACGCCGAACAACCCTTGCCAGCGACAAAGAAAATGAAAGAATCTCTCGCAAGTAATTTAGAAAGTGTTATGTCACTCATACCCCCAGTTGCTCCGCCAACAATAGACACTGGTGGTGTGGACATTGAAGCCCTATTGACCCCAAGTACAGTTGTGAAAGGGTCTGCTGCTGCTCCTCCAGAAATAGAGGATAAATTTCAAGATGCTGCAATTGATGAATCTGCTGATGAACAAAAGTCACAGACGAGCGGAGCTTCGCCGGGCGCCGCTGTGTCAGGGCCTGAAGGGTCTGACACAAGTGAGGCGACCGGGAAGAAGAGTGGCAGTGCTACAGGGGGCGGTAGACGCACGCGAGGGAAGCGCAAATCGGGGGATTTGGATCCTGAAGCGCCGGTGATCGAGCGAAAGAATTTGCGGTCTAGTGCGGGACGAGCGGCAGCTGCTGCTGCGGCGCGCGCCGCCGCTGAGAAGCAACAGCAGTTGCAAGAAGCAGCTGCTACTGCTGCGGCGGTGGCTGCAAGTCTTGCAGATTTGGAAGCGGCGGAAGCGAATGAAGAATGCCAGAATTCATAATCAGGCAGTGGTATTCTCACAGTGTAAAAATAGTATTTGTATTTTTGTTTTATGTTTTTTTTCCTATCTGTGCATTCTGTGATAGTACGTGAGCCACTGTCCTCCCCCCGCGCCCCCGAGAACAAAGCACACTTGATGAACTGTTTGAGTGTGCAAGTGAACATGTGAACATTTTGCAACAATCAAACGGACCGAATGCGTGTGATATGGACACAGAATAATTGGGATAATTTTCTCTAAAATTACGCTTGTAATAATAATAATATTAATATGGTGATTTTCCATTTTTGTTTTCTTAAATTTGTTATTTTTCATTTTTTCTAAACATGTGGTATAGAATATATACAGAAGAGATGTAAACGAAAAATTCAAAAATAAAAACAATGTAATTGATTTATAATTTTGCATGACGCGTATTTTATCATCATCAGTGGTATGACAAATAAATGTAACCATGCTATTTATAAAATAATTAGTACGATTTATAGGTTTTAATTATGAATAATTAATCTAAACATACAAACAAAAGAACATCTTACGTTTACGCAAACTGAGTGAGTCCATTTTTGAATAAGTTAGCAGAAGGATGTACATAATTTTCTCGTGAGAATTTACAGTGAGAGCAAACATAACTAACGATAACGAAGATGTATATATATACGTTTCTATAATAGTATTTTTTATTTAAAATGATTGTGAATGAGTCTGACTGAATATTTATGAACATTATTTAGGTAACATGTGGACTTCATGAAATTCCTTTATTGAGTTAATGGATAACAATCGCGTATTTATTATATATTTTTGAATCTGCATTTAAAAAATGTGTCGCAAAAATGACTAGTGGCCGAAAGGGAAAATAAAATTAAAATTAAAAAAAACATGTATGCGAATCATCGAGTCACAGTAATACATAAATAATTATTTTTTTTAGATCTGTTTTCTTTTTGTCATTTATATTTATCATGTATACACGTATATCTAGCTTAACAATATGTGGTAGCTCTCTTATTTTTAATTGTTACAATGTTCATATAGAATAATTAAATGATACAATATGCATCATTTATAGAAGCGTTTTTTATTTATACAACAACCCATCATTCCCATTTTCGAGAATTATTCTTCTCAAATCTCGAAAAATATTTTAACATTCTTTAAATATATTAACTTACCGCAATGTAATCTAACAAAAGGGTTCTTAATTGGCAGATTGCTGTTAAAAGCACTTTTAAAACCGAAAAATAGAGCATTTTATCAATATTCTAGTATAGTAAACCTATTGGGCCAAAAGGGCTAATATTTTAACATTCTTCAAATAGAAATCCAAAATAGCATAACTTATAGCAATGTAATCTAACAGAATGGGTTCTTAATTGGCAGATTGGTGTTAAAAGCACTTTTAAAACCGAAAATAGAGCATTTTATCAAAAATATTCTAATATACTAAACCTATTGGGCCAAAAGCGCTAATATTTTAACATTCTTCAAATAGACATTCAAAATAGCATAACTTGCAGCAATGTAATCTAACAGAAAGGGTTCTTAATTGGCAGATTGCTGTTAAAAGCACTTTTAAATCCGAAAAATAGAGCATTTTATCAAAAATATTCTAATATAGTAAACCTATTGGGCTAAAAGGGCTAATATTTTAACATTCTTCAAATAGAAATCCAAAATTGAATAACTTACAGCAATGTAATCTAACAGAATGGGTTCTTAATTGGCAGATTGCTGTTAAAAGCACTTTTAAATTCGAAAAATAGAGCATTTTATCAAAAATATTCTAATATAGTAAACCTATTGGGCTAAAAGGGCTAATATTTTAACATTCTTCAAATAGAAATCCAAATTAGAATAACTTACAGCAATGTAATCTAACAGGAAGGTTTCTTAATTGGCAGATTTCTGCTAAAAGCATTTTTAAAACCGAACAAGCATACAGGCACTAATGCTTTCAGCTTGCCATAATTATATATATATATATATATATTTCATTTATATAGAAAAATCATTTAACCACTGAGGTTTTAAAGAAAGATAAATTTTTAATAAACAATAAAAACGAAAACAAATTTGTGGATTACAAAATTCATTGTTGCAATCATCCCAACAATCAATTTTTTCCTTGCTATTAGATTCATAATTTGAAAAAACTATGAATATAAAATGCCTTATTATTTTTTTATAGCCCCTGGGCTCAAAATCTGAAAAAACTTAATGAACCTAAAATATATTACTTTTTTGTGTAGAATTTTTTTAAATTTGAATATGTCGTCTAAGTACAGTATTAAGGAGGGCTCCAAATTTTGGAGCCTTATAGCTCTGAATCTGTACAGACAATTAAATTAAAAATGCGACCTATATAAAATATAACTATCATTTCTGAGCCTAGGAGTTAAAAAAACCAAATTATTTATGGTAAATAGCTGTTTTTAATTTTACAAAATAGTTTAAATATAGTTTACAACGTTTTAAATGGCTTATATAAAAAATACATTAGAAAAAAGTAGAAAAATATCAAAATAAACATATTCAATGAGGCCTTGAGGCGTTAATAATTCCACATCCAAGATCCAATAATTGAATTTGTTCCGATGCACCGTCTTGCAGGCGAAAACTGGCCAACTAAACCAATAAAAAAATATTAATAAACACAATTTAATAGTTACACAATATCTTACAGCAAGTTTTTCTCCAATAATCGCTTTCTGTTTATCAGAAAATTTATCAGATGTAACAAGGACATCATTCAGTTGCTCTAGAAACTAAAATCAAAAATAATACAGAATTTATTTATAATTTTGTTTGTAAATAAATTTACTTGCGAAGCAGAATAAGCGTCTAACATAAAAAGCTCAACGAACTCTTGCAGCCGTTTAAAGTCAGTCTTTGAGCAAATTTGGACGAATTGGTCGATTTGCTGATCGGGGATTACCTATGAAAACAATTTATACATAACAATGCCTTGTTAAGGATTAAATTTTTTTTTACCCCAGTAACTTCTAGAACATCGCGTAGTGCAACTGCAGTATTTTTCCCTTTTAGCCGAGAAACACTTTGCAGTAAGGTGATGGCTCTTCGCAGATCTCCCCCGCTGGCTTTAACCAACGCGTTTAAGCATTCTTCGTCGCACTGGACTTCTTCTTTGTTGCAAATAAATTGCAAACGTTCGAGAATCATTGATTCGTTTAGAGGTTTGAAGCGAAATTTGGTGCATCGCGATGTTATCGGTTCGATTATTCGCGAGACATAATTGCAAATTAAACAGAAACGCGTTGTCTTCATTTCGCATTCCATCGTGCGGCGAAGCGCTGCCTGCGCTGCATGAGTCATCGAATCCGCTTCGTCCAAGATGATTATTTTGAACGCGGGACATGAAGTTCCACTGGCATTTAGAAAATCATAAATATATATATATATATATATCATATTCGCATTTTTATTATATTTACAAAATTGTTTCATAATAACGCTTTATTTATAGAATTGAGGCTATAAAAACGTCTTGATTAATTAAAAACGTTGTGGAATCAAGACGTCTGTATATACTCGTATATATTTTTTAATCCTATAACAAAATAACAGATAATATGCTTTTGTTGTATCCATGGTAACTATATTTACAAAATTGTTTCATAATAACGCTTTATTTATAGAATTGAGGCTATAAAAACGTCTTGATTAATTAAAAACGTTGTGGAATCAAGTCGTCTATATATATTTTTTAATTCTATAACAAAATAACACATAATATGCTTTTTTATGTTGTATCCATGGTAACTATATTTACAAAATTGTTTCATAATAAATTTAGCTTTATATATTACAAATTCAAACAATTTGAAACATTTATTTAATAATATTTGCTTGTAATGCTTTATTTATGTTGTATCCATTGTACCTACATTTACAAAATTGTTTCATAATAATAATCATGTTACAATTTCAAACAAAATGAAACATTTATTTCATAATATTTGTTTGCTTTATTTATGTTGTACCTACGGTAACTAAATGTACAAAATTGTTTCATAATCATGCTACAATTATAAAGAAAATGAAACATTTCTTTGATACTTGCTTGCAAAACTTTATATATGTTGTATCCATGGTAACTAAATGTACAAAATGGTTACAATTTCAAACAAAATGAAACATGTATTTGATAATATTTGCTTACATGCTTTATTTATGTTGTATCTATGGTAACTAAATGTACAAAATTGTTTCATAATAATCATGCTACAATTATAAACAAAATGAAACATTTATTTAATATTTGCATGCTATGCATTATTTGTGTTGTATCCATGGTAACTAATTTACAAAGTTGTTACATAATATTCGTCGGTATAGAAAATGTAGCACTTATTTGATAATATTTGTAATGCTTTATTTATGTTGTATCCATGGTAACTAAATGTACAAAATGGTTTCATAATAATCATGTTACAATTATAAAAAAAATGAAACAATAATTTAATCATATTTGCTTGCAATGCTTTATTTATGTTGTGTATCCATGGTAAGTTTGTAAAAATTAGATAACGATCCGGACAGAAAACTAGATACATACACAGATAGATTTCTGGATTTGTATTAATAAAAAATAAATTATTATAATAAAATTGGGGATAATTGTGTATGATATGGGCACATGGTGTACATTCTCTTAAAACTTACTCAGGTCTTGTACCACTGGCGGATAATTGAGCAAACGTTTTCACTTTGCTTCGTATCACTTGAATCCCCCGTTCATCCGACGCGTTCAATTCCAGTATCCGTTCTTTGTACATGTTTCCGAACAATTGTCTGGCCGCTGCTAAGATTGTACTAGTTTTACCGGTACCTGGAGGGCCGTATAGTAGTAAATTCGGTAGATCTGCGCCTTCCAAACATTTTTGTAGCACCAAAACAGCTTCTTTTTGCTCCACAACATCATTAATTGTCGATGGACGACTATTAAATAATCACAAATTAGTTTTGAATCCTTTTTGAATTAAATATGACGCACTATTTTTCAACCCATGGTGTAATTCTCTTTTTATCGCGCGGTGTTGAATTAGATGATTTACTAGGACCACTAAGTTTCCCTGATTTCAAAAACGATTGCATTTTAATTGTTTTATACGATTTTCCCGCGTTTTATTTGAGGTTATGGTATTTGACAGTTACAAGCGCCATGACACAGTGTAGCCAACTATGTGGATGTGAATTTTCCGATGTAGGTGGTTTTGGCGCGATATTTAAACTAATTTGGTTAAACGAAACTGTTCTAACAATCAATATTTAATAAGAACTGCATTTTTATTTTAAAAGCACTTTTGCAATTTAGTAATTTGCTAAATAAATCATTAGATCAATATAAAATTTGTTTTACGAATAATACAAAAGAACAGTATTAGCCGTATTCTTTTTATAGATAATCTCAGCTTGTTTCGGTTAAAATTTATCTTCTCGCTCTGTCTACATATGGGGCAGACAGAGTAAAAATATAATATTTAATTGAGCCTAGCTGAGATTTTGCGTAAAAGAATACGGCTATTATGAGAGACAAGTCTTCCTTATAAATAAGTAATAAATGAAAACAATAAAATATTAAATATTTATTTTATAAATGCCCAATCAATTTTGAAGTTATTACCAAACGATTCAATCTATATTCATAATAGCGGGTTGTCAGTCGTCAGTCGCGTTACAATTTATGAGTACTTGTCGCGGGCTTTGAGAGCCACTTATATCCAACCACTATACATGTAAACCAGTGTTGCTCAAAATAAAACATGACTTGTCTAATTTCCTGACTGTAGATAGATTTGTTTACTGGTACAATATTTGCCCTAGTATTATTTTAAATAGAAACAAAACACGCTAAATATTTAATAAGTTAACTTTAGTGTCTAAATAAACGTAGTATTTCGCATGCATTTATCATTAAGGATTAAATTTAGTACATTTAATTAATTCATACACCATCTTAGCGTTAATAATTAACTCTGAAATTAAATTCCCTATAATATGATTCGTTATTTACGAAACCAGTTACAAAAAAAAAAAATTTTAATTACAAAATTGCATGAATAAGGAATGAACTTTTAAGATAATTTTGGCCTTCACTCGACTTTCTTGTCTTTTCACTATCTGTATTTATAATTCGTAAAGCCTTTTATTCATCTTACAATTGCTGTGATACAAAATGAAATGCAAATAATAAAGAAATAATAGTTTAAAGAATGTTTTGGAGTCGCTGGCAGAAAAGTACGGGCGGTCGATTTCGCCTGACGGTTAGTGAGCCCGCAATCTCCAGTGTTTAGTATGTTGCTGTGGTGCCGGGCGCGATAGATGTGCGAACCGTCACGTTTTTTGTTTTGTCGCGTCAGCATTTGATGCAACAGTTTGTAAAATAAATATTCAACAATTTATAAAGTGAGTAAACTCTATGCCAAAATATGTTTTATATTTTTTTTGACACATGCGATAATAAATGAGAGGGAAAAAAGTTTTTTTTACCTTTTAAATAAATAACAAGTATGATGAATCGATATTTTTGGTGCACTCAACTTCTAATGTAGGCCAAATTTTCATTTAGCCTACAGTAAATATGATTATTTATTATTTTATGACTTACCAGGGATTGTTTTTATTTTTAAATGTTATTATATAGTTCTCTACGATATGTTTTGTATTTCTATTTGTCTATAGAAAATTTTAATAATCTGGTTGATAAAGTACATTAAATTGTACTTTAAAGTTTCAGTACTGAAAAGTTTCAACAAGGAAATTAAGTTCGAATTAAAATTTAATAATTAATATGCTATAAACACTCTTTCATTTAACTTAAGGCTTAGTTTAGTGTAATTAAAAAGTTAACTGAAGTTCTTTAAGACATAATTACACATATTTAAATTAATATTTATACTAAAAACTGATACATTAGCGATTATAGAAACTAAGTCTTGTAAATTTACATCATTTTCTTAGAGTGTGGCCCTCGTTAAAATATTTTAATTTCTTTCTTACGATTCGTATGATACAGTTACTTTATAATGAAAATTTTAAACAATAAAATGTTTATTTTCTTTATGAAAAATATAAATCGACGTTTTGGAGCCATCGCAAAAGTAAATGGCCAAACATTTGAATATATTATCTATACAGAATAAAACAATATTTAAAAATTTACATTTTTTCTCAATTTAATGCGGCGCAGGAAAGGTGCAACGGTGCCACAGTGGGAGTAAGGGGAAGGGAGGCACACAGATTAATTAATTCGGCGTCGAACACCACACCAAAATATTTGATTGAATTTTAGAGTCGTTTTAAAATCTAATTATATATACAGGGTTAATATATATATATATATATATATATATATTTTTTTTTTTAATTTTAATGTCACCACATAGAAATTAAGTGCGATGTTTATGTTGTTTTTGTATTAGAGAACAGGATATTTATTTTTTTGATTAGGTATATCGCTGATAAAACATCACTGATATCTTTTATCTGTGAGTGTTTTCATAAAATGGGTGTGTGATTAATTGTTTGCATACATTAAACATACAAACATCTGGAGTGTCCTTTACTCGACTTTCTTTTACGTAAATATTATTATAAATAATATAAATTTTAAATTATATTTATATGCTTTATAATAAAACCACTACTTCCGGTTGTTTACATATAGATAGACAGGCAAGCAATTAGACATACAAACAGACATAAATAAACAGACATACATACAAACGGACATACATACATACATACATACAGACAGACATACATACAGAGAGACAGACAGATAAACAGACAGATATACAAATAGACAGACAAACAAACAGATAGACATACCAACATATAGACAAATACACAGACGGACAGACTCACATAACAAACATACAAACAGCCACATAAACAGACACACAAACAAACAAACAAACAAACAGTCAGACAGACTCACATAAAAAACAAACAGACAAACAGATAGACAACCAGACAGACTAATAAACAGGCAGACAGACAGAGCAAATATTAAGTAAATAATGCAATAAAAAATCAATTAAAAGTAATTAAACATTTAAATATATTTAAATTGTATAAGATTCACTTCGAGATACTTTCAAAACGCGTATTTCGGTTAAAATCTCTAGTTTGAAATTGTTTATGATTACAATACTTTCTTTTATGCATAACGTACAAGAAAATAAACCCAACATAAATAAATAATATGTTTACTAATTAGTAATGCGCTGCAAACATCAAGAAATTTACTGAATTTAATTTAAGTTAGGATAAGTTTGGCCGGAAGCGTAATCTCGGTCCATTTTCTGGCTGTCTGGTGCCATTTTATACGCCGTACTTGAAATATACGTGTACGTCATAGCATAAATAACTTTTGCTTGAAATCAACAACGTAGAGATGAGAATAAGACGCCCCGAGAGACAACCGTGCACATCGGCTAGTCCCACCACCACCCAGCATGACCCAGCACCAAGATTGCCTTGAATACCATTTACCTTCCCTCCATTTTCAACCACCTAGTGTTGCCAATCGTATAAACCAAATATTATTAGCTCGCCGTACTGTAATGCCATCCATTGATGGCTAGATAACTATTAAAAACCGCTGCTCGCAGACTTGTTCACGTAACCGTTAATAATGCTTCTTTTCCAAGTAAAATTCTTCTTCAGAACTAACTATATATCTTGTTATTTGCCGAGATAAACAAATTATAAATGCAAATATCATAATTCTTCCCGTTTTGTTATTATTAACAATGTCTAGTTGTTTAACCGGAAGCTACAGGTCTAATATCGATTTCTGGGGGTCATGCACGTGCAATGTACTAGAAAGGGGGAATGACGTTGAAAATACAATTCTAGTTAATTCATAAACATATATTTTTGTTTGAATGCTTTCAGTGGACACTCCAAATATGTATAAACCAATAAATATGGAACAATTGAAATGTCATCAACTGTTGAATTGAAATCCTATAATAGATTTTATATTATTTGTACAATTTTGTTTTCTGTAAACCTCATGAAAGGAAATGAGAATTTCTTTGCTAGTTGAATGAGGAATACGGACCAAGTAAATTATTTTCTAGGGGCAGGTTTAAAATGTGTCGAGTGCAGGCCACTCCCACGTGCCCAAAGGGGTTTGCACACGTGTGTTTTTACTGAGACCTTGATATTTATTATTTTTTGTATGATCGACATTGTTCAGGCCACAATAGACGTTATAATTATGTTACTGCTTCAACGTTTCGAGACAATGCGGTTACGCGAGTTTTTCAACAAACCAATATGTTTCATTATTTTATTAAATTTCATCTAGACAGTTTTGAGTCGCGTTAAACGCAACCATTTTGCTCGCGTATAAAAACATAATTTGTTTCATCTAAGCGTAAGAATTAATCAGATTAAGCCGCCATTTTTTCATATTTAACTTTGGCTTTTCTAGAGTACCTACTTTGATACTTTATAAGCAAATTAATCAAGATTTACTGTCTTTTAATATGTCTACATTGACAAAAATATTAATTGGTAATAAATTTGTACTTTGTAAGAGCTAAAAAGTATAGATTTGAATAAGAAATGCAGGAGAAACGAATGTAACTGTGTTTACATGTATTTTATTTTATTTATAAAAGAAGTTGAGTGTTCCGTGTCAGCAAATAGAGCTATATTTCTTTTTTAATCAAAGTTGATACGCCCTTGATGCCATATGGGATATAAGGGTTAGTTGGCTGAGCGCAACAGACCTTGGGCGCTACAAACACCAACAACTACAGTAAAACTCTCGAAGACAAACCGGTTTATGTTTGTTTTGCGGTATATAGTTTGTTCAATCAATAACAAAGGTACACACAACCAAATCGAAGGTTTACCCACGTAAATAATCCCTTTTATAAAAGGTTTTATCCAATTTTGATATATATGAAACTTTCCTAGTTAACGCGGAGCGTATTTTTCGACCCCCTTATGTACCGAAAACACCTTATTCTTACGTATTTAATTATTACCTATATTTAAAATAGAATGTTCTGTTTCCTACCGAGAATTTTAAAAACGTAAATAATAGGAAAATATGTTTTATTGATGCATATTTAATTTACATAAAATTAGTTTTTGAAAATGCGATTAGTACTTTTGCTCTTCGCCACCGATGTCCACCTCCATTTTCTCTACGTATTCCTCAGATTTACCTTCATCGATATCCATCGCACAATCCAAGGTGCCATTGTCGTTTCGCAAGAATTCTTGTTTAACAGATTTCTGTCCATCCCAAATGACGACGTAATCTTTAAAAGATACGGTACGATGCTTTGCCCGTGCCGTCGACATCGCCGACATTAAATAGGCTAACAGTAACGTCAGATTGGACAAATCAGACGAAACAATATTTAGAAATTTAGAGATTCGTAGAATCTCATAAGTACGAAGTTACTAGTAATTTTGACATGGAAAGCAAACCATTGCGCTTGACAGTTTTCGAAAAACAAAATTGCAAACATTCTTGTAACTATAGTAATTTTATATATATACATATACATATAATATGTACAAGAAAGCCCAGTGCAGGGCACTAAAGATTTCTGAACTCAGTTACTTTTGTTTTTGGAATATTTATTCTTTTATACGGCGAAGCAATATATTTTGTAAAAAATACATGTTAATAATGATAGTGACATGGTCTGAACATTGTCTGGAAGGATAAGTGACAGATACAGTGACTCTAGTATTAAAGGGCGTCACAGTGTCGCGCGTCCCGACGCACTCGAAAGACGTCGAACACCAACAGCGAACCCGTTATCAAAAGATTGTTTTTCCACAATTACCACAAAACGTGTCTATCAATATTCATCATATTTTAGGTTCAATTCGTGTTTCCATCCCTATACGTCTTGTATATAAAAAAGAATAAGTATCCACTTCGAAAATTTAATGAAATATCCTTGAATACGTAGGTAACCTATTTTTGAACCGGAAGTAATTATTCAATATCTCGAAAACGGTACGAGTTAGATAAAAGTGTTTTGCATAAAAGTTGAAGATAATAAAGATTTTATCAACTTTTGTTTAAAAAGTTTTTACGAAAAATGTACCATTTACTGTGAAATCGCCTTTGAAAATGGTTATTTTAACTTGTAACTTATTTTTGAATAGGATATTTCAACCGGGAGTAACTATTCAATATCTCGAAAACGGTACGAGTTAGATAAAAGTGTTTTCCATAAAAGTTGAAGATAATAAAATTTCAATCAACTTTTGATTATAAAGTTTTTACGAAAAATGTACCATTTACTGTGGAAATTGCCTTTGAAAATGGTTATTTTAACTTATATCTTAATATTGAAATGGATATTTCAAACGGAAGTAATTATTCAATATCTCGAAAATGGCATGAGTTAGAGAAAAAGTGTTCTTAATAAACGTTAAAGATAATAAAATTTCTAGCAACTTTTGTTTAAAAACTATTTACGAAAAATGTACCATTTACTGTGAAATTGCCTTTGAAAATGGCTCTTTTAAATTATTTAATATTTGCAATTATACAATTTATAATGAAATATTTTTGTCTTGCGTATTATTGAGAATGTAAGTATTGAATAAAATGGGTTTTTGTGTCTTTTTGTTTATCTTAGGATGGACACATTGTCCAGCGAGGACGTCATCTCTCCCGAGTCCTACTATGTGACATTGTACGCTGTCGTATCCTTTATCCTTGTGATCCTTCTCGTTCTCGTCGCCTATGTCGCCTGTACGAAGAAGTACAGACTTAACTGGTTCGAGAAGAATTTATTGGAGAATGCAGACGCCAAAGAACTGGCACATAGGTAAATATATTGATTCTATAATACCCTTATATAGAAAATACGAACAAAAGACAAAAATACGCTTTTGTTTTGTTCAATATCGTAAAATAAACATTATATTCGTGGCTTAAACAGTATTTTGAGTTATTCGAAAACTAAATCCGTTGAATTTAATTAAAAAACTGTGTATGTCTTGGATGTCGCTATCGACTTTAATGCGTAATATGGAATTATTAGCCAATAATTGTTGATTTACGCGGTGACCGGTGAGACTTGAACCATAGATGTAAGCCTTAGGGAGCCTTATCGAAAACGCGTCTTACGTCTCAACTTTTGCAATCCTTATTCTAACACAGAAGCGTCGAACTTTTAACCTACAGAGATCCTAATAGTTGGCAAACTTTATTTCTTTAACTTTCCGCTGAAAATACACGGGAAATATAACCAAATCAATATTGACTTAAAGTTGTCCACATTGAAGTACAAGCCAAACTTTGTAAAACGAAAATAATTCATTTTCCCAATAATACACTCACAAATAAACTCTTCAATATTAAAATAATAATACTTTCTATTCAAATAATACTTCGGGTCGAAATGTAAATGGATACGGATTAATTTTGAGTACGAATGCACTTTAGCAGCGTGTTGCTAAAAATGCAAACGGGCATAACTTTCAATTAAATCGTTATTAGCCAAGAAGCACTGATGTGCGGGGCCCCGGAATCGATTCCAGGCAGCAGTAGAACCCTCTGCCAATCCCCTGGGGCCGACGACAAGTTCTGGGTTCCACACAACCTCCACCGGCAATCCTCTGCATGCCCAAGTGAGCCGGATACTTCGCCAGGTAAATTTTACAAAAATATATGCAACATGTCCGTTCAATTATCTGTGATCTAACGCAATTATCACTCTCAAAGTGCTTTTATGTAATATTATATTACAGAGGACTCAGTCCCAGGCACCCCGATCTCCCCTACGTGCTATAGTGCATCGCCTTTTGGGGCAGCCTCTTTGATTAGTTGCCAAACGCCACAACTAACACCGATGCAGATCTGTACTGGCCCGATTCCCATAACTAGGGGCGAGAAACATGTGGTGCTTACAACGGCGGGCCCTCTACGACCCAAGGTCGCCTCCATGCAGAGCAAACTGGATCATACGAAAATCGATACTTCGTTGTACCAAAATGTAAGTTGTCTTTGAAATTTATTTATAAAAGAAATACATATTCTGTCCAAGGACACTCAAAACGGATATTTCCATTAAAATCTAGACGGTATTATTTTATTTTTTGTGCTTAGAATACGTATAAGTAAAAACACATGCGTGGTATAATCTTAAAAATCACGTAAACTATGTATAATATATTCATAAATTAATTATACTGCTATACAAATCGCAAACATGCAATTTTAAATAACCATTAAAATGCGCGTTTTTAGATATGCCTCATTAAGTTTTATAAAATGCGATATTTTATTTATAAAAATTGCGATATAGCTAACAAAAAATAAATAAACACCAGTTTTTTATAAACCTTTGTTTAAATAAAACACTTTTAACATCGCCCACTCGCGCTAGGGCTCATTTTATTTTTATAAATAACAAACATTTCAAAAAATGTTCATGGCTGAATTATTTTACTTTGAGGTAAATGTTGCAGTAAAACGAAAAGAAAAAATAAATAAATTCGGCATTCTTTTGCTATGGATTTACCATATAATTTGAATTGAAATTTTATACCTTGAAATGGTCTGAATAAATCTCCGTCGCAGTAAGTGAATAAATCAATCAATATTATTTTAAATTGATATCGACATTAGACGAAGTCTAAAACGAAGTATTGTAACTATGAATATTTTCTAGCTCGAGATTTTAACACAAATGCAAAATCGAATCTGATAATTTTTTTAATATCTCAGTAATAGCTTAAGTTACAGAAAATATTATTCGTATATAAGTTGAAGATATTGAAATTTCTAGTAACTTTTGTATGAAAAGTTTTTACAAATTATGTACCATTTACTGAAAAATTGCCTTTGAAAATAGCTATTTTATATGTACGTTTCTATAGTTACAATTTTAACACAAATACAAAATCGAATCTGACTATTTTTTTAATATCTCAGTAATAGCTTAAGTTACAGAAAATATTATTCTTATATAAGTTGAAGATATTGAAATTTCTAGCAACTTTTGTTTGAAAAGTTTTTTCAAATTATGTACTATTTACTAAAAAATCGCCTATGAAAATAGCTATTTTATATGTACGTTTCCCTAATTACAATTTTAACAGAAATACCAAACCGAATCTGACTATTTTTTTAATATCTCAGTAATAGCTTAAGTTACAAAAAATATTATTCTTATATAAGTTGAAGATATTGAAATTTCTAGCAACTTTTGTTTGAAAAGTGTTTTCAAATTATTAACCATTTACTGAAAAATAGCCCTTGAAAATAGCTATTTTATATGTACGTTTCCCTAGTTACAATTCATATAAATTTTGTTTCATAGAACAAGTCGAGTGATAGCCACTCTGGTTTAGTAATGGCGTCTTTACTTTAAAGGTTTTAGTTGCCATGGTTACGAATACTATCTTTTTTTATCACATATAAATAACATAAAGCTATCTTTATTTATGTTACTGTAAATTCCTTGTAGCTACAGTGAGAGATAAGGAATATGCATGGAATGACTCGTAAAATATAATTTTCTGTTACAGGAACAACCGACGGAACCCGAAGACGTCCGAGGCTCTGTACATATATCATTGACGTATGACCCTGCAGCTGGGATTTTAACCGTTCGTCTTATTGAGGTAACCATCAAATTTAGGTTGTTTAAATCGTACCTGTTGTATACACCAATTACCAAATTTGCAGTCTAGTTGAACGTTTATAGGGATTCTGTGTTTCTCAAAGTTTATTTCATGGTTACATTTATGTAGGAGTGTAAATATTATTTAGATACGCGAAACATTTTATGCCCGATTTTATGTATCGTAATAATAAAATGAGTTAGTTCGGTGTTTTACGTTGGTGAAACCGCTGTTAATATTTATATGTGCTTTATGCTGTTGAAAGCGGCGATAAAACAATATTTACGCATCACAACCACATAGGGCCGTTAGACCACACCTGTTTTTATTATTTTGTCATTTACAGTATTTCAAATATCTGGATAAACCGAGGTTTAACAAAACAATGCAGCTCGCCGAATAAATGCGTACTAAGCTGTCCGTTACGAGATAACAAATTCCCCCACTTCAACCCGCTCGCGTATATAATATAATTTAAAAATAATTCTACTTTGCTTTAATTAATCATCTGTACTTCGTATGTTGAGCTAATTACAAATTACTACTAATAGAGGTAATTGTTCTCTGCGTAGTTACAAAACTAATGATACACAAAGAATAATTTATGTTAAAGCAACAAAAACAAAACAAATTGCATTCTTTGGGAATTACAGAGTTTTCTAATATAAAATAATTAATTTTCGACAGATAATTTGTAACAATTTAATACAACGCAATTTAATTTAATTATATCTACAATATGCCTGCGTGTTATATATATATATATATATATATATATATATATGTATATATTAAATTCCAAGAAGGAAATATTATATACTCACGGCATGTAAAACAACTTGACGTATGAGCACCAAAAAGACAAACAAAGCACGAATATTCCTTCCGGGAAACCAAGAAAATATCTTGGCATATACACAAAAGCTAGAGGGTTCTTCGTTCGACTATATTTCCTCTATCAATTTAATATAATATTGCTTTATTTTGTTTCAAATTTACAATTGCTATGAAACAAAATCAATATGTATTGTATCTACGTACCAATTTCAAAAGCGAATTCTCAGTAAATGGTACATATATCGTAAAAAAATTTCATACAAAAGTTGCCAGAAATTATAATATCTTTAACTTTTATAAAAAACACTTTTTCTCTAACTCATGCCATTTCCGAGATATTTAAAAAATAATTGCTATGAGACAAAATCAATATTGCAACTAAGGTACAAATAAAACAACCATTTTCAAAAGCGATTTTTCAGTAAATAGTACATTTTTCGTAAAAACTTTTCGTACAAAAGTTGCCAGAAATTTGAATATCTTCAACTTTTATGAAAACAATGTTTCTTTAATTCAAACCATTTCCGAGATATTTAAAAAATAATTGTTATGAAACAAAATCAATATGTATTGCAACTAAGGTACATATAAAACAACCATTTTCAAATGCGATTTTTCAGTAAATGGTACATATTCCGAAAAAACTTTTTGTACAAAAGTTGCCAGAAATTTTAATATCTTCAACTTTTATTACAACTATTTTTCTCTAATTCAAGCCATTTCCGAGATATTTAAAAAATAATTGCTATGAAACAAAATTACCCATCAACAATACGCAACCAACAATACATCTAAGGTCACATGGTGGTCGGATAACCTAAATATACCTAAATTATAAAACAGGTATATTTTTGAATTTCTCATCAAATATATACCAAATTTTGTTCCGCGACAGTGAAATATATGTAAATGACAGAGAGTTCAACCACAAAAACCTTCATTTATATTCAAATAAACCCGTGGTAATCTGTTTTTGTTCGCATGGATTATCAGATAACACCCCCTGATTTAGGGGACTAAATAACTAGCTATGCTAATACAGCCATGTGATCTCCCCCTAAATAGGTTACACAATTTACGGTTCAGATTGCAAGGCCAGATATAAAATAAAAAGAGATAACACAATGTACATGTCTTGTAAACGAAATTTTAATTGTTTTCAATTGCGTACGTGTTTTGAATTGTTTTAGGACTGCTGTTTTATCTCAATTACACCTGTATTTACATAAGAAATGGCCTACAGTCAAATAAAACACTTTATTGCTATGGCCACTCCACATTAAATTAGGGGAATTAAAACTTATAGTGTTCATTCTGTAGTGCTTTCTTTGCAACGTAAAAGAAAGTCAAGTTGTTCCCTAACAAGACATCCTTACGAAAAGAATGTTTGTGGTCTTTTTATAGCGTACTTCGTTGTATGTACTTGGTCTTGGTACTTGTTACCCAGATTATTACAGACTACACATTTCCTTTATCTAAATTTGTTAATACAAAATATATTGTTACGGGAAACATTTTTTATAGGGAGTCCCAGATGTCCTTAATTCCTCTCTGCCATTTGCCGCAACTTTTCTATTGCTAAAGCATCGACGGAAACCTATTTTTCAGGCGCACGATTTGCAAGCGAGAGATTTCAGTGGGACAGCGGACCCTTACGCGAAAATACGATTACTACCCGATCGTACGAACGTCTGGCAAACTCGAATACATAAAAGGACACTTAATCCAGGTAAATTGGTAAAAAAAGGACAGTTAATCCCGGTAAATTGGTATTGAAATAGGGGAAGCGGTACTGGTGACCGCTAGTCGTATCTCCTTGTCGAATATAAATAGGACAAGATAGATGGCACTACTGTCGAGTTATTACCCGATTAATACTGCACTAGTGGGACATATACATGATGAGTTATTGGAATTAATTCGGATTAGTTGACGTGATAATTGGACGCGAAGTCATACCTTGATAATTACATTAGGCATACATTTCTTTGAAAACTAAATAATAAAATAATGTTCTTAATAATTTAACACTTTATACACATACGTATCACTCGGTCATCATCAGGAACAAAATGGGGGCATTAGTTGAAACATATTTTGTATGCATAGCCTGTATTTTTCGCGTGGTTTTACAGGGAAACCCAAACAGAATAACAATATAGATGTTCTAATCAATACTCACTAAAACCGAACAACATTGTTTCATCTAACTTAGACACAACAAAACTTTGTATAAAATATTTTGAAACTGATTAAAATTCTAAAGCTCACTGAACAGTGGTCTATTTTTTGCAATATAAATCTAAAATTATACATTTATTTAAAAATATCTGAAGTGGCCTTCACCCTACTTATACTTAGTTTTCACTGTATGTCAACTAGGGGAACGTAAATATAATATAGCTATTTTCAAAAGGGATTTATTTATAAATGGTACATATTTCGAAAATATGTTTCAAACAAAAGTTGCTAGAAATTTCAATATCTTTAACTTTTATAATACACATTTTTCTGTAACTCGTGTCGTATTCGCGATATTTAAAAAATTACGCACTTCCCTAATAATCAAAATACAGGATTTTCACTTATGTTTAGTATTCGATGAAGACTTTGTTTTTGAAGTTCGACCGGCGACAATCGGTCGACGAACATTAGAGGTCATTTTGTACGATTTTGACGCGTATTCAAGGCATCAGAGTATCGGCGGGGTTCAATTACCGTTGACGCACGTCGACCTCTCCGAGAGGGTTAGCATTTGGCGGGCACTGGGCCCGTGCAACGAACGTGATGCGAAGGTATATTACATGTTATATTTTACAATTTTCGCACGTCTGGCATAACTTTTTCGTCTGGCAATGGCATTTTACGTATGTTTCTTTGTCTAGCAACGGTAGTTGTGGCGGGAATACAGGACTATTCAAATATTTTACATATGTTTCTTTGTGTTTTTATTTGATTTGCAGGCGGAATTAGGAGATCTAATGGTTTCTTTAGCGTATCTTTCATCGGCGGAGCGTTTAACGGTGGTGGTTATTAAAGCAAGGAATCTGCGCGTGGTCGATGACACCCGTACTTCATCAGGTAAGATAATTGACTTTAAATTACATTCAAAATGCGTTTACGCTACGCGCGCGTGATAAATAAAATTATTTGCAACAAAGTAACAAACCATGCGAGGTTGACGCGTAATTGGAATTACATACATTACACCAGGAATTCTCAACAATTTAGTTATAATCGCGTTTGTGTGACAACGTTTCATTATAAAGTGACTTTTAGTCGATTATAAAATTTGATTAATTTTGTATTTATTTAATTTAAATAAAATTCAACTATGGGCGAGTACTTTAGGGGGCTGATAGCCTTTTATGGACTTCAGATTAAGAGGATCGTCTATTATGCTAATTAAAAAAATCTGGAGTGGCCGCCACTCGACTAAAAAAATAATTTTACGCATTTAAACGACTGTTTTATTTTTAATTTATTAATTTTTTTCGAGTTTAACGAATATTTGGAGTCACAAAGGATGTTAGCTGTGAAAATTGGCAACATTGTATTTGCTCCGTTGTATTAATTGAGTAAATGGTAATTATTGTCTGCTCTTAAATTCTAACTTGAAATTAGGTGGCGCGTACTTAATGCGTACAGAATTATATAGCTCACAGCAATATAGCGACCAATTATTGTTCTGCCCGGAGCTCCGGCGTCCAGAAACCGGAGTTACAACGCCTATAATTAGGTTACAGAAACGTGGAAAGCGACCTGCCAATAATTTACAAAAAGATCTTTCATTAAACTTTGTGATTTCATTATTAAATAAAATATTTCACTGAAATATTAAATTTATAATATAAGTGCCCATATCATATACAGAATACAGTCCTCATCTGAAGATTTCTTAAAATAATACATTAAGATATATAAAGCATTGTTTTAGTAACGATATATTTTAGTCTTGTCAAGAATACACCCACTTATTTTCTGTTATTTATTTGACTTGTTTCTCTTTGATATTAAGAGAATGTGCGATGAAAAAGCCTTTGGCCTAGTTTCTGTACACTGTATATATATGCGAATATTCCGCGGACGAGATATGAACCGGAATACTGTGAAATTACATCATGAAAAATTATGAGTTTGTTACGATGTGTTTTAGTGTTGATTTATAACGATTTTTCGCACAAAATATGCAGTTTAGATGCATAATACATGAGCTTAAATTGCTTTGAAAAGAGACAATCTTTAAAATCATTTCGCTTGAGTAAATACTGTTTATTTTCTTGCAGTAAATAAAATATGGTTTCGCGTTTGATTAAATCATGAAAAGTATAAGTGCAAATACGTGTTTTAGAGATGTTCCTTTGTCGGATAGAACAATATTTTGTATATATGTTTAAATTTAAGAGCAACACAGCTGACATGAATGTTTTGCGGGTTTGGGAAATACAAAACTAGGCTCTAATATACATATTTTGGGGCAAATTATAAACTTAGAGTAATCAAGTTTAGCGGTCTAATTAATTTAGTTAGCACATATTAGAAAGATTAAACGATATTTAAAATCATTTATTGATAACGCGATTTAAACATTACCTATTAGAAAGAATAAACGATATTTAAAATAATTTATTGATAACGCGATTTAAACATTTCGTATAATGAAATATACTAACGATATTTTAAATAATTTATAGATAACACGATTTAAACAATACGTATAAGAAAGTATAAACGATATTTGAAATAATTTATAGATAACGCGATTTAAACATTATGTATAAGAAAGTATAAACGATATTTGAAATAATTGATTGATAACGTGATTTAAACAATACGTATAAGAAAGTATAAACGATATTTGAAATAATTTATTGATTACGCGATTTAAACATTATGTAATAAGAAAGTATAAACGATATTTGAAATAATTTATTGATTACGCGATTTAAATATTATGTATAAGAAAGTATAAACGATATTTAATATAATTTATTATAATATAATAATAACAATAATAATAATAATAAAAAAATAATAATAATAAAAATAAAATAATAATAAAAATAAAATAATAATAATAATAATAATAATAATAATAATAATAATAATAATAATAATAATAATAATAATAATAATAATAATAAAAATCATAATCATAATAATTATTACTATTATTATTAATTATTATTACTATTTATTATTATTATTACTATTTATTATTATTATTGTTGTTATTATTATTAATATTAATTATTATTACTATTATTGTCGTTATTATTATGGTTATTATTATTATCATTAATTATTATTACTATTTATTATTATCATTAAACTATATTTGAAAGAATTGATAACGATTCTAAGACCCGTAATTCTTCTTGCCGCTAACTAAATCTAAAAATGCCCGTTTCAGATCCGTACGTGAAAGTCTCGGTTATCCACGGTTCGAAGCGCCTTAAAAAGCGAAAAACCGGTGTGCACCGTAACACTGTCTGCCCGGTGTTTAACGAAGCGTTAACCTTCGACATAAATCGCGACATTCTGAAGAATTGTTCAATCGAATTCTGTGTGATGCACGACAGCCTGCTGGGGGCTAGCGAACTACTAGGCCGTAGCCTAGTAGGTCGAAGCGGCGACAGCCGGCCCGAAGAAAAGGAATTCTTCAGTGAAATGTTACACAGCAAAAGCGCTACTGCCCAATGGCTGTCGCTATCCGATCCTAGAACTCCGCGTTAAAATTCTAGTTTAAAGCATCTCGTACAGATGGCGTTGGTTTAAACGAATACATTCTTAAAATCCAATAAAGATTATTAGAATGTTGCTCTAATACAACGTTTTTGTAATCATTGTATTGCTTGGAACGAGAATTAATCGTTTAAAATAAATATATATGAAGTGCCCCTTTAGGTATTTGGTAATAGTACGCTACTGAGACAAAGCGGGCAACACGAATGAGTAAAACATGAAATGTTTTATAGAAGAATCGACAAATACAATGTTCTCTACATATCTTCACAAAATTACAATCTATATAAAGAATTATTGTAATTTTTTGTCAATAAAGTCAATTTTTGGAATTTATATAGAGAAATATACTAACTTTCCCTTGAAAAATTTCCAAAATTGACTTTAACGATCAAAAATTCATAATATATACAAAGAATATTGATTGAAAAGCTAAAATTTGATTTCTGTTCTAACTAAAAATGAAATTTATTTTTCCAACAAATATATTTAAATTAAATTTAGTTAAATTACAATATATATATATATATATTAGGCTACAGCAAATTCTATTAAAACGAAACAATTAAATAATATATACCCTGACTGTTAACCTAATCAAACCAAACATAACCTATAAAGTATATGAATCTAATTTGTTGACAAAATGGCGACGAAAAACTGACCAATGTAAATTACTATGCCAAATAATGCAACCATATATTAATTTTTAACCATTTGAAATTGTAAATAAAATATTTAGAATTCAACCCGTTATATAAAACTTCAACCGTATATTTTTCTAAAGTAAAGTAAGATTAATTTTTCAAAGGCACCACACCACACGTAGGAAAATTAATTAATTCAGAACAGTTAATTCGATTTGCCAAAGTTTCGACGGAAAATGAATTGTTTAGAAAATTAAAAAATAAGTCTGAAATTTCCCCCAGCGACACAATATTTGATCATTTGTTACACTTTATGACATAATTGACAGATATTAATTGCAAAATTAATCTGATGAATTGATATGTTTGATTAAGTTTCGTGTTATGAATTGATATAATTTATGGATATGTTATCTACATCAAATTGCAAATTATTAGGTAATTTTGATAATCGCCAAAATGTATGTTGACACGCGCTACACTGTAAATAATTCGTGCATTTTTAAATAATGTATTTAATTCTATATTTAAATAATTATACTTTTTTTTAATGTTTCATTTATAAATGCAACACTTTTTTACAGTGTATCAATATATTTGCAATTTTTTATATCGTATCAATTATATAGTGGGATTTTATATTTTTAAATATATCTAAATATTAATTTTCAAGGGGGTGCATCTCCCGTGGCTAAGCCACTGATTTATATCGTCCAAACTATGAGCTAACTTATCTATACGCTTCAGGAACTAAAAACCATAAAAAATATCAGAATTTTATTGGTTCCTAATGTAAAGTGTCTATATATTACAAATTATACAAAAAATATATATATATTTCTTCTATGAAGAATTAACGCTTGCTTGTTTCTTCGTCTTTAGCCTCATTCATATCCTTTAACGCTTCCTCTGAATCAACAATAATATCATAAAACCCAAATACTTTCGCCGTTTTAATAGCTTCCTCGTACGCAGACTGTGCCAGTTCTGTAGCGCCAGTTTTCTCATAAATACTGCCTAATTTATAGTAACAAAATGGCAACTCAATACTTCCGATTCCCTTCCCTAACATAATGGCGTCCATCATGCTTGAAATGGCCATTTCAAAGTTACCCAATTGCGTATTTATATCCGCTAAAGTAAACAGTATCACCATCTCTTGTTTAGGGCTCAAACCTTTAATCATCATCGAATAAGTATAAGCAGTATCAATCATTTTCTTTGCATCAGCAAACTCGTTCTTACGAATCAAATGTACGCCGTACCAAAATAAAATATTCACGTACAAAACACCGGTACGTTCTGAAGTGTCCCCCGCCAGCAATTTTGATTTCTGCTGCTCTAAACATGTTTCAAACCCGAGTTTAGCGAAACCGTCATTGCCGTTTGAGCTGTAAATGCGCGCCAAACGCAATTTAAAATCGATTATGTTGTAATGGTCGTCTGGGTATCCCCAAATCGTTAATTTTTCAATCGCGGTTACTAATAAATCTTCAGCTTGATTAACTTTGCCTTGACTCAATGAAATTGTCGCTAATATATCATATAAATATGGGACCCCAGTATAAACACTATGCTCTTCCGATAGTTTTAACCCCAAGTGTAAAATCTCTTGGGCCCTTTCGGTGTCGCCTCGTTCTAACGCGATCTGCGCTAATGTTATTAAATGCGCCAAATTTTGTTCGATATCTTCTTTAGGGTCTATTTGGTACCATAATGAGGTCAAAAATGTTACTCCGAGGTGTTTGGGTGTCTTTAATGGCCGTATCGGTTTTATATATATTCTTGAGTGGATGCAAGTGATAATTCTACCATTATTGCGAATTTGATTTGCATTAATAGGAATACATAATTTTCGGATTATTTTAAAACATTTTTTTAACATTACTGTTGTTCATGCACTGAATAATTTGGAGAGATTTTCGAAATGACAAATATAAAAACAATTTTGCCTGTCAATGAAACATTTGATATAACTGTCATAAAGTATATTAAGCTCGAAAAAAAAACCTACCGAGTAATCTTTATTAAAAAAAAATCAGTGCATTCGTAATTGCATAAATAATGCCTGGTAAGAATGATTTGTTTTTTGTACTTACAGTTTCTGAGATAAAAAATAAAAACCTCTAAAATAGGTCATTTATTATAGTTTTTATTTTTTATCTCTGAAACTGTAAGTTCAAAAAAATTCACATTTTTGCCAGGCATTATTTATGCAATTACGAATGCACTGATTTTTTTTATAATATACTAAATTATGTGAAAAGGAAAAAAAGTAAACAACAAAAATAATTACACAACATATTTTATTAAAACATTATAAAATCTAAGTTTTCTTCAAAAACTTAACAATACTTCCACTTTGAGAATTCTTCTTAGGTTTACTTCTTTTACTTCCGGTAGCGACTCCTTCCTTCATCGCTTTATTCTCCTTATACGCCGCCGACATCCTCCCAATATTCACCTTATAAACATCTTCATGCACCACAATCCGTTTCGGGTAATCCACCCCAACAATACACTTAGCCGCTTTTTGCACCGCCACCGGAGCATTCCACGGCTCATAAATATACTCCGGTGGAAATTTCTTCACTTCCGGCACATACTTCCGGATATACTCTCCAGTCTTATCCGTCTTTTTCCCAAACGCAACCGGGCTATAAACTCGAAAGAACTGATGGAAAAATGCTGACGCTGACAACCACATCCAGTTCCCAGCGTTTAAAGCCCAATCTGCGTCTAGAAGATATTCCTCGAAGACCTTTTGTCCTTCTTCCCAAGATATCCATAGATCTCCTCGGGTCAAGAAGCACGCAACTGCGTGCCGAGCTAAATGGTGAATCCAGCCTTCTTGTTTAAGCTGTCGCATAATTGCGTCAATAAATGGGTAACCGGTTTGACCAGTTTTCCAAGCGTTTAAATGTGGTTCGTTGGTATCCCATGGTATTTGGCAACATATTGTGTTTCCCGCCATTTTGTCGAAGTTTGGAATGGCGGCGGCGCATGCGTAGTAGAATTCCCGCCACATTAGTTGACCAAGCAGGGATACTGGAGGTTTCGAGTGTTTGGCTTTGCTGGTTATTTGTTTTAAGCGGTGGTAAAATAATTTGGGGGATAAACAACCGAATTTTAAATAGGGGCTTAGTACAGTTGTACTAGGTTCTATGCTGTTAGGGGCTGTGTTAGGTTTTTCAAAATGGCAAACCCAATTCTTTTGCCCCATGTATTTATCTAATCTTTTTAATGCTTCAGTTTCCCCTCCCGGGTATTTGCATTCTAATAATTCAGATTCATCTACCCCTAATTCCCCTAATGTAGGAGGATTATAATTTTCCTGCTCTATTGAGGGTGAACAAAAATCGGGAATGTGTAATGGAGCCTCTAATGGCGATTTAACTTTTCCTAACGATGCCGCGACAGATAAAAATTTCTGATAAGTCAATGGCGGTTTGCCTAAATTTTTTGCCAAAATCGACTCAGTATCATAAATTGTATGAGATACTCGTTGTTTAATGGCAATTTTAAATTGTTTTGCGATATTCTCAATTTTTTTATCTCGTTCAATTGAGAACGGTTCTATGTCTAGTTCAAAAGTTAGCAAAGTAACTTGCCAATTTTTGAATATTTTAGTAAACACCTCGTCCGGTTTACCGCGAATTACGTACAATCTTGAACCGATTTTTAGCAATTGTGTATTTAAATCGGTTAAAGTTTGTTGTAAAAATCGCCAACGATTTGGTCCAATTTTCATCCAAGTGACAATAAGTGGGTCCAAAATGAAAATTGGACGCAAATAAAATTTGTTAAGTTTAGCAAAATCAATTGCGTCGCATAACGCAGGGTTATCATGAAGCCTAAGCCCCTTTCTAAACCAATGTATTACGGTTTTTGTCATCCTGAAAATAAATTCTGATTGGCGCATAAATTTAAATTACGCATCTAGTTGCGGTGGCGACCCCGCGCAACTGTCAAATGACAGAAACAGGTTATGGTGTAAAATAATTTACCAGTATACTAAATTTCAAATAAACTACAGCCGTGAAAATGAATCCGTCGCGTACAAGTCAATCTATAATTCTTGTGGGTAAGTGTAGTATTGTTGCAAAAGCGGGTAAAACAAGCGAGACTAACCTTTGTACGTTTTTCTATTTCAGTGCCGGATGAACATGAATATAAAGTGCCGGTACGAGGCGTTAAAACACCGCAAGATATGGCGATATGGGAACGATCTGAGGCATATTCGGTAATGTACACACGTTTTTATACAGAAATTCTTTCGCCGAGTCGACCACGTAAATATTACACCCCGCGCGTATGTTCAAAAATTAACTGTGCTATTGTATTCAGGGTCGCCAACCAAATTATTAATTTAACTATTTAAAATAATGGGGAGTGGCCTGCACTCGACATTTATTCACGTTTTCACTAGAAATATATCGCCAAACAATAAAAAATTGCAATATTCTACAATAATTGTACAATTTAACTAATTATAAATTTTGACCATACAAAATATTAATTTAAAAAAATGAGGAGTGGCTTGCACTCGACTTTTATTCACGGTTTCGCTAGAAATATATCGCCAAACAGTAAAAATTCCAATATTCCACAATAATTGTACAATTTAGCTAATTATTAATTTTGACCATATAAAATATTTAATTTAAAAAATGAGGAGTGGCTTGCACTTGACTTTTATTTACGTTTTCACTAGAAATATATCCCCGAACAGTGAAAAATACCAATATTACACAGTAATTATAAATTTAGGTAATTATTAATTTTGACAATATGAAATATTTATATTAAAAAAATGAGGATTGGCCTACACTCGACTTTTATTCCTCCAAACAGTTAAAAAAAACAATATTCCACAGTAATACGCAGAAATTATACAATTTAGCTAATTATTAATTTTGATCATTAAAAATATCTATATTAAAAAAATGAGGAGTGGCCTACACTCGACTTTTATTCCTCAAACAGTAAAAAAATACCAATATTCCACAGTAATACGCTGAAATTTTACAATTTAGCTAATTATTAATTTTGATCATAAAAATATCTATATAAAAAAATGAGGAGTGGCCTACACTCGACTTTTATTCCCCCAAACAGTAAAAAATACCAATATTCCACAGTAATACGCTGAAATTTTACAATTTAGCTAATTATTAATTTTGATCATAACAAATATCTATATTAAAAGAATGAGGAGTGGCCTAAAAAAATACCAATATTCCACAGTAATACACTGAAATTGTACAATTTAGCTTATTATTTTATTATGTTATATCAAAGATTGTTTCTTTAATATTAAATATAGATTCTTTAATATTCACCTTATGAATTCAAATATAATAACGTTCTCAGTCGATCTATTTGTATTAACCGGTGAAAAATGACATACATTATTTCTTTTTCGTTATATAAGAATTACAGAAGTTTGACTGTATTATTTTTTTAGGAATATTTAGGGTTTATTTTAACGTTGAATGAATCAATAAAGGGTAAACCTATGTCTGTCGAATGTACAATATCGCCAATTGTACAAAATATATTGGCATTATTGGACAAAGTTAGTTTATTAATCGATGAAATTCCGCCGATTGATCAACCACAACGATTTGGTAACCAATCATTTCGCACTTGGTATAATGTTGTAAAAGATGTAAGTTTAATTAAAACACAATAAAAATCAAACAATTATGTATATATATTTTGTTCGATTTTTAAAAGAAAACTCTAGAAATGTTACAAGCGTCGTTGCCAGAATTATACTGCAGGGCGATTCCGGAAATTCAGGAATATTTTATTGACGGTTTCGGCAATTCCACTCGAATTGATTATGGAACTGGGCATGAGATGTCGTTTCTAATGTTTTTATGCTGTTTATTTAAAATCGGCGCATTTCGCAGGGACGACAACTTAGCGGTTGTTACTCGCATTTTCCCAAAGTAAATAAAGCGTTACGACAATCATTGGGTCGAAAAAATAAATTTTTTTTTGGCCCAATGATTGTAAGTATACGTTATTTATTTTATTAATTATGTAATCTGAAGGTACTTAGACGTTGCAAGAAAATTACAACAGATTTACCGTATGGAGCCAGCTGGAAGCCACGGGGTTTGGAGTTTGGATGACTACCAATTTGTTCCATTTATTTTTGGTAGCGCACAACTTATAGGTTTGTTAGAAATATCTGGAAAATAATTAAAATACATATTTTTAAAATATATTTTGACTATAAAATGCATCATCTCCATTTTCTTGAATGTATTATGAATTAGCTCATCCAAAAATCGACCCAACTGCATTTTTGAACAAAAACATAATCGCAGAATACTCAAAAGACTACATGTTTTTGGGATGTATTGAATATATTAATAAAGTGAAAACTGGGCCATTTGCTGAGCATTCCAACCAATTATGGGGCATTAGTGCTGTGAACAATTGGACGAAAATCAATTCTGGATTAATTAAAATGTACAAAGCTGAGGTATAACTCATCCAGAAACAAAGATTTGAATATATATATATATAAATATAAATATTATTTTTAGATTTTAGCAAAATTTCCTGTAGCTCAACATATTGTTTTCGGGTCTCTGTTACCTTTTAAGCCAGTTGCGGCCGATGTCACTCAACCGGGTCGCCTCAGTTTGTCTTCCTTATCCGGCCCGTCCACTCGGGGAGAAACCCTATCCTCTGTACTCCTGGAGGAAGGCAATCCAGAGGAGCAAAGTATTGGAGAGGAGGAATCTACCTCTACACATTGATGTTACATTCATTCTTTGTTGTTTTTGTAATTATTTATCAATAAATATATATATATATAAATTTTATATGCTTCGTTTGTATTTTTATTTATTCTCACACCTTTATCATACAACGTCAATATATAAATTAAAACCTAAACCGGTGCCTCGATATTACGCCTAGTAAAAAGGATATTGCGCAATTTTATTTTTCTTATAATATTTACATTAATTATAAAATTAGAAATACTAATTAGTAAAGTCCCTAATGAATAAAATTAATAATCAACCAGTTGTACGTCAATGTCGTGCTGGAATGCCTACATTATAGATAAGTTTCATAATGATTGTAGATATGTGTGATTTTTTGGGTTCTTAGAATTATAAGTCAGTCAAATGATAGTAAAAAAAACCTACGTTTTACGGAATTTCGCAAGTACTTTTATAGTGAAACGGTTTGTGGTTTTACTATTAAAACTATACACAAATATTTGGTAAAACCAACGGAAGGGAAGTGAGGAATTATATATAAGGTTTTGTATTTAAGAATTGGGGGGGTGACCTTCATTTGACCTTCATATACTTTTTATTACATATAGGGGTTTAAATTAATTGTATTTTTGCCAGACAGACGTAAATTGTGCCAAAGTGCATCAAATATATTAAAATATCTAGACACTTTTATTTGAAAAGTGTTTTTAAAAAATTTACTATTGCCTATAATACATTTTTCGAAATAACTTTTCAAACAAAAGTTACTAAACATTTTAATATATTTAGTTCACTTTTTCTTTGATTCGTGTCGTTTTTGAGACAAAACAAGGCAAAACATTTCTGTATATTTTATAATACGGTGTAAGTATGTATTAGTTTTGGTAGTGGGGTAAAAATACAATAAGTTTAGGGATAAAATAAATATATTTTAATAAATTATTACTAAAATTAACAATACTTCATTGGTACCCGTTTAAAACTGGCAATTTTTGGCATTTACATAAAGCCAAAACCGAACTAATTTAACAATAATGTCTTTAATCGGTTCTGAATATAACTAATATATAAACTAGCATCAAGAACGTTTACATTTACAATTAATCACAGATATTTTTGTAATTGGTACATGAATATTGCTTAGATTCGGCAACGAAGGCAAATGCACATGGAATTTCGATTTATTCGTCACTGTTACATCCTTTTGGGTAGTTTTCGTATTCCTATCACTTCTGTCTTTCTGCCCACTTTTTTTAGTCTTGGTTCCTGAACTTGATACAATTTTGCCGCCATCCCCTTGATAGGTGATTTTGCTCAGGTCCATGCTACCCGTTTTCAAGTAGCCACCGTCCCCCGTGTATAGAATTGATCCAGAGCCGGCGGTAACCGAGACTTTGCACCCGTCCCCAACCACTTGAATCTGGCCATCGTTGCGTTCAACTTCCACCAAATTGCCACTGCCAATTATAAGTAAAGAGTCGGAGTTTGTTCGCATTATGATACGTTTACCATCGCCGACAATTCGTCGAGTTTTTGAATCACTTGTATTCATGGGTATGACCATATTGTGTGGTGGATTTGGTACTGTTGTGTTTTCGGCGATCGCTAGCCGTTTTATTGGAATGGTTGGGTGGGGGAATTATCAGGGATTGTGATGATAAATAGTTGATTGAGCTCTTTTTTTAAACACGGTGGTTTCCCGGCACATCGGTTATGTTCGGGCGCTTATTCGAAATGTTCGGTTCACGGGGAACTACTATAGAATGCTTCGCGCGTATACCGGATATTCATTTATAATTTGTTCCATGAACACGTGCCCTCCAACTGTGAAGGTACAGCCGTATTTTAAAACGCCTTTTGCTAGTTTTCCGTTAACTTTAGCCATGAAAACATGCGACTTTATTTTGCGAGAAACATTGAACCGACATATTTTTGTAGTTTTGTTTTTGCACATTTAGACACAAACCCACACAGAGGGCGGACTGGTTACTAATAAAGTAGGGAAACATCTCTCTTGTCCCAATGGCCAGTCCGCCCCTGCACTAACAGTATCCATTTAGGGACCTCAAAACGTGTACATCCATTAAAATCACGGGAAAATGTTCATGAATACAATATTTCTTTTTAATCTTCGACTCTTCGTCCAGGAGAGTAAAAATATTGCATTTAACATTAAATATTTTAGTACTAACATCATAAAACACGCTGAAGAGGGGTCATTTACTTATATAGCCACGCGTATACGTTAAATAAATAATGAAATAGTAATAATTTGCATTTGTATGCCATTGAATAAATATACTAAAGCCCAGGGATTAACTAATTACTTATATCTAATTCCTCAAGTTATTTATTATTTATTTCCAATTTTATTTTGTACAACTAAGTAATTTTATAGAATAACTAGTTAAAGTATCAAATAACAATTCTAATCTATAATTTAACTATTGTTAATCGGTATTTTACGAAATATTTTATGGAATACTGGAATTAAACGCGTTAACAGTAACATATATATATTTTACAAAGTTTGTTCATAGTGGACCAAATTTAAATATGTTTATGGACTCTTTTGGGTACTATGTAATTTAATTACTCATTAAAGATAACAATTAAGCGTTAGCTATGTTGTAGTAAGTTTTATTCTCGGTAAGGGATAGAAAAATAGACGTTAGGAGTCGAATATCGGAGTGTGTGGGTTGTGTTATATAAACAGACCCTTTACCAGTGTATATATAGAAGCGTAGTGAAACTAGAAACGACCGTTAAAACCGGTTTATTTTCTTTCTCACTCTTTCAAATTATATTCTGGCCATTGTTGTTTTTAGAAAAACAAATATAAAATATTTCGTTTATTTATGATTTCAAAACTTTCGTTCTGTGAATCTACCCGGGGAACTACAATAATATATATTGACATTGTACTCATTAAATAAATCAGATAACTTTCAATTCAATAGAATTTTTTTCAATGTATAAATGACGAGATGATGATTAAATAAATAATAATAACGTAATTTGTATAAATTTCGACCTTTATCCCTTGCAATACGTCATAATCTTGTCATATTTACATATAAAATAAGTTTATGATTATTTAAGATCCAATAAAAAGTATAAAAATGCGGTGTCTTTTGTACTAAAGTTCTACTAAGTTAATTTGATTATAATTTAGTGAAAATGTTCCGGTTTATCTACGACTGTCAATAACAAGTCGAAATGAAGGGGCTTTACTTTAATAAACTAATATGTTTACATATAGAACATATATAATAACGAGGCAAGGTTATTCTTATTTATTTACTGTCAAAATTATCGGCAAATTTCAAAAAACTAGTTGCTTAAGTTTATTTAAATATATAATTAAATTATTGATAATTGTGTCAATAGAATAAAAATATTAATTTACTATATTAAATGTATAAAGAAATAATTTATAAATTGTCAGGGGCTTCTGTAAAATATTTTAAAGAAATAATAAATCATTGAAAAATATATAAAATTACAAATTTTTTATGATTTCTGCACTTAAAATGACGTAGTTTTATATAATTATTGAAAATTACTATAATTAAAAATGTATTAGGTGCCATTTTACGTTATTTCATAAAATATACTTTATTTATTATTATGACAACGATTCAGATATATAGTCAAAAAATGGTTTTTCAATACTTTCTTGTATACATTTGTATAAGAAAGTAAAGAAAAACTGGTTTTATAACTAGCAGGTTTTTTTTTTTACGTAGACTTTTTTACGGGACTTTTTTGTTTTCATTTTTAATAAGTTTTTCGACGGTGAATCCCCAGATTTAAGTGGTGGACGGTCAGACTTAATACATGGGTGTAAATTTTGGCAAAATTGCAGATAATTTTTTATCATTATATTGGGAACAACTGCCGCTCAAATTGAATGTCATTATCATCAAGATAAAAACGAGATAAACATATTTGTTTATAACTGATTTGTACAGATCAATAAATGCCTTTATCAAAAGTTAAATTATATAATTTTCAAGTTAAGAACTTATATAATAATGCGATATATAAATTACGTACAGAATTTTTTTTTTTAATTTATTAGGATTCCCCTTAGCGTGTCACTTATTACACTTTTTATAAATTTAAAACAATAACAAGTTATGTGAATCGTGCGAATTTTACTACAAAATTGTTGTTAAATTGTCTTTGTTCGACTTAGGCCACTTTAAACCACTAGGCTATTTAGTAAATGAACCATTAATCAAAAAAAAAAATTATAACTAAAATGGATAGAAATTTTAATATTTCAAACTTATATAAGAATAACTTTTTTTCTAACTCGTATCCTTTTCGAGTTATGCATCCTAAACTTTGATAATGTTCAACAAAGTACAGGCAGCGCCAGCTTTTAGTAGACTAGTAAATTATAATACGATAAAGTTCAATATATGTCCGCAACCTTCTTAATTTCTACTATTTTGCTCAACATAATCAATAATACACTTGCATAAACAATAGAATTCAATTAAAATAAAACAGAAACTGCATTTAATTTTGAAAATAGAAAGTAGTTCATTTCTAAATAAGTATTACACTTTCTTCTCCAATATCCGCTTTTACAATTAACGTTTTCCTATTTATTATTTACACAAACATTACCAAATACTAAACTATTTAAATATAATCTAAACTATCGAAACCATAAATAAAAGAAATAATTCAATTATAAAAACGCAACTAAACTAACATACACGCAAAGCGGGTTGCTGAATCACAACCATTTAGGCGTTTCATGTATAATGAAAACTCAACTTCCGCGGTTTATTTTCCCATTAAATATCACCTTAACACCCACTAAAGATTACAATTGCGTAAATATCAGAAAGTAAGGGTTGAAAATACACCCACGCATTCTCTAATTGCGCACGCGCTATTCTAGAACTTTCCCTTCTTGACCTTGACAGTATTGATCAGTTTGCCATGTAACAATTTATCAATGGATGACACCTACCCTTTCCATTCTTTCATAGATAAATTTATTAATAAAAACACCCCTGAACGCGACCTGAATATAACTCGCAACTTAATGTTAAATTAAGTTAAGGTATATTTGTAACTTCTACTCCTTGTTCAGTTCAGACTGTCTTTACTGATAATACTACGTTACTATAACGCGGGAAACACGTAATGCGTAAACGTATTAGTAAACAAGCATTCTTTTTTGTACATTTAATACCCTTAAAACTATTGAAAATAATGAAATCAATACAAATGTGTAATGCGAGTAACAAACATTACAGGTTGACACAAAATTGGTTTCCGGGGTACTAGGGGTGGAATAGGGGTATAGCCGTTGGTTTTATGGCGGGGATAACTCTCCCCTAACGTTCTTACAACTTCCAGTGCATTCTAGAAGGAGTGGGCATGACACTGAAGTGTTTTTCATTCATAAAAATACGACGCGTAGCGTGTTTTTTTTCACTCGCTAGTGTGATCGATTTGTTTTTGGTAGTTTGGGGGTTGATAGAATTCCCTAACAGGGTTTTATGTTGAATAAATAAACGTATTGGTGGTTACTTAGATTGATTTAGTAGTTGATTGAAGTTTACATTATTTATAAAAGGCTAAATACAATTTTGTTCTGATAATTTTACTATGAACTATATTAAAATTTAGATTATTATTGTTTGATAAACAAATTATGTAATATTAGACAAAATTAAGCTATAGTTATCATCAGATTAACACGGCAATTTAACTATAAAATAAATATTCATTAAATAAATGTGCATTAGCATAATTTCTACGCTTCAATAATACAATGATTATCTTGTGTTTTTGCGTACGTGGTATATTTAAAACTGGGAAATTTCCATATAAATTATGTTTAAGACAATAGTCGACTGGTGCTGCCAGCGGGTGGTTGTAACTAGAACTATATTCTATTAATCCAAGGTCACTGAGCACACACGTACGCGCTTGTTATGACGTGTTTGTAGTAATATTTCATCAAGGTTCGATGGAATCGACCAAAATATTACTGATTAGAATATGAATTTACGTATTTGTTAACCTTTTAATTTCTTCCTGTTTTAGCAACAATTTCCGGTTTAAATCGGTTTTACGCATAATTTATGATTCATTTAACGGATAACAAATGAATTATTAATATTTGCTCTGTTTAATAAGTTGAATCAATTGTTTTAAATCAATTTTGTTGTAATTAATATTAGTTTTAGGGTGTTTAATTCACTTAATAATGAAGACATTTTTATTTATTTCATATTTTAAATTGTGTAATGAGTAATTAGACGCAATTTAACGTTGCGCAGTCGAAGGTTAAATTAGAAATTTTTTGGAAATTCTGTTTCCCGCTATTGTTTACGTTACGGATGGTAGATTAGGACAAAAATATTAAATACGTCGAAATTGACGTTAAGTTATATAAATGTGATAAATAATACACTGTAAAAAATATAAATGAGGAATATTTATCCAAAATTAAATTGTTTTTACTGTCTTACACGAATATATTTAACGAAAATACACGTTTTGACCCTCTCTGAATCAAATATAACTATTTTCGGAGTAACGTCTGTCTGTCTGTGCGTGTGTGAATGTGTGCGCGCACATGTGTGTGTAGAACGTTTTAGACCCCGTGTGTATATTCTTGCTATTTGTTCAATATCTCGGAAACGGCATAAGTTAGAGAAAAATTTATTCTTATATAAATTAAAGATATTAAAATTTCTAGTAACTTTTGCTTAATAAGTCTTTTCAAAAAACCTACCATTTCCTTAACATTCGTCTTTGAACATAATTATTTTAAATGTACGTTTTTCTAGTTGAAATACATATTGATTTTGTGCAAAATAAAGCGTTATTATACATATAGATAGTAAATAGGCAAGAAAGTCGAGTGTAGGCCACTCCAGTTGTAGTTTGTAGCGCTAAATCTACGAATTATTGTTTATTGAACATAATTTACATTAATATAATTGAAAATTATCTATAAATTATACGTTAATTTTTGCGTTTATGATAAAATAATGGTTAGATTATGTGTAGGTTAGCGGCAATTGGCGAAATTACGTAATTGTTCAATTTTTATGCAGAAAAACTTGTATTTTATATAATGATTATCTATATATGTAAGTTCAGTACATATAGAATATATATATAAATATGTAAATAGTTCCGAGTGTATATGTGGATTTGTTTGAGTGTATTTGTGGTAAAGTAACGGTTTCTTGATCAAGTGACTCACGGAGAGTTCGTGTGTTGCAACTATTTTAGAAATGAAATTATTTATTGCAAAATTGCCTTGAGATGCTTTGCCGTTCGCGCCCCACCACCTATTGTCAATAGATTCACACGCAAACTATCGCTAAACTGGATCTAGGCATTGTTAACTTTGTTTAAATCTATCTACCATACGCTTTTTATTCCTAAAACACTCCTAAATACTGCCATTTATAATTTTATTTCCTCAATATTTAGTAATTATATAGTATTCTCATTTAAACGTGGTTAAAAAATAAATAAACAGATTATACGGTGAGCTGAAGGCATTAGTGCATGTACCTATGTCGTATTTTGTTTTTATTGTCATATTTCGTGAGCAAGAATGATGATAAAGATTGCAAAATGTCGACAAATTCATAATATATATATAAAAAATATATATACAAGTAAATATATATTTTAAAAGCTCTAATAGGCTTGTAAAAGGGGTGAACCCCCCTCCCCCGCGGCGAGGGTCAATGGGCGGAAGCTACTAATGTAAATAGTCCGATTGTACCCCGTGTCCGATTGTACCCCGTGTTTTAGCGCGCCCCTAACGTAACATTAAACCAGTGAGTATGCAACTTGCTTTACACTCACTAAAACGTATTGAAGAAATTGTCTAATGGTCTCGAAAAGAGTGCGCATGTGTAATTAAATGTATGTGTATAGGGCACCTGAACTGAGAGGTAAATAATAAAATGAATTGTGTTGAAAGACCTCGCCTTTGGCGACCTCCTTTCATTTCCTAACCTATTCACACTGTATTTAACTTTGTTCATACATATATATATATATATATATTAATACATTTAAAACAGAAATATCTATTTCAATAATTGACTATACTACACACACTCGAACAATGTTTATATTTTGAAGTGTTACAAAAATAACACTGTAGTAACCTTCGTGCCAGTAAATTAACACATTAAACAAATATATACAGCAAAAATATGAATGACTATACGCGACATTGTTCAAAGTTTACATACGGTATATTAGGCAAATTTCATTCTGATATTTTCTAGTGCACTTTGTGCACCGTTATTGTACGGTTTTACCGCCGAGACACCGCTTCCCTGTTCTATGCGATCAGAGCCGTATTAGATTAAATTATTTGCAGCGCCAAACACGCCCGTAACGCAACAAAATCGAGGGGCCAGTACGTCGACAGACACGAGTTATACGGAACTGGCAAGGATAGCGAACATCCTTGCCAGTTTCACTACTCTTTCAAAAAGAAGAGTCAACGAACTTGTTTATTATAGTTTAGAACAATTCATAATTAACTGGTAACGCATTGAAACATTCTATTATTCTTAGCGTTTAATAAAACCTTGAATAAGTAAAAATAACGCGGGAAAAGAGCACATCGGCATTTTCGTTAACCTTGAAATAACCTCTACCTACTACTAAAAAAAATTACAAATTCTATAACTTGTAGATACTAAATATTATATAAAAAAAATATATATATACTATAATGTTATGACAGTATCAAAATAAACAATATTTCTATATATTCTAAAGTCGTCTAGAAGCCTAAATCAAAGTATTGTAATCATTAAAACCTACAAACTTGAGATTATAATCTAAATATACGTTTTGTGCACCCTTGAACTAATATTATTCTTCTACTATATTTTTAGTAACTCAAAAACGAAACATAAAAGTAAAAAAAAATATTCAAAAGTTTGTTAAAACGTCCAATTTACAGTTAAATCGCTTTTAAAATTTGCTAATTGTATCAATGGTTACCCCTTATTTACTAAATTAATTCATGACAATCAACAAATAAATACCCAGAGCTAGAATATACAATAGTAATACAAGAAAGTCTAGTGTAGGCCACCACAGATTTTTAGTGATTTATTTATTAGGCTAGTATCAAAATAATGTAAATATTTGTTACAATTAAATTTTCACGGTTGTTAAATCGATTAAATACGGCCCATATTTACAAAATTAATTCATGGCAATCGCAAAATCAACAAATCAATACTCAGTCTAGTGTAGGCCACTACAGATTTTTAGGATTGTATTTATTAGGCTAGTATCAAAATAATGTAAATATTTGATACAATTAAATTTTCACGGTTGTTAAATCGATTAAATACGGCCCTGTGCCAGTTGTCGGGTCAGGGTTGTAGCAGTTAAGATTATAATAGTAACTGCACACTTGGACCGCATAATCTGGAAGAACCAGGTCGTATCCATAACCATCGTAACAACAAAAACAAAAAATGACATGCCTATTCAATTTTCGACCAAAAAAAAAAAAATCTAAATATAACTAAACGTGTCATAATTTAAATCAATACATATTGTTATGTTTACTAAAACAAAACATAGGATATTTAAAACCAGGATTAAGTCCTACTTAAACTATATATTTATATAGGTACTCGTATATAAATGCTTTATCTGCATTCGTAGATACGTTATCAGTCGGAGACTAAACTATCTGAACTCGTTGAGTCACACTTGTAGAATTATATGAATTAACTGTTATATTTAATAAATAAAATTTAGTACATCCTACTGTTGTCTTTCTCACACTGGTATCTGTTTGTCTTTGTCCGTTTACATGGGCGTAATAAATAGAACTGAGTAAGCTCGGTAAGAATGCTTCATTCAGTTGGTTTATTTTTGGACTTGTATGAATTGGAGATTGAGTGAACAAACTGCTAGTTTTGTACGCCACAAATTAAAATATTCACAGAGAATCATATTTCTTTAAATTCAATTACTACTAGGCTAGAAATTGTATACAAAATCCTACCTGAAACGGCAAAGGAAGACCGTCATATCCGGTTTTAAAGATAACTAATGTACAAAAAATAAACAATATTAAACCTAGAATTAGTTAACTCATCACAATTGTTCATATCCCGGTAAACATTTTGATTCTAGGGATGTCCCTGCGATGTAACAGAGACTAACATGCACATGCTACGTCGGTGCGATGTAACATGCACATGTTACCTCGTTGGGACATCTCAGGGATGTTTGCCGGGTAAAATTGGTAAACAAAGTCGTAATTTTACTATAAAACCCCATTTTAAATTAAATGATAGCCCAGTCGAATTAACAAAAAAGTCTAGAACAAATTATATAACACTAACAAACACGTTTATTCAAGCATTAAATGCCTCGTTCAATTGAACGTAGTTTATACGAAAACTTTCCTGGACATAGTATACTTCAGAAAGTAGTATAGACTCACATTGCTTTGTTTAATTCGACCAGGTTATGATATATGTTACCAATATTAATTTCCGCAATGGTATCGAAAATTTACCTGTCTGTCGTACGTGAACCGGATTAACGTCTGTCTTTTGTTAATTTGTCATTTTGTCTCGCTTTGACAGAGATACGTTGCAGCAGAAGAAAATCGGCTATAAGGTGTTTTTTTTTTTACTATGATAGCATTTTTTAAAAAATGTGTCGATATTTAATATCGGAATGTGATTTATTCGGATGATTCATTGATCGACCTTGCGTCACTTCACGTGATGCTTACATGCGCGAATTTGTTTCACAGATATTCACATGTCCGTTCTGCTATGCGAGAATAGACGTTTTAATTAAATACAATCCAAGTATATAAGTTATATATATATTTTTGGATTCAAGGCGACGAGACAAACACTTTTTGTTAATCGAGTTATTAATTAGTAAAAATCTAGGGTGGCCTATGTACTATTATAATAATACGACGTATATTAATCTTAATATTATGTTCAAAACAATGTGGAAATGAAATCTTTGTCTCGACTTTTATTTCAAGGTGACACCATCAATAAAAAAATAAATAAAAATATAGTTTTAGGAGACAATTTAAAGAGCGAAGAGTGAAGGCAGTGCTGCGTCATCGTCCCGGAATCTACCAAGTTAAATGTATCCAATGATCTCATCAGTTATCATCGCATCAAATAAATAAAAATTACGAATATTCCATAATTATATCCCAGTTTAAACGTTTCCACTTATGCATTTATGGTTTCAGTACGCTGAGTGCACGAAAATATTAATAATAGGCATCTTTCAAAACGCAATCTATAATCAATTAATTTGGAAATACGCGCGTACTATTTATTATTACCTCAAAATGGCACCGGAATCAGTATTTTGGCAGAGCATTTATGTTCAGGGCCGTTTTTGAGTTTTATATATACTTATTGCTCGAAAAAAAAACTATGGTTTGGGGCCGGCCCTGTGCACAATTAGGTTGAGCCGGCCCTGTGTATGTTAGATCATTTTACGTTAGAATAAAACGGTCTCTAATGTCAGCGAAAAGTTGTTAAAATTTTAAACGCTGCCAAGAATGCTTCTGTAATTTTTTTTTAAAGTTTATATTTTGCAATGACTGCGATCTTAGAAAGTTTTTCTTTTTATGTAATGTCAGATTTCACTTTATTCGAAATGTGTAGGAGTATTATAACATTAAAATGGGTATTGTTGTTAATTTAAACAATGGTTTGGTCGTTTATTGTCAATATTGTTATAAAATCTAACAACAATAGTACAAACATACGTATCTATGCAAAACATAAATAAGATTTTCCGTACCAGTTTTCTTGTAACTGGTACATTTTTTAAAGAAACTTTTCAAACAAAAGTTGTGCGAAATATTAATATCTTTCATTATTAACATAACTGTTTTGGCCATAAGTGCAGCCGTTTTAGTGATATTTGAGTAAGGACAAAAGAAAAGAACAATTAAGATTTTCTGTAGCAGTTTTCTCGTAACTAGTACATTTTTTAAATAAACTTTTCAAACAAAAGTTGTGCAAAATATTAATATCTTTCATTATGAACATAACTGTTTTGGCCGTAAGTGCAGCCGTTCTAGTGATATTCGAGTAAGGACAAAATTGATGAACATTTAAGATTTTCCGTAGCTGTTTTCTCGTAACTAGTACATTTTTTAAATATACTTTTCAAACAAAAGCTGTGCCAAATATTAATATCTTTCATTATGAACATAACAATTTTTGCCATAAGTGCAGCCGTTATAGTGATATTTGAGTAAGGACAAAAAAGAAGAACAATTAAGATTTTCTGTAGCAGTTTTCTCGTAACTAGTACAGTTTTTAAATAAACTTTTCAAACAAAAGTTGTGCAAAATATTAATACCTTTCATTATGAACATAACTATTTCAGCCGTAAGTGCAGCCGTTCTAGTGATATTCCAGTAAGGATAAAAAAGAAGAACATCTAAAATTTTCCGTAGCAGTTTTCTCGTAACTGGTACATTATTTAAACAAATTTTTCAAACAAAAGTTGTACAAAATATAAATATCTTTCATTGTGCACATAACTATTTTTGTCGTAAGTGCAGCCGTTCTAGTGATATTAGAGATAGAACATGCACTTCCGGTTTGAAAATGCCATATACATGTCTGAAGTTTGAAGTTTCACGATTAATATATAAAATATATTAGTTGTGCTGGGATTGATAATGTGGATGTTTCATCTGAGTTCCAACAAAACCAGTGGCAACAGAACAACGGGATTATCACTAGTGCCGGGGGGTAAGTGGGGGGTAAAGCGGGTGAGAGATGATCACGTGACGTCTCGTATACTCAAGGACACGACCCGTGCACAATTGGCATACGACCTGGTCACTGACCGTACAGGTACTGTTCAGGTATCGAGACTAAAGCAACTGATTACTTTAAAAGACAAATTGTTTGCAACCATTTAAAAACGCGAATAGTCGATTGAAATGCGTCACAATTAGTGGCGCCATACTGAGTATAACCTTTATAACCCTAGTAGCGAAAAGATTTGGTTGTTCAAGGTCGTCAGATTGTTACAAGCGTTTGCGAAGATACCTGTGCGAGACGTTGACGCGTTGACAATCGTTTCTCATAGACGACGCCGACGCGTCTGACGTCAGCAGACGCTTGACGTCATCCGCCTTCGTGACGTACTCGATTACTCACTGATAACACACTGCATTTGAAATGCACGTGAAAACTATAGCTTATTAACCTAGTTTTGCGCAAATCAGTGTTATATTAAAACCAATTTCTAAACATTATTACTGTGTATCACATTGCAGGGCCGGCTTTAGTCATTTAAAATATCACATTTTTATTTATTTTTTAACCGTAGGTACATTAATTGCTTAGTTAATAATGATTTTTGGCAAAAAATTGAGATAACGCGATTTAAAGTTGATAAAATGCAAATTTCCATATAACTCGAAAACGGTGCATCGTATCGAGCCGCCGTTTACAGATTTGAGTTCCCCGATATTTAATTACTCTAGAAACTTAATTTCACCCTGTTTGCAAACAAAAAAAAATTTGGTCACATTTCACGAAATTTTTTAACTTGAAATTTTTATCAAACTTTGCGAATTTTTTCCGACCAAACCATAAATGATAGAAAATTGAAATTTGGACAGTCAAACAAACTATATTTGGTGTATATTGTCAAATTTTTTCAATTTGATTGGAGTAATATTACGGCCTCCATAGCAAACCGTGTGAAAAAATAGTGAAAATCGTCGATTTTCGCAAAAACGGCAAGGGGTACCCCTTACGAAATTTTCGTCAAAAAAATCGCATAAATATTTTTGAGTTTGACATATATTTAGATTAATTTGGCTACGCTGATTCCAAAAATGCTAATTAAAGTGATGAAAAACTGATAGAATTTGAGTTAGCGCGATTTAAAGTTGATAAAATGCAAATTTCCATATAACTCGAAAACGGTGCATCGTATCGCGCCGCTGTTAACAGATTTGAGTTCCCCGATATTTAATTACTCTAGAAACTTAATTTCACCCTGTTTGCAAACAAAAAAAAATTTGGTCACATTTCACGAAATTTTTTAACTTGAAATTTTTATCAAACTTTGCGAATTTTTTCCGACCAAACCATAAATGATAGAAAATTGAAATTTGGACAGTCAAACAAACTATATTTGGTGTATATTGTCAAATTTTTTCAATTTGATTGGAGTAATATTACGGCCTCCATAGCAAACCGTGTGAAAAAATAGTGAAAATCGTCGATTTTCGCAAAAACGGCAAGGGGTACCCCTTACGAAATTTTCGTCAAAAAAATCGCATAAATATTTTTGAGTTTGACATATATTTAGATTAATTTGGCTACGCTGATTCCAAAAATGCTAATTAAAGTGATGAAAAACTGATAGAATTTGAGTTAGCGCGATTTAAAGTTGATAAAATGCAAATTTCCATATAACTCGAAAACGGTGCATCGTATCGCGCCGCTGTTAACAGATTTGAGTTCCCCGATATTTAATTACTCTAGAAACTTAATTTCACCCTGTTTGCAAACAAAAAAAAATTTGGTCACATTTCACGAAATTTTTTAACTTGAAATTTTTATCAAACTTTGCGAATTTTTTCCGACCAAACCATAAATGATAGAAAATTGAAATTTGGACAGTCACACAAACTATATTTGGTGTATATTGTCAAATTTTTTGAACTTGATTGGGATAATATTACGACCTCCACAGCAAACCGCGTGAAAAATAGTGAAAATCGTCGATTTTCGCAAAAACGGCAAGGGGTACCCCTTACGAAATTTTCGGCAAAAAAATTGCATAAATATTTTTGAGTTTGACATATATTTAGATTAATTTGGCTATGCTGATTCCAAAAATGCTAATTAAAGTGATGAAAAACTGATAGAATTTGAGTTTGCGCGATTTAAAGTTGATAAAATGCACATTTTGAACTCGAACTCGAAAACGGTGTATCGTATCGAGTCGCCGTAAACAAATTTGAGTTCCCCGATATTTAATTACTCTAGAAACTTAGTTTCAGCCTGTTTGAAAAGAAAAAAAAAATTGGTCACATTTTGGGTAATATTACGACGAAATGTATACAAATTTGTGTCATATAGATATGAGAAGGCCAGACAGACAATCTTCAGGGGCAAAAACGGAAGGATAAGGTGATATTAACCGACTTTTCTTGTTGTTGGTGATCGCGCACGCGTCCTCGAGCACCTGTTATGCCTGCTGCACTCGCAGACAGGTGCTGCCAGCACCTGCTGTAACCGTCAACAAGTATCAACATCCCTCTCTATAACCTTTACGCGGTTCTAGTGTTGAGGTGACAATATTTGGGTTACCTGGCGCTCTCACTACGTGCATAACCGTCAAATCTCAAAATATTCCGGCTATTTTAAGACCCAACTAGCGTTAAATTATGCCACATTTAATTTTACACTATACTAATATAGAAGAGACCAAATTTCATTCAAAATATACTCATTTATGTACTCGGCTACACTAGGTTCGCACAATGTGCCCATATCACATACAGATTACGAGTACATATCAATATTATCGCATTTTATCATTATCTCGCCGTACGAAGTACCGAATAGCTAAAGTAATCGGTCCTGTTTCCTCTGAAGGTACCGGAGCGATTTGCACCAAATTTGCTACACATATTATTTAACACCCCATTTGAATCCCCCCACAGTTTAAATCCAATCGCCCGTATACTTCCCGAGTTATAGGGCCCCAAAATTCAAAGCCCCCCTTAATACTGCCCTTATAAAAATAATTTAAACACCCAAAAGTTCTATTAATAATTCTAAGATGTTTTATATCTACAAGATTTTTTCATATTGTTAACCCAAAGGCCATAAAATATTATTAAATATTATAAATGTGTGCCCTCTACTCCTCTGAAGGTACCGGAGCGATTTGCACCAAATTTGCTACACATATTATTTGGCATCCCATTTGAATCCGTTTGCAATTTAAATCTAATCGCAAGTATACTTCCCGAGTTATAGGGCCCCAAAATATGAAGCCCCCCTTAATACTGCACTTATAAAAATAATTAAAACGCCCAAATATTTTAATAATAATTCTAAGATATTTTATGTCTACAAGATTTTTTCATATTGTTAACCTAAAGGCCATAAAAAATTAAATTAAATATTATAATTAATCTACAAAAAATTGTAAGACTTTTTATATCTATAATATTTTTTTCAAATTGTTAACCAAAAGGCCATAATATTACTTATAAGGCGAGCTGGACGCATAGGTGCGTTATAGCTAAGCTTGTCTATTAATGAAAAGATAATTCTAAAATATACTACGTAAAAATACGAAAACTCCATACAACAGATTAGATAAAAATTACTATTAAAACAGTAATATTAAATAATTATTAGTAATTCTTGTGTTTAACAGAAAAAACGACCTTGTTAACTAAACATTCTCTTATTGTAGACAATGCACAGTTAGTTGAAGAGAAATATAAATTTATTTACAAAATGTTTAAACATTTCATAAAATAAATATTGATAACCTGCTAATATATAACTTATAAGTTAGTAGTTCGCTAATATATTTTGTTATTTGATGATATATTACACTAGGAATTCAAAAACACAGGGGCGAGTTAGCCCAAATGTTCACAATTAAAAATATAAAGCAACGAATATAAATAATCAGGTCTTAACTCGAAGAAATTCCGCTACGCTTTGGTTTATTTTTGTAGGAGCTTAAAATATTCATATTTATATTTTACAATAATTAATCTCGTCAAATAATTAATTTCGTGAAATATTTGCGTCGATACAATCCTGTATTGGATCGCGGTTCGTGGCGGGCGGCGGCGTAAAGGGAGATGATATAAGCAAGGTGATGATGCAACGTCGCGCGATGTTGCCATAGATACGCGCGTCCTACACATACATGCACATGGCTACATTTGATTGTGTGTTGTGTGTAAAACAAGTTATTCACTCACACAAATAAATAAACACCGCGCACTCCAAAAGCAAGGCGAAGGGAATCACGCGGCAGGGGGGGGAGGGCTTGGCTACCGATTATTCCCGAACGACTTTCACGATGATCTTGTTGGCGAGGTCTTTGCCTGTGTGCAGATTGCTGATCACAACACACCTGAGAGTACAAAAGATCGAGACTTGCCCGTTCATGTTTACGTTTTGTAACAATTAGATTGCCACAGATGCTTTTCTCTAACTCCTCGTTGCGTCTTGTAGACTTATTAGTATTAAATATGTATTTATCATCGCAATTTGTAGTTAGCCAATTAGTAATTAAGATTAGAATTTACAAATAATAATCCAGTTTGCTTTGTGACTAGTAATAGCATTCTTAGCAACAAAAATTTTGTTGTTGTGAACGCTAGTGTAGTTATAAAACAAACTGGATTATTAATTATAATTCCTAAGCTTAATTACTAATTGGTTCCCTGTGAATGAACCCTAAAGATTTGGTTTTCTAATGTTCTCTAATAATCATGAAAACATAGTCTCCCCAGAGTTATATTAAAAGCGTCAGTTCGATGGTGTTGATAACACAATTTAGGGATTGTTTGTCATGGTTTGAGAGATACAATGCGAACAGTAAATACAAATACTTCATGTAAGTAAGTGGTTTGGTAAGTTAGACGATCTACCTTGGCGTGTGGGCACTCAAGGCGAACAGGTCGTATAAGTATACTTATTCGATACGTGGCACGCGAATCATTTCACTGAACATATGCACATCAGATTCATTTCAATCTGATGCCACAACCAAATAAGTTCCCTTCAAAAACTGTTAGACTTGTCTAACTCATTTTGAAGGAAACTTAAAAGGTAAATTATCCCCTCTAATAGTGGCAAATTGTGTTAAATCCGACATATTTATTAACAAAACCAAGCGAAAAGTGTTTCAAATATGTTCTCTAAATGGATGCAGTAGTGAAAAGAAACGATTTCCCCATCACATTCGTGCAGGTTCGGGTTCGTGCGAGTTCGGGTTTCTGTATAAAATTACTCGTATGACCCCTGACCCCTCTACGCGCATCTACGTATGATTTCTAAGAAAATTGTTTCTAAGAAATCGTAGCAATGTAATATTATTTTTGTTGTCGTTAAACTGCAACATATTCACAATTCACTGTGCTTGTCTTTTAGCCATAGTTTAGAAAACGTAGGGTGTTATTACTTAATTTAGGCAGGTTATTTAATGTATTTGTTACATATTCGATTGGTACCACGCACGATTTGTTGTGTATGTTGTAATAATAAGATATTAAAAGTCGAGCAGTTTGTGCACTGGTCATCACAATGCAGTCGGTGACCAGAGTGAAAGTATTTGATTCTGCATAATCTAGCCATGAACCAGTGGCGTACTTATCCGAATTTATACAAAATATACCTCTTTAATTTTATCTGTATATTCACAGCGAAGCAATTAGTGATTAAGATTAGAAATTACTAATCACAATCTATAACAAGCAATACTAGCATTGACACAATTAATTATAAATTTTGGCTATTTTAAAAATCGATTTTACAGTAAATAAGACATTTTTCGAGAAAACTTTTCAAATAAAAGTTACTAGAAATTTAAATGGCTACTACTTTTATAACACAAATTTTTTCATATCTCGTGTCGTTTTCGAGTTATGCAATGACACAAGTAAACAAGCTTTTTCAATTAATTATAAATTTTGGCTATTTTAAAAATCGAATTTACAATAAGTAAGACATTTTTCGAAAAAACTTTTCAAATAAAAGTTACTACAAATATAAATATCTACTACTTTTATAACATTAATTTTTCTTTATCTCGTGTCGTTTTCGAGTTATGCCATGACACAAGTAAACAAGCTCTTCCAATTAAATTACAAATTTCGGCTATTTTAAAAATCGATTTCACAACAAATAAGACATTTTTCGAAAAAACTTTTCAAATAAAAGTTACTAGAAATTTAAATATCTACTACTTTTATAACATTAATTTTTCTTTATCTCGTGTCGTTTTCGAGTTATGCAATGACACAAATTAACAAGCTTTTCCAATTGAATTATAAATTTTGGCTATTTTAAAAATCAAATTCACAATAAATAAGACATTTTTCGAAAAAACTTTTCAAATAAAAGTTACTAGAAATTTAAATATCTATTACTTTTATGCAATATTTTTTCCTTTATCTTGTGTCGTTTTCGAGTTATACAAAAAATAACACAAGTCTCGTTCTCTGTCTACCAACAGTAAATTGGTATTCTATGGTATTAGCTGTAGAACGTTCACACACACACACACAGACAGAATAATTAATTATAAACATAATATAAAATGTGTAAAATCAGCGGCAATTTAACGAGCCGCCTCTGTTGTTGGTGTGTCCCCGTTTTGAATATGCACAGATATAAAAATAAAATTTCGCAATAAAGTAAACGTAAAGTGAACGGGCATTGAACTGCCCATTTCACTGAAACAAGACCGCAAATAGAATATAATAGCGAATTGTGTGAGTACGGTCCATCTTATGTGCACCTTGCTGCATGATCGGGATCAGTTGCAAAAAAATTAAATGCGCAGATGTTTGACGCCAATAAGTGAAAGGATTATTCGGCCATCAGTTATGTGTCTACATATATAAATATATTACTTATAAGGCGAGCTGGAGGCATGGGTGCATTGTATCTAAAAGCCTTGTTTGCTCCGAGAATGCTACAGACGCACGCCCTAAAAATGTCTCCGTGAATATAAAAATGGATAATGTTTGAATTGTTAGCATCTGTTTTTGTTTTGATTTAGTTAGGTATGTTTGAGCGTTGATTTTGTATTTTTTTCGATCACATGTGGGCTATTTGTGTAGCGGTATGCAGCGTACAGTGTTGGCATATCAGCATACACTTCACACGGCATCCATAGGGTGACTCTATATCGAGTGCGTCGTGGCTATTTTCGTGGGCGTCTGTCGGAGGAGTCGTGGGCGGCTGCCGAGGGTAACTCTGTCTGCCAACAACACCGCGATCGACGCCTATTAGCGACGCCGTTCGATACACATGTATGGCACACAACAACCAAACAAAATGACATGCAAAATATTTGTTTTAAACGCCAAAAAGTACAGTACGTGCTAACATTCAAATTCAATCGTAGTTTGTTGATTCAACTTTCACATTATTGTTGTTTATATAATATATTTACACTATTACCTTTGCCAAAAAGGTACATTTCGCCTACTTGCATCTATAAAATATATATAACCGTTTGTTTATTTGTGTTATTTTGTGCATATCTCGAAATCGACACTAGTTAGAGATAAAGTGATACTTATAAAAGTTAAGGATATTTAAATTTCTAGCAACTTTTCCCTAAAAAGTATTTTTGTAAAATGTACGATTTACTAAAGAATCACTTTTGAAAATAGCCATAATATATTTACCTTTCCCAAGTTAGCAAACATATATAACCGTTTGTTATTTTGTGCATATCTCGAAAATAACACGAGTTATAGAAAAAGTGATACTTATAAAAGTTAAAGACATTTAAATTTCTAGAAACTATTAACTGAAAAGTTTTTTTGTAAAATGTACCATTTACTGAAGAATCACTTTTGAAAATAGCCATAGTATATTTACCTTTCCCAAGTTAGCAAACATATATAACCGTTTGTTAATTTGTGTTATTTTGTGCATATCTCGAAAATAATACGAATTAGAGAAAAAGTGATTTTATAAAAGTTAAAGATATTTAAATTTCTAGCAACTTTTTTCTGAAAAGTATTTTTGTAAAATGTACCATTTACTGAAGAATCACTTTTGAAAATAGCCATAATATATTTACTTTTCCCAAGTTAGCAAACATATATAACCGTCTGTTAATTTGTGTTATTTTGTGCATATCTCGAAAACAACACGAGTTAGCGAAAAAGTGATGCTTATAAAAGTTAAAGATATTAAAATTTCTAGCAACTTCTTCCTGAATAGTTTCTTTGTAAAATGTACCATTGCCTTTGAAAATAGCCATAATATATTTACGTTTCCCAAGTTAGCAAAAATATTGATATTGTTTCAAGGCAATTGTGGAATTAATTTAAAACACAATTATTATATATATAAACACTCAAATGTTTGTATTTGTGTGAATGTATGTGTAGAACAAACTTCGATGTAAAGAAAATGAGTACTTAAGGAAGTATATTTGAAAGTAGAAATATGACAATTAGACGGAATTGGGTAAATCGTGTATTTACATGGTGTAATAAGTACGTAGGGAAGAAGAGAAGTTGTAATAGTAATAGTAATAGAAAGAACATCTTAGAGAAATTATGTTAATGGAATATCTAGCTCGACTTTCACTGCACTGACCCTATACAGACACAATCACAGAAAACTAGCAGATTTCTTATTTCCGAAAGTATCGTTGCCGAGATTTTATTGTTCTCTGTGTCGTTTACCGTCTCCTCGCCCCTCGGAAAATATATATGAAATAACAATTATTGTCACAGTGGCACGATTTTAGAAACTGCCACGGAAAAAATATATATATGCTGCAATTAGAATCGTAGATTGAAGATCTATGCGATTCAACACGAACATATCTCAGACATACGTCGAGGGTTATTGTATAGATGTAGAGGTCGTTGAAGCTTTGCTTATTAATTCATATGTAGTTTTAATAACAATGAATCATAGAAATACCGTTGCAATGGTAATTTCTGATTCATCAGTTGTGCCATTGTTTTGTTTATTAGGTATTATTTATTGCCCAGATAAAACTTATTCTGAAAAACGCTTCGAGCGCCAAAACAACACAACTTAAAGCAAACTATCAGCTAAGTCTAGTACAAAGTAATGCCACTCCGCTCTGGGCAACTTCGAATATTCATATAACCAGAATTAAAAAAAAACTATTTTTAGGGCCCTATAACTCGGGAAGTATACGAACGATTAGATTTAAACTGTGGGGGGATTTAAATGGGGTGTTAAATAATATGTGTAGCAAATTTGGTGTAAATCGGTCCGGTACTTTCAGAGAAGTAGAGGAAACAAATTTGGTCTTACGAGCGACGACTAACATTCAGTTATATATATGTACTTATGGAATCAGGGCGACGAGACAAGCACTTTTTGTTAAGGACATTTTTCGTTCCGAGAATGCTACAGACACGGCGAGCTAAAAATGTATACGCTATATTCGATTAAAGATGTGTTTATATCTAATGTTTGGTTCACATTATTAAATATAAAATAATTTGTTCTCGCATGTTCTGTATTTTCGATAATATTGTTTGCGCGTATAAAACACGGAGAAAGTGTCCGGTCACTGCCATCGAGTTGTGTCTAGTGAGTTGTGACGTCATTTCCCCACGCGACCATTCTCTTAATACGAGTTTACCCGAACGGGGCACGAAGGAGGTCGACCTTGTCTTGTGGTTTTTCCCCTTATATGATGCGCCAATGATACATAAAAAGTTGAAAGTGGGATTTACGTTTACGTTTATTGTTTTTCTTTAATTCCCGACAAGATAAAAACTAATGAAACCGACACTGCTTTAACTCGCCTTACACACTACAGAGGAGCTTAAGCATTCGGTCATTCAAATCAAATTTGCTACACATATGCTTAGGTTTAAATCCAAAGAGAAAATAATACATTTTGTTAAACAAAGCGTTGCATTTAATTCTGTACGCGTAACTCGACAACAAAAACTAAAAGTCTGCCTATAGCCTTGCTTGTTCCATGTAGACAGCTCACTAGTGGCTCTCTTAGGCCATTATGTTGGGTTGAGAGAAGTGTTTGGCGGATTGCGTGCGACTATGTATAGCAGATGCAACGTCCGGTCATCCATGTGAACCAAGCAACGACAATAATATTGTACGTTATGTTATGGCTGTATATGTTGTGAAATTGCACGCGTATGTCTGCGTTGCGCGCGCTGAGAACTGGTTTGTATGGGGAATGATTATTTTTGTCTCTTCTTCGATAAATACAAAAAATACAAAATATTGTCCAGGTGCTCTTGAAATATGTGGTTGTTTGCGCACTGATATATACCAACTACTGGAATATGAGATACATTCTTATTTCTTGTTCTATCTCCAATAGCACTAAAACGGCAGCACTTATAGCAAAAATACTTATTTTCATAATGAAAGATATTTATATTTCGCACAACTTTTGTTCGAAAAGTTTGTTTAAATAATGTACCAGTTACGAGAAAACTATTACGGAAAATCAAAATAGTCTTATCTTTTGTTCTATCTCCAATATCACTAAAACGGCTGCACTTATAGCAAAAATACTTATTTTCATAATGAAAGATATTTATATTTCGCACAACTTTTGTTTGAAAAGTTTGTTTAAATAATATACCAGTTACGAGAAAACTATTACGGAAAATCAAAATAGTCTTATTTTTTGTTCTATCTCCAATATCACTAAAACGGCTGCAGTTATAGCAAAAATAGTTATTTTCATAATGAAAGATATTTATATTTCGCACAACTTTTGTATAAAAATTTCGTTTAAAAAATGTACCAGTTACGCGAAAACTGCTACAGAAAATCTTAATGTTTTGTATACGCGTATTTATGAGAATTATATTAAATAAATTGTAAATGAACTTTGCCTGACAAATATTTGACAGTAAACATATATATATATGTATGTTTTTTTTTTAAAGTACATTAATAAATATCGTTAAAGTGAAATTGCGCTGACACAAATTTTCTAAACTTATGTGAATAGTCCAACTGCAAAATAATAATTTCTATCATTCTGCGCAAGCGTGCTATATGATTCTGGCTCTCGTTACTTCCGGTCTTGTGACACAGGTCACCTAGTTCGACCCGTCACACTCTAATTCAGAAAAAATTAAAATAAAAACGTTAGGTTTTTATAATAATGAAATATTAAGCTTTTGAAATGCGACAGATTTTACAGTACGTTTTGAAATTACGCTAATTTAATGTCGACATACGTTATATACATATATATATATATATATATATATATATATATTTATAATGGCTTATGTATAGGTCTTTGTTTATTATTATATAAACCAATTAATAAATAAACTCGAGTTCAAGTTATCTAGTTAGCTTTAGTTTAGGTTAAACAGTTAAGTTCAAACCATTACCGTTATTACGGAATAACATAATTACCTCTAGTTGTCAAACCGACCAGTTCAAACAGGTCATACACTTACAAACAATCCATTTTATATATATATATATATATATATATATATATATATATATATATATATATATATATATATATATATATATTGAATCTAGTTCACAAAGAGGACAATTCTTTATCAGAACAAAAATAATATCTCTAGCGTCTCAGGTCACATCAGATCATCAGTACAATCCATGTCACTAGGTCATTTGGACGCCGTCGTCGCCTCCGCACAAACCCCACCTGCAGGTTCACCCAAGAAACACACGGAAGTATAAAACCGTGCATCCGGTTGACCCCAACCAATATTTAATTGAATATACATAATATTATTAAATTGTATTGTATATACATTATTAAGTACTAAGTTAACAACGTTCTACACATAAAAACAAATATATTTGTTTACATATATACATAATTGTGGTCTAGCAACCATTATTTAATCAAAAACTGTACTAATTTCTAATAAATCCCCAATTGAGAATACAGGAAAACAAAGTATAAGTGTGTAGGCCACTCCAGATATATAATGTAATCCCAAACAGGTTATACGCTGCACTAGGGAGCTGTTTCGGGTGAGACCTTGAATTAGTGTGATTACGAAATTTGGATCTAATTTGATCTATAAACGGCGCAAAAGAATTGAAGCGTATTAAATTGGTTCAGATTTCACAACCCATATGTGTTTTCACTTGTTGTGTCAATAAAAAATACATTTGTAGTTTATAGTTTTATAGATAAACAAGTCCTGACGTCAATTTACTACCTTGTATTTCAATGACGATTTTTTTTAAAGAATTATCATTACGTTTATATTGACCTTATAGCGCTACATCATCTAATGACTCAATTGCTCATTGTCTATGACGCTTGTCTGTTCTATACGGAATTTTTATTTCTTTCCCCAAGATATAGAAAACTTAAATGCAAAACATCATATTTTTATATGCAACCATATTGGCTGTAGAGCCACAAACACAATTGTAATTTAGAAAATAATTAAAATGAATTCAGGGACCCTCAAAACTTATATTTTCACTAAAATAAATCTAAATATGTTTGACTAAATGAAAATTTTATGCGAGAAAGAATTTAATTGCTCTAAAACTATCCCGAAACAAATCTAAATGCAATGTAACATTTTTAAAATAATCGTCTGACGCAGTAGAAAATTCCCAATAGCACGTGCCGCCTTTTAAGACCAGAAACTATGAAAATAAGCATGAATCACCGCCACACAACTGCAAGGCCTTTACGTCAACTCATCCGCCAACAGTGTGCTGGTATGCATTTTTTGGCTGTAAGGTCATCATCTACGGAAATAGCGACCATATAGGTCCAATATACACTACGCACAATATATGAATCAAATCGCGATGAGATCGCGCGCGCCTAGCGCATAGCCTTCGTGTGTTTTCGTTTTCTGCCTCGTGTTAGTTCGGCTGTGGACCCGGTGGTGGGTGGCTTACGCCAGTGGTGACCTCGCGAGTTGTTCTGTCAACGACCCGTACGCTCGCTCCCTCCCCACAACGGCTCACGTTGCCAACATTATAGTAAACAATATTGTGGACGCCGCGTGCTGAATTATCTCCAAAGAATAGAGCTACTGTTTACTAACATTACGAATTTGAACTTGAAATTTCTTTCAGTTTTTTTATTTTCCCCCCTGTTTTTCATTTAGAAGGAATATCCGTTTGTATGGGCACGGGTTTATCCGTGTTTAATTATGGTAATCTATAGTGTGAGTCAGCTACCAGGCAGTCTGGTGCTGTTCAAACGACTTGATCACAAATCCAAATATAGCGATACCTTCATACTCTACACTCATCCATATTTGTACAAAACCACATTGATGCAAACTAGATCATAAATGCCAATTGTCTTAGTTGTCTCTATATTTCATTTATTTGTCATTTGGATTCGTGTAAATTTGAATTCCGTACCGTAGACATTTGGGCTATACGATTTTCAGATTTATCCAGCGATGACTTTCAAAAAAATAACGATTATATCGATTAATAATCGATTATATTCACATAATCAATGGTTTTCAAATCAACGATGATGCAAATAATGCATTATTTACTATATATATATATATTTATCATTTATATCTCATCAAAATATATCTATTTATAACTAAAAAACATAAAATTGGCACTTATATATATACAATAATCAATAATCGATCCCTTCCAGACATGACGAAAGAATTTCTCCGCACTAGTCATAATTTATAGAATAAACAAGAAAAACCAATATTACCTTAGGTAAATCGCTAAAACACATAAATACAACAAATGTTGGCCCAAATTGTATATTATAATTGAATACAGTATTAAATTCCAGTTAATTTGAGCCCAAACACGATTTTTTATCATTCCACAAGTTAGTGATAACGCAGAGTAAACGCTACGCGCTACACAATGTAGTGATAGCGTTCGCTCGCTAGTAGTGTACTTAGAAATTGATAAAATATCGTGTTTGGGCTTAAATTAAGCGGAATTTTATACTGGGTTCAATTATGTGATAAGTTCACAGTTGCAGCTCTTTTAAATTAAGTATATACGTACATTTATATATTTTATCGTTTTAGAATACCTAAAACGGTTCTTGTGTAAGTATGTGTCATGTAGTTATGTGAATCATGCCAAGTGTGTTATGTGGCATGCCAGACACCTTCGCGTATAAGATAAAATTAAATCGTCGGTAAAGCACGTTAATTCAAAATCAGGCGTAGCGTTAAATTGCGTTGTGCAATATTAGTTTAAATAGTGAAAAACTGTGTTTAAAATTCATATATTTATATATATAATCTTATCATTAGTTTAACAAGATAATACATGTATACGAATAAATTGTAAAATGCAAGCATTTTATTGAATATTACTGGATTAAAAAAAATTCTGACTATCGCCTTGCGCAAATATTTTTCACTTTTATCTGGGAAGTTATTCAAAACAGGATAGTTTAAAGTATGAGTAATTCTATTCAACGTAGTTTTAATGAATATATTGTTCATGACACATTTAAAATTTTCCTGCTATAAAAAATAATGCTTCTTTTTTAATATAATATTTAAAAATCTTACTAGTAGAACACATTATGAATTTAATATACAGAAAATTTGATAGACTGGTTAGCTCGATGAACTATAATTATTGCAGTTACGCTTTCCAATACAATAGTGGTTCAGAATGTTTACCTTTCACTTGAAAAGATCAACTTCTATGTACATAGGTAAATAATAACTATTTTGTAAACAGAAACTCGGTCAATTTTCTCTAGAAAATTTCGACTGGCATTAAATATTAAAAATGTGAAATTCTACTCAGTTTATTAATACAGATGACGTATACAGATAATTGATATCAGAACAATAGAGCAATTACTACAAATATGGCGTAAAATGAGTCATTATTCAACAGAAAATAAATTACTGGCATCAAAAAATTAGATTCTGAAACTAAATATATGCATTTTTGACCCCAAATAATTAATTTCTAATACCAAAATAGGCATTTCTAGTACTAGAAATTAATATCTAGTTTCACTAATTTGTAATATAGTGAGAATTTGCCAATTATTAAATAGGCCAGTTTGGGCAAACAATCCAGCATTTATATCGACTTGTTTAGACGTGCAACATGTAGATGACTCACATGTATTGCTCACCCATAGTCACACGTGCATATATATGCATCCCCTCCTTAAATAAGGCAGATGTGGTGTGACGTCAGCTAAACAATGGTCAAGGGTAACCCTTATTGTACTCGCCTGACCCTCCCCTAGCGTCCCTAACAACGGAGAGCCTATAGTTGCCCGAAAATCGTCGCCCTAACCTTCCCAGAAGTCGACAACAAAACGGGACGTGTATACCTCAGGTAGTTTTGCCAGGTATATTTCAAACCCGAACAGAACTTTGCATGCATTTCAATCTCAGAATTGGTGATGTTGAAATAATGTTATTTAAAACGGATTTTTAAAGTCACATTTTGGGGCCTTATAACTCGGGAAGTATGCGAGCGATTGGATTTAAAGTGTGGGCGGATACAAATAGGGTGTTTAATAATATGTGTACCAAATTTGGTTCAAATCGCTTGGGTATCTTCAGAGGAGGACTTATTTTGATCCGAAAATGCTTTAGCTTCTTCGGTACTTCGTACGGCGAGCTAATAGGACAAGGTCAAGCGAAGGTCATTCCCGCTTTATTTATTTTCTTATACGTTATTGTATTAAAATAAAACCGATTTCAAAACTGTCTATTTAGAAAATCAAGTGATTTTCCCTATTTAAACTAATCTTGAATGATTTGATTCAAGTATAACGAGCCTGTTGATCAAATCCAAAGCACGTGTGGTTCAAACACAATAATATAGTGTTGTATAATTGTATATCAGTGTTGTACTTTCTCGCTCAGGCAGTGAATAAGAATTGGGGTTGCGTCCCTTGTCTGTCAACGAGGCTTATGCCCATAAAAAATAATACCAAAACCTATTGGCTGTCGGATTGGTGTAGGGGTGTACTTTACACCAACTATTATCCGGGATTCTCAAAAGTTTCCCTTAAAATGTTTTTGTTCAACTAAAAATACAAATGCCGGATGTAGAAACGGCCTTAAACAGTGCCAGCTATTATTGGAACTAGCAGATTGACTCCTTCGCTGCACCCCTCCCACCGAAGCCGGATAGACCGGATGTTGACGGCTCCGACGCCGAACCGGAAGTCGCTAGACTATACATATACCTCTTTTACTTAGACAGTGAAATATAATCAACCGACTCGAGAATAAGAAATATTTTACTAAAACCATCGCCTACACTTAATTCTAAGCGTGGTTTAATCATTTTACGTTCTTACAAGGAGAATAATAAATTTTTGAGCCCCTTAGATTATTTTTAAAATACATATAACATTAAATTGTGCACCGAAAGGCCATAAAAAAATAATTGTTTAAATACAATTGTCGATGTATTTTGATGGTTTAGAAATCTGTTAAATCGTAGCGAAAGGTTTGAAAATCTAGAAATTTTCTTGTTGTTAAACAACTTTTACTTAATTATGGAAAATCTGTTATTATTCATTCGTATAATTACTGTGATATGTTTGAAAATAAATATTTGCAACATCAAAATAGATATTTCAACCCCCTACGTAAGCAGCGTTAACATGGCTTGACGTATTAGGGTAACATAAGAGGGTGATAGTTGACTCAAAATGACTGTATGCATGGTGACTCATATTCTACGAGTCATTGTATTCATTGCAATATAGATTATTTGCTGATTGAATCATACCCAAACATCACTCACACCAAATCAATAATTCTACGCGTAATTTTCAAGGATTCATATATACAAACTGATCTAGTACCGACAGATCGATAACAGGCCCAAAACAAATACGGCTGTAAAACGCATATTTTGGCCCCGGGACTGTTAAAAAATTATTTTTAGGTAAACAATTAAGTACTTATTAATCCGTGAAAAGGACAAAAAAATTATCACAATTAGTTACATAGGAAATAATTTTTAAAGTTTGAGTAATTTCTTATTAAATACAGGAGAGGCCCACTATTAATAAATACGGATTCAAAAAGCATATTTTGACCCCGGCACTGTTAAAAAATTAATTTTAGATAAACAATAAAGTACTAATTAATCCGTGAAAAGGAAAAATAATTATCACAATTAGTTACACAGGAAATAATTTTTAAAGTTTGAGTAATTTCTTATTAAATACACGTGGGGACAACTATTAACAAATACGGCTGCAAAATGCATATTTTGGCCACGACCATGTTAAAAAATTATTTTTAGGTAAACAATACAGTACTTATGAATCCGTGAAAAGGAAAAAGAAGTATCTCTATTAGTTACACAGGAAATAATTTTTGAAGTTTGATAAATTTCGTAGATTTTTTTCATGTTTTTTATTGTCCGTATTGCGAACAAAAAAAATCGATTTGGTAATTTTAATGAAAATATACGTCTTGAGCACCCTTGAATTTGTGTTGACAATTTTTTAAATTATGTTGTACATAATAATATGTTATATATATATTTTACCCGTAATTGTTTGTTTACTCGTATCATTTTATGTTTATCTCGAAAACGAGACGAGTTACAAAAAAAGTATATCTAATCAAAATTAAAGATATTTAAATTTCTAGCAACTTTTGTTCGAAAAGTTTTTCTGTAAAAACTACCCTTTACTGGTTATTATTTTTTTAGTTTACCTATATTGTTTCATGGCAAAGTTGAATTTAAAACATAATAAAACTAGTGTAAACTAAGTATAAGTCGAGTGACCGCCACTCCAGATCGTTGGGGACTCAAAAATAAACTGAGCATTTGTTAACGATCGAAAAATGCCATTTTATTTGTAGAATAAGTGGACAGGTAAATTAATTCTTCGTACAAGTCACGTAGAGGGTAAATTACAATAGATTTTATGATGTTGTATTAAAAATAGAACGATTTTATGTAGAACGACCCTTCGTTGTATCGTAATCACGCAATTTAAATATAGAAAATTAGATAAACAAAATGAAATCTAATTTCACACTAACGTGAAGAGAAAGAAAATAGCAAGAAATTGACGTCATTAACTGTGACGCAAATAATTTTATATACACGCATAGGCGCATTTATTTTTATTCTTGGATTGTAATCATGAAAATAATGGAGTGAAGGCCACTCCAGGTGTATTTAAAAGTAAAAATCACTCGAAGATTGTATGATTATGTCCGAGTATTTGTAAATATTACGTTATATGATGAAGCAATGTCTTAATATAACGGTGCCGTGTTGCGGTGCGAATGTGATCTTTATGGTGAGTGGCGATAAGGCCATTTAGCGAGTGGCCACCTTCGCATCTCGAACAATACGGTCATAGACCTGCTCTCAGGCCGTGTGTGACCTGTGCCCCCGCCTAACACGTACGCACGTCGCCTAACTGTTGTGTCGCCGCGTGTATACACAGTATACACATCTTCTCGTTGTGAAATACCAAAATTCGGATCTTGCATCTAGATTTCCGAGCGTGTTAAACATGACGATTTCTCTTCTTATTATTATTATTTTCAATAATATGTGTGTGTGTGTATAGAACGGATATTAACCAACCAATCACATTCGTCTGCACTATTTTGTGAAAGTTGACCTCATATTTATATATTATTCTATCCATCAGTCCAGTTTATACGCAGCTAAATTTATTCTAAACTCAAATATACTCGAGGATTTAAATTTGTTCGCGATTTTTACTTTCTTATACGAATGTATTGTAACCATGAACAAGCTTAGGTACAACGCACCTATGAGTCCTGCTCGCCTAATGCAATAAAGTAATATATGCGATGCGAGCAGCGGGTTTTAATTATTATGCCCTTTTGGTCAACAATATGAAAAAATCTTGTAGACATAAAATATCTTAGAATTATTAGTAGAATTTTTGGGTGTTTTAATTATTTTTATAAGAGCAGTATTAAAGGGGGCTCCAAATTTTGGGGCCCTATAACTCGGGAAGTATACGGGCGATTGGGTTTAAACTGTGGGGGGATTCAAATGGGGTGTTAAATAATATGTGTAGCAAATTTAATGCAAATCGTTCCGATACCTTCAGAGGAGTAGAGGGCACAAATTTATAATATTTAATTATATTTTATGGCCTTTGGGTTAACAATATGAAAAAATCTTATAGATATAAAATATCTTAGAATTATTAGTAGAATTTTTAAGTGTTTTAATTATTTTTATGAGGGCAGTATTAAGGGGGCTCCAAATTTTGGGGCCCTATAACTCGGGAAGTATACGGGCTTTAGCTCCTTCGGTACTTCGTACGGCGAGCTAAAAATCAATCAATTCCTTTTATATGTTCAATAATGATATTAGTAATATTTATTTTTAAAGCAGTGGTATATCCTTGATTATTGGACATTGGTCAGCCGGTCACGCCATCAAATAATCTTTAGTGATAACCACGGACACATTATCTTATCTCACTATATACTTTAGCTCGCATTTACACATACCACACCGTATATATATATATATATATATATATTTTCCATAAAAGTCATTTACGTTGCACCAACCTGAACAGATTCAAAACAGCTTCACTTTCTCGTTACATGATGTAATCAGTGCTGTCGCGTTTTGCTGAACTAATTTTGGCAAGGTTTTTTCACTATTTCGTTGTTATTCTCTTATTCAAGGTTAAGAAACATTTGTAAATATATATATATATTATGCAAATAAACATTCATTTCAAAATAATATAAATACAGACGCCATTCCGAAATTAAAATCTCTAGTTTTAATTAATTTTTAGCTCGCCGTACGAAGTACTTAAAAAGCTAAAGCATTCAGTGTGTCTGTAGCATTCTTGAATCAAAAATTTTGCCAAAAAGTGTTTGTCTCTTCGCCCTGAATCCAAAAATATAACTTATATACTTGGATGTTGGTCGTCGCTCGCTCGACCAAATTTGTACTTTCTACTACTCTGAAGGTACAGGGTCCATTCACACCAAATTTGGTACACACATTATTTAATACTCCATTTGAATCTGTACGCAGTTTAAATCCAATCGCTTGTATACTTCCCGAGTTATAGGGCCCCAAAATTTGGAGCCCCCCTTAATACTGCTCTTATAAAAATAATCAAAACACCAAAAAATTCTACTATTAATTCTAAGATATTTTATATCTATAAGGTTTTTGTATATTGTTAACCTAAAGGCCATAAAAATTAAATTAAATATTATAATATTGAATTTTATATTTGTATTTTTTTTTTATTAACCAAAAGGGCATGATATTTAAAAAGCGATGCTTACATCGCATAAGTGTCCCTAAAATAGAATTTATGGCTACGCGATTATGTGACATTATTTAAATAATCTAAAATTAAATCAACTAATCACATTTTCAATATGGATAAATTGCTATAGCTTTAATTTCACATTTTTCAAGTACTCTGTTTACAATTTATCTGATAACACGAATAAAATAACGATATCTAATCTTTTAACTGTTGATTAATATAAAAACTATGATAAAATAAACAATATTAAAGCATAATTATTTACAACTAATGTTTAATAATATTATGCAAGAAAAACTACTATTTGTATCCCGTAAACAAATACAGTGGCGTCGAAACAGAACCCTTAAAACCCCGAGCTTCAAAAATAAATATTTAAAACAAAATACGAAACATATTTCGTTACGAAAAGTGTAAATATTAGCAAATATATATATATATTACACTTGTAAATAATTCGTTCTCACGCTAAACCTGTGAATATCAGTTAAAATTACACGCACAGGTATTCAAATACTCAACCCCAGCGTCTATTTGAGGGTTACAGAATACCCCGACATCCGGGGCGTGTTTAAACCCCTTAAAATATAGAATATATATATATATATATATATGCACAAACAGTCACGTTTACTTCTAAGTATGTATAACTAAAAATAACTATCAAATATTTGTGCAACAACAAGTTTATATAAAAGATAATGTATTATTCGTATTGTATTGTTTACGAAATATGTACATATTGTTTGGCAAACGCTGATTGAGGGGTTCGCGGGGGGGCGGGGAGCGACATATGTATTAATCAATACCGCCAAAAGGCATCGGAGAAGAAATCAGGAATGGACGAAGTCACCCCTCAACACAGACACAGACGGGATTTAAAGCAGTCATTTGTCATTTATAGCGAACTTTCATTTGTATTTGCCGTAAATGTATACCTCACCCCACCGAAAATACCCCACGTCTACGCTCGTACACATCAATCAAACACCAAAAATCGATAAACGCAAAAATACACTTATTTTCTTCCCTTATTTAAGAATCTTACTTTAAACTCACAAAGTTTGACAAACGGGAATATGTGTTTCCGTTCACAGAACACTGTGAACAAATACACATATTTCCGTTTGTTAAACTTCGACAAAGTGAACCAAATAGTAATTAAAATTAAAATAATATAAATAATAATCCAGTTTGCATTCAATTATAAATGTTGTTGCTGTGAACGTTAGCTTTGTATGCCATAAAACAAACTGGAATTATTACTAGTAATGTCTAAGTTTAATTACTATTTGCTTCACTACGAATACACATTTAATGTCCGTTCTAGTTTGCTTTATGTCAAACAATGTTAGCGTTCACAGCACAAAATGTATAATTAATACGTTAATTGTAGTACTGCAAACTGGAATATAATTTATAATTACTAATTGGATCGCTGTGAATGCATCGATAAGGTTCAATTCAGTTTGTTTTATGACAAACAACATTAGCGTTCAAAGCACAAAATGTATAATTAATACGTTAATTGTAAAAAAATCTAGAATTTTATTTATAATTACAAATCTTAATTACAAATTGGATCGCTGTGATTGCATCGCTAACAACCATTTGGAGAGGAACCAATTAGAAATTACAATAATATAGTTTCTTTAATTACAAATAATGCTAACGTTCACAACAAAATTGATAATTAATGCATTTATTTCATTGCTGTGAATGCTTATATAGTTTTTCATTAAAAATAAACTAGATTATTATTTGTAATTTCTTAATTACTAATTGGCTTTAAATACAGTTACATTCAAAATACGATCCAAATAGTAAATAAAAATATAAATTAAAAATCGACCTTGTAATTTTCATTATAAATATTATATAAGCTTTTTAAAATGTACGTAAAAACAATTTAAATCGAAATAAAGCTGTATTATATACAGTGACAAGAAAAGTCGAGTGAAGGCCACTCTAGTTTTTTTACTTTATTATATATTATATATATATATGCTTTTTAAAAATTACGTAGATACAAGTACAAATATAGTGACAATGAAAGTCGAGTATAGGCCACTCCAGGTTTTTAAACATTACTATATATATATATATATATATATATATAAAGCAGTATTAAATATAGTGATAGTGGAAGTCGAGTGAAGGCCACTCCACCTTTTATACATTATTAGTAGAATGATAACCGGGCATATTGTTGCTTATATCGCAAAAACACTACTGTACAATATACAATATTGCGTAAAATAATCAACAATGATAAACAAATGTATACGTCATTTGTTTCATAAATAACAAACTTACCAACGCGACCAACGAGCATCGACGTCAAACTGAATTTTGTTAGGTTCGAACACGTTACACACTCGATGACAGGATTACGTCTAAAATACCCAAGCAATTTACACAACAAATGCCCATATACGAATATTATATATTTATACACAATTACGTATTCGAAATTATATACTATATATCACATGTTTTCACTAAAAGATTTTTAATCCATAAAACTTCAAGTAGTAAGCTTGCGCAATGGAACCAAACAAAACTTACTAACAATTAAAATAACTAGGTCAGGAACACGAAACGATGCCCGATATATTTTTTAATGAAATTTAGCAGATTAAGCAACAAAGTTTCATTGTTTATTGTTTAACACGAACTTAACAACTTTAAATGAACGATTTAATTGTTATTTTTGTTTAAATTGAGCTTTAATCGTTAAATAAACGCAATAGAAATGGGAGCTGTGAGACTAGCATCTTGCAAGTAATACGTAACGTATTTAGAATTGGGTATTAAGGTAGGGATTATAAGGAATTTGAATAAGATATAGTTTTATTTTTTTAATAATGAATATTTATTTTGTAAATCTTATGATATAGATAGTATATATAGTTTATGTACAAATTTATCGTTATGTTTATGTTACACACTCTTAAAACAGAGCAAATATGATATATATATATATATTAAAGAAATGTAATTTTAATATGTACATATGCGGCGATGAAATTTACTAATTGAAACTACTAATTGGCCAGTTTTAGAAAAGTAAAACAATAAAAATATAATATTATGGAAGGAATCATGAATCCCCCAAACCGGCCAATTAGCATTTCCATGATTTCCCTAAATCAGTTGTACAAAAAATAATGTCCATTTACTCAAACCCAAAAGTAAACAATGTCTCACACTATCACAATAAAAAACCAACAAATATACCCATTTACGTAAAAAATTGATAAATTATACTAAAAGACAACACCTAGACGCTTCGTTGTCCTGGAGGAAAGTCGAAATCTTCTGGAGACGTCGCCCATCGTAATGGTCAGTCATAGTCAGGTACGCTTGAACTGGGAGCGCCTCACCAACAGGCGTCCCACAGCGACACACGATATTTGTTATGGCAGTAAATGTATAAACACCAGCTGGTTACGTCCCCCAGGTTCAGACAGTCATCGCCAGGTACGGCCGCTGCTGCAGCGCGTCCACGTTCGACTCTTTCGCCTGCGCCGAACACAGATCCGGTGTAGACACCGACCTAGACAACTTCCCCAAACTATCCGCGGCTTGCAGGTTCCCAAAACTGAAGATCGACACCAACGAGGTGATACGGTCGATTTCCATCGACGACTGGGGCTCCTCCGGCCGCTGAGACACCGCTGCCCGAGCCACTGAATCAGAGAATAGGGCCGCTTCGTCTAAAAACACAGAGTCGTCGCCTTCTTCTTCAACTGCATCGCTTTCAGGCGTAGTTTTGCTTCTTTTCGGCAGGATAGACAAGACAGCTTCTTCAGTTTCCCATTCGGTGACAGCTCTTCGGCGCTTCAGACAAGTGGTAGTGCCGGTTTCTGTAGATTGGGGTCCGCTTCGCTCGCGAAGAACATTCGAAGATTTGTCTAGGTCCAAATAAGTCAATTCGGTTTGATTTTGATATGCTGGTGGTGGGACATTTTCTTTATCTTTCGGCGTTTCGGTGCACCTAACACATGCAGGCTCTAGGAACTCTTGCAGCGAAGTCTCGCTAGGCTCCTCGTTGGATGGTTCGGAGCCAATACCCGCCTCTTCCGGTGTCAACGCAACCAAATTGTCTTCTTCGTCGTCGTAGCTCTGCTGCTCGAAGTCTTGCGGCTGCTGCGGCACATGCACCTGAGGATGGTATCCACCCCCATGCACCATCTGATACGCCTCTTCCATGAAAATATACCGGGCCTTTTGCAATACGGTTGCCACTAGCAGATTTTTATGTAAACTAACACCGCCACGATGGGCACGAGATTGAGCAATTTTCGTCAAGGATATTCCGATTAATCTTTGCGCTTCTGTCGCCATTTTCATCAAAATATATATATTCACACTATTCACTAATAACTATAGATTATAATCCTTATTGTTGTTGTGTATGTAAAGCCACGCGTATGTATGACTCACAATAATAATACTTTCTATTTTAAAACTCGTGTCAACACTGCAGCAATGCGTGCTTAAACTGAAATGCTTGTTGAACGTACGTCCACTTATATTTATAGGTTTTACGGTGTGACGTCACGGCCTACTTTCAACATGTTTGCGACCAATCAGCGTACGGCCTTCGGTACAATGGCCGCAGCGACGCGCGCGACAAAACGCTGCACTAATAAGTAAACGATATGTTCATCTGCGATAGTGCACAAGTGTATTAATTTATCTAAGCGCAACGTACACTAATCTAGACCTTATTCACCTTGCGTACATTGCTTATTTAAATATGCGGAAGTTGCGGGTACACAAAAATCTCTATTGCGATTCCACTTTATAGATAATACACGTAACTAATTTGTCCATATATCAGTTAAAGCTTCATTATAAGCCACATATATAAGGGTTACTTAATCTAAAATTTCAATTAATGCGCATTAACAAATAATTTTTTATTTCAAAAGTGATGTACAAAAAACAAGATTCGGTACGTGCAACGCACCAATGCGTCCAGCGATGCTTTAGCATCTTCCGTACTGCGTACGGTCTTAAATGAATTACAATTCTTCTTTAATGTGGCTTTTCTCTGGTGGAAAGGCCCAAAACGAGGACGGAAACCCATTGCTGTCCCTCTCCCGTTTAACGAACGCTGTAAACGACGATACACAATTCCCAATAAAATGATTCGATAATCCTAAGATTGCCAATTCCACATGTGGATTAGGCGCCTCGTACTTATGCACCGATACTTTCATGTACTTAAGCGCCTCTTCCAAATCCTCTATCATATGATTACTATCCGATGCAACGAAGACAGACTTAATTTTCTTCAAATTCTTAATTACACGTTTCAATTGTCTTATGATTGTCTTCTTGGACGGTAAACACATTTCCGGTGTAACTTTACCCTTTTCATTCCTGTAACCTACGCACTGAGGTGCAGCGAACAAGTTCGGACTGGTTGGAACGTGTTCGCAAGTGCGAACCCAATCCATACCGTTGCGAAAATGTACACCGATAAATGCGCCTTTTGGCAATTTTGTTTTTATGTAGTCTTTCGCTGCATTGGTTATATCGTCGGTCCATTTTAGGTATTTGTGGAGGAAACGATTTTCTAATTGGACTGGAAACGTTGCTGGGGCCCCTAAAATTAAAATTGGCTGTTTTTGGTACATTAGTTAATTTTTTTAGCTGTATTCCATATAATTTAGACCATACTGATACTTAACAATTGTTAGAAAATGTTTTGTCCTATCCGATATACCGAACTACGTTGATAAACACAACTGATACACAATAGTCTTGAAAAAGACTGATTTCAGATAATAAGGCGTATTTAAAGTTTGAATGTCAAATGACAGATCAGAAAACAAAACAGTAATGGCGCATATACACCTAGTAATAAAATACCCCTAATATCTACTTGCAATGTCCTAAAAAATACCAGGGGAGCATGACTTCTTGCATAAAAAATTAAAAACAGCACTTTTATTATGTTAATTAGGGCCCCTGTACCTGTAAACGCGAGTACCGGCCATTTATGCCCCGGATACGCTTCCGCCCATTTGTCCGCCATGTCATGATAAAATGTGTCGTAATGTAATGGCCGATAGAATTCAGATCCAGTAAAATCTATTTGAAAAGTGTCCCAAAACGGCCCAAAAGGATTGCCTTCCTTAGGATGGCATCCCTCTGTCCCGTCTGACTCCTGAGTCACAGAGCCTCGACTTATATAGCAAAATGCTACCCGTTTCTCTAATGGCCAAATACTAGGCGCTAAATCCTTCATAAAGTCGTCCATTGTTATTACTTTATGATACGTTTTGATTGGTTCAACTTGAAAATATGTATTAAATGGTATTTGAATAGATCTGGGCTCCCCATATCGGTACTCCACCCACGGTGGTAGCACTAATGTCCTGTTTAGGCCCCGTGCAAAACCTAATGCCCCCAAGAAATGGTCGGCTTGGTTCCCAAACCGCCCTGAAATGAAACCGGCTTATTAAAAAAACACTATTTACATTAACAGTAACTTACCCATGCATGGACAATATAATATATAACCATTAGGGTCGACCGGGTCGGAATATACTAATAATAAATTACTTATAAATACTAAAACGATAGGAATAATGAATAAGGAAGAAGGCATTTTATTGGGATTCAAAGAAGTTTGTTCGATAATTTCAATATATTAATACTGCTCAACGTGAAAACCGGCACGCATAAATAAGGAATTCCCCGTTTAATTAAGCTCGACATATATAAGTTTAGCGATTATAACAAAGACAATTTGAATTATGAACACAATTTAGGGTTATCTGGCAAGCTTTTAAAACATCCTTGCGTTTAACGAACAGGTTCAGTTAACAACCAACCACTCAGACAAGAAACTGAACTAAACGTTTTCTGTTGAAAGAACGCAACTTGTTTCTCGGGCAAATATAAATGTAGGCTATTTGCAATACACTTTTCTGGTGTTTGCCATCGTCAGATGTACCTGACGATGACTGCCAGCACAGATGCGTATTTGAATCTACGATAATTAGCAATATCATCGTGAGGGTGTATTATGTTATTATGGACGTGTACAATTCTTTTCAACTCAGTCCGGCATAAGATCTTTTGAATTGTGGTGGATAAGGACATATTTAAAATGTATTACGTCGAGTGAGCTCGAGGAAAAGGGCCCAACTTTATAATTTGTAACAATTCGATGGATTCAGACGTAGGATATCTATGATGAAAAGGTGTTCTTGACTTAAATACTAACTAAGACTTACTGTATATGCCATAAAATTATTTAGGAATAGTCTAATACGTCCAATTTACTATTCCTAAATAATTTTATGGTATATATAGTACGTCTTAGTTAGTATTTAAGACTTACTATATATGCCATAAAATTATTTAGGAATACATTAGTCTAATTTACTATTCCTAAATAATTTTATCGTATATATAGTAAGTCTTAGTTAGTATTTAAGACTTACTATATATGCCATAAAATTATCTAGGAATACATTATAATAATTTTATGGTATATATAATAAGTCGTAGTTAGTATTTAAGACTTACTATATATGCCATAAAATTATTTAGGAATAGTCTAATACATTAGTCCAATTTACTATTCCTAAATAATTTTATAGTATATATAGTAAGTCTTAGTTAGTATTTAAGACTTACTAGATATGCCATAAAATTATTTAGGAATAGTCTAATGCATTAGTCCAATTTACTATTCCTAAATAATTTTATGGTATATATAGTAAGTCTTAGTTAGTATTTAAGACTTACTATATATGCCATAAAATTATTTAGGAATGCATTAGTCCAATTTACTATTCTTAAATAATTTTATGGTATATATAGTAAGTCTTAGTTAGTATTTAAGTCATGTTTAGTTATTCCCTGCATTTTGATGCAAAATGTCCTGTTTCTCGCCAAGACAATTTCGATTGTAGCCGTTTTTGTATACAAGATAAGATTATAAGTATATTTAAATATATTACACAATATGGAATACTTCTGACAAAAAATACATTATTTACACAACTATAAATAATTACCTAACTATACAGTGATTAACTGTCCAGAACACCACGGACACGGGTGGAAATTCTGAATGTTATCCCCTGGTTGCACCAGATTACTAGTTTTAATTTCAGAGAGCAACGCAATTATCTTCCCAGCTGTCCCAAAATTGCCATTATTATTCTCATTACTAACAACTTCCTCCGTCTTCAATTCCCCAATATTATCCACATGATCCTTGCATACATCACGCAAATTATGCAACTCCTTCGGAAGTAACTTTTCAATCAACCCATTAAGCTCATCCAATTTCACCTTCATATCCGCCCGATCTTTCTCTAATCGCTCTAATTGCTCATCTTTCTCCAACGTTTTCTCCTTTAACATCGCTCGTTGACACTGGTACAACGCTACATATTCTCCAATCGTCTCCGTTTCACTCTGCAGTTGCATCACTAAATGCTCCAATTTCTGTTTCTCCTCCGTTAAATTCGCTACTTCCTCCATTGTCTTCAAAAAGCGTTCTTCTAACTTAACCATCGCATTTTCTTTGTCTAAATACTCGGATTTGTCATCTTCGTTTTGGTTGTTCTCAGTAAATTGATAAAACTTTTTCTGTAATTCCCCTTTTTCGGTTTCTAATTGTCCTATTTTCTCTTTTAAAGTTTTTATATAATTATTTTCGGGCATATCGGTTTCAGTTTCGTTGGTTTTTGATTGTATTTTTTCTTGTTCTAGTTTTGCGATGGTTTGTCGTGCGTTTTGTAATTCTTGCTGCACGTAATCGGTGTTTCCTTGAGCTTCGTAGTGCCGAAGGCGGTCAGTTAGTTGGTTTTGGTGTAGAATTTGTTTTTGAAGTTCTGTCGCTTGGTTTTGTTGTTCTAAGAATTCTTTGTCTTTTGTTGTTATTACAGTGTCTAAATATTCGACCATTGTTTGACTTTTGTTCAATTTATCGGATAAATCACGACATTGGTACTCGACGGACTGTAATTTTTCGGTTAATTCCAATTTGCTGTTGCTCTATTTAACAAAAGAGTAGAAAAGATTGCGTTTTAAAATTTATAACAGCGAACTGATTTCAAAGCAATTTTGTATACAAAAAAAGTGAAATAGTGTAGTTTTTAAAGGATAAAAATAAAATAAGTGACTGAAAATAGATGAAAAAGTGAATAAAATATTCATTTTGTAGACGCCATTTTGTTTTAAGAAACATATTGAGTGCAAAATTTGCTCAAGAGCAATTTTGTATACAAAAAAGTGAAATAGTGTAGTTTTTATAGGATAAAAATGAAATAAGTGACTGAAAAAGTGAATAAAATATTCATTTTGTATACGCCATTTTGTTTTTAGACAGCTTTGAGGCCAAATTTGTATACAAAAAGTAAAATAGTGTAGTTTTTTAAGGATAAAAATGAAATAAGTGACTGAAAAAAGTGAATAAAATATCCATTTTGTAGACGCCATTTTGTATTTAGACAGATTTGAGGCCAAATTTGCTCAAGAGCATTCACAGACACAGACGTTTACCGAAAATAGTCACATTCGATTCAGGGCCGGTCAAAACGTGTATATCCGTTCGCAATTTTACTTATTACTTTGTAAAAGAAAGTAGAACACACATATTTGCTCAATTGACAATTGAAAAAATAAAAAACACACTCACCATTTTAATAAAGCCATCATGTAACTCCTCCAATTGCTCCTTTAACTTCTTATTCTGCTCCACTGCCCGAGACGCAGCGACTTTATCACTCTCCATTGTCGCCAACAATTTCCCCGCATCCGGTTGATCTTGCAACTTCTCAATTTTATTCTCCAAACTCTGAATCAGCTCCAATTTCACTTGTAATTCATCTTCCAAATGAGTCCGTTGCGTAACCACCTCATTATACTTAGCTTCCAGCTCAAATTTCTCATTTTGCTCCATTTTAATAGATTCTTGCAAGTTCAATAAATCTGGCCCTAAGTCCACTTTACTAGCTTGCACTTGTTTTTCGGTAATCAATTGTTGCAAATGCTTTTCTAAATCGCCAATATGTTTCACTAACGATTGCTCCCGTTTTGAGAGGTTTTCATTTTCTGTGCTTTGTATTTCGAATTTCTCGGCTAAAGTTTGGACTTGGGCGTTTAATTGCTGCACGTATTGTTGATACTGTTGACTCGCCTGATCGCGCTCAGACGTTATAAGTTTTATGGTTTGTGTTAATTCAGTAATTTGGGTTTCTAATCCCAGTTTTTGTTGGTTTAATATTTCTAATTGAGATTCTGATTGAAGATCGCCCGATGTTAATTGTTGGAGTTTTAATTGAGTCAACGATAAATTCGCATTTTTATCTTGAAGTTCTTGCTGTAACGATTGGCATTCCGTAGTTTTAACATTCAGTTTTTCCCGTAATTCTGCAGATTCTTCAATGAGCTCATCAGTTTGCTCATTAAGCGCATTATAATTTATCTTTAATGTCTCAAACTCCCGACTTTGCTCATAATCGTTATGGTCTAAAATCTTCTTCGAGGATTTCATCTCATTGACGATTTTCTCTAAATCGGCGACGCGATGCTTCGACGCTTTTAAACGCGTTTGCAATTCTTCGCATTCCGAAGTTTTCTGCTTCGCATAACTTTGACTTTGGTTCAACGCCATTGTCAGTTCCGTTTTTTCGCCAACAAGAATACCAACGGTTTGGACATGGTACTGGAGTTGCTCTTGTAGCGGGCCGATCGCTAAGCTTAACTTAGTGTCGTTGTCATTGCGCAGTTGTTGCGTTTCGTGTTCTAATTGTGTAATGCGTGTAATGTATTCGCGTAATTGTAAATTAAACTGTTCGGTTTTAAGTCGTTCGTTTTCGAGTAACGCGGCTAATTCTAAATTGCGTTGTTCTAATTCTGATGAATTGTTGATTGGAATCGGGTTGTTTTGATCCAGCAAATTGTTGATTTGCGATGAAAGTTGGCGGAGACTTTCAGTGTTGGAATATGGGATTTGTTCCGATGAATTCGCAATTTCGCTTGGGCTTAAGTCGTCATAAGGTGAATCTATCTCAGATTTTTGGGGCTCCGGTAACCTGGTTGCTCCATTTGTGACGTCAGGCTCAAGGATCCTGATTGGTGGAGCTTCATTTGTGACGTCATTGCGACTTAAGTCTGAATTTACGTCATTTCGACTGAAGACGTCCCGCTCAGGTAATCTGATTGGTTGAGCCTCATTTGTGACGTCATTTTGACTTAAGTCTGATATGACGTCATTAAGACGTAAGTCTTCAATGGCGTCATTTCGATTGATGGAGGTGGCATCAGGCTCAGGTAATCTGATTGGTGGAGCTACATTTGTGACGCCATTGCGACTTAAGTCAGAAATGACGTCACTTATCTCTGGATTTATAGCTAATGGCGCCGAATTTTCGAATGGGTCCGCATATATTTGATTCTGATTATTGATAAAGGCGTTTTCGTTAGATTTTTCTTGAATGGTATCAAAATAATTGCTTAATAAGTGATTATCAGCGGGTTGGAATAGAGCAGTGTTGAAATAGTTAGTGTTGTTTTCAAATTGAATTTGTGGAGTAGTTGAAGTAATTGTATTATTGTTAAAAATGGCGTCATGCGTATCGCTGTGCGTCGAACTAACCATGCTATCCACAGGCGTCACGTTACCCGATAAAATTTGTATTGGTAGCTCGTCATTTTTGTCAATTTTTTTCGTCGTTTGGCTTTTTTGTTGGTACTGCTTCAACTAGAACAATTATTTCATTTTTAATAGTAATTTAATTTAGCCAAAAAGGGACAATAAATATTGCCAAGTTGGCCTACTCCATTTTTTTGACGTGTACTTTCACTTTTAATTTCTAATAAATTTTATTGATTGAAAAAATGGAGGCTCAATTATATTAATTTATTAATAAATTGATAGTATCAAATCACTAAGCTTACCCGTTTCCTAGCCGCAGCTAATTTTTGTGCTTTTATCGAATCTGCCATGTTCACGCCATCAACATTTTAAACGTCAATTTACGTCAGCAGTAACGTGTAGATGTTTAAGCAACGTTATATAACGCGACACATTTTACACTATTTACAGTCGTTCGGTTTTCGCATCTAAATACATGCAATAACCGAACGCTAAGGTCGTGGAAAGTGTATACCGATTTCACGTTCTTATACGTAGTTTTAAAGATTAATATAAAGCTGTATTCACAGTGAACCAAATAGATTAAAAAAATAATAAGTCAAACAATGCTAGCATTCACAGCAATATAATTAATACAATAAATTATAAATTTTGTTGCTGTGAACGTTAGCATTGCATGTCATAAAACATACTGGAATTACTATTTCACTGTGAATACACTTTTAAGTATTGTTCACAGCGAACCAAATAGTAATTAAGATTAGAAAATTACTAATAATAATCTATTTTGTATTATGGCAAGCTATGCCAACATTGCAAGCAACAAAATTAACACAATATATGATAAACTTTGTTGCTGTGAACGTTAACGTTGTATTTCATACAACAAACTGGAATTATTACTTATAATTTCTAAGCTTAATTACTGATTGTTTCACTGTGAACAATAATTTATTCATTATTAGTCTAAGTACGCAAATGAGGATTTATTCTATAAATGTAATAGTGCGGGAGACGATAAATTCGATGCCGGCCAGTGATGCCTCACTAGCCGGTATTAGATAACGTTTACAGCATATACATTGTGTTCATTTTGTTGCTTGGAATGTTGGCATTGTTTGTTATAATACAAACTAGATTATTATTTGTAATCTAATCTAATTATTAATTACTATTTGGTTCGCTATTAACAAACTAGTAATTAAGAATATATAATTACAAATAATGAACTATAGATTGCATCTATAGAAGCAACAAAATGAACATAATGTATTATCAATTTTGTTGCGGTGAACGCTATTATTACTTGTATATTTCGCTGTGAACACGGCTTTTGCATTATATATAAGAAAGTCGAGTGCCGGGCACTCCAATTTATATACTTCGCAGCTAACTTCACGTTTATGTATAAGTTGGGTTACAAATAAACTAGTAAACAATCGAATTTTGACAAAATGGACAGCCCAAAAAACGCGGACCAAGACCCTGGTTTTGATTCGGGTGATGCGAGTCCCGACCCATTTTATGAGGATGCCGCGTTGTACTGGGAGAAAATCCCCGCGACCGTCGATGGCATGTTGGGCGGTTTTGGATTTATTTCCGCAACCGATATACTAGGCTCGCGCAAATTTCTCCAACAATTATTTCATTTGCCTAATAGTCCGGGTAAAAAGTATGCGTTAGACTGTGGGGCGGGTATCGGGCGTATTACGAAAGACTTGCTAACAACAATATTCGATAAAGTAGATTTAGTCGAACAAAATGCAGCATTTTTGCAAAAAGCGGCCACATTTGTGAAACATAAAAGTAAAATTGGTGTATTATATCCGGTCGGGCTTCAAAATTTTACGCCGGACGACAAAAAATACGATATAATTTGGTGTCAGTGGGTGATGGGGCATTTGAAAGATGACCATTTCGTCGATTTTCTTTTGAGGTGCAAGTATGTTTTGTGCTATTGGGTTTGTTTGAGTGGTTTAACGTTGATTTTATTAGGAAAGGTTTAAAACAAAATGGTTTGATTGTTGTAAAAGAGAATATTACGTCGACGGGGCAAGTTGAGACGGATGACGATGATTCGTCTGTTACGCGACCGTCGCACCTATTAAGGGCCTTGTATGCAGCTGCAGAATATACAATTGTGAAGGAAATTGACCAAGATAAATTCCCGAAAGGGATATACGGTGTGAAGATGTTTGCTTTAAAACCGAAAGATACTGAAACTAATTCGATATGTAATGAAAATATAATGCATAAACAAAAGATTATATAATTTTTATTGTTTTTTTTTTAATTATTTCACTGTATTGTAAATAAATCATGTTTTGACGAAAAGTACAAATTTAATATTAATGTAATTGCCGTTTACAAAAATTATTTATATAAATAAAAACTTGATAAATAATACGCCTAAATGGCATTTATTTCGCTGTACGAAGTACAAAAGAGCTAAAGCATTCCCGGATCAAAAAATTTCCTTAACAAAAAGTGTTTGTCTCGTCGCCCTGAATCCAAAAATATATATAACATATACTTGGATGTTAGTTCTCTACTCCTCTGAAGGTACCGGAGCGATTTGAACCAAATTTGCTACACATATTACTTGGTATCCCATTTGAATCCGTACGCAGTTTAAATCCAATCGACCGTATATTTCTCGAGTTATAGGGCCCCAAAATTTGGAGCCCCCCTTAATACTGCCATTAATAAAATAATTAAAACACCCAAAAATTTTACTAATAATTCTAAGATATTTTATATTTACAAGATTTTTTCATATTGGTAACCCAAAGGCATGATAATTTTTTTAATTTGCTAAATTGTAATTTTTTTTCAGATTTTAAGCGCAGAAATCGTAACAATTGTTAAAATATATAAAGTGTAATGCCAACTATTGCTGGCTAGATTAACTAATTTCGTTATGCTACTTGTTTTTCGTGGATTCTATCCAAACAGAGAGCTGAACGCATAGGTGCTTGTTATATCTATATTTATTTAGATTTTAAGTGCAGAAATCGTAACAAATGTGTAATGCCACCTATTGCTGGCTAGATTAACTAATCTATTCACGAATTTTGTTATGCTCGCTACTTGTTTTTCACCGATTCTATCCAAACAGCGAGCTGAACGCATAGGTGCTTGTTTTTCGGGAAAAAATGTACCATTTACTGAATAATCGCTATTGAAAATAGCTTAATACAATTTAAATCATTTCGAAAATAGTCGTATATGATTCAGGCAGGGTTAAAACGTTTTAACCCGAATATCGAGTTCGTAATTTTTCACGATATAAGATTCACAAGACTTACTAATTAATCGTAAAAGTAAAAAACGAAAATAGTCACATATGATTCAGGGAGGGTTAAAACGTGTTAATCCGAATATAGAGTTCGTAATTTTTCAAGATTTACTAATTAATCGTAAAAGAAAGTACTAACGTAAATAGTCACATATGATTCAGGGAGGGTTAAAACGTGTTAATCCGAATATCGAGTTCGTATTTTTCACGATTTAAAATTTGCAAGACTTACAAATTAAACGTAAAAGAAAGTAAAAACTAAAACAACCGTAAAATATTCCAAAATTAAAGACTTATTAGTGTGAACAGATTGATATATTTAAATGTCATGGAAATGGGAACAATAAGAACACATGTTATATTATAGAAATTTATTTATTTTAAATTTATTCAAGCTTTTACAGCGAATTTCCTTGGTGGGAATATCGATCGTTTACGGATTTCCTTCTGTGTTTTGATGCGAGTTTCATGGGTGCTAAGAGCACGACGCATAGACCGGGTCTTCTTTGGCCGCAAGTCTAACGGCTTGTACTTCTTGTTCTTGTAGAATTTACGCAAATTCTCCTTTTGCTTTTGGTGCATAACAATATAAACACGAGCAATCGCCTTACGTACGACACGGCTATAAACATCCCACATTTAAACACTCATTCATTTATTTTGCAAATATACACACTTACATCTTTGACAATTTCGATGGAGCCCCACCAGTCACTTTAGCCACCCGCAAGTTGGTCAGCTCCGTCTTCAACTCCTCGAGCTGCTTCGTCAGCTCCTTCTTGTCCTTCGTCCGCAATTCGGAGCACTTTACCTTGCCCTACACAATTAAACATATATTACACTGTATCATCACAATAAAAACAAAAAAATATATTCATAACTATAAACTATCACATATAATACACATATTAAACAACACTAATCATAAATTAAAGCTGTGATTCACCAGAATTTTAAAGATTAAAAATAAATATAAACCCACCATGTTGGCTCTTTGATGTACACTTTAAAAAGGTTATGTTACGTTTTGGTGCATAAACTCTTCTTTGTCTTCTTCAACTTCAGACAAGTACACTTAAAACTGCATAACTCGAAAGTCACTAAAGTTGAGGATATAAAATTGGGCGTGATTTTATTTAAATATGTCGAAAAGTACGTCAAGTAACGCGTTTCGAAAAATAGACATAGACCAATATTGTGAAGACGGCTTTAAAGAAGATGAATCAGATCATGGAGGCTCATTAGGACCAGACGAATCTGAGATCATAACCTTACTTAATCAATATCCTTTTTATGCTAATTAAATATTTATTTATTTGAACTAAAAATTGCCTTAACATAACAGCACAGGTCGTAATATTGATGCTCTTAAAACAGTTTTACACCACGCGCCGTTAGGCTGCAAGAATCAGCAAGTTAAGGTAAGGTAGATAGTTTTTAGGTTACACAATAATTTCTGAGATATCATTATTTTAAACTATTCCCGATAAGACATTATGTTAGGATATTGCTTCGCAATTATCCCGCTAGATGGCGTAGCGAAATCCAACATGGCGTCCCTAGGTTCTATGATGCAATTTGTTTTATTATATAGGATGCAGCATTGTCTTTAACACTGAAGGTGTTACTGTCTATCAAATCGTCCCAGATGGAGGAGGCAGTGAACAGTCTAGACCGCGATATGATTGATGTATTGATGAAATACGTGTACCGTGGCTTTGAGATACCGTCTGAGGGTAGTAGTGGACACTTGTTACAGTGGCACGAGAAAGCGTATAATGTGGGCGGCGTGGGCAGTATTGTTAGGGTGCTAGCGGATAGTAAGCGGGCGTGAACGATTAGATTTTATTATTTTATATGTAACTATTATAATGTAGATCGATTATGTATGAATAAATATTTATTTTAATTGGTCAGGTTTAACATTGTCAGTTTTAAACCTCGCATTTAGTAGCCTCAACTTGTTTAAAATATAAAGCATCTTTTAACACATGAGGACTATAAATAAATTTTAAGCAATAAGTCATCTTTAACTTAACTAAATAATGTATTATTTTCTGAAAATAAGTACAAACTATTTTAAAATGGATTAAACACACATTAAAACCTCGACTAGACAAACCAGGTACCTCTAGTTCGAAGTAATGCTGCACCGCTCTAGGCTATTTCAGGTGGCGCTACAATCGACTTAGAAATCGGCTACTTTTACGCTACAAGCAAAGATATTCCGACGAATAATGATTGTTTATTGAATAAAAAGGTCCTATGAAACAAACTTCGATAACGGAAAAATACTCCCGATTAGATCTTTATAAAAAAATATCAGTCGATTCGTAATTGTATAGAGAATGCCTGGTAAAAATGATATTTATTTTGAACTTACAGTTTCGGAGATAAAAACTATAACTCCGAAAGTGTAAGTTCAAAAAAAAATAACGTTTTTACTAGGCGTTACTTATGCAATTACGAATCGAGTGATATCGAGATATTGGAAAATTTACTGCTGAATTAGTTTGTTATATCGAGGTTTTACTGTACTTGATAATATTGTTTATTTATTTAACGCAATAACTACTATAAAATAATATTTATTAATACATAATTGAACCAGGATATTTAAGATTGAATTTTATGTTAATTAAGAGACTATACTAGTGTAACTACTCTTTTTAAAGAAAATTACTGCACTAAATACTTGGGTACATATTTATTATGTTTTACAAAGACACATTAATTTTTTCCGGCCTAAATATTGAAATTTACGGGACTTATGCCCCAGTAACGGGACAGTAGGTACACTGCTGCCGTGATTGGCGCTTCCACATTGCAAATAATTAAATAAATATAATTTTCCGTATTATCACCCATGGATTTTTAAATATCTTGAAAATTAGAATAATGGCCGCGTTTAGAAAAAAAAAAAACGTCTAAAAGTGTCCGTTTTTTGGATGCCTAATTGAAATTTTTAGTACCATCAAAAAATCTATTAACATACAAAAAAAAATCTATACAATAGTTTTCCAGTTACAGAGGTAACAAATTTAAAAGATGCAGTTTTGAGTAACTAGTGATTCTTTAGTATTAAAAATCAACTTATGCCGACTTTGATACTTCGTCCTCTTACTCTATACATATAAAAGGATCGAAATATGTAAAAAAAAAAACACTGGTATAGTCGCTTAAATCAAGAAAAAACTATTCAAAATCTATATCTATTATTTCATAAAAATACTTTATTGTTGCACATAAATGTATAAAAGCGAAAACAATATTATAATAAAAAATACTTTATTGCAAAACACCTACACCGAAAGATGAACAAGTCATAATTTACAATTTTGCTGGTTGCGACATACACAGTACTTCATGCATATCATCAAAGCTCCGTTCCAAGGCTTCCTTCATCTTTAAAGCACTAGTGCTCTTTTCAGCGTTATAGCATGACAAGGCATAGTGTATATCGTCATCACGTGGGTTATAGCAGAAGGCGTAGCCATCAGTCTCAGTGCCGCCATAACACATAAAACCCTCCGCCTTCGTAGCCACCTGACTAGACGTCACGTTAAAATGGCGGCTACGAATATACCCCGTATCTTTAAAGAATTCGGGCTCTGGCATACATTTCTCTGCTGCCATCAGCTTAAGGCCCGTCAGGTGCCGGTCGACACCCAAACCTTGCAAAGCCTAAAAAAAAAAACAAAAAAAATTGTTTCTGTAGTTTTTGCCATTTTACTCGGTAAATTAAAAGTACCATTGTAGTATAATGTTTATGGCTAGTGATCGCAGCAGCTAGATAGTTTCTTTTATCCATTGGGCATAATTTAGAGTCTAACATAGATACTGCAAATTTGACGGAATCAACCGAACACGATCGGATAGTTTCGGTGCGACCGCCGATGAACATTCGCGTCGCTGCCGATTCATACTGAGGCGCTGGTTTATTGTGAACTCTAATGCCAAACATTGCATTAATTAACACAATATATACAATTCCGCCATTTATGAAACTGTTCACGTCATTAGTATACGCATATGCATTTATATTAATAGTCTTATTATTCTCAATTGCAAATAGTAGAAATATAAGAAATCGAGTTCATTTTTTATTAACCCATTACCCGCCATTGTCCCATTTTTGGGATACTTTTAAACCTATGCATTGGATTAAGCTACTTTTTCTTGCCAAAGTCCCAAAAATGGGGCGATTCTCTTCAAAAATTTATGGAAATACGTAATTCATTAGAAAAAATTAGGGTTTCGAACCGAAACTGACACGAAAACCGGAAAAATCAGTTATTTTTGGTCAATTTCGGTTAGCTGAACCGAAAACCGGAACCGAACTAATATATATATATATATTTATTTGAACCGAAACGAAAAAAGCCCTGAGAAAAATTACAATTATATATTTTTTTTTAATTCCGGCGGGTTATGGGGGTAATGACGTGGGAAGCTTCATAAATGGAATATACTGTATTGGATATGTAATATATGTGTTTGCTGGATTAAATTGATATTATTATACCTGTAATATGCTAATTGCATGGCCATTTGGCAAAAACTATCCGGGCTGAATTTTTGCGATTTGATGAAATTTTTGCCGTATTTGCAGTAAACACTACACTGTAAATCCAAGTCTTGTACCAAACTAAATCCAAAATTATTATTTTATATAGAATATATATATATATATATATATATATAATTTAAATATTTACCAGTCTAACGCCTCTCTAGCGCTTTTAATGGCTTTCTTAGTCGATTCACTAACATTAAAACATAACGGTTCAAAGTCCTTAGGGTTACACACGTCCGGGCCGCACGTTTTTTCTTTCCTAAAACGTAAATATATACCCAAAAAAACCAAAAAATATTTTTTAATAAACCTTACATTTGGTTAACAATATAATCTTTCATAACCGCGATTGGTTGCCCTTCTGCCGGCGAATGCTCATACGTTAAACCAACAATACCACATTGAGACACGACAAACTGCACCGTTTTATCAAACCACCGGTTAGCACCAGAATTAATGCTTCCATAACCGTGGATTAACTGATGGCCAGCTTTAGTTAACCGGCTTTGACCACATATATCCGGGCCCTCAGCATCCAAGCAAACCAGATACAACGATTTCTCGATCGCTTCCACCGATTTAGCATTCGTTGGATCTACACATATTTAAATAAATTAAATCGGGTTTTCTAGTGTTTTTATTAAAGTAAAACCTTTAAGAAGTTCTTCATAGTCACATGCCCATTTGTCCCGGGTGTTCGATGATAAAACGCCGACGCCTGCGCCGCGTTGGTGTGAAGCGCAAACGATACGATGTAATTGATCGGTTAATTGTGCTATACTTAATATTTCTCCCTTTTCAGTTATTGGATATAATTTGTAAAACTTGAATAAACAATTTGAATTATAATTTATTTATGGTTTTTGGAGATTTTAACTTACGTTGTTGTTACATGCAATAACAATATGTGTTGATTTTGGATTGTATTCTAGTTTGTCTATTGGAATGCAAGGACGACGATTTGTACCGTAAAATTTTTTATATTGCTGCATATCCAATGGGGCTTTGCCCATTTTTTCTTGGGGGATTTTTTCACTAAACAAATTTTAAAACTCAGCTGTACGAAGTACAAAATAGCTAAAGTATTCGATCGTCTGTAGCATTTTCGGATAAAAACAAGATAAGGTACAACGCACCTATGCGTCCAGCTCGCCTTATTAGTAATATATGCGTTGCAAGTAGCAGTTTTTAATTATTATGGCCTTTTGGTTAATAATTTGAACAAATGTTATAGATATAAAAAGTCTTACATTTTTCTTGTAGATTATTTTGATTAAAAAAATAATTTTTAGTGCATATTTTAAAATTATAATACTTAATATTTGTTTATGGCCCTTTGGGTTAACAATATGAAAGAATCTTGTAGATATAAAATATCTTAGAATTATCAGTAGTATTTTTGGGTGTTGTAGTTATTTTTATAAGGGCAGTGTATACTGTATACTTTCAGAGTTTAGAATCCCCCTTAATACTGCCCTTAGAAAAATAATTAAAACACCCAAAAATTCTACACAATATTCTAAGATATTTTATGTCTACAAGATTTCTTCATATTGTTAACCCAAAGGGCATAAAAATTATATTTTTGCATTTTCAAATTTGCCCTCTACTTCACCGAAGGTACCGAACCGATTTGAACCAAATTTGCTATACATATTATTAAACACCCCATTTAAATTCACACGCAGTTTAAATCCAATCGCCCGTATACTTCCCGAGTTATAAGGCCCCAAAATTTAGAACCTCCTTATAAAAATAATTTAAACACCCAAAAATTCTACTAATAATTCTAAGATAGTTTAAATCTACAAGATTTTTTCATATTATTCACCCAAAGCCCATAAAAAATCATTTTAAAATATGCACTAAACATTTTTTTAGAACCTGCCTTAATACTACCCTTATAAAAATAATCTAAACACCCAAAAATGCTACTATTAATTCTAAGATATTTTATATCTACAAGATTTTTTCATATTGTTAACCCAAAGGCCATAAAAAATAAATAAAACTGTTTTTATCAAAATTATCTACTAAAAAAATGGGTATATCTATTAAATTTATTCATATTTTCAGATTTTAAGCGTTAAAACCCTTAAAAATTATATAATGTAACGAAATCTATTAGTTAATCTAGCCAGCAATAGGTGGCCATCTTTGTTTTTGTTATGTTTGCTACTTGTTTTTGCTGATTCTATCCAAGCGGCGAACTGAACGCATAAGGGAACTATTACAATCGTAATGTATATATTACGTAATATATACAAGTTATTAGTTTGATGAGAATCTTTAAGCTAAATAAATGTATTTTGAACCCTAGACGATAAGAGTACAATTAATTGACTTACTTATCAATTAATTGTTTGTATTTCTGACAAGCAATAATAACTTTGGCCGCATAATTCAGTTGATCATCTTTTGAGCAAAAATCTTGCAAAGGAAACGTTAAACCGGGACTAGAAAAGACGACGACGCTCACACGAAAGCCAAGATACGCGGTCTCAATCCACCATTTTTCCAGCCAGTTCTCCGCACATTTCGCCTTTTCCTCTAATAGTTTCTGCAGCGTTTCGCCGCAGCCGTCCTTCTTGCCGAACTCCTTCGTCGCGTTCACACTGCGGCATAACTGCTCCTCGGACAAGATCGGGATAAGTGATTGCAAATATTTTTGCAGCGTTGCCTGCAATGGCGGCACTGGTAATTTGGGCAAATTTTTCTCATACCAAGCAACGGGGGACGTACGAAAATTTTGTATCAACCCAGCCGAGCCCAAAACTGGGTGTAATTTTTGTAGAATATGCCTGTTAGTGACCTTAAATATAAAACATATGTTTAATAGAGTGGTTACAGACACGGGGGGGTTATTGAATATTTACCCCATATTTTGCAGTCCGGGCTAGGGAGTGTAACATGTTGGAAAATTTTGCGAATTCCCTGAAATAGTTTGACAATTTTGAATTTAGACAATGATCATAGTTACCAGTTATTTATTTATACCGATTATCGACCGCTGCCATTTGTTTTACGTGTATTGAAATTGGAGAAAGTTGTTTTTTAAGATAAAGTACGTGACGTGTTAAAATTCAAATTAACCGCCACCGACCTTTAAGCCTCTCATGGTCAAACAAACCAAACCGCGTACGTTAGACCAAGTTAACCGTGTTTACAATTATAACAAGTGTTTCAAATTACGTGAAAAATGGTTAATTTAGGTGATGTATTCCCGAATTTCGAGGCAGAAACAACCATTGGGAAAATTAAATTCCACGACTGGCTCGGTGACTCGTTAGTATTCCTAAATTCCTTACCTTATCACACATGCAGCAAACACTACCGATTACGCACACGATCACAAATAGAATATTTGTTCAATTGATCAAAATCATTTTATAATTAACCCACTAGCACCTACAGATCACTTAAACATCACAATATGCACTTTTGGGTAATAATTATTCACCCAGTTTAGAGACCGACTATAGAATAACACAGTTTTTTTTGGCCTTTTTGATGTAAAAATAAACGTATTTGCATATTGAAATCATCAAAATTGAATATTAACCTGTTACTTCCCTAAAACTTAACACGGATCCCTAACTTAACCTAAACCACCGGAAATAAATTATATATATATATATCCTAAATATCACGTTATGCACTTTTGGGTAATAATTACCCATTATAGGCACCGACTATAGAATAACAACTTAACACTTAAAAAAAAAAACCCAATATTTTGGCCTTTTTAATATAAAAATATTAACTCTGTATTATAAAATATGCAAATTGCACACTTTTTGCATATTTAAATCATCAAAATTGAATAATAACAACTTCCCTAAAACTTAAAAATGATCCCTAACTTAACCTAGAACAGCGGAATTTAATAATTATTGTATTTTACTAACACAATTCCCTAACTTAACTTAGAAAAGCGAAAATTAATATATATTGGAATTAAATAACATGTTAATATATAAATGTTATAGATATAAAAAGTCTTACAAGATTATTTTGAAAAAAATATTTTTTTTTTAGTGCATATTTTAAAATTAAATTTTTTATGGCCTTTGGGTTAACAATATGAAAAAATCTTGTAGACATAAAATATCTTAGAATTTGTAGTAAAAATTTTGGGTGTTTTAATTATTTTTATAAGGGCAGTATTAAGGGGGGTTCTAAATTTTGGGGCCTTATAACTCGGGAAGTATACAGGCGATTAGATTTAAACTGCGAACGGATTCAAATGGGGTGTTAAATAATATGTGTAGCAAATTTGGTATAAATCGCTCCGGTACCTTCAGACGAGTAGAGGGCACAAATTTATAATGTTTAATTATTTTTTACGGTCTTTGGGTTAACAAAATGAAAAAATCTTGTAAACATAAAATATCTTAGAATTATTAGTAGAATTTCTGGGTGTTTTAATTATTTTTATAAGGGCAGTATTAAGGGGGGTTCTAAATTTAGGGGCCCTATAACTCTGGAAGTATACAGGAGATTTGATTTAAACTGCGAACGGATTCAAATGGAATGCTAAATAATATGTGTAGCTAATTTGGTTTAAATCGCTCCGGTACCTTCAGAGGAGCACATATTTGGTCTTACGAGCGACAACTAACATCCAAGTATATATTTTTGGATTCAACGCGACGAGACAAACACTTTTTGTTAAGGACATTTTTTGATCCGATAATGCTACAGACATACCCATTTTCCCAGTTCCCAAATATTGCATTAAAAAACACTAAATACATTAATTTTAAATATATGCATATGGGCGATAATGGGTGAAATGATTTTAGATGGGGCGTTTTATTCTCGCATCCAGCCGATTTTACCCCAGTGTGCACCACCGAGCTGGCGCGCCTAATGCAACTAATGCCCGAGTTCCTGAGACGTAACGTAAAAGTGATTGCGTTATCATGCGACTCCGTTGAGAATCATCACGCTTGGATCGCTGATATTAAAGCGTACGCAAAAGAAACTTGCAATTCGTTCCCCTACCCAATTATTTCCGATAAAAAGCGTGAACTTGCAATTCAATTAAATATGATTGATCCCACTGAAGTTGATCACAATAAGTTACCCTTGACGGCCAGGGCCGTTTTTATAATTGGGCCTAATAAAAAAATGCTACTGTCCTTCTTGTATCCAGCACTTGTTGGCCGCAATTTTAAGTATTTGTTTTTTCTTTTCGTTTTAGGTGTGTTTTGTATTTATTATTATAATTTTTAGGGAGATATTACGAGTTATTGACGCGTTACAGTTGACCGACAAGTATAATGTTGCTACACCAGTGGATTGGGCGGTAAATATACATTTTATTTTATTGTCTAGGGTATTACATGATTGCAACAATCAATTTTTAAATACAATGGTTGAAAACATTATCTTTCGGTTGGTTGATTTTTGACCGATATCAATTTATTTTACGCCTAATATTTAAACCACTACATTTTGAATTATAAACTATACAATAATTAAAATTCTGTTTATATAATTTTATAGCCGAGGCTACCAGTGATGATTTTACCGACTATTAAGAAAGAATCCGTCAACAGTATGTTCCCAAAAGGTGTAACTGTGGTAGTACTTCCTTCTGGTAAAGAATATCTAAGAAGTACTCCACAACCTGATGTATATTAAAAATCTCAATATGTTACCTAGTTTACTTAATTTACCACAAATTGTTCCTACTTTGTGCTTAAGATGTATTTTGAATAATAACTAAAATTAACCAATTTATTAAAATTTATTATTTACAATCTACAATTTTAATCGTCGAATATCATCCACTTTAAAATCAGTCCTACAAAAACAAAAACCACAATTATTTTATTTTTAAATCTCCCAACAAAACACAATTTATACCTTAAAGACATAACTTGTCTCAATTCCCCCGGCGTCAGCCTCCAAGTTAGGGCTCCGCTGTGTGAGCCCCAATAATCATAGATTTCACTCACTCGTTCTAAATTCAAAACCGTCGACATTTGCGTTAATCGCGCAAATTTATCCCGAACCGACCAAGAAGTCGCTGCCGTTAAATAACTAGCCAAAGATCTGACTTCCTTGTCGAGGATCAACCCACCAAGCTGCCCAAATTTATTTATATATTCATTTTATTACCATATTGTAGTACCTACCCTATTAAACGTAGATTTTAACACTGATTTCTCTAAACGGGCCGTTACATCAGACGTTAAAATACTAACTAATGCATCGTAATTAGACGATGTTAAACAATCCTTAAACGAACTTAACAAAGAGTCTAAATTCATTATTAAGGTTTGGATGAAAGATTCGCCGGCTTCGTACGTGGCTAATTCGTCCTAAAACAAATTAAATCATCAAATTCGTTTCTAAAAGGGTTTGCGCATGCGTGGGGGCCATGTATAGTATGAACCCAGTCGTGTATCTTCGGTTATACCTCGGTTAATTCATGATTGATCGAAGTGAAAGCGTCCACCCACGGATTAATCCTGGGTTTAATCGCGCTTGCTTTCAACTGTTGCATTCCGTAATCAATTACGGTTTTTAAGTTCGTTGTTACTGATGATAACCCCGATAAGCAACTCTCCAGTTTTCCCTTTTCATTCTGCGACATTGTCGGTAAAATATTGGTGATTTCTTGCATCAATGTATTGCATAAAGTATCTACATACTCCATACTGATATCGGCGTTATTAAGCGATACCTAAATAAAAAAAAATGCAATAAACTAATTGGGAGCGAGTTTTTTTTTAATTTACAATAAATAAAGTCCGAGTATGCTCTGTGTCTCCGGGCTGAAGTCTGCCCTGTTGTATGGATGTTTGAAGTACATTATACGCTTGGGTTAAATCGAGATATCCGGACGGATATCCTTGTTTGAGCTGGTTTCGTAAAACGTCGCAATATTCCGTTTCTAGTATCGTGCAAGCGTTGTTGATCACTGCGCAAACCCCATCGAGACTTGCGGCCGCAATTGCGCGCCTGAAAGTTAAACAAAGCGTTCTACACATACATACATCTGGGTTTATATATAATACCTAACACATTTCCTGATGATAAAGAACACATCATCCACCATACTAGAAGTTTGTTGTCCTTCTTCGATCGCATCCATAGTAACTGCTTTAGTCATAGATTCCTCCATAAAATACTGCTCCAATCTCAAATAACTCCCCAATAACTCATGTTTAATCTGACTCAATTCCGATGACTTCAGAAACAATTCCATTTCGCATACTTTCTTCGCGCGTACTTCCAAATCGGGATAACCAATATCGAAATCATTCTAAATAAAAACGTATTCCAGAAATTAACGCCAATCCCAGTATCGCTCCTCAATCAACTAACCGTTAATCGCCGTTTTAAAAACCGGATATACAACTCATTGCGTGAATGCATTATCGTAACTTCTCCGATTAACAAGTCCAAATCTTTCGGGTCGATTTTACTAAAGTTTGAATTTGTTGATAAACGTTGTATGTCTGTGATTTGTGTGATTTTTTTATTGATTTGTCTGTGTTTTATAAATTCGGCTAATACGCGTTTACATTGTCGATCGCATTCTTTTTGAATTATGAATACTGATTGAAATAGTCGCCCGGGCCCGTAATAGGTTTCGATTAGGGGCTGATGGGTTTCTATGAGTCGGGCTATGCCCTCAAAAAGTAGGGTGAGAGTGTCCGCGTAAATTACGTTGAAGCGTTTATCGGACACGCTTGTTGCAATGGCGGTTTGAAGATTTTTTTGGGATGTTTCCTGTAGCTGTAAATAATATGCGAGCGGGTTAAATATTAGGACAACCGGAAAAGCTTGTTTACTCGTATCATTTTTTGCAGTTCTTTTTTCTCGAAAACGACACGAGAAAAAATGATTCATATAAAAGCCTCTCGCTGTTAGGGTGAAAACCGTTTTATTTTGTTCACGTTATCGAGATTATATATGTATATATAGTGAAAACTAAATATAAGTCGACTGGGGTCCACTCCTGATTACTTAGAGCCATGAATATTTTACATTTTTCTCTTAAAGATATTCATTTTTGAAACTTTTCAATTACCTTGGAGCACAGATAAATGGAAAATTTATGGAGCCCCTCTTCGTGAAGGCCTAGAAGTGGAAAAATCTTGAAGAACCGTTCAATTGAGGCAACATCATCCTTTTTCACGGCTTCATCGAATTGGTGTTTAATAATCGACTGTAATTGCCGCGTTGCTTCTTGCAATGTGGCAACTGATTGGGCGACACTACTCGCATTTTTCGCTACATCATTAGCGGTTTGTTGCAATAACGATTGATCCATCGATAAAAATCGATGAACATGCCCCGCCCCCTTTTCATAATCTTCATCTTCGATCGCTTTTAGAACACCTTGGCTACATAGCTCTAAATCGATCAAATCACTCACCCGCTGCTGGCACTCCAAAACTCGATTCTTGAATATATCAGAAGTGGGATAATAATATTACCCATGGAGAATGGGATAGCAATTTATAAATAGTATTAGATGGGATAGTTATATTTCCTATCGAAAGTGGGATTTATATAATAGATGGCATCGTGAGACATCAAAAGTGGGATAAAAATGTATATAACATTATATGGCATAGTGGGATAATAATATTTTTCATCAGATATGGGATAATTTATATAATATTAGATGGAATAGCAATATTTCCCATCAGAAGTGGGATAACAATTTATATAAAATTAGATGTGATAGTAATATTTTCCATCAGAAGTGGGATAATTTACCCGTGCCACGTCCAGTTTCCTAATCTTCCCGCAAACATTCTCAGAAGATTCGGATATGTTGTTAATTGTTGTGCCTAAATTTTTAGCGTCATCTTTTAGTATTTTTAAACTAGGAAACATTTTTTCAATGCTCCTTAATTTAGCGAATACGTGAACTTGTTCAGCGAGAATAGTTTTTAATTGTTTATTAATATCGTCCTCATCTTTCGTGTATTTATCAATATCTTTTTGAAGCGTTGTTTGTTTCTCAACAAATTCGGCTTCGCTTAACAAATCAATGTTTAAATCTTCCATATTATTAAATATTTTAACACATTAAAACGTCAAATGTGACGTTTAACTGATTTTTTATTTCGTTGGCAGTATTTTAAGTGCCGGTGCAACTTCAGATCACCGCATTGTTGATCAGCTGGCGTGCGTTGTGCTTGTGGTCAAGGAAGATATATATATATATCGTTAAAAAGCTACAATTTTTTTTACGTATTTACTAAATAAGTTAACAACTAAAATAATCATGAGTGTCGAAGAAGAAGTAATGAGACTACAGAAGAAACTCAATAAAATGACTTCGGGCGATGGATCTGTAGGTTCTATTATTATCAAACGTCCCATTTCCACTGCTATGTTTTTGTTGCCACCAATTTTAATGCAAACATGCATTGGAATGCAGCAAAACAGATACATATGTGTCACTTGCTTCAGGCGGACGGGAAATGTTTTTGTACATTTTTCTAAAATGCCGGCCTAGTCATTTTGAAACATATTTAGGGAGATTAGCCTCGCGTACTGTGTATTTCATTTTGATTGGTCCGTCTTTCGCGGCCATCTTGTTAACATCCCTAACCAGATATTTCCATATTTATAAATTATTAAATGTTATTACAGGGACACAAGCGTTACACTTGTTAAAAAAACATTCTTCATTAGGGATTATCCTCAATTCGTGTATATTGTATTTAATTTTGTTGGTCTGCCATTTTGATTACGTCCCTAACGCTAACTAATATCGAAATATATTCGTATAATTGTTTCTATATGTATTAAAATGTTATTATAGGGACATGAACAAGCGTCACACTTGTTAAAAGTTTTGTTTTTTAATTCATTACTAGGGATTATCCTCGTGTACTATTAAATTCGTGTATATTTTATTTCATTTTGATTCGTCAGCCATTTTGATTACGTCCCTAACGCTAACTAATATCTAGATATATTAATGATTAGATGTTATTACAGGGACATGAACAAGCGTTACACTTGTTAAAAAACATTCTTCACTAGCGATTATTCTAGTTTACTGTGAAATTTGTGTATGTTATTTCATTTTGATTGCTCCGTCCTTCGCGGCCATTTTGATAACGTCCCTAACGCTAACTAATATCGAGATATTTCTATACTTATATATGATTAGATGTTATTACAGGGACATGAACAAGCGTTACACTTGTTAAAAAACATTCTTCACTAGGGATTATCCTAGTTTACTGTGAAATTTGTGTATGTTATTTCATTTTTATTGCTCTGTCCTTCGCGGCCATTTTGTTAACGTCCCTAACGCTAACTAATATCGAGATATTTCTATACTTATACATGGATTAAATGTTATTACAGGGACATGCACAAGTGTTACATTTGTTAAAACACATTCTTCACTAGGGATTATCCTCGTTTACTGTGAAATTTATGTATGTTATTCTATTTTGATTGCTCCGTCCTTCGCGGCCATTTTGATACCGTCCCTAACGCTAACTAATACCGAGATACATGATTAGATGTTATTACAGGGCCAAGAGCAAGCGTTAGACTTGTTAAAAGAACTACAAAATCTGGCAGTAAATTTAGATATCTTAACGAAAACACGGATTGGAATGACTGTGAACGCGTTGCGTAAATCTAGCAAAGACGATGAAGTGATTGGCCTGTCGAAAACATTGATAAAAAACTGGAAAAAGTTCTTATCAGGCTCGAATACGCCAGCCGGTAAAGAATCGGCGAGTAGTTCGAAGCCCAAGTCCAAAGAGAAAGATGAATCGAAGCCGAAAGAGGACAAAAAACTGCCTATGTCATTCCCGCCAGTTTCGTCGAACACAACGGACGCCGTGCGGCTAAAATGCCGCGAAATGTTGGTTGCGGCTTTGACTATTGAAGGCGACGCGGAGGAGGGTTGCGCATCTGTGGAAGAACTTGCTGAAGAGTTGGAGGAATCCATCTTTTTGGAGTTTCGCAATACGGATATGCGCTATAAGAATCGGGTGCGAAGCCGGATCGCCAACCTTAAAGACACGAAAAATCCGACGCTGCGGCTGAATTTCCTCGCTGGGGTCATCCAAGCTTCAAGGTGGGCAACATTTTATTTCTAGCGCATACATTTATATTTATTTAACACATTTTGTACTTTCCCATCAATTATCTTTTATTTTAAACCAATATTGCGGCTTTATGCTTGTTGGGGACTAACCTAATAAGCTGTGTATGCAAGTGTTTAACTGGTGTAGTGAGTGTGTAATCCTGATATCCATAGTTCCATTTCTATAGTATTGTAAGTACAATTATACAATCTATTATTGTAAATTGTTTACTTTAATCTATTTAATGAACAGATTCAGAGCTCCTATCACATTTTAATAGAGAACCGATTTTTTCGGTTCAGTTCCGGTTTTCGTTCCGACAAAAAAATACGGTTTTGTTCCGGTTTCCGGTTCAGTTCGAAGCCCTGATATGCACTGCGCAATTTCAGTTATTCCCAGAAAGATACTTACTGAATCTGTTCATTAAACAGAGTTTATATATGTATTTGTGTGATATTTAGGAACAAACCAAATGCAATAATTATTTTAAGGTTGGCAACGATGACCGCGGAAGAGATGGCAAGTAACGAGATGAAGAAAATGCGTGATAAGTTCAAGAAGGATTGCATTAACGATGCCCAATTGGCGACTGTACAGGGCACGGAGACTGATTTGCTGAAATGTGGCAAATGTAAAAAACGAAATTGCACCTATAATCAAATTCAAACGCGATCCGCTGATGAACCTATGACCACGTTTGTGCTGTGTAACGCGTGCGGACACAGGTGGAAATTTTGTTGAATTTCCCCCAACCACCGTCGCAACAATTCAAAAAGAAAATCGCATATTGTTTACTTGCAAGCACACAACGTTTTTATTTGTTTTTGCCTGTGCACTGTAAAAATAAAATACGGTTTTGCGCCATTAACTAGAATCTTGAAAACAATAGCTAATTGATTATGTATAATTTGTACCGAAAGTGGTTTCGCCCCCAATAAGATGCAATATTACGTGATTTATGTACTTAAAATATCTGTACGGTTAACTGAACTATTCTTACAAATAAGGCCCCTTTTTCTAAATAATTTTACGTTTTAAAAATTACGAAATTATAAAAATATGGATATTGGATTTTTTACTTTTATACTGTTTGGATTTGTAAGAATAGGTTTAAAAACACGGGCTACAAATTAATTTAGGCCCCATAAGGATTAGGGTAACAATTTCGACTCCTACGACATAGATTACGTAACAACCCTGCTGATTGTATACCTAATTATTTCTTTTATATACAAATTTTATGTAAATTAGTACATTTCGTAAATAATCGGAACGAATTAACATTTTAAAATATGAGATATTTATACAATTACGTAAACAATTAATCGATCTTTTAAATTAACTATCAGTTGTGTTCGATAGTATTCTGTGCATTCGGTAACCTACTTTCTACAAAAAAATCTCGTTTATAAGTTTTCCAATCGTGTTGAAAATACTGTAAATCCCGAAACAATTAGTAATTTAGCTTAGAAATGCATTGTTGTGAATGCTAGTATTGGATTATTTGTAATTTCTAATCTTAATTACTAATTGGTTCGAAGTTATCTTTAATTTAAAATAAATAGGATTGATAATTGAATTTTTGATGTGCTCCGAGAAAATGTGCAGTACAATATTTTTTTGCGATATTTATATATATATATATTGGCTCGAAAAATGAATTATGTATGCAATTTGTTCCCTTCTAATAATGCTGAATACTTTGATTATTTAATTATTCGTGTATATATAAATTATGAATCACGTTGTGTGTGAAGTTGCAAATTAAACAGTATTATTATGTGTATTGTTTAATTTGTGGTAATGGGACAACAATATGAAATGAGTAATATTTTTTAGTTTAGTTGTTTTTTTTTTTTAGTACTTTTTATTATTAATATAACAGAAATTCTAATGTGGATGAATTTGTACAAAAGAAATAATTTTCGATTAATAAACATTAATTTAGTTCACTGTAATGCTAGCTGTTGGTTGACGGACCCAGTAAGTTCCACCATCTTCGGCCACTGTTACGCTAAAAACAGGAAAAAAATATAAATTACAGAAAACAGAAGACATACAGAAGTAATTATTTTCTTAAGTTATGAACACTGCGCATTAGTAACTTAAGAAAATAATTACTAGATAATCACCAAATTTAACATATAATTAATATTCAATGAACAATTCTTATTTTTATTAGATAGTGTGGCCTACACTCAACTAATACCTCCAGTATCTAATTAATATAATTTTGCTTTATTTTGTATTGAATTCATTCTAGATTACCGCGAAGCAATATTAGTTTGTAATTGGGGAAACGTGAATGTAACTTAGCTATTTTTTAGTTTACAAAAATATTTTTCAAACAAAAGTTACTTGAAATTTTTATATCTTCAACTTTTATAAGCATCACTTTTTCTCTAACTCAACCCATTTTCGAGATATTGAAACATCCCATATAGCACTTAATGCTTCAAGACGTAATAAAGACGTCCACTAGATGACATCTTAAAGCATGTCGTCTATTGGACGTCTTATTACGTCTGTAGGCATTCTGTGCTATATGGGATTATGCCGATACCCACACATGTATGGAAATCAAATGTTAAATGCATGAATGAAATTAGTTTTCAATGAAATATCACTTGTTTTGATTGAATAAGTTCTTCGTGGATGTGTAAACTTTTATATTATAGCAAATAATTTCAATTCTTTTTAATTTGAATAGAATCCGAGTCCGGATTGATCACTTACTAGACTTGCACTTTTTTATTGAGCCCGGCGGGCGCTTGCCAATTGAATGTAAGATTGTTCTTCACTTCAGAGTTTTTGTGTGTAATGGTATTCTGTAACATGTCCGGCGGAAAAAAACGTTTCAGTTGAGGCACAAAGAACAGTACGATTTGTTTAAAGCGTGCGAAAATCATCACCTGTATGCGATTACCACAATCGATTGTTTTCACGTATTTATCATCGTCGGCAACCAAGAATTTGCCAACGACATCGTTGCCATTGCGTACTTGCACCAACAACCCTTTATAGCCGTTATTGCCACCGACGGTGATTTTCACAACACCGCCTGCGGCCACAGCGTCACTATTCACTTTCACGTCGTATGGGATTTTACTCTTTTGCGGCGACGCTGGATGCTTTGGCGTCATGTCTTCGCAGACATCGACCGGAGCGCCACCGGAGTACGCTTGAGCGAGCGCCAAAAAGCACGCCGCTCCGATGAAACCGATCACGAATTTCGATACCATTTCGATACCCTCTAAACCAAGAAGATACACAGGTATTTATTAACAGTACCCACAATTTATGTTAATCAGTGTAACATTGAGCGCTATTCTGGTGCTTCTAGAAACATGAGCATAGTTTCTAGAAGATTAGTATATTTGTATGCGATGTTGTGTTTCTGGAAATAATAGAGTTAAACTAGCAATGGTATCGAATCAGATACGTCCACTTGTAGTATTTTAATATGTTTGAGCGATTGGTGTGGTGTGTATCTAAAAGAGATAGAGTAAAACATGTCTACATAGATTCATTGTTGTATTATTATGTATTAATTTGAACCAGTAGTCATATTGAGCATAGTTTCTAGAAGAAGCAGTGTGGAATTCAAATTAGTATATTTGTATGCGATTTGAGCGATGTTGTGGTGTTTCTGAAAATAATAGAGTTAAACTAGCATTGGTATCGAATCAGATATGTCCACTTGTAGTATTTTAATATTTCTGAACGATTCGTGTGGTGTATCTAAAAGAGATTGAGTAAAACATGTCTACATAGATTAATTGTTGTATTATTATGTATTAATTTAAACTAATTGTCATATTGAGCATAGTTTCTAGAAGAAACAGTGTGGAATTCAAATTAGTATAATTGTATGCTCAAAATTTATGCTATGTTGTGGTGTTTCTGGAAATAATAGAGTTAAACTAGTATGATACGTCCACCTGTAGTAGTAATTTAATATTTTTGAGCGATTCGTGTGGTGTATCTAAAAGAGATAGAGTAAAACATGTCTACATAGATTAATTGTATTACTGTATTCCAATTATTTAAAGTAGATTGTCGCACTATTATGTATTTGTAATTTAATTGCGGATCTGTCTAGAAGAGCCAGACTATAAATGATTATTTTTATGAACTTACCAACAGAAACTTGATCTTCTTAAACCGAAGTTTGCACTATGAGTGTTATAGAACTTGATAAACGACCAGTTTTACTTTCAAATTTACCATGGTGGGGGCTTACCATGTTGGTCTCCATTAAAAGGTCATATAATTATTTTTTACCATTATATTTATTCAATGTGGAGAAGCACTGCACTTAAAATTGTCATTAATAAGTAAAATAAAAGGAATAATTAATAAATTACAGACAATTTGGATGATGCAACACCGAAAATTTTCGAAATTACGTTTAATTAATATACACTAGAATAATAGAGTAATTTTTTATATCCCTGATGTTATACATTATATATATATATACATTTTTTTGAAATTTAATTACTGTTTATCTTGATTGAAGAATAATTATACTTAAAGTAAACATCTTCATAGTTTTGTAGTAAACATATAATAGTGGATTTGTGAAAGGAAGTGTAAAGAATTTTGTGTCAAGGCATTTTACCTGAAAATAATTAAATGCATTCGACTGATAGGTAAAAGTGGTCCTAAGCTAAAGAGAAACTAGTTAACCAAATATTTAATTAAAAAAAAAGAGCTGGGGTGGCCTGCACTCGACTTCCTTCTTGCTCTATCTGTGTTTATAGTATATTAAATTTACTTTACGATAGCTAAAAAGCAATATGTTTTTTCTTTTACTCATTATTTTCGAGATATACAAGTTTTAAGTTGAAAGTTTCGTAATTTTACAAACAGTTTTGGCTCAAAAGCGACATTCCGGAAATAGTTAGATTCGATTCATGGATAGTCAAAACGTGTATTCCCGTTAAATCATGATTTAGATTACCTTCGAATTAAAAACAAGTTCTTGCCAATCGGAAATAATACATTAATTTAATAGCAATTACAAAAACACTATTTGATTCATAAATTAGTAACGCATTCGTGATTATTATGTTTATTACATTTGCGGCATTGTGAGGAGACAAGGTGAAATAAAAAACGATATTTTGACATCATTTTCCATATGACAAATTATATATTAATTTCGCAATACTACTTTCACGTAAATATATGCTAATTCTATATAGTTTATGCAATCAACTTATATATTAATGGAATTGCGTATATTCTAAATTATGGAAAAAACTATTTAAACATTTATTGTAATAACACAGATTATAAATAGGGTATTTTATTGGAATGACATTGAATATATAAGCAATTTCCTTTCAAATTAACATGTTTGTAGTATGCTAAGATAATTATTTTTAAAAAAACACGGCGAATCACGCATATCCCAATCGCGCGCTGGTCGCAAATCTTTGAACGGGTTTTCAGCGTGTTTAACCACCGTTTTAAAGTCTGCATTCGTGGTCAACCTCGCAAAATCTAATTGGGCCTCCTCGCGTGTATACGATGTTAATACCAATGGTATATTTGAGTGCATTAACAATGTGTCGATAGAATTCTGCCAAGTGTCTTTTTCCGTGCCTTGATACTCGTGAAGGCCACAGTTAAAGGCCGCGATTAGATCTGGCGTCGAAGAATTCACATAGTCATGGTACAAATCCCTTTCAACGTGTATTCTATACTCTTTCTGAATACAATCACTACACAACGTAGTTTTCTGCAATATTAGTGATTCATCAAGTTCCGGGCCAATTAAAATAATTGTTAATTGCTTTAAATTCCTAATCCAATGGAAAACCATTTCGCATAGAACATCCCAAGGCAAATTCTGCTCATACCGTGCAGCTCCTACTATATGAACCACACATGATTCCTTACCAAATTGTCTTTCTACAACCGATTCACATTTCTCTAACGCATACAAAACTGTTAACATTGGTGAAATAAACTCACTGGCCAAAATCTCAACATATTGCTCATTACCCAACACAAACTTAAAATCGCTTAAAAAACTTTCCATATCGCGTGGTAAACGCATACAATCACCAAACCCGCATAAATTAAAGCCAACATTTGGTTTACAAACAAAAAAATTCAAATTAATGTCGTAACATTGCCGCAACAACTTACAATCCTTAACATTATGCTCATTTTTATTATGCTCCCTACAATAACTATACGAAAAACAATGCTGGCAATCCATTAATGTATCCTGTTGCGAGTATTTGCAAATTTCGCAAACTCGAGGATACATCCACAATTGATTCTCGCCCGGTGTTAAATCTCGCCCGATTAATATACCCCATAAAATAGCTAGATCCAATTTCATTTGTTTCCACTCACTCGCCGTCTTTTCGGCAATGTGGTCAATGTCGAAGACATGCCGACGATGTTTACCATCAGTCGCTAGGAATTCTTTGACCATTTTGCAAAACAGTTTGTGATCAGGCCAATGGTATTTCTGGTGGTCTATGGAGCAGTATGCGTATAGTTTGCAGCCGCTGCAACGTTTTAACATTGGGTGGTAGATTTTGCAGACATGGCACACGGTGCTTAGGTAGAATGCGTTTATTTTTGCGATTTGCGGCATCCAGTCAGGATCTAGTTCCATTTTATTGTACAAATGAAACTTGCGCTAGAAATTTTTGGGTACGCTGATGGTAGTTAGGTCATCGACGCGTACGCAAGAAAACTGAAATAAATTATATATAACGCGTTTATATACAAATTGTAATTATTAATAGTGATTATGTAATATTATAATTTGTATATAGAAGAGTAAATACAGTTTATTATGTTTTTATAGGTTAAAAATGTGGTTTTAAAGGAGTCCACGTGCTAGGATCGAGGGAAGCATTCGAACAAATGAGGAATACAACTACAACCAATTTATTACCTTTGTTTTAAGCAATTAAAACACGTCGATTTTAAATTCTTAACCTACTCAATCGCATAACCTAAGCCCAATAATGGGGGTTCGGGGTCTAACGACGTTCATCGAAAAAAACAAGGAATTATATATGAAACGCCACAAATTACGCGATTCCCATTTAGTAATCGATGGATATAGTCTGTGCGCGCAACTTTATGGTCGCTACGCGAAATGCAACGATATATTCGGGGGAGATTACGATAAATTCGGGCGGTGCATCGAACATTTTTTCCTCTTGCTCAAACAATGTAATATCACCCCAATAGTTGTCTTAGACGGCGGTTACGAAACCCGTAAAATCAAAACAGTTTATAGTCGATTACGCAATAAATTAAAAACTATAAAAAACATAAACCCCGTTGCCGCTGAAGGCGCAACCATATTCCCCTTATTCCATCGCGAAGTTTTCAAAGATATAATCCTAAAAATCGGAGTGGCACTCGTCCGATGCGATTACGAAGCCGATTTAGAAATCGCTTGCATCGCGCGTAAACTAAACTGCCCGGTTTTAAGCTACGATTCCGATTTTTTTATTTTCGATGTACATTACATCCCGTTTTTAACATTAGATTGCCATATAACTAAAATAAACGATGGACTTGGCTCTAAAAACTGTTTAATTTGTAAAATGTATAATATCGAACACTTTCTAAAGCGCTGCCACTTGACTAAATCCCATTTACCACTGTTAGCTACCTTGTTAGGTAATGATTACATTCGTAAAAGCGTGTTTAAGAAATTCTTTTCGCAATTAAAACTACCTAAAAAGAATGGTTCTCGATCAGACCAATATCGATTGATTTTGGCGTTGATTGAATGGTTGAAAAATGAGAGTTTTGAAACAGCAGTGCATAAAGTACTAAGTCGATTGAAACATCGAAAACGGGTTCAAGTCGCGAAAAAAATCGAGAATGTGACTGAAGGCTATGCGTGCGCTAATAGTGCATTATTTCACTATTTAGGGATAGAAATGAGCCCAGAAGATACGCGACAAACCATCAAAATTGCTACTGAAGACATTGAAAGTGATTCGGAAGAGTTGGAAAGTTCATCGGAAGAGGAAAGCGAATCGGAGGAGAAAAGCGAATCGGAAGAGGACAGCGAATCGCAAGACAATCAAATTGAAGTTAAACCGTCAACAATACCGGATTCGAAATGGTTTCAGAGTAATTATCGCAAAGGAGATTTTCCGACTTTGTTCATCGATATCTTATGTTTACGGACTTGTATCTATTTGCCTCAGATTGAGGATTCTACAACGCTTAAAGTTTACCAAATTAGTTTGCCACTAGTGTTGGCAATCGCTAAAATGCTACTCCAAGACACTCATCATAAAAAATTTAAATATTTGGCAAGAGACGCGTTCGCGCATATTAAAAAATATCACTATTTCCTACCAAATATAAAACTACCTAAACTGAACGAAATTGAACATTTAAAACCCGAACAATCAAAAAATATACTATTAAACATCTTAGAAATGTCTGAAATCGATTTAAAACTAATCGAAACATTTCCAAAACAGTGGCAATTATATCTAATATCATTGATTTATTCCGCAAGAAAATCGGAACTAAATGCTTGCCATATATACGCTATAATCCTATGTTTAATAAACTTAAACATAATCGACAAAAAAACAACAGCTATTCGACTAAAAACTGTATTTTTGAAAAAATACGAAACTAAACTAAACCATTTGGTCCAAGAAACAAAGGAAATACAAACAAATTCGATTGATAAACTAATAAAAACTATAAAAATCGAGGATTGTATAGTTTTTATTAATGCTTTCGTCTCGAATTTCGCAATGGATGAAAAATTAACATCGAATTGGCGTTTATTCTCCATTTCAATCGTAGACATATTCGCGCAATTTCAATCATGTTTATTACATATTAGACATTTAAACGCTCTGTTAAATTATCCGTTTATATCGCCAGATATTTGCGAATTTTACAACGGAACATTTTTATACAATGTATACGCGAATTTCGAGAAACGAAATGATATTAATGCTTATTTACAATTAATATTGAATAAGTCGCCATTATTGTTACATATTTTTAAACTCGTAATAGAGAATTTAAAATCGTTAATTGAATTAACACCGGTAACAAATGTGAAGAAGAGGAATAGAAAACGGAAGAAGAAAGCGAAGATTGTGGATGAAGTTGAACAAGAACAATCAGAAAGTGAAGAAGATGCTTTGTATGATGAAAATAATATGTTTTCTGTTTTGTCATTACGCATATAAATGTATATATATACAAATTAATAAAGTTGGATAATTGGAATATTCATGTTTTTTTTTAAATCCTATCGATTTTCCTAGGCTTAAATTTAAGAGTATGATTTCACACTGTTTGTACATCGACTTTTATTTAAAACAAGGTTGTCCAGTTCTACTATAGATTGAATAGTAGCTACGTCACATCCGTTTATTTCAGCCCGCGAAATACGGAAATTGGTCCGCTCAACGCGTGATCTTATGGGACTTCTACTTTAGGCTGAAATTCTCTGTGTTAATTTAATGAATAAAATAAAAAAATATCATTAATAGTTCATAAAATGATAAAATTGGAACGATTTTAACAAAAATATTTATTTAATCTTAGTAATTTATTTATATTTTCGTGATCTTGCACTGGGAACCCCCCACGTATTCATTTTATAGTTTCCCGCCAATAGTATATAAATAACTAATCCTTTTTACTATTCCCAAATAATTTAATGGCATATATAATAAGTTTTAATTAGTATTTAAATAGGGAACATCTTTTTATGATGGATTTCTTACGTTATTATAATTATTGTCTGCATTTTAATACAGAATATGCTGTTAATGTGCCTTATTCACGAATTCACTTTATAAGAACCTTATGAATTGGATTCGTGGACTTTATTAACGCGTTTCGAAGTAAGGCCTTTATTAACTTTCGAATAACGACTTCGTACTAAGAAGTAAATCGTTATTCAAAAATTAATAAAGTCTTTAGTACCGAAACGATTTAATTTATTATCAAATATATAACGGTGGTCCCTAAGTAGTTCTTAGTGATCTTATTTGATAATCAATTAAATCGTTTACGAGTTTTTAGACAACCTTAACAAAGTCCTTATTCACGAATACACTTCATAAGAACCTTATGAACTGAATTCGTGGACTTAATTAACGCGTTTCGGTATTAAGGGCATTATTAACTTTCGAATAACGCTTTTAGTGTCGAAACGATTTAATTTGTTACCAAATATATAACGGTGGTCTCTAAGAAGGTCTAAGAGACCAGCGTTATGTATTTGATAACATATTAAATCGTTTATTTTGGGCAACCTTGTTATTAGGAGTAGTACAGGCTAAAGTAGAAGTACGTGGTTTATCGGGTAAGGCTATTTATGGGAAGAACCTCCCACCATTCATCGACAAGAAAAATAGGTAATGTTTACGTCTTATTTTTTATTCCAACAAAAACGTTACAAAATACCCTAAATTATTAGTCTTTTAGTGTTATATGCTCTATTAATGAAACAAACTAATATATTTGTCATGAACACCCCCACTACGATGATCGAATAGTTATTTTGAGCAATGATTTCTTAATGCCGCTCCTTGCAAGATTAGTAATAATATATATCTGTGTGTCTATTTTGTAGATTTGTGAAACCAAAAAGTATTGAACCGATTGAAAATGGCAGATCCTGGATTTCCCGGTCAACACACAACAACAACAACCGTTACATCAAATACGACGGTTCAAACGAACATTCGTTTTGATCCGATTTACATTCGTTCTATTCCAGGGATCTTGAAAATCGTTGAAGTTGTAAGTGTAAGGGCTTCGCCCCCCATATTTCAGATGTTTAAAGGTTGAATTGGTTTCAGGTATTAAATTTATTAGGGTTTATTTGTATCCAAGTGTCTGGAGTGTATTTTTCGAGGGGCAGTTTTTTTGATTTTGTAGCAATGACCGGATTCTGGTTTACTGGCATTTTGCTAGCATTTTATTTGTTTCATATTATTGAAAAGTTTTATAAAATCCCTTGGCTGAAAATCGAGTTTGGATTCTGTGCGATTTGGGTCCTTTTGTACATGATTGCTTCGGCAATGTGTGCGGCGGCTAGCGGAGTCGAAGCCTATTCTGTTGCAGCGGTAAGTTTATTATTTTCACACTGTTTACCCAAACAATAACATAACTCGCCGAAGTACCGCTAATGCGGTGTGTGTCTGTAGCATTCTCACATCAAAAAAAAAAAAAAAACCTTAACAAAAACTGTTTGTCTCGTGTTTTTGTCATTTTTTCACTGATTATACGCTCACATGGCGAGCTGAAGGCATTAGTGCACCTATTTTCGTATTTCATTAGAATGTTAAAATTTGAAAAATAAATAAGTATCCATTTATTTTTCCACTAGTTTATTATAAATTGGTTTTCGTTATTTTTTCACTGATAATAAGCTCATATGGCGAGCTGAAGGCATTAGTGCACCTATTTTCGTAATTCATTAGAATGTTAAAATTTGAAAAATAAATAAGTATCCATTTATTTTCCACTAGTTTATTATAAATTGGTTTTCGTCATTTTTTCACTGATTATAAGCTCATATGGCGAGCTGAAGGCATTAGTGCACCTATTTTCGTAATTCATTAGAATGTTAAAATTTGAAAAATTAATAAGTATCCATTTATTTTTCTACTAGTTTATTATAAATTGGTTTTCGTTATTTTTTCACTGATTATAAGCTCACATGGCGAGCTGAAGGCATTAGTGCACCTATTTTCGTAATTCATTAGAATGTTAAAATTTGAAAAATAAATAAGTATCCATTTATTTTTCCACTAGTTTATTATAAATTGGTTTTCGTCATTTTTTCACTGATTATAAGCACATATGGCGAGCTGAAGGCATTAGTGCACCTATTTTCGTATTTTCTTGTCACTTAAATGTAATCTATAACTGATTAAAAACAATACATATTTTTAATTGTGGTTTTTTGATCTTTTGGGCCACGGAAATAAATAAATAAGAATCGCGCTATTAGGGAACGTGACGTCACAGTCCCCTTTGCATTCGACACTATTAAGGACCTTCTAAGCAACATAGAAAGAATATGAAATAGAATGGCACCAAATGCATATTTCTTATACAAATAAATATATTAATCACGCAAACGAAATAAATAAAATAAATATTAAATTCGGGCCTATTTAAATCAACAAATACGTTATATATTATTAATAATAACACGAATTGTCTTCAAAGATCAAAAAATCGCACTAAATCTACTAAGTAAGAAATAATCTAACAAAAAAAAACATTTTTAGTTCTTCGGTTTCTGTGCAATGATCGTTTACGGATACGATGCATTTTTGAAGTACCGGGCAGTCCAAGCGGGCGAATTAGCTCAGGGCGACCGGGTAACAATGAAACAGACAACCACGTCTAGTAATGTTACTACACCCGCTTACTAATCATAAGAACACACACACACATAAAAAAAAAAAAAACAAAAAACAAAGCGCTATTTGATCAGTGTATTGTGCCTGAATAATAATTGTTACTTAAAATATATATATATATATCTAAATGTTGTTTAACAATAATAATGGACCAAATACTGCCTAAAAATATTTTAATTTGGAATTTAACTGTTTTAAGTCGATGTTGTACACACATAAAGGGCCCCTATATACCGTTGGTAGACAAAGAGGGCCTTTTAATATTAGTAATTCTAACTTGTGTTGAACTGAATTAGTCTCGAATTTGAATTAAATACACAAGTTTTGAACACTAGAATGTTCACAAATTAATAATTAAAAAACTATATCAATGTTTAGATATTTAATAATACACATACATAAATATAGCATTCCAATTTACAAAAAAGTGCACTTTTAAAAAGGAATACTTAGTTTAACTCTTTCGTAACGTTTACAAACAAATATAATATTTGATTACGTGTCTTACGATTAACGGCAAATAAAGAAAGGGTTAAATGCACACTTCAAATATCAGGAAATTTATATATTAAAATGGTCCACAGTATTAATTATCAAATTACACGTGGGACTGTACTATACATATGCATTTTATTTGAAAATAATGAAAAAAAATATATTTAGATGTTTTACTACTACTGTTATTTACTTAAATTTCTATGGAATGTTTATAATTATTATAATATATATAAAAGTAAAACTGTATTTTTGTTAATCAGTGCAAAATGCAATGTTCAATTTTATTTATATTAATACTGCAAATAAATTATTGTATTTACAAATAAAATAAAATTATAAACTTAAACTGTTTAAAAAAAATTACCGGAAATCCCTACAGCAGATTGTGGGAAACATTATTGAGTATAATATATTTTATATAATTTTTCCTTATATGACGTAATCTAAAACTTGTTTACTGTGAACGTAAAGTGTTTAAAATTCTTGCCAATTATTTACAACAAACAATAAAATGGAAGCGCACGGATTTGCATTCTTAAAAACAACACCTGGACTATTTAAAATATTAGAAACTGTAAGTATAAATAAATAATTGGTTTAATTAATTTAGTATAACCTAAATGATCTAATTGCCTTTGAAATTGTCTCATTCTGTATTAAAATGCAAGCAAAACAAGTTTTTCACTATTTATATACTAACTATATACACCCTAAAATTATTTAGGAATAGTAAATTGAAGCAATATTGCTTCAATTTACTATTCCCAAATAATTTTAAGGCATATATACTAAGTTTTACTTAGAGAACACTTTTTCAACGTGTTTAAGGTCAAACATCAAGCTCGAAACAAAAATCCTACCGACTAATCTTTATAAAAAAAAAATCAGTTCATGCGTAATTGCATAAATAATGCCTGGTTAAAATGATATTTTTCTTGTACTTACAGTTTCAGAGAAAAAAAATAAAAACCTCCAAAATAGGTCATTTATGATAGTTTTCTTTTTTTATCTCCGAAACTGTAAGTACAAAAAAATTAACATTTTTACCAGTTATTATTTATGCAATTACGAATACACTGTTTTTTTTTAATAAAGATTTGTCGGTAGATTTTTGCGTAATCGAGCTTTCCCACCAAAACAATGCCAATAATGATGAATTTTATTCTAGTTTTCCGCATTTTTAACATTCATATGTTCGCTAGCTTTCACAGCAACATGGACTAGTGTCCATGTAGCATTTTTCAATGCAGTTATTATAATCGCCCTAATTTTTACAATATCTATAATTGTTTTTAATGTAATTCACCTAGTGAACAAAGTATCGCATGTACCATGGAACAAATTAGATTGTATTATGTGCATTGTATTAGCTGTTTCGTTTATTGTGTCTTCATCAATTTGGATAAATTACATTAGGCCCATATCTCTTACAGCAGCAATGGTAAGTTAAAAAAAACATACAAAAAATTCGTGAAATTATTTAATTTTTAATATTTTAGGTATTTGGTTTCATTTCCGGCATTTTATTTTTATTTAATTCTATTTTTACAATTATGTTCATTTTTAATTAAACTCCATAATGTATTTTTACTTAAAGTATTATTAATGTTTATGTACAAAATAGTTGAAAACTATTGTCAATAAATTAGCATAGATATCTTATCAATACGTTATCAATGTTTTAAAACTCATTTTTAAAGAAACTAAACATGGATAATGATAATTTCGGCTTTTCCTACGTTAAAACCAAAGAAGGTTTATTTAAAATACTTGAAATTGTAAGTTAAACTACTTAATAAAACATTAATCAAATCTCAAACACATAAATATATATTTTAGGCTTGTTCCATTATATCAATTATATGTATATTAGCATACACAACAAAATGGGTCACAATATATATCGTTTTTTTTAATATATCCACATTATTAGCGCTAATATATGTGCTAATAATGTTTATATTCTCAATTACAAATTGTGCCTCAAGTCTAAACTCATATACTTGGCGTAAAGTAGATTGTATCGCCTGTGTATTTATTTCAAATCTACTTTTCATTTCTTCTACCCTAATAACAACTATAGCATCGTCTGAAGCCCCAGAATTAACCGCTGCATCGGTAAGTCCCCGTTATTTACTTATTAATTATGATAACATTACATAAAATTTACAGGTGTTCGGCTACATGAATGGGATTTTATTTTTAATGAATTCAATCCTCAAGATTATGCATTAATAACGGTATATAAGTTGTAATATTTAAAATTGCCGCGTAAATGGTCCATCAATAAAACGTAGATTAGTTTATAAAACGTAGTTTTAATTTCAGTGTTCTCAACATACTAAACATTAATAGTTTTGTGTACAATTTTGTGTAGTTTTATTTATAAATGAAACAAAATGAGTATGGAAGATTATTAAACGATGTTTTATAGTTATTATTTTTAATATATATTGATTGTATTTATAATAGATTTGAGTTTAAGTAGGAAGTTTTTTTTTATCAGGGTTGTTAATACTGGTTTTGTATTTATATGTATATTTTATAATAAAATATTCAAGACGATTTTATTAATCATTTATGGTTTATCTTTTGTGTGTAGTGATATGAATTTTAATCAAAGTAAAATGAATAATTTAACGTGATGTGATTATTTCGTAGGCAAATCATTTGGCCATCGAGTAGGAATTGACAGGTAGGACGAATATTTATTTAATTAATTATATATTTCGTGTGTGTGATTAATTATATATAATTAAGTTACAATGCATTTGGGTGACCTTTGCTTTGTCTAAAAGTTATTTATATAAAATGTGTGTGGCTCGGGTAATAATTTACCTTCAAAACATGGTCGGTGTGCCAAACAGGTGATAGAAAAATGAAAACCTTGGCAAAAATATTTTGCCCCTTTGAAACTAAAATAAAGTTTATTAAATTATAAGGAAAATAAATGGTTTTTGTTAGTAAAAACGACAATTTTGTTCATTTAAGTGGTAAACAATGGGGCAAAATACTAGTGTCCCATCTCGGGGTCGGCGGAGAAATTCACGGTCTTTTCGGTCACCGTTTCCCCGACGATCTAGCAGTCACCAAAGCTCCCTAAGTGCTACATTCGCGATTGCAGAAAATGACCAAAAAGTCGAACAACTCAACGTCAACTTGGCCAGCGAGGAAGAACTTATGACATTACCAGGTATTTCCCTTTTTAACCGAAGAAAAATTGATTTTTATCTATTTTTGTTATTAATTTTACTGATGTAAATAATAATATATTCAATTAATAATCAATTTAATTGAAGCCCTTTTGATAATGAAAACGGTTATTGAATTAAATTCATGTGAAAAAAATCAATTCAATGTATGAATTAATTCAAGCCTTAAAAAGTTTTCAAGTCCTAAAAATAGTTCATTTCGAAATTTAAATCAATTTAATTGAAGCCCTTTTGATAATGAATTCTTAAGGTTTTTGAATTAAATTCATTGAAAAAATTCAATTCAATGTATGTATTAATTCGAGCATTAAAAAGTTTTCAAGCCCTAAAAATAATTAATTTGGAAATTTAAATCAATTTAATTGAAGCCCTTTTGATAATGAAGACTTACGGTTATTGAATTAAATTCATGTGGAAAAAATCAATTCAATGTATGAATTAATTAAAGGTTTCGTGCCTTTAAAAAGTTTTCAAGCCCTAAAAATAATTCATTTGGAAATTTAAATCAATTTAATTGAAGCCCTTTTGATAATGGGGCCTTAAGGTATTTGAATTAAATTCATTGAAAAAATTCAATTCAATGTATGAATTAATTAATGGCTTCGAGCCTTTAAAAAGATTTGAAGCCCTAAAAATAATTAAAGAGAGCTTTAATTCAGTTGGAAATTTAAATCAAATTAATTGAAAACCTTTTCATAATGAGAACTTTTGAATTAAATTCATGTGGAAAAATCCAATTCAATTTATGAATTAATTCAAGCCCTACAAATATTTAAAGAGAGTTTTAATTTATGTATTTAGTTGAAGCCTTTTTGAATTAAATTCATGTGGAAGAATTCAATTCAATTTATGAATTAATTAAAGGTTATAATCCCTAAAAGCAATTAAAGCGAACTTTAATTCATATGGAAATTAATTCAATTGAATTAAATTCAATTCATGTGAAAATTTCAATTCAATTTATGAATTAAAGTCTTTTCAAGCCCCTCAAATCATGTTTTCCTAATTACTACGGGTCTCCTTAAGACTATCTATCCTAAAAACATGAAGATATGGTTTAGTCCGGACAAAATGCACAAAATATCCCGAGTAAACCCTATCTTCTGTCCGACCAGGAATATCGCGCCCAATCGCCCAAAATATCGTCGAGTATCGCCGAGCAATCGGTCGATTTAAAAAAGTCGAAGACCTAGCGCTCGTATCTGGAATTGGCGCCGACAAATTGGACAAAATCCGTCCAGAAATATGCGTGTCGAAACGCAGTTGCGCCTCATCGCGCGCCCAAAGTATGGACAGCCTAAAATCAGTCGATTCCACCCGCATTGGGTTTAAAGGCTCCCAAAAAATAATCGATATAAACAAATCGAATGTTTTCGATCTGCAATGCGTACACGGCATCACGCAAGAACTCGCTGCGAATATAATACATTATCGAGACAAAAAAGGGGCATTTAAAACACTGGAGGGGTTGCTAAAAGTGAAGGGAATTGACGCGTTGAGATTAGGCGCAATTCGGTCACAATTAACAGTGGTTAGCGAACCGGAAAAGGATGTGGAACCGATAAAAAATGGGATGGTTACTTCAACGCCGATTAAGGAGGCGGTGGCGCAAAACGGGGTGGTTCATACGCCGAAACACCGTAAATCGTTGTCGGCTCCGATGAAGTTTTCATTAAGTTTAGGTAATGGGTTGTCTAAGCCGCCGTTAAACGATATTTTCGATTTGCTATCAGCGTATTCGTATCGGCCGATAGTCGAGGAGGATTTTAAGTATGAACGAAATGGGGAGAAGGCGATTCGGATTGCGACATGGAACCTGGATCGACTTTGTTTACAGAAGGCGGAGAATTTAGGGTTTCGGGAAGTTGTTTGTCGGACAATTTTAGAGAATCGGTAAGTTTTTAGTTTTTAACTCAACAAAAGAGTATCGGTTAAATACAAAGAGTTTGTTGCAAATTGTTTAACAATATCAGTTATATAATATTTTAAATGACGTATTTTAATTCAAAGAATTATTTAAAATATTTAAAGTAAACATGAATGTTAATAGCATATTTGGAAAATATTTAAAATGAAACAATATAATCTGTAGTGGCCTTCACTCGACTTTCTTATATTGTACATTACATAATACATGATTGCTTAATTGTATTTTAAATGCATACGATTGCCATGAAACAATATCAATATTTATGGTAATTAGGGAAACGTAAATGAATTTTCAGTAAACGGGATTTCATAGAAAACCAATTCGTGTCGTTTTCGAGATACGCAAATAATAACACGAAAATAGGATATACAAATCTTAAATTTTAAATATTTCACACATAGAAAATAGTAAAATTGAATTCAGGGACTTTCAAATATCGAGGTCGAATTTTTTGTGGGATCACAATACATTTTTTTTTATATAGAACGTATAAGACGTTCACGTAAACATGTTTTAAAAAACATGAATGCTAATAGCATATTTGGAATTTTTTTATTTCAAGTTCAAAGTCTAAGAATAACAATGAAATTACGGATCGCGTCATATGTATATAAACCTATTAGAGTTGATAAAGTTCAATTAATAAAAATCAGTATCTGATTTGTTAAATTGTTACATAATAAAAGCAATAAAAAAATTCGCTTTGAAATTTAAATAGGTGATTTTTTTAACTATTATGAGATTCATTTTTTTTTACTCGAGCCGTTTTCGAGAGATACAAAATATGATACGAATAAACAAGCAATTCTGGTTAAAATTAACCTTTTCAATTCAAAACATATTTTATGTTCAACGGTATAGGCTACAGAGCGTTCACACTCATAGCCGAACATAAATAATATTTATATATATATATATATATATATATATATATATATATATATATATAATGTGACAAAAGTTTTTGCCGAAACGTCGACTACTGACTGCTTTTCCGTCTTTTTATTTCAATATTATATTACCACACAATATTTATGATTATTATTATTAAAACAAAGCGCAAAATTTAAATAATAATTCTAGGATTTCTATTGTTGATGTCCAAGATGTCCTTTTGAATTAAATTCATGTAAAAAAAATTCAATTCAATTTATGAATTAATTAAAGCCTCAAAAATAATTAAAGAGAGCTTTAATTCATTTGGTAATTTAATTGAAGACATTTTCATATTGAGGATTTTGCATTAAAATCATGTGAAAAAATTCAATTCAATGTATGAATTAATTAAAACCTTCAAGCCTTTTTATTTCAAGTGCAAAATTTAAATAAAAATTCCAGGTTTTCTATTGTTGCTGTCCAAGACGTGCATGATATATCGGCGCTAAAATTAATCTGCGATGAGCTAAACAAACCAAGTTTACGCCGCGTTTCCGAATGGAAAGACAACACGAGAGACTGGAACTATTGTCTATCGGACGTCCAATGCATGTTATCCGATAATGTTCCAGCTGTCGGTTTTCTATACGACGCCAATTGCGGCGGTACCGACATCCAATTCATATCCATCAAGGAAATCCCACTTATAAGTACCACTGGTATACGATCTGAAGCAGCGGTCGCTCGATTCCACATCGACGACATAGACGTAGCCCTACTAAACATCTTCGTCCATTCCAACGGCGATTACGAAAACTTAAGCAGGCAACTTCGGTCCTGCTTCGATAACAAGAACGATATGTTTTTGATTATGGGCGATTTTACCGATTTTAGCAAATATATTGGTAAAATTAAAACAAAAAAATCGTTTGATTTCAATTTCGCTATATGTAGTTATTTTTTATTTTAGAGGAAATGACAAGCGCGTCTAATTTCTTAAACATAGTTCCTTTATCTACAAATACGAGTTCCATGTCGATAAATCCGCATTATAGTAGTACTGCGTTTCGATACAGTGATAATATGATGTTAGGGGGGGCTACGAAGCTCCAATACACTGGGGTATCGGGTATAGTGCGGCAGGGGCTCACTCATATGGCTATACCGCGGGGTTGGTCGTGGGGCGGCCCGGCGAGCGAGCACTGCCCCGTTTGGTGCGAGATTTTCGTCAAACACATCAATAAAGATAGCTCTGGGTGCAACAAAACCGAATTAAGCAGCGTTACCAACGGCAATTGTGTGCAAAGTAAGTTTTAAATTACCCTAAACATTAATAAAAACTCATTTCATGTTTTATTGTTACAGGGTTAAAACTAACTAAGGAAATAAAACCATTTATAAAAGCGGAACTAAAACAAAATGGCGGCTCTGCAATGGCGAACGGTAATTGTTTACTAAAAGGTATTTGATAGTTAATTTATCCATATTTAAAATATTCGGGGGCAGAAGTTCTTGTAAAATAGATTGTGCCAATTGTGTAAATACGGATCAATTTTTAAAACGAAATCAAAAGTACACACACGTGTTGCTATTTTGTAGATTTACAGCCTTTTTAACTAAATCTAAACTTTATTCCGTATTAAATGACAGAGTTTACTCGCTATTATTTAGTCCCAGTACTTAACAGCGCCGCCATTTTGTCGACGCATTCACACCTCAAAATGGCGTCTGTTTGAAAACAAATTTCGTCGTTTTATCTAAATTTCTGACTAGATTCTGCAATTTTCACTTTGGAAATTAAAAGTATTTTATAATAGTATGTATATATATTAATAGATAATAGGGCCCATGGTTAAATTGGGCCCATTTTCGGTACTAGAAGTTCTGATTTTAGCTGAATAATTAATCGTACGTTTTCTAATGCTTATGGAGATATTAAGTACTAAAAATGGATAATTATTGTGATATATTTTAACATAAATGTTGTGACAACTAGGAAAATGATTCTATTGTCGCTAGATTTGTGTATAAGAATTTTCCATTTACTCATTACATTTTGAGCAATAATTGTATGTAAATGAGTTTTTCCTATTTTGTAAATATACTCCCTCAAATCCTTCATTTTTCTTCCATTGACTATATTATGTTGCGCATTTTTTTTTTTATTACATACCCCGATATTTATCTTTAAATTGAATCTAATCGTTTAAACTAAGATGCTATCTTTAAAGTAAATGGGAATAGAATACAAAACGGCTGTGTCAATACGAATAATTCTATTCTTATTTATTTATCGAGGGGATTTTTATTCTGCATGACGATTCTAAGAATTAATTTATTTGTTATACATAGTCAAATTTTGTTGTTGTTATTTGATTTTTGTTACATTAAGTGGAATGTTACAGAACATATCTAAAAATTAGCATAAAATTTTATGTATCTACATAGAGTGTGTTTGTACAGGAATACATTCGTATGTATTTCTATTATTTATTTTTACCTAAATTATGTATCTATAGCAAATCGGTGATGTACATAAGTTAAACCTTATTTTATTTCGTGGAAATTACTAATTTTTCACGAAATAGTGGGATTAACGTAGTCGTCTACTAAGTAAAAAACAAGTAATATTACTGTTATACAACAAATAACTATTCCCTTTATGATGTAATAAATATATATATATATTATTTTTTTGGTGAAGAGTAATTTATATAAGATGTATTTTTTCAAAAAAGTATATTAATTTATTAATCATATCGTCCATTTTTAAGAATACGATAATAGTAAGTTTCTCCTTCCAATAATTACCTGACTGTTTATAAAATGCCACAATTTTATTTAATTATGTAATAATACTAATTCTGTTATATTATTGAAAGATATATATATATAAAAAATGTCGATTTACAGTTTCTAAATATTGTGTATTTCATTACTTTTCCTTTAACTCGCCGTACAAAGTACCTAAGAAGCATTCTCGGATCAATCAAAAATATATATAACTGGATGTTAGTCGTCGTAAGACTGAAGGTACCAGAACGATTTACACCAAATTTGCTGCACATATTACGTAAAACCCCATTTGAATCCCCACACAGTTTAAACCTAATCGCCCGTATACTTCCCGAGTTATAAGCCCCTAAAATTTGAAACCCCCCTTAATACAACCCTTATAAAAATAATTAAAACACCCAAAAATTCTACTGCAAATTCTAAGATATTTTTAATCTACAAGATTTTTTCATATTGTTAACCCAAAGCCCGCAATAAATTATTAAATATTGCTGGTCGCATTACTCATAAGGCGAGCTGAATTTTGAGGCCCTGCATTTCTAAAGCGCCTAACTGTCCTAGAGCCTATTTTGTTCATCCTTGTTTAGCAGTTATATGTATTTGTATACAGTTGGCAACACTGTTCCTCTCGTTTTTATATACGAAAAATGATTCACGTGGAGCCAATGAACTTCTTTTATTGGTGAGACTAAACACACGCGGTATTATCTGCAGAGAATCTCCACAATTTTTTCACGGTCAAAGTTCGTGAAATACGCATCAAATTTTTGGCAAGTGGACACCGGTAATTGTTGAATTTTTAATTAATACACTGGATTGTTGAAGCTATTCCAATTGGAATATCGTCCATATGCTCACTTGTATAAGAGTCGCAAATTTCATTCGTTATTCTACTAATCCTCGCTTAATAATGGATATATAAAGATACTTTCATAGGAAAAGTGTTCAATTGTGATATATATCTACATAAATACGATTGAATATTGTTTCCTGTATTCAAGATACAGTTTAGTCTTAGGGGACTGGTAAGGGATGTACCGCCTAGTGACTAGGGGCGGTTCATCCCATAGGCGGTCTAGTCTATGGAAACAATATGGATGCTTTTCCTATATACCCATTATTACTTTTAACACTAATTATGAAAAGAAAAGTGTCCCTATATACCCATTATTACTTTTAACACTTATGAATAGAAAAGTATTCCTATATACCCATTATTACTTTTAACACTCATTATGAAAAGATTATTCCTATATTACTTTTAACACTAATTATGAAAAGAGTATTCCTATATAACCATTATTACTTTTATAACACTCGTTAAACGGTGGTCAGTAGATTAGGCGAATGAAATCTTTAATATTTATATTGCAGCCAGTAGCACCATGAATTCCCAGATGACCGCGAAAGAAATCCGCAGCGCATTTATAAACTTCTTCAAAGACAAAAACCACGAATATGTCCATTCATCGTCAACCATTCCCTCGGACGATCCGACTCTACTCTTCGCCAACGCTGGCATGAACCAATACAAGCCCATCTTTTTAGGCACCGTCGACCCCAACAGCGACATGGCGAAATGGATTCGAGCTGTAAACACACAAAAATGCATCCGGGCCGGCGGCAAACACAACGATTTAGACGACGTAGGCAAAGACGTTTACCACCACACATTCTTCGAAATGTTAGGCAACTGGTCATTCGGCGACTATTTCAAACTCGAAGTCTGTACGTGGGCTTGGGAATTTTTAACCGTCGTTTTAAATTTACCAAAAGATCGTTTATACGTAACGTATTTCGGGGGGGATGAAAAATCGGGATTACAGCCAGACGATGAGTGTAAACAAATATGGATTAATTTAGGGGTGCCAGAAGCGCATGTCCTACCCGGGAATATGAAAGATAATTTCTGGGAAATGGGCGAAACTGGGCCATGTGGACCATGCTCTGAATTGCATTTCGATCGGATTGGAAATCGGGATGCTGCTCACTTAGTTAACATGGATGATCCAGACGTACTAGAGATTTGGAATCTTGTTTTTATCCAATTCAACCGCGAAGCGGATTCTAGCTTAAAATCACTCCCTAAGAAACACATCGATTGCGGCTTAGGTTTAGAACGTTTGGTTTCGGTCATCCAGGAAAAACGGTCCAATTACGATACTGATTTATTCCTACCCCTCTTCGCAGCAATTCAAAAGGGCACCGGGGCTCCCCCCTATCAAGGACGCGTTGGGAGCGACGATTTAGACGGAGTCGATATGGCATACCGTGTTTTAGCAGACCATGCCCGAACAATCACAATTGCACTATCAGATGGTGGTAATCCAGATAATACAGGACGCGGTTACGTCTTAAGGCGAATCTTACGGCGAGCTGTACGATATGGTTCCGAAAAACTTAACGCTAAGCCTGGATTCTTCGCAACTTTAGTCAATACAGTCGTTGAGATACTTGGAGAAACATTCCCGGAGGTCAAGAAAGACCCACAGGGCATTATAGACACAATTAATGAGGAAGAAGAGCAGTTCTTGAAAACGTTGTCTAGGGGGCGAAACCTCTTGAATAGAACTATTCAAAAACTAGGGGATTCGAAGACTTTACCAGGGGATGTCGCCTGGCGGCTTTACGACACGTACGGATTTCCGGTTGATTTAACACAATTAATGGCGGAAGAAAAGAACTTAAGTGTAGATATGCAAGGGTATGAAGAAGCAAAGAAACAGGCGCAAATTGCTTCGCAAGGTAAAGGGACTGGAGTTGCAGACACAGTTAATTTAGATGTTCACGCTATCACTGAATTGCAAACTAGGGGGGTTCCCCCCACAGATGATTTACCTAAATATAGATACACGCCTAAATCTAGTTCTAAAGATGCTGAGTATGAGTTTGAAGCGTGCGAAGCAACTGTTATAGCGCTTCGCTTTAATCGGGAATTCGTACCGGAAGTAAAAACTGGACAAGAATGCGGTGTTCTATTAGACAAAACATCGTTTTACGCTGAACAAGGGGGGCAAATCTACGATGTAGGATTCCTAGTCAAGTGTAACGATGAAAGCGTTGAATTTTCGGTGAAAAACGTTCAAATACGCGGCGGTTACGTAATGCACATTGGGACCATTGAAGGCACCTTAAGTAAAGGCGATCGCGTCACGTTACATTTAGATTCTTCCCGCCGGCGATTAATCATGAATAATCACACTGGAACCCATATTTTGAACTACGCGCTTCGTTCAGTCCTGGGTACTGAAGCAGACCAACGAGGATCACTGGTTGCGCCTGATCGACTTCGTTTTGATTTCACGAACAAAGGTGCCATGTCCGTACAGCAAGTCAAACAAACGGAACTTGCCTCTAATCTAATGATCGACAAAAATGATCAAGTTTACGCGAAAGAATCAAGTTTGGCTGTTGCGAAAACCATCCAAGGATTACGGGCAGTCTTTGAAGAAACATACCCAGACCCTGTTAGGATTGTCTCTGTAGGGATTCCAGTCGAGACTTTAGAATCAGATCCTTTTGGGCCAGCTGGCGCAAAGACTTCCATTGAATTCTGCGGTGGGACACATCTTCATTACGCTGGACACATTGGCGATTTTGTTATTGCTAGCGAAGAAGCAATTGCGAAAGGAATCCGAAGGATTGTCGCCTTAACAGGCCCTGAAGCAACAAAAGCGTTAAAAAAGACGGAATTATTAGAAAATGATTTGAATAAAATCAAATCGTTGATTGATTCCGATAAATCTGGAGTTGATTCTAAAGCTCACGTGAAACAAATCGTAGAGCTTACTGAAGATATTTCACACGCTACAATGCCGTATTGGAAGAAAGACGAAATGCGCAACGTACTTAAAGCTTTAAAGAAACAGTTAGATGATAAAGAACGCGCGCTGAAAGCTGCAGTTGCGTCTAATGTTTCTGAAATGGCGAAAGAGTTATGTTTAGCTAATTTAAATGCGGCCATTTTGGTTAAGGAGCTTGCAGCTTTTTCAAATACGAAAGCTTTAGATGCTGCGCTTAAACAAGTGAAAACGCTGAGTCCGGAAACTTCGGCGATGTTTTTCTCGGTGGATGCAGATAGTGGGAAAATATTCTGTTTGGCTGCTGTGCCTAAAGCTGCGGTTGCTAAGGGGCTTAAAGCTAATGAGTGGGTGCAACAAGTGGCGCAATTAATGGCTGGGAAAGGGGGTGGCAAAGCGGAATCTGCCCAAGCGTCTGGGACAAACACTGGTTGTTTGAATGAAGCTCTGGATATTGCGGCAAAGTTTGCTAATTTGAAGCTTACGTAAGGGGAATCGCATTTTTATTTATTTGTTATTTGCGCTAAGGAACCAGTGAATTCCTCGAAATATTTAATGGCCTGTTATAAAAATTGCATTTTTACAATTTATTTGAATAAAACTATTAAATAAATTGCAATATATTTTAATTATGGCAAACATCCTCCAGGAAATTACCTATAAAGCGTTCCGGATAGAAAGCTAGATTAAAAAATTCTTTATTTATTTCTCGTACAAGATTCATCATAAAATATACGTATTTGTTTTAATAATTCCAATAAATTCGTGCCATATTTCGCTGATACAGGAATAATTGGTAAATCTACATTATTTCTAAGTAACTCTAAATTTTCAGTACTATTATCACAATCGATTTTATTAGCGACAATTATTTGCGGTCTCGTCTTTAGTTCTGCACTAAATTGTGATAATTCATACTGTAACGTTTCTAAATGTCGCCACGGTTCCGGAGCTGAAATATCTAAAACGTACAGAAGGGCCATACATCTTTCAGCATGTTTCAGGAATTGTATCCCAAGTCCTTTGTTTTTGTGTGAATCTGGGATTAATCCTGGCAAATCAGCAACTAGAAATATATCATATTTAAGCTGAGTCATGCAAGATGGCCGCTAATCAAAATGGCGGCTTGAGAAGCCGCCATTGTTATACCTGCAACTTGTTCATAGTCGTCGTACTGTATCATGCCTAAATGTGGTTTTAAAGTTGTAAATGGATAAGGGGCTACTTTAGGCCTCGCCCGCGAAATCGCACGTAATAGTGTACTTTTACCCGCGTTTGGTAAACCGATCTAAATTAATTATACACATTTTAATATTGTACTAGTTTAAAGTTCCCGCTATTTGAAAAGCGGAAGTAGAGTAGTATGGCTTCTGTTCTCTATATATTAGTGGTGTAGGGGAATACTTACTAATCCAACGTGTGCCATGCTTCGAATCTCCAAAGTATACTCCATATCCTCCCCAACCCCCCCATATTCACTAATATCAGGTGCTTGCTCAGTGTCCGATATAAAAAAATGGTTCCCCTTGCCGCCAGCGCCACCACGCGCGGCAATAAACATAGTCCCCCCCGCATCCAAATCAGCCACTATTATATCACTATGATTCTTAATAATCGTCCCAATCGGAACATTAATAATGGTATGTTGCGCATTTTTCCCATTACAGTCCTTATTATATCCTTTCTCCCCGCTATCAGCCTTTAAAATGGCGGAAACATGGTTTAAATCCTTAATATCCGTTGAAGCTTTCAACACAACATGGCCGCCATTCCCGCCGTCACCTCCATCCGGTCCCGCGTTCTCATTAGCCCATAGGTGTAGGAATGAAATACAGCCATCGCCGCCCCGGCCGCCTAAAGCTCGGACTTTACGCAAGTCTACAAAAATTTGAGGCTTTTTTAGGGGTTAGCAATGTGGATTTCGTTGGGGGGGTTTACCGAGTTTTTACTAGATTTCGGTTTTTTGCTTCGCAAGGGTTGGGGGACACGTTTAGAGTAGTTAATATTAATTTTAGGGGATAATTTAAATAATTTGGTTATAGTAAACATTTTTTAAGGTTATGTTTACTAAATATAAGCCGGTATTACAATAGGAAAATTTTAATTGGGGGTTAGGGTTGGCAACATTGATTGTTAAGTGCTATTTTATCGACTGTGTAGTTCTAGTAAGTGTTAATAGATGCCTCTAGTTGTACGATGTTTATGTTATATTATAAAAATTTGAAATTATAATACGCTGATTGCTATTATTTTATTTAGATATGATCTAGCTCGCGCATGTTTCGTGTTTATATGTACGAAAAATAAACAGATTACGTGTCCTTATTGAACGAAAACTAAATTATTTATAGGGGTTTATTTGTAGACTAAAGTATTTATTAAACATTTGGGGGTTTAAGTGATTGCTTTGAATTATGTATGTTTCATTGATAAAAGATTATTTGATCACACAAAATTAGGGATAACGAATTGATTTTTTATTTGATAAGTAAATCCATAATTTATGTAGGAAAATCCTTGAACATTTTTAAATGACGTAAACTTTATATTTACATTTATTACGATTGTGTGTGTGTGTGTGTGTGTGATTTTGTAAAATGCTAATTATGCAGTAATCAAAGTAATGCAGGTGCCAGACAGTCTGACATGAAAATGCCTAATAGTTGATTGATTTTTTGTGAAGTAGAAGGTGAATACTCTACGTTCGTATCGATTACAACAATATGTGTGTGTCCCCTTTGTCCCTTACTATTTGTTTGTAATGACATGCTTGTTATATATTAAATATGTAAGCTATATATTTATTCCCTGAGAACCTTACACATGATTCCACCTAATTTTGAATATTTATAACTATGAGAACATTATTAATATTTAATCGTATAATTAGAAGATACATATATTACGCGTCGCATTTGATATCAAAGTTTTAGATAACATTTTGCTGAGTTGGAACTTTGGAAAATGATAATTTATTTAATGGTTTTTTCTTTTTAATGAGACTTGTTTTAGTCATCTTACCTTTATAGGGGCCCCAAAATGAAATTTTCCTTTTAAATTTAATAATATATAGGTGCAAAAGGCCCTCAAAATTAATAGTGCTTAGGGGCCCCTAAATATTGTAAATAATAATAAATTATGTAATAACATAAAGTTATTATAAATTGTGAATATAATGTAGGAAGGGAATAAAAAATCTGTAGTGGCCTTCACTCGACTTATACATGTGTTTCAAATTCGTTATACCAGTGGCCTTCAAACATTATCACTATGTGTGCTAACTATAGGGAAACGTAAATGTAATTGCATTTTTTTTAAATTGCAATTTTAAAGTAAATGGTACAATTTTACAGGAAAACTTTTTGAACAAAAGTTGCTTGAAATTTTATTATCTTTAACTTTTACAAGAATATTTTTTTCTGTAACTCGTGTCGTTTTCGAGATATACAAATAATTATTAGAATAAACGAGTATTTTTGGTTGAAATATCATTGTAAATAATCACATTTTTATGTGTTTATATAAGGAGTAATTGCGAAAATAGATGCAGGGGGCCTCAAAACGGATATTTCCATTAAATTTATACAGTAAAAATGAATTATTATACGAATTTTGGTTATTTGCCGTTTATAAAATCGGGCATAACTTATTTTACAAGAACACGTTCCATTGGGCACGTATTTATGCGAAAATTATTTAATAAACCGCGTAGAAATACGCATTTATAAATAAATTGTTCTTATATCGATAAGTAATTATTTATATCGCTACATAATGGCAAAACTACGTGTTAATTTCTAGATGTTATCTTTTGAGATTTCTATCAAAAACCGCGGCAATATCGTGATTATAGTGTGTGTGTTAAAGTGGCTAATCCCAACTTTAAGCAAAGCAAAGTAGATTATACAGATTTAAATCGCGATAAATCCCTGTAATCCGATCTAAATGTATTGATGTAAATTGGGCAAGCGTCGCATTTAAAATAGGTCATCAAAGGCGGCATTAGCGCGTGCACAAAATAGACGGCGATCAGCGGGTATCAAACAGTTGCAAGGCGCGCATCGTACGAGGAGGACGTAGTGCTTGTCATGGATACGTAAAGTAATGAAAACGTTTCTGTGATGTTTCAGCGGTTGTGATTTATTATGTGAATTATAATTATTATATGTTTGCACCATGGCTTTACCATTATCGCTAGCCCAGTGTTCAAAACATCGCGATATCGCGGCGGCGGTCACTCACTTATCGAGCACTGAATTAAACGAGTATGGTACAAGTGTGGCGACTAATTTTCTAGCCCCTGTGAAAAGTGCGAGGGAAATATTTGAAAATTCCATGCTTGAAGATGACCCGAACGCGAACTCGGCGGTGACGATCGAGCAGAAGTACCATCCGCGCTGGGGGCCGCAGCATAAGGGCGCCCAAGAGCTCGCCAATTTATACAGCACCGGTTCGTGTATAAAGTATAAAGTATAAGTGTCAGTAACGCGTGCGAAATCACTGACACTTGTGTCATTGTTATTATTATTTTTATTTTTTTTATTGATGCTTTATTGTCACTCAACACCGCCAATTGTGAATGAATTAGTGACATAACTTATTTCAAGAATGTATTTTTGTTATACTTAGGCACCTAATTATAAACCAATGCCAGATGATATATATTTGAGCGCGTTAATTTTTTTCCTTCAGCCATAAAAAGGACAAACTTTACGTCATTAATATTTTTGCGCTATTTTAAAATAATTGAACTTGGACCGCGGAGCCTACTGTGTCTGAACAACAAAAATATCGAAATTATTTTATATATATATATATTTGCTATTTATTCCTAAAAAGTGGCAGACACTCGACTTATACTTAGTTTTCACTATTTTGTGTTTGCCATGAAACTATATCGATATGTGTGCTAACTAGGACTAGTAACTTTTGTTTGAAAAGGTTTTTCAAAAAACTTTTCAAACAAAAGTTGCTAGAAATTTTAATATCTTTAACTTTTATAAATACATTTTTAATCTAACTAGTCTCATTTTCGAGATATTTAATAAATGACACAAATAAACAAGCACTTCCAGTTAATATATCCTGTAACAATGCAATTTTTCAGTATATGCAACATTTTTTCAAAAAACTTTTCATACAAAAGTTGTTAGAAATTTTAATATCTTTAACTTTTATAAAATACGTTTTTACTCTAACTCGGCTCATTTTCGAGATACTTAATAAATTCTACGAGTAAACAAGCACTTCTAGTTGATATATCATGTAACAAGGCAATGCTACATTTTTTCAAAAAACTTTTCAAACAAAAGTTGTTTGAAATTTTAATATCTTTAGCTTTTATAAAGACATTTTTACTCTAACTCATCTCATTTTCGAGATACTTAAAAAATTATATGAGTAAACAAGCACTTCTAGTAGAAATATCCTGTAACAAGGCAATGCAACATTTTTTTAAAAAACTTTTCAAACAAAAGTTGTTTGAAATTTAAATATCTATAGCTTTTATAAATACATTATGGCTCTAACTCGTGTCGTTTTCGAGATACTTAAAAAATGATACAAGTAAACAAGCACTTCTGGTTGAAATATCCCATTTTCCTTAAATTTAAGACATTTTTAAGTTTAATTGGCTATAGAGCGTTCACACACACATACACACACACACACACACACATACAGTTCTCATTGAGAAATAGTCAAATTGGATTCAAGGACCCTTAAAACGGATATATCCATAAAAATGTCGATTATACATTAAAATATCTGAAGTGGCCTGTACTCGACTTACTTAATACTTCGTAAAAGAAAGTAAAAAGTAAAATATGTTTACTTTTGCAGTCAGAATTATTTGTTTAATTCTGTAAAAAGTTTTTTTTTTCTTTTCTTTGTTAGTTTTCATTTATAATTATAGTGTTATTATTTTAAAATAGCTATAAATTATTAATGAACCTGTTAGCTTAGTGCATTAATGTATATTTTGCTATTATCTACGTAAAAAATAAAAATAATAGTAATGAGTTTGAAGTCTATTAACAAATGTATGTCGTAATATTATCGCAGCAATATATTTAGAATATCATAAAAAGTGCTTCTACTCTAAGTATTTACGATATCTAAAAAAGATATCAAGTATACAAAAGGTCGATTATTACTTATTTTTGCACATAACTCATGTTTCCTTGTAATTTAAAAATGAATAAAAAGTTGAACGACCTGTTTGACTACATATTTCAGAGTGCAATATAAATAACACAAGATGCTGACCTAGGCCAACTATAATTATTCAATTACACTCAATTTTCAAATCGTTTAATCTAATCATTTAAGCCAAATTGACTTGAAATGCCTACTGCGACACACTCGTAAACCAGACCTAACAAAGAACATCGTTTCTTAACCGGTCCCCTTGTGTGCCTTTAGGAAAACGGACCCAAGAATGTATCTGCGTGGGCATTTGCATAACACTGATGGCAGTGAATCTACTCTTCATGTGCCTTCACTTCCGGTTCGAGAATCTCAGCACAATCACGATGGCAGCATTTTGCGGCATTATAACCGCTGATTTTGGGTCGGGATTGGTGCATTGGGCCGCAGACACATGGGGCTCCATAGAGCTGCCCATATTGGGCAAGAATTTCTTACGGCCCTTCCGCGAACACCATATAGACCCGACGTCGATCACCCGACACGATTTCATTGAGACTAACGGCGACAATTTTATGCTCACCTGTCCGATTCTGGCCCGCATGACTTGGGACTTTTTGACCATGTCCGAAGATGATGTGCAGAAAAAGTTCACGTGGAACTGTTACGTGTTCCTGCTGGCGATCTTTGTCGCGATGACAAATCAAGTAAGTAGCAGAAATCCTGCTAAAATGGATATTTTATATTTTTAGGTCGCCGTTAAAGCATTCGGTCGTGTGTTGGATCAAAAAATGTCATTAGGAAAAGTGTTTGTCTCGTCGCCCTGAATCCAAAAATGTATATAACTTATATACTTGGATGTAGTAAAAAATTGTAAGACTTTTTATATCTATAACATATTTTCAAATTGTTAACCAAAACGGCATAATAATGCTGCTCAAATTGTATATATTACTTATAAGGCGAGCTGGACGCATAGGTGCGTTGTACGCTTCGTGTATGTATTTTTGTGTTGTCAATGACATCGGCAGTCAGCCGTAATATTGAAATTCTAATTTCAAAGTTGATTTATTTTTGGGAAATTCGCAGTTTTTGTTTGTCATTGTTTTAAATATTTATATAATAATATATTTGTTGACACATTTCAAAACTGTAGTTGCGAATCGAATTAACCATTCCGTTCAGTGAGCCATTTCCTAACTGGTTACATAAATAACACTATTACTAGTTTAGTTTACCACTAAATTAATTATAGGGCAAGCTGAAGGCATTAATGCCTGCATTCAAAGAGTTAAACTCAATCAAATTATTTACTAAATGAGTTAATTTTGATATGTGACATAATAAAATTTTAATTAAGCATATTTTTAATTATATATGAATTTCATGACAACGCGCAATGACGAATTAAGTAAATAAATACAGTTGGGCGTGAACCGGAAGTGGAAATTACACGCATTGCTTTATATATTTGTCACATGATGTATATTATCTTAAAGATGTAAATAAAGATGTTGTGTCATAATTCTGGAAAACATATACTTATGTTTTTTTATCTGTACAAATACAATATTTATTTATTTATTTAATATATTTAAATATTTCTCTAGATTCATAAATGGTCGCACACGTATTTCGGTTTGCCGAACTGGGTGATATTCCTGCAGGAGCACCACATTATCCTGCCGCGACGCCACCACCGGATCCATCATGTCGCCCCGCATGAAACATACTTTTGCATAACGACCGGTTGGCTAAATTGGCCACTGGAGAAAATACGCTTTTGGAGCATCTTTGAAATTCTCATCGAATTTTGTACCGGCTGTAAACCACGTGCGGACGATTTAAAATGGGCCCAAAAACGGACGTGAATTACAAATATGAACCGCGCGCGCGCGCCTTTTATACAATAATCACTTTGTTACTAGCGTCGGATTCATACGTCTAATATATATATATTTTGTAATGAAAACAATCGCTTTTAAGCTAATTACGCTTTTTTACACACAGAATCATTTTTGTACGAAAGCTATTGATACAAATATAAAATTGGTCTAGTCATAACTTTTTATTTGCTTGATTTCAATTTGATAATTCGGTTACATCGATTAGTACAAATTAAAATATGTATACTAACAGATTATTCGAAACGATTCCCCTACATTTGAGGGGAATAAGCATTTTTAATCTATGATGCTCAATTGGTTACATTCTGCGTGCGCTGATTTTCCCTTTGTTAGTAAGAAATATAGAGAGAATCTTTTCTCTCTTTCTATTCTCCGCCTACTATGAAAGAGTGAGGATCCTTAGTAACTTGTACTAAAGGCTAAAGAGTTACAGAGGGAGCAGTCACCTTGTCGTTTGAATTACCGAATGCAGTTTTCGTATAATTCGTACTTTGGTTTATCAAAAAATTAATTATTTATTTATTTCAAAACTCTTAATTTTAATTTATGTATAGACTACATCGAAAAAAATACTAATCACATTGCTTGAACATATGACCGTGCGACCTTTGGTCTTTTACCAACAAATTATATAAATTGTAACTTTAAATAATTCCCGATTTTATTTTAACAATTTTCTCAGGACTTACGTAAACATATTAAATATAAATGCATTATTTATAAATCAAAAAATTAGTTAATCAATGATTTAAACTAGGCGTTACATATAACGAATAAATACTTTTATATTTATATTAATGAAAATTCGAGGATCAACATAAATATATATATATATATTTTAATACACTATTTAGGACATAAAAATAAGGGGCCAGATTAAGCCTAATATATAAAATTTGTTATTGTTAATTGGAAATTGTTATTTTATTAATTTTAGAAAAGACAAAAATGATAAATAGTTTAGATTTGGTTTTGAAGTAAGCTCATAGTTTATTGGTGTTGTCAAATTTAATTGTGTTCTATCTAGTCTATGTTTAACACGTTAAGTGCCGCGTGGCTGGTAGCGTTAATATTACTTGAGTAACATATTTACATAGTAAAAATGTTACCATATTTTATATATATATATAGAAAAAAATAATCTTTTTACACTTTTTATCACAACAAGAGCAGCTTGAAGCTTATTTATACAACATAAACAAATTTTCTATGAAATTATTACACACAAATGTATACTGCTTTTTGAAACAGTTTAAAAATGCCTTATTACATATTTATACCGCGACCGATACTATAAAATAACACTGAATATTACTGATTTATATATATATATATATATATATATATATATATATATATATATATATATATATATATATATATATATATATATATATATATTCGCAATCGAGACACAGTCGGCGCCATGTTTGTCGAATGACAGTAAACGTAATTTATTTTAATTCACCACGATTTAAAAGATTTTATAATGTTCTGGGCCGAAATATGTATTATAAATTAATTTGCACGTCGATATAATAACATAATAAATACCCGCGTCAAACATAACCAACAAATTTCAATTATACGGCGCAAAAAAATATCTCGATGGCGAATAGTAACAGAAATCTTAGCAAATTTCATTAGAAATAAAAGAATTTTGATTTAAAAGCAGTTTTAAAATACTACGAATCTGGTTGTTAGTTGATAATATATTTATACACACTTATAAATCACAATTTTTTTCTACTTATGACTGAAACAACTTTGTCAGGACACCAATTTTACGAAAATAGAATTTATACCTCAAAGTGTATGTAATTTTAATATATAATATCATAACACTGTAATTTAAAAACAAACAAGTTAGAAATTATTATTGAGTAGCATATTTCTTAGAAACATTGCATGAATTATGCAAACTATTTTTAAATTCTAATAAAACGTCAATATGTTATTGACGTGTAAACAAAATGGGTCCCAAATAGTTTAGGACAATCACGAATTCACGAATTTTATCACACGTAGTTTTTCTAATTGCAAATATACGAAAAATCTATTTTATATATAATGCTTTTTGCATACAAATATATGTAATATTTTGTAAATGTGATTTTTTCCTACTATCTAGCTTGCATATTTAAAATAAAATATATTGGGAGTTGTGATTTTTATACAAATATTATGGTTTTATTAACAAATTTCCCGCCATTTTATTTTAACCGGATATTGTCGGAACATTACCAATCTCATGAAATTTAAATAATTTACTTTACTAAATTAACTATCTCAGTACATTATATCCATAAAATTAATCGACGTTGAAAGTTATACATAAAACTATTATTTCAAACAAATTTGGATTAAGTTGGCAACACTACAAGATGTAGTTTGATTCAGTGTTACCAAATCAGTAATATATTTCTAATTTGATAATAATTTAGCGATCAAAATGCATTTAATTAAGCAATATGTTTATAAAACGAACGATTTTAAGAATATATTTCCCCGCCATCTTTTTTTAAGCGGATATTGTCGTAACATTGCCACAGCAAGAAAAAATAACTATCATAAATTTAAATAACTTAGTACATCTTATTAAATTAACAATATTAAAGTAAATGCTTATGAAATTTAGATAAATTATTTCCATTAAATTAAACGGTGTTATGAATAAAATCCTTTCTTTTACAAATTTGGTTGGAGTTGGCAACACTACAAAACGTGTTGCCAAAGGAGTATAAATGTTTGATTTGATAATAATTTAGGGATCAAAATGGATTTTAATTAAGCATTGAAACCCTAAATATTGTTGATAACACGTTAGATTTTAAGAATTCGCTTCCGAATATATTCGAATCTTTGTACAAAATGAAAGACAAATTATGTATAGATTTTTTTTTGGAATATATCGAGAATATAATCTACTTTTATATTAATTTCAATTTAATTAAACAAAAAGAAACTTGATATAAACATCAAGTTTCTCTTTATTTAAATAAATGAATGTTAAGCCTGTTAAGGGGGCTTTTGATTTGATTGGTTGGTAACACTGCGCTTGAGACAAAACAGCAAAATGTCTTGCGTAAAATTATTTAGTATTTTAACAAATAAATCATTACTGCAGAACACAGTAATTCGCAGTACTAGTACTGCACTTAGAAGTAAATCAGGGAAACCGGAGTGTGATATAGTTACACATACAGGACAAGTATAATATTTAGGCAACAATCTTGTGCTGTTTCATAACAGTTTAACTAATTCCAGCAATTCGATAAAGATGATTATAGGTTGGCACGGTTTGTCGATCGCCCAAAACAAGTTAACCAACAGTTTGCCATTGATTTAATCGCTAAAGTGCCCCCGAAATCGTGCAAAGACCGCGTTGTCTGGTGCGATGGGGGTGACACACATACAGGGCATCCAAGAGTGTACATTAATTTGGTAAATTACAGAGATTAATTGGTTTATATATATAATTAACTTATTACTTTAGGATAAACCAGGGTGCCATACTTGCGGGTATTGCGGATTGCGGTTCCTTAAAGAAGATCATCATTGATTTAAATTGATATTGTAGATATTTTAAAATAGAGCTGTTGTAAATAAAAAATAAATAAACATTCGTTTTATTGAATAATTTACATAAAATCTAAATTTATTTCACATTAGCATTATTTTTTTCCAATTATTTTCGGAAGGTCAAACATCAAGCTCGAAAAAAACCTACCGACTAATCTTTATAAAAAAAAAATCAGTGCATTCGTAATTGCATAAATAATGCCTGGTAAAAATGATTTTCATTTTGTATTTACAGTTTCAGAGATAAAAAATAAAAACCTCCAAAATAGTCCATTTATTATAGTTTTTATTTTTTATCTCCGAAACTGTAAATACAAAAAAATTAACATTTTCACCAGGCATTATATATGCAATTACGAATGCACTTATTTTTTTTATAAAGATTATTTGGTAGGTTTTTGTGTAATCGAGCTTTTCTTGTTAGCAGTCGTTTCGAAAGTCGAACCCGTACCCAATTTTAATTTATAGGTTATGTTTATGCCACATAATTTAACCTCAAAACATGAATATTGATACAGTTTTGTGCGATTCTTTAGAAAACGATGGTAAATACACAATAAACCATTTACCAAAAGTGCCATTTAAAGTTATAAGTGTATTACAGATTTTTATAAACAATTTTTGCAAGACGACATTCACAAGAAATTCGCTGAATCTTTAGCGATTTCAGAGCAAGTTAAGAAACTAGGCGAAGGCATCGATATATTAAGCCAAGAGTTACAAAAACAAGTATTATCGAAACATGACGATTTATTACTACAAGCCAGTCATGCTACAAAACTCGAATTAGTTCTAAACACAATGAATACGCATGTACAATGTTTATTTTCAAATGCTGAACGCTTAAAATCTCAAGTATTTATTAATTAACTTGTGATTTATCTATTTTTATAAACATTGTTGCTAGATTGTAGGACCTTACAACAATATAGAAACGCATACGAAAGTATTAGCACGTTTACACCATGCCAGTCATGTGTTACGACGCGTTAACCGGATTCAACAATTGAGTAAACGTTTACAAGGGACCAGCGATCCGGTTCAACAGGCAACGATTCTACAAGAACTTGGTACGAGTTTAATTTGTGATTTATATAATTTTTTGAGAAATTGAAGCCTTTTTGGGAAATTGAAGCCTTTTTGAGTAATGAAGCCTTTTGAGGAATGAAGCCTTTTTGGGAAATTGAAGCCTTTTTGAGTTTTTTTTCTCCAAAATTGATTTAAACCTATAAATGAAATAATGCCTTTATTTCTAGAGCAATTAGCGTTAGATACCGATTTAAGCGATGTGGAAGCCGTTTCTTCCGAACTACGTGCCGCAAGATCACAACGGCAGCGAGTTATTCGATTAGCAACTAGTTCGTTAACTCAAGGCATATCAACTAGGAATGTTACGCAAACATCGACTGCGTTACAGATTTTTATTAATTTAGGAATAGTTCAAGACGCCATTGATAGTATAGTTTCAGCTGCGTTAACCGATTGTCGCGAATCAATTAAACTAAGTGTTGAGCATTCAATTTCAACAAGTGTTGCGGTGAAAGGAAAAGCAGGACCGGGTAAAGTTAATTTGACTTCTTCGCAAGGGTTTCGAGCGAAAATTTGGGCCGCAATTGAAAAAACATTCAGCGATGAAATCTACATGCATTGCAAACAGGTTTTGTTTTCTTTTTCGTTTTTAATAGGAATTATTTGTACTTGTTCTACAAATATAACTTTAATATTATTTTAAATTTAGAATCAATATTAATTTTATAAAATGCTTTTGTAAAAATTCTAGATGCAATTTTTGCAAACAATTTTAACCGAATTAAACTCGGACGAATTCACAAAACAATTCGCCGAAAACTATTGGAAATCTTTAGGGGAAAACTTGGTGGACGAAATGAAAAAAGCCCCGGTGTCTACGCAACAAATTTTCGATACTGAGTACCCAAAATTATTGAAATGTTACAGCGAAATGACGCTTAAATTAAATTATAACCATTATATATACAAGTAATAATTTACAAAAAAAAAAAAAAAAAAAAACATTATTTGTCTAATAACAATTTTTTAGGCAATCAATTTTTGAAAAATGGGAAAATGCGTATTTATCAAACTCTTTAGGTCGACTTTTAGACCCAGTACACTCTATGTTTAGCTTAGAAAACGCGCCGTCTCAGGATCAAATCGATTCCTTAATCCGAGCAATGACAAAGTAAAATAAATAAATAAATAAAATGTTAATATTTATTTTATTTACTGTAACATTTTAGTGAGTTAAGTATGTCGTTAGTTGAAGAAAATTTAGCGGAAAAAATCGCTAAGAATGTTGGGAAATGTATTCGAATGTTTGGAGTTAAAACCGAACATCAAATCGTTTCTGGGCCAGAGACGGCCCAAGTTATAGGTCATTTTTTTTTAATATATATATATATATATATATATATATATATATATATAAATAATTTTAGCTGGGGCACGTAATGGCGGCCAACAATTAAACGTCCATTTAGCGAACGCTTTACACTATTTGCAAACCCAAGTTAGTCGAATGTTATCGAATATGACTGAAACTCTCCCCGTAAATGCAGTAAACATAATCGCTGAAAGTATAAAAGGGCTTTTACCACTCAGTAGCGCTATTATACAACCACTAGTTGGTAAGTTTCAAAAACAGCGTCTTAATCATTTATACATAAATGAATAAATTTAGATTCTACTAATAAAATGATCGAAACAATTATCGTAACCATTCACATGGAACAAGATTGGGCAAAATTGCAGATCAGTGGCACCAAAACGGTGTCCTCAAGCCCCTATATGCGTGAATTGACTCAGTTTATAGCGCGGGTTTTTAACACGTATTTAGTTTGTTTTACAAACCAAGAAGTTTTGAGTATAAAGTATATTTAATTTTTTTCCATTCAAATTTAGGAAATGTTATGTGTATTTTATTGTTTGGTAGATGTGGAGAAATTGCGGTTCGTTGTATAGAATTATTTGTGCGGCATACAGCGATTTTACGGCCGATTTCGCAAGGGGGGAGAATTCGGCTTCAAAGCGATTATGCGGCGTTGGAGAATTCGCTCAAAGTGTTGTGTCCACAGTTATCTGATCTAGGAAGGCCTTATAGGTTGTTATTTTTAACTAGGTTTATCCGTGGGCACGATGTGCCCATAACATATACAGAATCTCACAAATCCGTCTAATTGAATAATTGAACGGGTTGTTTAATTCTTAGATTGTTGAAATCAATGGCCAGTATCATAACATTAAAGCCTCAGGAGGTAATGGAGAGTCAAGTCGTTGGCAGCTCAGTGCCATCTAGTACTGTTTTGTTCTTGCTGTTTTCTTACGCGGGTTTCGAACTGTTAAGTCCGCACCAAACTGCTGGATGGTCAGTGACGAAACTATCTGCATGGTTAGATGAACATCCAACAGAATCCGACAGGTTATATTAACTTTGGTTTTATACGTAAAAATGATTTACTTGTTTCATAAATGTACGAGCTAAAGGCATTGGTGCCTGTTTTTCAGATTGGAGATGATCGCTGGAGCTTTGCAGCGATACGTCGGTTTAGTCCGAAAGAAAAACTCGACAAATTACGACCCTGTATACCCTATTATAACGGCTTTATTAGAAACGGCTGTAAAACATAAATAAATTTACCGGAATTCATATTTTGTATTATTTGGTTTTAATAAATGTATTTAATGACTTATTTAATTGTACTTTTAAGAAAAATTACATTAATATAAAACTAGTCGTCGTTTAAATAAAAATTTCTAGTGAAACCTCAGCGTGTGTTATTATTTATTTATTAATTAATATAAAACTTGAAGACTGAGCATTCAGATGTTTGTATTTATATGTTTATATGTGTACAACGCATTTTTGTTGTAAAACAAACGCATGGGCAGGGATTGCACCCATAGGGAAAGTAGGCAAGGGTGGATCCAGGATTATGGGTAGTGTATTCATCAAAATTATTTAGATTCCTTACTAAATAAAGGATAAAACTAGGGCTTCGCACCGGAACTGAGCCGAAAACCGTTATTTTTGTAAGAAAATCGTAGTTGAAGCGAAAAAAAGGTGATATATTAATTTTTTAATACAAAGAAAACCGGAACCGAATGATATATCACACATTTAACGAAATTTTTTAATCAAACTTTGCGAGTTTTGAAGTTGATAAAATGCAAATTTTCATATAACTCGAAAACGGTATATTGTATCGCGCCGCCGTTAACAGATTTGAGTTCCCCGATACTTAATTACTCTAGAAACATACTTTCAGCTTAATTGAAAACAATTTTTTTTTTTACTCATTTCACGAAATTTTTCTGCTTGAAACTTTTATCAAACTTTGCGAATTTTTTCCGACCAAACTATTAAAGATAGAAAGTTGAAATGTGGACAGTCAAACAACCTGTATTTGGTGTATATTGTCAAATTTTTTCAAGTTGATTGAGGTAATATTACCACTTCCATAGCAAACCGCGTGCAAAAACAGTGAAAATCGTCGATTTTCGCAAAAACGGCAAGGGGTACCCCTTACGAAATTTTCGGCAAAAAAATCGCATAAATATTTTTGAATTTAACATATATTTAGATTAATTTGAGTACGCTGATTCCAAAAATGCTAATGAAAGTGGTGAAAAACAGTTAGAAATTGCTGTTAGCGCGATTTGAAGTTGATAAAATGCAAATTTCCATATAACTCGAAAACGGTGCATCGAATCGAGCCGCCGTTAACGGATTTGAGTTCCCCGATATTTAATTACTCTAGAAACTTATTTTCAGCCGGTTTGAAAAGAAAAAAATATTTGGACACATTTCATGGAATTTTTTAACTTTAAATTTTTATCAAACTTTGCGAATTTTTTCCGACCAAACCATAAAAGCAAGAGAGTTGAAATTTGGCCAGTCAAACAACCTATATTTGGTGTATATTGTCAAATTTTTTCAACTTAATTGGAATAATATTATGACCACCACAGCAAACCGCGAGAAAAAACAGTGAAAATCGTCGATTTTCGCAAAAACGGCAAGGGGTACCCCTTGCCAAATTTTCGTCAAAAAAAATTCATAAATATTTTTGAGTTTGACATATATTTAGATTAATTTGACTACGCTGATTCCAAAAATGCTAATTAAAGTGATGAAAAACCGTTAGAATTTGAGTTAGCGCGATTTGAATATAACTCGAAAACGGTGCATCGTATCGAGTCGCCGTTAACAGATTTTAATAGAAACCGAAACGAAATAAAATACGGTTCGAAGCCCTAAAATCGACGTATATGTTTAAAATAATTTATTTACACAACTTCTGTGATACATCACAAACAATATTATAAAATAGTTGTAAAACAGTCTGATCTAGTAACCAGAATTCATAATTCTAGCGTTTGCGTAATCACAAATCAAATAAATGTATTCTAACAAAATGAATAATGATTTACAAGATCAATTTCTATTGCATTCAATAGGTTCGTTTGTCCTGCAAAGACTATTAGGTTCATGATTTGTCTTCCTTTTATAATGAAGAAAAAGACAAATTATGATCGAACGAACAAACTGTTTACACATCCAATATGATCACAATTTTATTTTTGTATGGCTTACAATAAACAATGTTAAAATAACGCTAGATTAAAATAAATTAGAACTTTTAATTATATAACTAAGTAGAATTATCGCTAGTAATAAGTTAATTGGGAACATTAAAGTTTAAAACAAAAAGTACTCCATTTTTGAATAGTGAACGTCTAAATAACATTAAAATGACCCAAATGGCAGTTATACCCATAAAATAATAAAAACAGACGCATTAAGCCCCTCCACTCTAATTCAAAAAATTGTAAAGAGTTTAAAATATTTTTTATGGATATTCAAGGCAGTAAAATAAATCGAACATGCAAGGCTATTTTGATTAATGGAAGTATCACTTTTATTTTTTAATAATAACAAAAGAAATTCTGTTCCAACGCCCTAACGTGACCTTGAAATCTCAAGGACACATTACAACATATTCCCACATTGTTATACCAGAAATAAAAAAAACCATTAATTATTTAAGATATATTAGGTTTGCATAAATGTAAACCTACTCCGTTTTTTGAGATTTTGAATTTTTTTTGAACCCCTACGCGATGCGTGGTTTAAGGTCAAATTATGGATCACTTTAATTAATTTTTTGTTGCTAATTAGACAACTGAGTGGGTTGTCGAAGTATTCAATATTAGCTACTAAATCTAAATATGAACAAGGCAAGATGATGTACGTTGAAATAAATGAGGTGATTATGGATAAATCCATCTCGATTATCGATAGGGTCTCGGATCGTAGGGTGTAGCTTCAAACCCAACATATCTATTATTCTTCCTGTGTTGAAACCCAGTACCAGGTGCAGTATTATAATAAACAACCCTTCGAATCCCGAAGGGATCAATATACCCAAAGCTTCCAGCTCTTTTATTACCAGGAAGATTCTCTTCCTCATGGTACTGTCTTGGTAAATAATACCTAAACCCATCATTAGTAACAGCTACCCCATCATACAACGAATACTGGTTATCATAACCATTACCAATTTGGTTATTTGTGTAACCTGTATACGAGTTACCATTCCTATCAATTGGGTAAGTTGGTCCATTTTGTCTCGTATACGAATTCCTGTAAATTGGTTGGCGGGTTTCATATTCTAAATTATTGGAGACATCACCAGAAATTGGTGCAGGGGTAGTCGATGGCGCATAGTTTGTTGCAGGTTCTGTGGCATACGATGGGGGTTCAATTGTAGTGGACGGGCGAAGGTATTCTGTAGAATCTCGTAAGGGGGATTCTGTATTGGATTGGATGGAGTTATGGGAAATTTGGACAAAGGGGGGCCGGGGAGTGTACGCAATTAATGGAGCAGATTTGGAGGTAATTTGGACGAAAGTTGGGGTGCTTGGAGTAGAATAGACTTCGATTGGTCTATTATAACTGGTATCGTCAAGCGAAGCAACTGGTCGAGTATAACTGGTATCGTCAAGCGAAGCAACTGGTCGGGTATAACTGGAATAAGCTGGGGTTGACTCATAACTAGTTGGATAATTGGAACTAATTTTATTTCCATATCCAGTGTTTCCTCCCACTGGTCGAGTATATATAGGAGTTACTTTAGGGTTTGGTTTCACTAATACTCCGTTAGTAGCCGGGGCGTGTTTAGCTTGGGAGACTGCGTCTCCAATTGCCCGATCTTTTCCAACGAAGACATTCTTAGTTTTTAATATCCTGTAACCTTGAGTATCGGCGATATAGTCTCGTAATCGTAGGTACCCATTAGCGTCTACCCAGCCGTATGACCCAATGACTGTGCCATCTTCTAAACGTTTCTCTTTACGATACTGGCCGCTTATTGTCTGGTAGCGGAAGTACCTTTCGGGACCCTCGTCTGTCTGGATGTGGTACTGGGTGTCGGGGGCGTTATTCCAGCCGCCATTCGCTGATAGAATCGTCGGTGGTAACAGGGCCACCTGGAAAGATACACACACATTGTTATTGACATCCTTATGACAATAGTTTTCATTTTTATCGTACCGTCAAACGTTTATTGAATGTTTAATTGATAAACATTGAAAGTTTCTACGTTCTAATTTTTCTAATTCATTACGCATGCATTTAAAAAAGCTTACCTTTATATTCTATGTACATGCCTAACATATGTTTTTCTGGAGTTATGAATACATTTCATTGATTAACCCTTGTGTTTAGGATTAGTATTGGTTGCTGTAGATCAGGTCAAAGTCAAATTTGGCCCTTGGTTTTTTTTTTGTATATATGTATAAAGGGGTCCATTGTAATGCATGGTACAATGTGAGGGGATTCTTCCTTGTATGGTTCGATGTGTCATTGTTGTCATGAACATGATGCAATGATCTTATTATACGTTTTATTTATAAGTTGTTGGCGTGGCTAACATAACACCTATGACCTCGACATGTAAGTCACATTCTGGAGTGATGCATCGGATGCTCACGCGATTTCTGTCATTTACAATTGTTTTTTATTGCATCAGTACAATAGCGTCTAACAATATAGCTTTTTTAAATTAGTTCAATTTACTATTCCTAAATAATTTTATGGCATATATAGTAAGCTTTAGTTAGAATTTAAGCCGAGAACACCTTTGCAAAATTAATATCTTACGTGTTTAGTTATCGAATGTTAATTTATGTAACTTTAACTTAAACAGTTTACTTTTGTTTTCTAATATCTTCAGTATGGTAAGAGTTAGAGAAAAACTGTATTTTATAAAAATTAAAGATCTTAAAATTTCTAACAACTTTTGTTGGAATTTTATTTTTGAATAATGAACCATTTGCTGAAAAATCACGTTTGAAAATGGTTATTTTATATGTTGTTTCCCTAGCTACAACACATATTGATTTTGTTTCATAGTAAACGTAGTTTGAGAAAGGGCAAGAAAAACGAGTGAAGGTCACCCCAGATATGAGATATATTTCGAATAGTGCACATTTTGAAACTGGAGCAGTGTTCCGAAATCGATTTAATATAAAGTGAATTAACCTGTTAATGAAATTGTGAAATTAAAACCACTTTATGTTTAAATGTTACTTGATCACTTATTATAGTTCATTAGTGATGTTGATCTAAAGGACAACTATGTATAATATTTTCTCTATCCATTATTATGTGTGTAGAAGCTATTTTTTGCTCCAGATGTAATAATTGTATTCTATAACACACACAGATAACATTAAAAATAATAAAACGGAAATAGCAAGATTATTCTTATAACTTTCTAATGAAAGCAACAGTTATGCGTGCGCGTACATTTGCTTTTTTATTACGATTATTTTCTTCATTCATAAATGCATAGTTTTTTGCTATCTTTGCACATAAGTCATCTGGCGTGGGTAAAAAGTATCCAATACAATTAAATTAATCATGCTATTATCTCACCGCTGGGTCAAAGGTAGACTTCTTGCCTAACATGCGTGTAGTGAGTGTGTCGTACCCAGTTCATATCAGTTTGTATTATTATAAATATAGCGTTCTACACACACATATATATGATATATACATGCACAAATATATATATAATAACAAAATTTAAATTCATTTCATGGGTATACATGATCTATAATTATAGTCTTGTTACAGAATGTATAAAAATATGAAATGGTATTTATAATTAAATATGAAGTCATAAATGCAAGGTGCAAAAACTCGAATTAGTAAAAAAATGGTATTACAAAGTGAAAGGTTATTTTTGAAGTATGTGTATATCCTAGTAACGTCTCGCTTTTTTTTAATCTCCGTTTCTTTTTGAAAGGGCATCAGGGTGTGGTTATACATTTTTAACCTTCATTCAACTAAACTGACCTCTTCTAAATTGCTTCACAAACACTTTAGGATAATCCGGTTACAGTAAGAATTAGAATACTTGATAAAAGATATATTTGAAATTAGTGAAACTTCGCTCGGTCGCCTGTAAGACATTTTAAATCTAATAAATCTTAAACTTAAACGGAGCACCCCTTGACACGGCTCATACATTATTTGAAAATATCAAATGAATTTAAATATATTTTATGCCTACAAAGTTTTTAGAAATTCTATAAGAAAATAATTAGAAATATCAAAAATAGTTTGTATATAATTACGAATCCAAATAATACGGAGCGTTGAAGGTGCCTGTACCTACGTTTCCTTTTATAAATATAAGCATAATTTAGGGAATGCAGGTGTAATTATGTATAGAAACAAATTAAACTCGTGATAATTATTGCTGTAAATTCATTAAACGTTTTCGGGGCGAATAAATATGAATGACTTGACAGAATGTATAAGCTTGTATATGATTTACAGCAATTAAATTACATATTTATAATATATAATGTATTCTTTGACATTGTACCTTATGATTATTATTATTCACGGACATAAAAATATGTGAGACACACACGATTGCATTGTTATAAGCTACACTTATTTATGACCGAATTTACTAATGTTTAGACAACGAATTATACATTATAAGGAAATAAATCACTACTCTACTCACACCCAATTGACACTAAACAGGCACGTATTTAGTATTTTTTTACATTAGCGCCCAATAATTCACTTTACTAAACGTTTTATAATCTAAAATCTTTAATATATATCAGTTCCGCTACTCTATAAATACCAATAGGTATAATAGATGCAATCTTTAGACGCTTTGGTACAATTCTTGTGCAACAATTATTCCATGGAATAAATACTACATGGCAGAAATCGTGATTCGTGTAAAATTCCTCGAGCTGCGCTGCTCTGGGTGTTCCATATATGGTACGGTCACTTTCGCTGCCCACATTAAATTAAAGTCGGCCGAGTACTTCGATAGCGAAACAATCGTAACGTATTTTTCGGATTGTCACTGGTCGTGGTCACGGTATATGCCATCAGAGGGTACAAACATTTTACTTTCTTATACGAATGTATATTTATTATATTTGAAAACTTAACCAGTAGTGGTTTCCTCTGGTTATTGGTTCAATATCTCGAAAACGGCATAAGTTACAGAAAAATGAATGGTATAAAAGTTAAAGATATTAAAATTTCCAGTAACTTTTGTTAGAATAGTTTTTTCGAATTAACTACCATATACTAGAAAATCGCATTTTAAAAAAGACTAGTTTACAATTTAAAACAAAATAAGGTAATATTATATATAGATAGTGACAATGCAAGAAAGTCGAGTGAAGGTCACTCCAGCTTATAGAAGAGATCGCGTTATAATTGATATAGGAATACGTTTGTTCGCGTATCAAATACTTTGATGGCACGTACGAATTTTACATACAATGACAAGGCAATTATAGAGGATGTCAGGACATTCACAGAATATTAAATCTGACATGAAGACGTCATTATTTCAACCTCAAACAAGGAAACTACTTGACAAATTGGGAGCAGGCAACCCAAATGAATCATTTCTCAAAATAAAATTATATCCATTATTTCATATGCAAATTTTAGCACATTTTAAATTCACAATCGATGTTTAACATTTTATATGGAAATATATTTTTTAATTTGTTTATTTATGTGAAATTCAAGGACTATTTAATAATTTTATTGGTTTATTATTCCTTCTAAAATACCATAAATTAAAATTGCAAATTTGAGACAAAAAGATTCGAATTGTATGGTTATAGAAAAATATATAAATATGTTTATTGCATTGTTAAGAATCATAATCCATATTTGATACATTTATGCAATAAAATGTTATGAAATTTCGACTTTCTACATATTTCCCACGCGTTTGACCAAATCTTTAAAATCTGTCCATGTCCAATTTTACATTATGTAAACACGCGCTTAGTCATAAAAATTAATAACAGCTTTAATTTGCATTAAAATAATTGGCGATCTTTGCCAAATATCAAATAATACCTTTCATTGTTTTAAAATATTAAAACAATAAATTTGGAGTGCCCCATGCTCGACTATTGCGTATTAAATTCTTATTATCATTGCATCAAACAATATATATATTTGTGCTAATTTAAAAATCATATATTTATGTTCAACGTTATTGGCTGTAGAGCATTCACATACACAGACAATATTAGCAGAATCACAGTTTCTACGCATTCATTCACGTTTAAAGTCGCCTTTTATGACCCAAGATTCAATCTATTCTAGAGAATGGAATGTCTATATGCTGTGATGCTGTGATACTGTGAAGTTCACACAGGAATATTTGATTGTTTATGGTGTTTCCTTTTTTGTGAGAGACTATTGAATAATACGGGCCTGTTTTGCGTCAGGTGGGAGGGCCCACTGAGTTACAATTGAAGTGCATTCCTGCAAGCTCTAACGAAACGGTTGACGATGTATTCACGCATTGGTATATAATGGTATTCCTGGAGGTATTAGAGGCGCCACAATGTTTGTATATATGTATGTACAAATATGCTGTCACCGCCAACTGAGACACTAATCTATTGTGACGATATGATTTTATTTGTACTAGTGGATTTTGTTCCTTATATGGCCACCTAGAATTCAGTATTAAATTCCATTTTTTTCAATTGAATTATTTTGGGATATAAAAACAGTGAAAGAATATTTTATTGAGCAGTAAACATCGCTTATGACATATTTCTCAACAATAATAGCTTCAAATGCAACTTATTTATAAGCAAATTCCCTAAGAAGAATTTTAAAATTCCTTTACGACAAGAAAGCTCGTATTTCCATAGAATTTTTTTTTAAATATAACAGACATTATATTTTATAGGTATAAAGATTAGCACAAAGCAAAAACATTAAAGAAACATATATAGTGAAAACTATGTGTAAGTCCAGTGAAGGACACTCCAGTTTATTGTTAAAACTGCGATCGAAATTGTCTTGGTGGGAAACAGCACATTATGTACATATACACGCACACAGATGTAATTCCTAAAATAGATCAACATTACCATTAAATTATTCATGATTATAATATTTTTTATATACTTTTGTATAAGAAAGTAAATGCAATACCGATGAAATAAGTAAATCATGACTCCTTTGACGTAAGGTCAACCAGGCCTTATGTTTGTAACCACGGGTTAAATATAATTGGGTACATTCACACACACGTATAAATCCCTTCAAATAACCGAAATACTTGTATTTATATTATGTAATAGTATCAAATTACTTACAGTACTTTTTCATTGGACAAAATGTTATATAATGGAGAAATATAATACATTTTTTTGTTACAAATATTTGATTGTATTTTAAACAGTGTAGTTTTGGCAACAAATGAAATATTGAAAGAATAACGGGAACTGTAGTAAACGTAGAAACCAGTTTTGATAAAAATTAAACACGTTTTTAGATTAGTATCGCAGATCAAAATTAATTTCACTTTCATTAAATAATCATTGCTATTAATAGCTATACGAATATGGTAAAAAATATATATCTTTATATTGTTTTCTACCTATCCATAATTCGACTTAAATTTGGATATTATACAGTCCAGTAATAAGGAAATATTAAACTACAAAATAAATCGCAAACGGAAATATAAACTATGATTTATTTTAAGCTATTATTTATACAAATAAAAATTCCAAATAATTTTTTCTTTCGACCTTGCTTGAGCTGACAGTTATTGGTTGAAGATTCAGAGGAATCTGTTACGCAGCATTTAGTAAATTAAATACTATGATTTGACACGCATTAAATCGCCATTTCACTGTTTATTTTATTTAAATATTTTAATTCATAGACCAAGGAGCAGATATATTTAAAACTCCGTTTTCATTAATAAAACAAAAACCATTTAACGGCATTATTCTATGGGGTAGTTGGTACACTTTCGTCGTGATTAAGGGTTGTTGGGCTTGACCGATCGGTTTTTGGGCTAAAATTTCGATTTTATCAAACAGGACATTTACGCGAAGATGTTCTGGTCTATAATCTTTTACATCCATAGTTATCTAAAATGAAGGAATAATTTAAAAATTATCAATGTATTTGAAATACCAATATTGACCCATATTTTGCAGCAAATTGTTATATTATTAATAACAAAACATATTATAATAGCTTCAGATTTAATCGCAAAATGTATAATTAATGTATACATTAATTATTATACTTATTTTTAAGATGAAACACAATACAAAATTATGCAAGTGATGTTGCAGATATTTTCTCAACTGTGTGTACTAAATTATTTTTAAATGACAATCTGGAGTGCCCATCACTCAACTTTATAGGAAACAATATCAAATATATAAGTAACCATGGATTCGTATATATTTTAAATATATTTAATAATAAAATAAATCTCTAAATCTATTCTAAAAATAAACTATTTATAAATAACAGTTGGCAATAATGAACCGATATTTTAATGGCAATAATAAATAATTTATATGACAAATATACTTTTCTCAAATGTATTATAAATAAACTTTCTTTCATTTGTTTCATATAAAAAATATTATGATCGTGTAAAATAGGATTTGCATACATTTTTAACTTTTCTAGTTTTGGCTTTCTAATCATCAATAAGTGGAAAACATTTTCCAATTACATTATTTATATTGCGAAATTGGATTTTAAAATATTAATAAATCATTATTAGTTAGTTTACCTCAAAATGATCAGAATGAAAAATGACTGTATCCATATTTGTCACAACGTAACATGATTGAGGTTGCATTTTATAAATTCGTCGTGTTGGAATTAAATTATTTGTACCGCTGCTGTTTATGCCTTAAAATAAAATATTTAATAATCATTTAAATTGTGGTTCATTTGTTGGTAATTAACGTATATTAATTTCGATGTATGTCGTAAATATTCCAAATTAGGTATTATATATTTAGTATTTTTAGAACACATAAATTTCGAATATATTTAAATAGATTAAAAATCAAAGAAATATATTTTTTAAGAGTTTGATAATAATTCTACATACATTGAAATGATTTTGTTGTTACATATTTTTTATTTCTCTTTTAGTTCCATGAAGATAATCATTTTAAATTGACACTAATAATTTCTAAGATTTTACGATAATATTGTATCTATGGATATACATGACGTATTTGTAACAATGCAAACGCAATTTATATTATTGCAAGCGTAAATAAATGTTTTCTATGAATAACTATTATTTATAAAATATAAATCATTTAGTGAAAACTGTCGCAGTCTTTATATATATATATATATATATATATATATATATATATATATATATATATATATATATATATATATATTGCTGCACTGAGAAAAGGATTTACTAGAATTTATTTAGGTTTACTACTATTAAATAAATTCCACAATTGTTACAATCAAATCAATGTAGAGTTAAATTAAATAAATGCTAAATTTACTAGCCCCAGATAAGCTTTCTTTAATATAAATAGATTTATTACCGTATAAGCTACATGCTCCACGTATTTATTGTTTCTAAATATATCAATAAAATGTTCAAGAAACATTGATTATTATTAACGGGTTTTCATAAATAAACTATTGTTTAATTAAAACTAATTTGCTTTACTGTCGTTTAAAATTAAGATTTGATTGTTTAAATTCTTCACGTAACTAAGAAACACTACGATACGCTTATTAAATAAATAAGCATTAAATCAGTGCATTAGACGTTGTTAAAAAGAATATACGATTGAATTGAAAGTCGATTCGTCTATCGTTTCCCAATAATGTATGCATCCTGTGATTAATTGACCGCCACCAACGGAACAGTACCACCATTTTTTGACAACTGATTGATGTCTCAATTCATCTCTGATTTAACTTTCTATATATTTCCAGCCGTGAACTTGTAAATATATCAATGCGTATCCATAGATTCTTTTTCATAATAAGAATATAATAGAAACGCAGGTTTATACGAAGAGAACAACGTAATGGGCCGTGAAGGCAAACCATTGTCTCTAGACGATCTTTTGTTTATGGTAGACGAGATGACATGGCGACCGTAACGCATATACTGCTGCGCCGTGAGATTTATTCCCATAAAAGATAATTTTAAGTTGTTTTTTTTTTATGGCAATGTTACAAAATTTCGGCAAATCGCAGTTTTCTCAACATTGTTTTAACAATGACAATATATAAAATGCAAGAATTTTAATTTCATTAGCCATGACGAACTGCCCTATACAGGGTCTTATTATTTATTTATTTATTTTATACAATGTTGCATGCTGAAATATGTAGTCCAATTTAGGCATGATTTATAAACTGTATCTGTGAATAGAGTGAATGTTATTTGAACCTCGATAAATTAAAAAAAAAAGAATTAAATAGTCCCATTAATATTTCGTAATAGTGTTACGTTAGACACAATTTATAATTGTTTGAAAGTGACCATGGCTGATAGATCTTTATGGACCATAGATCGTTGTTGCATCGATCATTGTTCAAGTTGTATGAAATAAAATTCATAATTTAACAATTATGATTCAGAATAAAAAATAAAAAAAATACGTTTATTTAGTGGGTGTGCACTTGAACCTGCGATGGTGTAATCCTCTCTGTGACTCATTTGATCCGATTAGCAAAATAATATTCATTTATCTTTAGTTTATAATCTATAGATAATCTGATACATTTATAAATAATTCAAATTGTTCATTTGCACAATTAACAATTTACTGAAAATACGTATAACTTACTAGTACGTTTTAGTAATCAGTGAATTTAAAATTTCTAATAAATGAGTAAGTATATCCATTTTTTGTTTGTCTGCGCGTTTACAGTCGAGTAACTTTAAAGTGTTTCATTGCATTTTCTAAGACTATAAAAATTATTTAACCCATCGATGTTATCAGATTAGCACATATCCTAGCGGTATTGTTTTCAAAATTATTCAAATTATTTCCGAATTCTGCAAGGACGTTTATTTGAATATGCAAACGGCTTTGTAACGTTGAAAATTTGCGTATCAAATTGAGGAATCAAGATAGTCAAATTTCATTGTATTTTTTGAATTATATTCTCTTACGTAACCTCTTATATAACTTTATATTTCTTTCGTATGGATTTTTAATAAAAGTTACTTTCTTTCTTGGACGAAATAAATTACTAATTCGAGGGGTAAAATTTAATTAATCCTAGATTATTAGATGAAAATGGTAAAATTGAACAGAAATAATTATGACATAATAATGTTATTGATCAATTAATAATTTACATATATCAATACATCCTACATGTGTTACAAAATCATAATTATAGAATCCTTATTTGAATTATTGTCCTTGAAGTAACATAAACAATAAACACATGTTATATATTTTTCCATTTGTTAATTATAACTTTTCCTGATTTAAAATTGATTTCTATTTTCTGTTCCTTAAGCATACTGTGTTTTCTTTTGTATTTAAGTGTCACTTAAGAAGAATGTCTTCTAAAATATAAAACTTTTGTTTATTGTAAAAAAGGTACCTTTTTCTAAAAGGTAGAATTAATTAAAACCCTATAAAGTAATATTACATATAGGTCAAGTGAAGGCCACTCCAGCTATCGTCTTAGAAAATTTTTCAGAAGCTTATTAAATTAACATATAATACAATGATTCCATTTAATAATAGGTTATAAATTAATACTTTTGTTTGAATTGATTATTAATTTGTTTATTGTTAATGTATACAAATGATTGTAGTGAATAATCGTGACGGTTTTTCCTGCAATAATCAGAAAAATTGTAGCAAATTTTTGTGGTCGAATCGTTTTGTTATCTTAGAATCGATGAGTCAGAAATGCATTTATTTGTTTAAGAATACGTTAACTATATGTGTTCATGTAGAATTATACACTTTATGGTTAATATAAATAATTTACACATAACTCCAAACGTTAATATGTGGAAAAAATGAAATATTATGGTATATAAATAAATAAAAGTAATGTATCCGGGTAAAAAAAAAAAAAATGTATTTGTGTTAAATAGAATTACCTCAATCTTTTATAGATCATACAACAATTATTTTAAGTATCAAGTTAACATTACAATCTTTTTATAATAAATAAACCACATGCAACAATTTTTATTAATCTCTGAAGTTCAATTCGAAATATGCTACATTCTCCAATTGGGTGTATATAACCTCAACGGCAGTATAGGAAAGTTTCCGTAATTATGGAAATAAATAAATAAGTATTTGCAACAATCTACCGGTTAAATACTGTTTAAAAGCTGGTTGTTAACATATGGTTATTGGGTAATGTGATCTATACTGGGCATACAGATAGCCTACAGGTGTATCACTCACTTTAACTGACCGCTCGAGCAACCGAGAACGGCCTGACATAGATAAGTCACGCAACTGAAACAGCAAACTAATACTGTGTTAATATGTATATGGTTTGTGGATCATTTCACTTTTCAACAATTATTTTTCTATTAAATTGTATCAACGATGCTGTTTAAATTGATGAAAAACTAATAGAATTTGAGTTAGCGAGATTTGAAGTTGATAAAATGCAAATTTCCATATAACTCAAAAACGGTACATCGTATCGCGCCGTCGTTAACAGATTTGAGTTCCCCGATACTTAATTACCCTAGAAACATATTTTCAGCCTAATTGAAAACATTTTTTTTTTCTTCATTTCACGAAATTTTTTTGCTTGAAAATTTTTATCAAACTTTGCGAATTTTTTCCGACAAAACTGTTTATGATAGAAAGTTGAAATTTGGAGCCCCAAACAGACTATATTTGGTCTATATTGTCAAATTTTTTGAACTTGATTGGAAAAATATTACAAGCTTTACAGTAAACGCAGTGAAAAAACAGTGAAAATGGCCGATTTTCGCAAAAACGGTAAGGGGTACCCCTTGCCATTTTTTCGCCCAAAAAATCGGATAAAAATTTTCGAGTTTAACATATATTTAGATTAATTTGACTACGCTGATTCCAAAAATGCTGATTAAATTGATGAAAAACTGATAGAATTTGAGTTAGCGAGAATTGAAGTTGATAAAATGCAAATTTCCATATAACTCGAAAACGATACATCGCATCAGGCCGCCGTTAACAGATTTGAGTTCCCCGATACTTAATTACTCTATAAACTTACTTTCAGCCTAGTTGAAAACAATTTTTTTTTTGACTCATTTCACACAAATTTTCTGCTTGAAGAATTATATCAAACTTTGCGAATTTTTTCCAACCAAACTATTAAAGATAAAAAATTGAAATTTAGAACACCATACAGACTATATTTGGTCTATATTGTCAAATTTTTTCAATTTGATTGGGGAAATATTACGGGCTCTACAGCAAAAACAGTGAAAATGGCCGATTTTCGCAAAAACGGCAAGGGGTACCCCTTGCCATTTTTTCGCCAAAAAAATCGCATAAAATTTTTTGAGTTTAACATATATTTAGATTAATTTGACTACGCTGATTCCAAAAATGCTGATTATATTGATGAAAAACTGATAGAATTTGAGTTAGTTGATCCGAGAACGCTACAGACACACAATGCATCATCTCATTTGGTTAAGAACCAATAGAAATTGAATAGTTTTCACGTGTCCCGAAAAAGGAACATGGAATTCGAACTAAACAGATGGATGTAGGTAAATTGTTTCGGTGTATTAGATCCGGGGGCATGTTGATATAGTTTACGTACTATTATGGCCGTGACGTGACGTTTGACATACAAACACACACACACACACAGATACAACATATGCACGTACTAAATGACGTTTAACAACAATTACACAAACAGAATGCACAAGCAGATAAAAGTACACTTACGGCCAGAGAAAATAAAATAATTTTAAAACCAAATTGATGCTTTTGTCGAATATTCCTTCGAAATATACAGTGGACAGGTGTACAATATAATTAACGTGCTATGGGCTTAAACTGTGGTAATATGTTATGTGTTTAACGTATCTACGAGTCTACGACAAAAGATATTTACGGAAGAATGTTAAAAATGTTTCCTGGAGATGTTACAGGAATGTTAATTTGATATTTTTAAATTAATTATGTATTTTCTTGATGTATATTACACTGTTAATTTAATTAAGATAGTTCTGTATTTCTGGTTGAAATATTCTTTTTAAAAAATAGGTTTTCTTTCTCGGGACATAAATATTTTAAATTCAAAGCATTGTCGTGTGGTAGAGCGTTCACACATACACGCATACAGTCATTGAGAATATTTCTATTATAATATCGTGTTCGATTTTTTGTGATCTTAATATTCCTTTTAATTATTACGTATTCGATATTATTATCTTTATATTAAATCAAGGTTAGATTTGATGTGTTTTTTTAGATTTTATTTTGCAATGTAGCTGTGTAGATCATCATATGATATTTTAAATACAATTGAACTTGATCTAAATCCAATTTATACGTGTTAAAATATCTTTAATCTATCATCCGCGGGGGTACCTTGATTTTTATAGGTTTTTTAAGGCTAGTTTTAAGGCCAAATTACTTTACTTTCAATTTTCGAATTATTAGAAAACATGTAAGTTAAAATTTGTTCATTTTCTTATACGAACATTTTGAAAATATATTTGTGTATGTTTAGTTTCACCAAATTTGGAAAACATTAGGTTGTTTGTATTCAGGTAAAGACAATATGTCGTGTTACAATTGAAAAATGTAAAATTCACACACATGTCCACGCATATTATTTGCAAAATCTAGTAGGTGTCCAACATTGCAAATAGTTTTAAAGAAAAACGAAAAATCACCATAAAAACTTTCTTCAGATGCCATTGAACGATTGCAATAAATAAATATATATGAAAAGTGAAAGAATACTCTTACTTTTATAGATGCACTTTTAATATATATATATATTTGATTTATAAAAAATAAATAAAAAACAGATGTTTCTAATATAGATTCATCTGTCTTCATTTTTATTATCCGCAATCACAATTCGTCAATCCTATTTACGCAAATTGAATGGGTTTTATTTTGTTACTCATTAAACAAACAATACATTTATTATTAATAAATTAAATATTTACTACTTCACAGAACATTATGAAAAAAAAAAAACCAATAGAATCATTAATACAATAGTTTTAAAATAATACCCACGCATATGTGAATAACACAAAATTCTTGGATTTAAAGTCGAGTGAAGGCCACTCCAGTTTTTTTTAATCTATTTGGTTCTAATTAGAAATATAATATTTATTATCTCAAAAATGGTACGAGTTAGAGAAAAAGTGGTAAATAAAATAAAAAAGAATTACATTAACTTAATTAACTTTTAATGGCGTTTAGCGTGTTACGGAATAGCAATAACATTATTGTAGTCAATCAATGCATGTAATTCCAGGTGTGTGATTCGTCCTTTACACATTGTGTAAGGTCAAGGTGTGTATTTCATCCAATGACAAATATATAATAACCAGAGATACTTTATTGCTTGTTTACATAATTATATATATGTTACATTTTGTATCGTCACTTGTTTTTAGTTTTACACAAAAAATAAACTGTCATCTCCTTTAAAAGTTGTTAAATACAACTTATTAATACATAATTATGTATTTAAAACCTTTTTATTTATAGATATGTTGATACTTAAAAGAATAATTGTAGCTTCGTTTATTATTGAAAATAATTTATAATAATTATAAAATCGTTTAAATAAGATTATCACTGGGTCACCCGCCATGCCCTTCCTTGTTAATCTGAGCTTAAATCAATAAAAATTGTAACACAATTGAAATTGGAACAAGAGATATCAATACTGGGGCAAGATGAAGACCTATTTATTACAGCCCCCTTAATACTGCCCTTAGAAAATTACTGTATATATATATATATATATATATATATATATATATATATATATATATATATATATATATATATATATATATATATATATATATATATATTGGACTATTTAATTTAGCCGTGGAGATATAAATTTTATAAATATTAAATGTTTATATTTTATTTATAATATATTTAAGGTTCTAAGAACTGTTGAACTTTGCCAGTAAAAAATTATTAATATTAAAAGAACTAAAACTTAATATTTAATTATTTAAATAATGCTCACCAAAAAAATAAGGTGGTTAGATATCATATTGGATTCACAATCACTTAATTTATAACTAATTGTCAAATGACGGGAATTCGCGCGCGATTTATAAAAATTGTCACCGTATTCGATGTGATTCACTAACTTCAACACAGTGTGCGCTCAGAGCGAGCGGTGCAAGTACACTGAACCACACCGGTGATTAACGCGGGGTCTGCTGGTATCACCGCGGATATCTGGGGGACATCTCCGTAGGCGTTGGCGAATTGTGGGCTTTTCTGAGGGTGGCTCCAGGAACTATTTTTTACCAATTCTAACTGTATTGTACTTTTTCTTGTTGTATATTTACAAATATATTGTTTTCATTACAAAATATATTCTCCTAATAATCTAATATGTTATTTTTTAATGGTTTGTGAAAGTTTAATATGAAAATATTTCTTTAATTTCCAATTAAAGTATATTTAATCTTGAACTATTCTTAATATAAAATGGTGAAAATTTCTCGCACTTGACATGATATGATGTAAAAATAATAAATGTTTTGTGAAAATGTATCCGTGGGAATCCGAACGATTTAATACGACAGGATACAAGCAATTTGTGACATATTATTAGAAATTTCTCCAGCAGCGGCGTATTTATCGATTTGTGTCTTGTTGAAACAGTGACGAAAATTATAGTTTTGTTTTCATTTTTATGAATATCAAATATACTGTTTTAATTTTACAATCAATATGGTATTAAATGTATCGTATTTTTAGGATTAAGTGCAAAATAGTTGTTCTGGGTATGGTCTCGTTGAAGCGTTACATCATTTCCGGTAATAATTATCGATTGAACTGATTTCAGGAAAGTAAACTACATTTAATATGCAAAGAGAAATTCAATATTAATCTTTTGGAATTTCATATTTACGGAAAACTAATCTACGTCTTCCTTGTTCTAATCAAACAAGCACCTATGCGTCCAGCTCGCCTTATAAGTAATATATCCGAAGCAAGCAACGGTTATTAATAATTATGGCCTTTTGGTTAGATATAAAAAGTCTTCTTATTATTTTGATATTAGTGCATATTGCAAAACTCAAAATTATTATATTAAATAATTTTTTATGGGCTTTGGGTTAACAATATGTAAAAATCTTGTAGACATAAAATATCCTAGAATTATTAGTAGAATATTTTGGTGTTTTAATTATTTTTAAAAGGGCAGTATTAAGGGGGGTTCTAAATTTGGGGGGCTTATAACTCGGGAAGTATATGGACGATTAGATTTAAACTGTGAGCGGATTCAAATGGGGTGATAAATAATATGTATAGCAAATTTGGTTCAAATTGGTGCGGTACCTTCAGAGGAGTAGAAGGCACAAATTTTGTCTTACAAGCGACCGAGTATATAAGTTATATATATTTTTGGATTCATTGCGACGAAACAAACACTTATTATTAATGAAAATTTTGATTCGAGAATGCTACAGACACACGACCATATTAATCCCATCGAGTAAAAAATATATAATAAGGATATAATATTAATTTTCACACGGTCTACAATATAATTACCGTGGATTACAAAGTTTGATTGGTGGTTCCTTCCGATCTATAAAAACGGTAGCAAAAAATGTATGTGTGTGTGTATGTGTGTAATGTGACCGCTTTCACTGACATGCACAGACATAATTTGTCATGTAGTTATAGGTATATTTCTCCCGTCTCGCCCCGCCCAAGATCGATTTAAATTTTTAATGCGCTTGAATATCAATTAACAGCATAGATAATTCGGTAATTGCTATTTATAGATTCAAATATGGAGTTCCTGTGTTTCATACGTATGTATAATTCGTGTGCAGGGGTTTTCTTCAATTTGATTTATATTTTTAATTAGAATAATTTATTTGACGATTAATTTAACGGGTATTAATCGTATACCGTGTATTAATAAGTTTAACGGACATTTATTTTAAATTATATATATATATAGTTTTTATTTTTAACACTATTTAATTAACCTAAGGGATAAATTAATTGTTTATTTGTGGCAAAGGCAAGACTTATGCCTATATAAGGCAATTGTAAGAACTGTTTCGCCGATTATGTTGTTATCGTCGCCATGCTAACCCACACAGACAGTGGCGACACTCATCGATTGATCGCAGAATTACCCACGCGAACGCCTACCTTAAGAAAAACGTGCGAATAAAATTGTAGCACATACACAAGTTGGAATAAAAAAAGATTATTTATACTTTGTATATATATGCATTATACGTAAATGCACACAAAAACTTATGGTTACAACAGGTGGGAATAATTTATAGTAATAGAAACGACTTTGATTAGAAAATACCTTTTTAAAATAAATGACGAATATTAATATTTGCGTTTTTTATTATTTCTTCGGTCAAGTTCAATGTTAAAGAAGTATAAAAAGAATAATATTTCTGAGAACTCTGGGTTAACTTTGTTTACTAAAAATCCCTTTTAAATTAATTAACTAATGTTGTACACATGGAATAGCATTTAGCAAATTAGTGTTATGATAATTATAGTATTAATAAATGTCAATTTTTATGACAGTAACATTAGAATAACTACTTTGTCTTCTAGTAATAAAATAATGTAAATGTACCACGAAATATCTACGTACAAGGATACTGCAAATTTATTATTATTTGCTACTGGTAATTCATCAATAGTTTTATGATAATTTGGTGACAAACATGAAATTAACTCATGTGTAGGCGAATTCTAGTTATTTTATGACAATTTTTAAATAATTTACGTCATTCTGTGCACGACGAGACTAACACTTTTTGATCCGAGAATGCTACAGACACACGACCGAATGCTTTAGCTTTTTCGGAGAGTTAAAATGAAATACGTTTTGCCAACAATTTTATTGACCGTGTGGGCAAATAATAATAATAATAAAACTAAATTTGAGATGGAATGTGTTCCCATAAGGTGTGCGTAGGTTATCTGCTTGTTGGATGGCATATTTCAAAAGTGCTTCTATCCAAAAAGGACCGGTAACGGTGATTGAACCTATAGGGGCTTTGACCGACCCCGATATTTTAATTATTTAAATAAAAACAAATCAAGCAAATCTGTAATCTGAGACGTATTATTTTTAATTATCTATAAATATATATTCAGTTAGTAAAATTTCTAATTAATAATTTGGCAGTTAAGCTTAAGAATTTAATATAACAGATGGCGTGTTACAATAATAACCATATAAAAAAAAAAAAAAATATATAAATATTTGAAATGGCCTACACTATCTTATATATTAAAATTAAATTATTGTAATATAACCAACCTATTTTATTCTTAAGTACACAATATACGATGAATACCGTGTGTCGGAGAATATAATATGTTTAAACCCGGTTTAACATTAACCACTACTGTTGAATTTGCCAAAAACTTAATAATATATCTGTTATTTAACAATTTTGATTAGAGTAAAAATATTTCAATCTTGAAATGTAAAAAAACCGTGAAATTAAGTATTTAATGAGCAAGACAACAATAGTTATACTGATTAAATGACATGCATCTTCCCATCACATCATCAGTTGCTCTGTCGTGATCAAATCAGTGTCCTTCCGCATCAGCGTTTCGTTCCGCATCCCTATTTCTCCTAATAGGGACACCATTTAATAAAATATGTTAAATAATCATTAATTTGGTGTCCCACGATTTATTATTTAATATTTTTTGTGTTGGTTGAACAGTTAAATAATATTTGGATAATTATTAAACCTACATTATTTATTTGCAATTTTTATTATTCATTTAATGAGCATTCAGCGTATGGAGAAACCTACTTTGCCATCGAAACGTACAAGAAACTTTGTTGACGAAGTCGAAAGAGATAAAATAAAAATTAGATCGTGAGAAAATCCATATCCTGTTCATTGTCTGGACGCGTAGGCACACTTTGCACTAATTATTTAAATCATACTTTGAATTGTAACCTTGATACATCAATACAATGAACTTTAAATGATTAGGGCGATTTATAAAGCAGAGTCGTAATTATTCTTTTTTAAATTATATAACATATAGTTGGTTTGTGATATAATCGTTTTAAATTCGCTTAATCCGGGCCTGTTTGGCGCCTACATCGTCCTTAACGCCAGCAGAACGATCTACTCTAGCTTACATAACTCAAATACACCTACGATGTCAGTAGTTTGCAAGCTACAAGTTTCCAAACACGGACATTTAGCATAATATTTTGCACCACGCCCAAACGATAAAAAATCAGATATCAAACGCCAAATGTTTAAAAACAATTACAGCGAGCCAATTAGTAATTAATATTGTCTTGGCACTGTATTAAAAAATGTAGGCAATAATTAAACACAAAAGGATTTTTCGTATTAAATAGTAACTAAAACTTACTATATATGCCATAAAATTATTTGGGATTAGTAAATTTAATGTATTAGGCATGTTTAAACTACAGATTTAAATGCTGTATTGTTTAGTGTCTAATATATTTAAATGTACAAAGATGTTTATAAAAATGTAAGTACGCCTGGTAGTAGGCAACTGTTTACACAGATGTGTAGATGAAGTCGTATCTCAGTTAAATATATACGTACATTTTGATTAATTGTTTTGAAAATGTTTAATTATTAGTCGAATACAATACGGATGCGATAACCATAGCTAATTTAGCTGTTGATTCATTCATTTGTCAATAGTTAGCAATTTTGACTAATAGTTAACTATTGACAGATGAGTAAGTAAACAGTTGATATATCTCTATCTTACCCGTATTGTTTTAGTTAAATTATAACTCTTAAATTAAAACAAACAACCGTAGACGAGACAAACACTTTTTGTTAATGACATTTTTTCATCCGAGAATACTACAGACACACTATCGAATGCTTTAGCTTTTTCGGTACTTCGTACGGCGAGCTAAATAAATGTTGCTAGTTTTCTAAATCAATAAATATATAAATGCTAGTTCTGCAACCAACACGTCTGTTCTGTATTGTAAAATACATAAAACTATCTGGTTTCTACGTAGGCAATCCATGTACTGCAAAGTGCAGTTAGTTGCCTAAAAATTATACTTAATTTTACTATTGCGCAAACTAATCATGATTATAGTAATCATAGAATGATTAAATTGCTTTTAAATTGAAATAAATATATTTTATAAAGTCAAAAGTTTAATATTTAATAATAAGTTTGGAATTAAACTCATTTAAACACGTAAAATATATTATTTAAGGATTATTTTGTTCACTATAACATTAAAACTTATATTATTCTCCAGAAGAAGATAATTTTACTGTCGAAACGTGGATTAAAATAAAAAATTATACCAAATTACCGATTCTTCTGATTATTTATACTTCGTATTTGAATAATAATCTTCTTGCAACAGAAAGCCCTACTGTTTATGGTAAAGAGTAGATGCCCTAGGAGAATGTACATTGGTTTAAATAAGAAAAAATATTAATTTATTGTCAAATACAAAAATTGTAATACTAAAACAGTACATTGATAAAATAACTTAAAATCTATTATAAATCAATTGCCTTTATATCGGATACCACACAAACTCGAATCCCTTCAATCCAAACTTCTTCTCCGTGCCTTCCTTCGGCGTATCTTCTGATTCCAATCCCAGATTAATGAACTTAACTTTGGGCCTATAACCATTTTCATCTGCCACATAAGTAACAACTCTACTTATGCCATCACGTCCATTTACGAAATAACCACCAACTTTTCCCCCATTTTTCAACCCCTTTTCATAGTGGCCATGAAAACCAAGGGTATAATTGAATTTATACAATAAATCCGAAATATCCGTTTCTGTTATGCCATCCGGCAAACCATTCACCATATTTGGGTACGGGTCTTTAATTGGGATAGATTGCCCGCCAGGGATTTTAATTTCATTTCCTTCTACTTGGTATCTTGGTGGCAAAGGGGCAGAAATGGGCAGAATTGGACCAGAGTCAACTTGGGGTCTTGGGTTATAAATTTGATTATCGGGATTGGTTGGGTTTACTGGATTTACTGGGTTTACGGGATTTACTGGGTTTACTGGATATACAGGGTTTCCCAGATTTACTGGGCTTACTGGATTTACCGAATTAGATAATGGTGGTAGTTGATCGGGAGAAGGTTGAGGGAATGTACCCGGATTTCTTGTATTATCAAATGGTGTATTTGGATTTACTGGAGAGTTAGGATTATTAGGATTACCAAATGGTGTGTTTGGATTTACTGGAGAGTTAGGATTATTAGGATTACCAAATGGAGGAATTAGGTTATTTATTGGTGGTAGGATTGGAGTGAATGGATCACCATTTGGTCGAATTCCTGAAGGTATTTGTGGACTTTCAGGTTGGTTTCCAAATGGTTTACTAGGCAGACCACCCGATGGAATTGCTTGTGGTTTTCCATTACCTTTTGGTTTATTTTGGAAAGCTGGGGTTTGGAATGGAAGTTTATTTGATGCACCTGGGGGTCGAGGGGTTGTACTAGGTATTTTACAAGAGCTACATGATGCCACATTTAAAGATGGAACTGTAGTGAATTTATAAGGAGCATTATTTTTTGGTGTTGTTGTAGTGGTAGTACTTGTTGTTGATATGACTGGGGCAGGGGCTAAACCTGTTGGTGTTTTGCCAAATTGATAACCAGGAGTATCTAAGGCTGTTCAGAATATATGTTAATTACAGGAAAAGCTATTGTTCACCTTAAACTTACGTTCACTTATCTTAATATTTTTCATACTAATAATTTTAAATGCCCCATTTTCATCTGTAGCATAGACAGTTACATGATACACTCCATCGGCTGTGATGAAGCCAAACTCGCCCATAATAATGCCGTTCACATCTGAAACAATGGTTCATACTTATCTCTTTAGACAATTCTTTCCTTCCCATACATTTATATCTACAAGAGTATGATTCTGAAAGTTTTTATTTCTTTACCTTTTGACTCGTGACGATGTTGTTGACCATCTATCGTAAAACCGAATTCATATGGTCTACTCTCATCGTCATCTTTGTCAGCTGAATTGGCGCACCAACTCAGGGCCAATACTACAATAATCTGCAAATTAAACCATATTAATTTAATAATTAAATTTTGGTGAATTCACTCAAGATTTCGTAGGGTAAATTACCAAATGTATACCTTGAACTTTTAATACGACAAATATATTTTCTGTCAACGAGTCAACTAAATATTAGTTTTTTGTGCAATTACGAGAAATATAGTAAACCACGAAGCACAAAAAAAAACTACTGCAAAAAAATCAGCTATATTTTATGGGCAAGCAAGAATTGTTAAAATATGTGACATTTCACAAATTAATTTATCGTTAAATTTAAGTAACAACTAAAAATATTCATAGATAAAACCTTCACTAACATAAAGATTACGTCATTTTTGTTCTGTTAAACATACATTTTCGATTTGAATATTTTTTATCAAAAATAGGAGATGCACATCTAGACCATATACAAGTCTTAAGTTTGTTAAATTATAAAATTAATGTGATTTAGGTTGAATTGTTCGAATAAATGTTTAATAATAATGTTTTTGTTGTTGCCATAGGTTATGGCTGAGAGTGTCAGTGCCCTTGGCCCACCAGATTCATGGAGAGCTCCCGCTCTCTGGTAAGTGATGTAAATTGACTGTTTATTTATGCTAAATAAATGTCAATCTTGTAAACGTACTTCAAAACACACTGTTTCACACGTCCGTTTGGATTTAATTATGTCAGTGGGCAGCAATTGACAGCGCTTGTCAAATTATTTGTTTCTGCACTGAGAAAAGGATTTACTTGAATCAATTTAGGTTTATTACTATTAAATAAATCCCATATTTGAATATATGTAGATTAAATAAATATTATTTTTCCTAATATTAATTAAATATAAAAAATAACCGAACGAAACAACATTTATTATAAGTTATTATCGATTTTTGAAGGATTAGGCGAAGATTCATCGTGTGCGGTAAAATAGTGGTATTTCTTTTAGATTTGAAAAGCACCTGTTAAGAGTTGTTTTGTCGTAATTCATAGATTTACAGAGAAACAGGATATTTTGTCACCGAAAACCGGACTATTTGAACCTATATACCAAGGTTACGAACTCTTAAAATTCGCGAAACATTCAATTGCCTTTGCAAACGCTTTTTAAAATTTCTTCAGAAAGAGAAGAAAATCTCCAATTTTTGAAAAGAGTAATTCAATAACGGAAGTTCTAGTTTAATTGCATTATTCTGTGCAAATCTCACAAACAGGACACGAGTTAGAGAAGAATTTATTATAATAAAAGTTTAAAAGATATAAAAATGTACTATGACTACTAGCCAATATGTTTCTATATTAAAAATATTTATTGGTATTTAACGGAAGCTATTATTTTCCATATAACAATTAAAAAGAATATAAAAGTCCACAGTAAGAATCATAAAAATAATAATATTAAACGCTCATTAACAATATAATAAATATTCATTTTAAAAGAAATGCAGTAGCCAATAAAATAAATAACATCTTGATAATATGAGAAAAATACAATTTTATATCGAATTTCATGATGTTTCTTCCATATTTTGATCGGCGTAAGTTCAAGGATCTATTTTACAAGTATAATATGCGACACAACTCACTTTTATTTGCCCAATGGACATTTATTGACAATTAATAACATATTTCAATATTAATTTGTCAAATCATCTCTAATTCATATTATAATTAAATAGCACTTAAATCTTTAGCTTTGTGGCTTCGCGATTAAAATTAAGATATTTTTATGACGCCTATGTGTATGTGAACGCTCTACAGCCAGGGAAATATTTCAATACCCCAAATACATTTGATTGAGCAAGATTGTGCGGCGAACATCAAACAAGTATAGAAAATGTACTTGAATGTATTTTATTTAACAGTATATCGCAATTGTTAACATCGAGGTCGTCTTTGCGTGGGTTAAAACTCAAATATCATTGTGTCAACTTTTTGTTAGATTGTACTTACTGTTTCATTCATTACTATAAACACAATTTTTTGCTAGTGAACAAAAAACCATTTTATAGTAAAAGAAAACAATAAAACATACACAGTTATTTTTTATTTTTATTAAAATTGAGTTGTTAAGTGTCATTTAACACCAACTTGATAAACTAGCATAACTTTATTATAGTTATTAATTGAATTCTCTAAGTTATTGGTTAATTAATGGATCAAAACAGGTTTTTTCCTAGTTCTCATATTTCAAATGTACAAATTTGACTAAATTTGTATATTTCACCAATTTATTGCTTTGCCATCAATATAAATCAAATTATATATATATATATATATATATATATATATATATATAAACATCCAGATGTATGTGTTTGTGTGAATATATATGTAGAACGCGTTGTTTATATGTTACAGTTCCTCGAGATATTGCATAAATAGACCCAAAACATCAATTAAATTGACCTCTGACCTATTTGTATTTTAATATATGGTAATTTACCACTTTTAAAAAATGCTGTGCCACTGGTTATTTATTAAAACAAATGTAAATACTTTATTTATATTCTGTATCCATTATTAGGCATTTACTAAAACAATTACAGGAAAAACCGCTACCCGTCAATTTATTTAATTAGACCGATAGATTGGCGTGAAATGGATTGTATTCTTTATATGATATGGGCATATGGTGCCCATGGGTTAACTTAGTTATGTCGATGGATATTATATTGTAAATCGCATAAAATTACACATATTTGTTCAATTCTTATCGATCGTTAATATTTAAAGAATCGTGAGTTTGTATAATATTTTAAAATAATGTTTTTGGGGGTAAAATAAGAAAATATATAATTTTGTGTTTTTGAAAGCGAATTTACTTGCATTTTCGGTACAAGCAATTGGAAATGTATTCAAGGATGACTTGATGTGATTGTGAATAGATAATTGAACAAGTAGCACAAATAAATTTGCTGTAAACTTATGGATGTGTTAGTTAAAAACGTTATGCTAACAAATGTGTACATTTGACACATTTAAATATATGTATTTAATATTATAAATAAAAATAAAATTATCACATATATTTCCAATTACATATAAACAAATTTTGCCCTCAAATTATATTATATAAACTGTAGTTATAATTTGTATTAATTAATTAATTATTATTATTCACAAACCTCCAGTTTCATATCGAAAAGTATCACAGATCACAAAAGTCTCAAAATATTAAAAATATGGGCACTATTTATCGGTTCACTTCCATAACTGAACTAAATAAAACGTAACATTGGCAGAAAATAAGTACACTTTATTCAATGATAATTTGCTAATTGTCTATGGCAATTTTGTGATATCGTCGATGGCCAGTGAAGTGTGACTGCCACTTCAGCCCATTCAGAGCCATCTTTTATGCGAAGTGTCCGCACCTATTCCAAACTATTAGGCGAATTATGCGTAAGCTCCTATCTCTGTAGCTTCACTTGAAAATCTCGCCGTACAAAGTATAATTTTGTTTAGAAGTTGAAAAACTGGATTATTCATCATAGGTGATTTCTTTTTACAAAATAAATAAAAATGTAAGATTTGAATAATAATAAGATAATATTGACAATAATGGAACAAGTGCTATAATTTATTAATATTGAAGATCAAGGACATCGCGATATATTTTGAATGAAAGAAGTTTGACTGTATCCGGTTTGTTAAAATTGAATGAACGATATATTGAATGTATATTTGAGCAGACATCTGGTTTAAAAATGTGGAGTGACCTACACTCGACTTTCCTATTTATAATTTGTATGTATAATAGCTTTATTATATTTTAAATTTACCCGACGATTACTTTGATATTTGCTTTGGTATTTCATTGTTAATATAAAATAATCAATAAACTATAAATCCGATCTTTACGATCATTAAAAAAATACGACAATTTCTGCATAAATACATAATAATCCCTTTTCCCATATACCGTACTGTCGATAATAAATCATATATATTATAATAATCGAAGGCCGATAATACTTTCTCATATAATTGTTGAATTACAATCACAAACATTTAAAAATCGTGTTTAATTTGATCAGCAGTAATGACTACGTGTGCTTTAATGGTAATCTAATGATGAGACATCTTAGAGGGCGGGTCTCGGCTGGATCCGTGACCCGGTAGGTCATGGAGACCCCAGAGGTTTCCTTGTTTTTGTACTAACAGGAAACCAATACAACCAATCAGCATTGGGTGGCCAAATGCAGATTTATTGACTGTTCATAAAAATGTTGCGGCATTTTTAAGGCATGCGTAGGAGAATTTTCGTTAACACCTGTCAATTTATACTGACTGATGATTTTAAATTTATTAAGATGCTTTTAATTTTAAATTATAATATTTAATAATTTTTTACGGTTTTTTGGGTTAACAATATGAAAAAATCTTATAGATATAAAATATCTTAGAATTACTAGTAGAATTTTTGAGTATTTTAATTATTTTTATAAGGGCAATATTAAACGGGGCTCCAAATTTTGGGGGCCTATAACTCTGGAAGTATACGAGCGATTGCATTTAAACTGTGAGTGGATTGAAATGGGGTGTTAAATAATATGTGTACCAAATTTGGTGTGAATCGCTCCGGTACCTTCGGAGGAGTAAAATGCACAAATCAGCCTATCCTAGGAAATAATTTATTTTATTACATTCTTAGAAGAAGTCTAAACGGATGTATTATAATCATGAAAATTTTAATAATCACGTTTAACCGGCAAATATTCCATAGTTTCATCCATAAATAAAAGTCGTACAATTGCTTTTATAAAACTATTAAATTATCAAGAAAATACGATTGCAAAAAGTATCTTTATTCATTACTTCAACAATAACTTAAACGGATCTTTGCATTATTTACACTTCTTTTTAATATATAAAAGTAATTTATATGTAAATTTTAGTTTATATCGATAAATTTACCAACATTTTTGATCACGCTTACGACACTCAGATGACTTGTTGAAAACATTAATAATTAGCAAAGTATTAATTGGTTTTTTTCAAAATATCTATAATTAAAAATATGATTTATAATTGACCTTCGATTTTGGTGTATTGACAACTTTGTATTGAAAACGATGTAAATTGGGAAAAGTATCCAATTATAAATATTAGTTTAAAGTATTTTTATTTAACTTTTAAATTTTAACACCTACAGCTTACAGCTATAAATGGATTTCAGAACATATTATCCAGTAATGCATTTATTTGATTAATAATACTTCATTTTTACAAGCAAATAAATGGAAATATAATCGCAAATTATTTTTTGTTTATTATCATTAATTATAGTTTTATGATTCTAATTCTTTTTTAATTGTAAAATACTTGAAATGAAAAATACCAATTAGAAAATTTAGAATGTCATAAATTTAAGCTATAAATTATAGCAGTATGACTTAAGCAATTAATCATGTTTAAATTAATTAATTTGGTTATGATTTATTTGTAATTTTAATTCGTTAATTGTTTAAATGTTGTAATTCTTAATGTAGTTTTTCTAATTAGCTCGTACAAGCCAGTTAAAGTGTTTGGTTGTGTGTCTGTGCAGGAGTAAACTGTTATTATATTGTTTTCAAAAATTCCAGATATACAAAAGTCTCATTTTGTATTCCACAATTTTGGGTCTAGAGCGTTTACACACGTAATTCCGTTAATAGTCGACAACGAGTATTTCCGTTAACATATTGAATTATATATATGTATAAGAAATAAAAATATTAGTGAACAATTATAGATTAATAATGATACTGACAAAGGTTAAGACGAGGTTAATAATAATAAATGATTAATAATTTAACTATCTGTGTACAAAGAAATAATAATTGTGTAACATGTTACAGCAATTTGAGAATAAGGATAATTATTATCGAAACATTAATTCAATTAATTTCAAATACCAGAAGGTAAGGTCAACTTTTGTACTAAGCAAAAAAATGATATTATTATTATTAAAATTTACGCGTACGATTAAAATGTGTTAAGTTAGCCCATCTATCAGTGAGAGGCTTCAACTAAACTAACTTTCACTATATAACCGATTGATTAATAAATTTACATATTGTCTAAGAAGTTCCGTAATTCCTCACTTAAATAATAATAATAATAAAGTAATCTTCTTAGTAGTTCTCTTAGCGGGAACATTTTTCATATAATGCATCCTCAGATAATTATATTTCGAAAACAAACATAGGTGTCATGCCTTAAGGTCGCTTAAAATTAATTCAGTCACAGATTATTTATTTATTACTTAATTTTGAAGAGATAATTTAATTACGTATTTGTACACATTTAACAATTTACAAATATATAACTAATTATGAATTTTTAAGGCCTTTCGAGTTTGTAGAAATTATATAGACATATAATATTTTATATATTTTTAGCTGGCCGTACGAAGTACCGAAGAAGCTAAAGCATACGGTTGTGCATCTGTAGCAATCTTGGATCAAAAAATTTCCCAAAAAGTGTCCAAAAATATATATAACTTGGATGTTAGTCGTCGCTCGCTCGACCAAATTTGCGCTTTCTAATCCTCTGAAGGTACCGAAGCAATTTGAACCAAATTTGCTACACATATTATTTAATACCCCATTTGAATTCGCTCACAGTTTAAACCCAATCGCCCGTATACTTTACGAGTTATAGGGCCCCAAAATTTAGAGCCCCTCTTAATACTACCCGAAGAAAAATAATTTAAACACCCAAAAATTTTACTAATAATTCTAAGATATTTTATGTCTACAAGATTTATCATATTGTTAACCTAAAGGCCATAAAAAATTAAATTAAATATATATGCACAAAAAATTCAATTTATTTATCATTAGGCTATAATAATTAAAACATTTATACTTATTAAATTTTACCAATAAGGAAAAAGTAATAAAATTTGTTCTTTACATCAATTTGAGCACTACGGTTTTAGACTGTGTACAGACACACGACCGAATGCTTTGATTATATTAGTACCAGTGTGAGACGAGTTAAACATATACTTATCACTAAAAATAACCGCACTTTCATTTCTTATTTAATTCTCAAAAAAATTATTAAAATTAGTGAATGATTTTGGGATAAATAAAAATGTATATATATTTAAAAACACATATATATATATTTCAAACATACAAACAAGACAATATTTACAATTTTACAAAAAACATAAAATCAAACAAAATCTCATATAAACAATATCCAATTTGGGCCTAGTGCACCGTGCAGCATTTGAACCTAAGTGCCCTGTTGTCTGTGACTAGGAATACTTGAGACGTTTACTTGGGGAGGTGGGCACCTTCTGGCCTGTAACCATCTTCGTCAGCGACAAAGTTGATGGTATATTGTTGGCCATCGGCACCAATCCAAGAAATCGTACCACGCACTACAAGCGACTCATTTTCCGTGCCTGCGTTTTTAATTTCCGCTTGCTCAGATCGGGACACACCGTCACTTGTCTCATAACTAAAAGGCAAATACGATAGTAACAAATTCGTGACCTAAAAATAATCACATATGTGTGTGTGTGGAATTCGTTTGGGTGCCACTGTTCTAGAAATTGAAAGTGAAGATGATCAAGGTAACGTAACCTTGAGAACTACTTTCATTCCTGCGTTCATTATAACGTAACAGATTTTAGAACCTGCTGGACACATATTAACATACCATATTTTTTTTTTTACTAGTTTTAAATCAAGCATAACATTGTTTACCTTTCTACTTATAAATAAATAAGTTTAATGACTGCTATAGCGTTATAATGTTGTCAAGATTACAGCTTTTATTCTTAATTTGAATCACTACTTTAAGTAATTAGATACACTAATCATTTTGATATCAAATATTACGACATACGAATATAAGACGATGTTTGAAGGTCACTAGGCTTCTTAAACGCGTTATGATATAATTTTAACCGGAGAAGCTAACGCATTAACAAAAAGTGTTTGTCTCGTCGCCCTGAATCCAAAAATATATATAAATTATATACTTGGATGTTAGTCGTCGCTCGTAAGACCAAATTTATCCCCTCTACTCCTCTGAAGCTACCGGACCGATTCGCACCAAATTTGATACACATACTATTTAATACCCCATTTGAATTCCCTCACAGTTTAAATTCAATCGCCCGTATACTTCCCGAGTTATAAGCCCCCAAAATTTAGAACCCCCCTTAATACTGCCCTTATAAAAATAATTAAAACACGTAAAAAATCTACTAATAATTTTAAGATATTTTATATCTACAAGATTTTTTCATATTGTTAACCTAAAGGCCATAAAAAATTATTAAATATTGTAATTAAATACCGCTGCTCGCATTATTTATAAGGCATGCTGGACGCATAGGTGCTTGTTTTTCAAAATACTGGTTAGCCATCTGACGAATACTACTCTAAGTTTGATAGTGCAAGTTTCACCATGTAGATGGCAGCACTAGTGCTATTATTTATTTATAATAAAAAGCGTGGAAATAAATAATGTTTTAATATATTCTTATGATTGCGCAAGGTCAACCGATTGATGAATACAATTACGAAATGCCTTCTGCTCATCTCATATGGTTGATCTTAAGTAATTTTAAATGACAAAATTGGAAATCATTGCGGTTTTGTTAATGATGTAATATCGGATTTAGCATAAACTTTTTCCAAGATTATTTTTATAGTTTTATAGTGTTTTTGTCTGATGCAGTTTTTTTTTATACGTACGCAAATCTGTATCCACCAACGCCAATATTGTCATTTTCGTATTTAAGAATTGTAGCATCCTGCGATCGTTGAGGAGGACTGAGTGCTAGGGCCACTGCTACAATAGCGGTAAATGCAATTATCTAAAAATAATACTTTAATTACACCTATTTTTTTACTTCTGCAGTTTGATAAATTAATTTTCAATTTGTTAACCGTTTTCCGATAAAATTCGAAAGAAAATCAATTATTAGTATCCGTAATGATGATTTTAGTAACGGTTAAAATGAAATGTATTTAGTTATTGGTTGATAGTTGACCAAAACTTACCACTTTCATATTGAAATTGTGTATTTGTATATGATAATAGTTCGGTTGAGCCGATCAGTTTTATACTGTAGTTTAGGAGCCATCTGCCCCCGTTGGGCTCACTTTTCAGGTGACATTTAAGCCCCTCTCTGCATGTACGAATATGCTCATCATGTGTGATCAAGATAGTTTATTGATCCAAAAGAATTTTGAAGGATTTTTTATTTCTAATAAATGCTAACTTATATCTGTGTTAAGTGGGAGTGCCTAGTTTAGGCATTTTTATGTCTTTATTTTAGGTTAAATATTTTTAATCTCGGATTACCAAGGTTTAAAGAATATTGACCGGGTCAATAATTCATTGATTTTGTAATATTACATTAATAAGTATTATTAGCTTCGAGCGAATCGCTAAAAAGCGAAATAATAATAATTTTGAAGACAGTTTCATTGAATTGTTTTATTGCATTCTATTCTGTATTGTTTGCCAATCAATCAATAATAATATTAATGTATTTCTTTAAAAACTAGAACTATATATTTACGTACTGATTCTACTTTGTATTTGATTAAATTATTCAATCCACAATAATAACTTTACAATAACTATAGTTATTGTAAAGTTGTTATTGTGGATTGAATAATTTATAAAGTATATATACTTTCATTTAAACAATTCATAGTCTCGATATTTCAATAAATAACCAGTGGCGAAGCCAGATTTATGTAGCAGCATTAAAAAAAAACCATGTTATAATACAAATAGCTCAGGATAATATTTATACCTTCACACAAAAACATACAACTGGGTCTTTATATATAAACAAAATTTTATAAGTAAGCCGTAAGTACATTGGTGTAATAATAAAAATATTAAAATTCAATAATTATTTTAAGTATATAAATGTATCAACTAATTGATAATTTATTAATTTTTAAATATTTTTCAAGTTGTTAATATTTGTACATGAATTGAAGCCATATCTAATTAATTTAAAATTAGAAATTGTTCTACGATTAATTCTAATAAACAAAATACCAATGTACCGAATTATTAATAGTTATAAACATATGTATACGGTATCTACTTATGTTAATTACTTTTAAGGTACCAAATAAACGAAAGTGCCGTTAATTTATTTATGTAATACCAAAAACGTAGTTATTCATTTGTTACTTCCGCTTTGAATAATTCAGTGTCGTATTTAAATTCATTTTATATAATAAAGCTAAAAGCTCTTACGATCAAATCTTGCTTGGTCTATTCCTTTCTGAAGGTACTGAACCAATTTTAACCAAATATTGATTTACAATTTGTTACAATTGCGTGATTAAATTTTCGAGTTAGTGGGTTTACTTCGCTATTTTGTGGTATATTAATATACGTACCCCAATATACAAAGAGAAATAAAAAAAAAAGAGATAAAAAAGAGAAATAAAAAAGAGAGATAAAAATCCTTTTAATAATGGTGCAATTTTTATTATATTTTTTGCAATTGTTTATGTAACCAACAATAATAATAAAAATTGTTTGATTAGTGTGAACCGAAAGATCATAATAATTGCAAGCGCCATTGGTTATTATTGTATTGATTAGATGGCATCGAAGAGAGCATGTAAATATAATTATTATCTGATGTAACGCAGTAATCAAGATTGGAGAAAGTTATGTGTGTACCTTTTGTACCTTGCCAGAGACATTCATTACATTTTTGTCGTATTGATAGATTTATAAGCGTGGTATTGTTGTTGTTGTTGTTGTTTGAACAACAGATCGAATTACATTTCATCGCAATGAACTTACAGTGTATTATTGATTGCTACACGTTTAGAAATTGAAAACTGATCATTTTTACGATTTTGCTATTTAAAGTCCAAATAATCAAATCGAAATTAAATTACTTTTATTTATTTCGGGATTCAATTTTGAGAAAAATATAATTACTTATTAATTATGAATTACAAAATAGAAAAATTGTAGTGGCCTTCACTCAACTTATATTTAATTGCAGTGCCTTAAGAAATGATTTAAATAACAGTAAAAATATTAAAATTTGTTGCAATAATAACAGTTATTACGTATTTTCGTAAATACAATTTAAATAAACTGAAGATGACAGCATCCACGTACAACGCCTTTACCAAGCAGCAGGTTCATGATTATTAATTGACCATAAATCTGTCGCGAATTCTATTTTTAGCTACACTGTAAACACAGGCCTGGACTCAAGATTATTGTCAACTATACCGTACCTCAAAGCTGCTTTAATTTAATCAGTTTAAATTTCTAGATTGTGTAATTTAGCCATTAAAGTGTTTAATTAACTACATTTATTTCGATATTTCTAAGTTTTACTGAATTTTAATTTATATAATTCTTAAAGTTTAGCTAATTTTCGATTGGTCTATTTTAATGTTTTCTTTTTAATTTTCCTAATAACGTCTGTGTGTCTGTGTATATTTGGGAACGCTCTGCATGCAATACTGCTAAACATGTAAATATAGTTTGAATGTTTTGTTTTATATATTTAATAATAAAGACAATTAAGTTGATACGGGCCTGTAAAGTCGATAACGTAAAGTATGAACCATATGTATTTGTGTAATATTAGTGACATCTTGAAGATGATATGCGACCTTAGCGATGGACCTGCCGCCGAAAAAGTCACTTTCTAAAACGGATTCAAGGAAATACCGAATAATAATAATAATAATGTCATAATATCGCACCGATTATTATATCGTTTGGTATTTGGGTGAATCGGTGATTTATCGAAAAGATAACAGTAGAGTTTCGTCGATTTCTCAAACGAACTGGATCTGTTCATAAACGAAAGTCCATTACACAACAGAGTTCATCTTCTCTTAAAATTTATCACTATTACAAAATCAATTTCACTTTGATTTAGAATATATTTTTGTTAACCTTAAATGGTCTACGAACTACACAATAAAGAATGTGGAGTGGTCTGCACTCGACTATCATATACTTATATGTAAAAAATAGACATGATTGAGGATGTAATTATTTTATTAAATTTACAAATTAACTATATTAAAAATGGCACTATATGAAGTATAATTTTAAATATATAGATTAGGCTCTAGGGATATGGGCCCCTTGAGGTCGGAAACCGTTCTCATCGGCGATGTATGTGACTGTATACGTGATTCCGTCAGGACCAACATAGCTATAACGCCCCTGGACGACAGAGGCTTCCTGATCCGTTCCTGGGTTTTTCAATTGTCCCTGTTCTTCCTGAACGATGCCATTACTTGTCTCATATCTATAAATATTCGATCACCATATTTTTATGCTTACATTTTTAAAAATAAATAATTGATTTTCGTTTTTCTACACATTTTATATAACATAAAAGAATATTTTATGTATTATTATAAATAAATTAATACTTACGCGTATTTATAGTCGCCAACACCAATATTATCATTATCGTATCTAAGAATTTGCGCGTATTGCTCATCAGCGCCTGGTCTTGCAAGAACTGCTACCATAAGTGCCGATAAAATGATTATCTATAAGAAATTTATAGTAAATTTTCATTTTACTGTACAATAAAAACTGTAAAAGTATAAATCCTGTATATAATCCGGAAGAAAATCACATATTTTGTAAAACAAAATTTAAACATGTAAGGTTTGAATCTGAACACTTTAACTGACCTTTGGGGTCCATCAGACCCCAGCCAAGCCCGTTCTGAATGAATTCTTAAACATTTTTTTAATAAGTTCAAATTAAAATTGCACTATAAATATTCATAAAAGTATATGCAGAAATATTGAAAACGGAAATAATCACAATATTCTACACTGGGGTGCAATTAACCCCCGGTGATAGCTACGTTATTTATTAGAGGTGTTAATATAGGTTTTAATTCTGATAGAATAGAATCAGAAATAAATATATTGAACATAATTTAGATTCAGATAATGACCTAATTAACAGTAATGTAAATTATTTATAATTCGCTATTTATGTAACTAGTTACAACATTGTTATTGATTGCAACAATAGGTGATCGCTACAATATATTAAATTTCAATTACATTAATTTTAATCTAGATTTTAAGTTCACGATTTGAAGAAATATAAATTTATTTTGAAGAGTTCTGGATAAAATAAATAAATGTTCCTTTTTATAGATTTCGGGCTAAAAATTTGAACCGATTTTGTATTTGTTGTTTATAAATTACGCATATTTACTAAAACTAATATTTACTTACAAATTTCATATTGAATGATTGTTGTTATTGTTATAGTTTGAAATCTGAGCGACTACTGTACTTTTGAAACTATAACTTTGGCTTTTATACTTAAGACTCTCGTCTAGTTTAGCGCAAAATAATATCCCTACTAGTTGCAAATAAAAAAAGGTAAATGTCGAGAATTTGGGGATATCCATAATTTATGTGTGTGTGATATAACTCGACTGTGTTCACATTCTGATTATTCAAATGCATCTTTAGATGTTAACATAGTCAAACGTTGCGCGTTTCACCTATCATTTTATTGCTTATGTTGTAACGTATTTTTGTTTTATTGGTAATATTGCACGGTAAGGAAGAACAGTGTAAATGAGAAAGTATTTTGCTTAAATTCTATATTTGAATAATATCATTTATTTCTCTCTGTTACCAATTTTCTTGATGCAATCATTTTATTTAAATGAACAAAAGTTGTATTGAAGAAAGTAATGAATTTAAAAATTGAATGACTGGTTTAAATGTAAAGCCGATAGATCAGTGAGAGTTGTGCAATGTAATAGCGCTTTAGGGTGAGTTTTGTATAAATTTGGTTTGATATTTGTAGACGCAGACGAGAGCCGTAAGTCACGTGTCATATTACCGGTGATGAGAACGGCTAAACAAATAAATCTGTTCAACCAATTATTAAACCGAAATGTCAAATAAATAATAATATCGTTGGTAAATGGCCGTGCGAACAGATACACCTTAAATGTTAATCACTAGACACACTGTGGCCTGATTTGATATTTCAACCATGTTTTTACTGATTTGCTCATTAATTGAATTTGTGGTAATGAATTCAAACATACAGACAACTATTATGTCATGGGAATTGTGTAACTATTATTGTAGATCTTTACTATAATTTATTAGTTCTTGGCGATTGTTCTAAAGCGGCCTTTACTCGACTTTCTTATACCCTTACAAGTAAATTTAAATTTGGACGAGAGGGAATTATTATTTTGTAATAATGTTTAGACGTGTATATTTTTTTTCACACGTGTCTTAAGAAAGTGAGTTGTTTGTCTATGGTTTGCGGTGTCTGTGGTCACAGGAGGGCACTGTCAAATCGTGATTCGTGACTCACCACGCCTGCTCTGTCTGCTATGATGGATTCGTGATGTCTCCTCAATATTACGTGAATCAATGCTTTGTCATTTGGTAACATATTAGAAATGCATTCTATATTATCCAATCTAATCTCCAATACAATAAGGAAATTGGGATATATTTCAAAGGAATCCATAGATTAAAATAAAAATACTGTCTGGGACGCATCGGTACGTATACCGAATCTGTTATTATTATATCGAAGAAGAATGGATTACGATATGGGCACATAGTGCCCTCGGGTGATTTAACTTTCAAATGTGCACTTAGTATATGACTACTTATATTTACCGATGTGTCAAGAGAAATTATTAGTTGCATAATTTGTGTTAATCATGTATAAAATATTAGATAGTTTTGATGTATTTACAATAATTTATATTTCAAGCGTTTATTAACATTATAAATAACTTTTATTTAAACAATTTCATTGACCTGTTTTTTGGTACTCAGACAATTTTGATAATCAAATAATTCACAGGATTAATCAAGGTAAATAAATTTGACAATCATATTCGTGTTTAAATAAAATATTTATTAATTATTTAAATTTAATTTCAATTAGTTACGAGTATCCTTGTATGTTTCATTTAAATATCTATGTATAATCTTCAAGTGTATATGCAAATTTGTTAATTATTTAAATTGAATCATGCTAATCGGCATTTCTTTGTACAATCTTAGTAAATAATAAAATATAATGTTTTATTATATTTATTATAAGAAAAACTATTTTTAGTTTACGTCTTTGTCGAATTATATTAATTCTAATTTTAATAAGCTTAGGTGCCGGTACCTACGCCTTCAGCATTAATTTATTAATACACTCTAATTAGTATTTTTTGTAAAATTAATCGATTAATTAAAACCGAAATCAGGTAAAATTAAAATCGCCGATTTGCTTAATTGTAAAATCGACCCTAGTTTTGTCGCTAATGTTAACCGGATTATAGCACGCCATTTAACACAAAAGTGAGTAGAAACACAGACAAGACAAAAGGAGAAGTAACATATAAAAAATTAATATAACCTTGTATCATATCTGAAATAGTTACATTATTATTTATATGGTATGAAAAAAAAAGCAAAAAAAAAATATATATTTGATCGTTGTTTTGTTAAAATCGTGATTCTCACAGTCCGCTGACATTCAAAAGGGTTCCCTATAGTTCAAGAACGTTTTACTACTGCTTTAATATCATCCTCATCACGATTTCTTACATAAAGAATTATATAAAAAAGCAAATCACTCATCACAACATATTATTAGTATTACATTATATTTTATGGATAATAATAATGGAAATGATAATTTAGATGAAGAGTAGAACGAATAGACTAGCTACGAATAACATACAAGATATATTTATTTAACGGATAGTTTATTTCAATGTAAGAAAACAATATATATATATCAGTTTTATATGTATTTATTGTGTATAAAAAACGTTATTTGTACAAAAAAGAAAATTATATATACAAACATAAATTACTTTAAATTACTAAGCGTTACAATTTTATAAAAATTGTTCCATCTAAGATGTCAATATCCGATCCAATAGTTTCATGAAAGACAATATGCGCTGACAATACGGTTGTATTTCATGATTCTAGCGGTCGGATTGGTGCAAGATGGATTATTGTGTATGTGTCGTGTTGAGCGTCGTCAGCGAGTGCTTCTTAAAGGGCTTTTGGGATATGAGCTCCTTGGGGCTGGAAACCGTTCTCGTCAGCGATGTAGGTGACAGTGTATGTCACGCCATCGGGGCCAACATAAGCGAATGATCCACGGACAGCGATTGCTTCATTCTCTGAGCCGGCGTTTCTGAGTTCGCCTTGTTCTTGGGCGGAGGTTCCATCGCTAGTTTCGTAACTAAAATGCCAAAGTTATACGCGAAATTCTTCACTATTGTATTGTTCAGTTATTTGCATATCCGGTTTTTGTTAAATAATCTAATTTTATTTAAAATTGCGTTTGGAAACAATACTTTTTGTATATTTAGGGTCAAAAATTGTTATGTTTGTTATATTATTATAATTCTGCAATATTTTGTTGACACAATTATTGTAGTAAATACAATATTAAATGTATGTCTAATTTTATTGTGTTGATACAATTTGCTATTTTATACTAAATAGTCTACAATTGTAAATCAACTGTCTACAATTATAAAATAACTGTCTACAATTATAAAATAACTGTCTACAATTATAAAATAACTGTCTACAATTATAAAATAACTGTCTACAATTATAGATTAACAGTGTACAATTATAAATGAACTGTCTACAATTGTAAAATTTGTTAAATTGGTAAAATATTTTTTTATGATTGTAAATAAACTGTTTAAATTGTAAATCAACTGTCTAAAATTGTAAAACAACTGTCTACAATTGTAAAATAACTGTTTACAATTGTAAAACTTGTCAAATCTGTTAAATAACTATCTGTGATTGTAAATAAACTGTATTAACTTGTAAAACAACTTTCTACAATAGTCCATAAATGTAAAACATGTCAAATTTGTAAGATAAATGTCTACATTTGTAAAACAACTGTCTATAATTGCAAAACTGTCGACAATAGTATAGCAGCTGTTAAAAATTGTAAATAGACTGTCTATAAGTGCAAAATTATTTTCTATTGTTGTTGTAGTATAATATTGTATTGCAAAATTATATATATATATATATTTCAATAATATTGAATATACTAGAAAATATGACAAAAGAACCCAAAAAGTACTGTAATTTCGGTGTTAGATACGTACGCATAGTTGTAGCCATCAACACCAATATTGTTATTCTCGTATCTGAGGATAACCGCGTCCTTTCCTTGTTGGGGACGGGCAACAGCCATAGCGACGAAGGCAGCGAGGACAATGATCTTAACAAATACAACAATTACTACAATTCTTCTTGAATATGCGAATAATTAAGAAATGCTGCCACCTTATTTATTCCATTTTTTTTAGATTAGAACAGTTAATTAAAAATATTAAAAACGTTCCCATAATATGAAGAAATATGTTAGTGATGGTTGTATTTTTTTATAATTAAAATTTATATTACGTGTTTATTTTTTCAATAAAATAAATTTCGTGCAACTAAGCTTGAATTGTTAAGAATGGAACACACGTTTTAGTGAACATGCAACATGCAATTATCTATTTTGTACATGCACATTTTTCACTGTCTTATACGTAATTTAAAAAAAGAATTGAGAACACACAGACAAAACGAAGCTATAAATAATTAAAAGAGAAATATCGACAAATTGTTTAGATAAATTTCAAAATACGATTACGAAATAGAAAGTGAGTAAAAATCCCAAATTTTGTGTTCACACATATAATTCCAAAAATGAGCGTTTTGCTTTGACACAGTTTAAAAATAATAATCCATGGATGATTTTGGATGATGGTGAAGATGTTCTTACCAGTTTCATGTTGATGGTTTGTTAGTGCACGAGTGACTATGCTCCTCTGGTAGTTGGCTGGGCCTTTTATACGATACGGTGGGTCTATGTGCCCGGACTAGTTGCATCTTCAACTCACCTGACATTTCAGCTATTTCTCCCACCCGTGGCGGGCGCCTACCCTGATCGGGCGCATCACATCCATCCATCCATGTGACCGTCACTTCGGCTTCGCGTTGGAATGCTACATTATTACTACTAGATTGACATTCGATTTTGTGGATCCAATTCAACCATTAAATAGATTCTTACCGTGTTAATAGCACACTCACTCACTCACTAACTTCATTTTAATTTTACGCTAACACGTTTCGATTGACACTTATTTAATTTTCAATTTTTCAAATTTAATTAAATATACATGGCATAAAAGAACTTTAGAGCACAATTATGACATGTACAATTTAAGGAAATCTGAGAGTACCTATATTGTTATTTTAATTAAATTAATACCCCGAATATTTTAAATATTTGTTACACTGTAAAACACTTATGTAAAATTACAGTACATAATTATAGTAAAATTCCATTAAAATACAAGAAATTTACCGAATTTGGTAAAATTGTTTTTAATTGCAATTTTACTGTAAAAGTTATGTAAATTAACAGCAATTTTTTACAGTGTAGATCGTCTTATTTCATATGGTTTTGAGAAGTAAAGATACTTTTAGAGCACAAACATTTACATTATATATATATATATATATATATATATATATATATATATATATATATATATATATATATATATATATATATATATATATATATATATATTCTATTGTACAACATTTTACGGCTATCTAAAACCGTCATAAAATGATTTAAAAGGTTATGTTATTAAAATCATGCATAATATGATCAATAAATCATATGATCATAAAAAGATTACGTGTGAGGAGCACATATGTACTTAACTCATAATTATTTATCATTAAACTTAACCGATTACCTCCGGATATCGTTGTAAAATAGCATTTATTCAAATTTAACAAGCTTAGCTACAACGCACTTATGCGTCCAAGCTCGCTTTATAACAATTTGAAAAAATGTTATAGATATAAAAAGTCTTAAAATATAGTAAGAAATATATTGGTTTAAATTAGCGATAAATAATTTAGCTGTGAAGATGATAAATTAATTTTTAGTTTTGATACAAATCGACCTCAAATTCAAGGATGTTTCTAAGCAATTAAAATTGTCAAATTTGACACGGAGCCCAATATCAGGGTCATAATAATTTACAGGAACACGAATTATTCTAGGGATTTAATTGTTGATGAATTGGCAATAAAAAAATATACAATTCTGATTCACGTTGCAACAATTCAATGAATGGGCGATTGCAAAATAGTTTTGTTATCTGAACACAACAAAAGAAATCATCCAGATGGAATGTACAGACGTACGTATCTAGATATCTGTGAATTTGCTAAACTTAAAATGTCGTCAAGATGTTAGATATATACATATATTGTTAGTTGCAATCAATTTGCACTCGACATTTATACAGAGAAAAAGTAGTTTAGATGTCAGGAGTTCATCAATTATTATTCAACACCTTTCATAACGTTAGTCATCAGCGAATTTAATTTCTAGCTAGCATCAAAGCCGGCAGCTCACCCATTAATCTACTTTGCGTTCTTTTTTAAACCACGAAAAATATAAACCCTAAATTATGAATTGATTGCAACCTTAAGTACATTTTTTGACCCAAACATGTTACAGACTTACAAAAAATGGTTTTAAATGATGTAATTAGTGGTTTTGAAGGCGTGGATGTTTAGAATTGACAATATAGGAAATGTAACCGTTTTTTTGTGGTGGGAGTTGATGAGGAAGAAAGTGATATGGGTAATAGGGGTCATGACCTGGAATGCTGCTTTGGTCTTGCATACAAAATTTAATCAACACGCAAACACTTCCGATTTTTTGTTGCTAATTTGAATATCAACCAATCGTATTTTAGAATATTTATTAATATTCCGCTATAAATAATTATACTTTCATTTAGAACAAATTATACTTGTTTTAATATCTATAAATACGTTCTCACCCCGCAGTATTTCAATTAGCCGTAATTGTGCACATGAATTTATGAAAGAATGTCTCGTTGGTATTTGAATATTTAATCAAGTGAAACATGAAGATGGTACAAAAAAAATTAACATTTAAATCGTGATATGAATATCCGCAATATTCAGACAATACAATAATAATTACATACAGATCAATATTATTTGACCTTGATTAAAAAAAAAATCAACTTTTACCGATTTGTTTTATGGGTTTTTGCCAGTTTTAGTGGCAAATTGCGTAGTGTATATTATGAAATATATCATCTATCATAATTGTAAACGCAACTTAAAAGCATTTGATGTGAATGTAAGATAATTTGGTGAATGTTGCATTGCAATTACATTTGACATTAATCAATTGATATAAATATATTTTTAATTGTAAATAACTTAATATACAGCGTGACATATGAGAAGGAATAAATCAATTTGACACCACACCGTGAAAACAATGTTAAATTATTTATATATGTTCCTAATGTATATGCAGATAGAAATTACTATCATTTGTGTCAATGGCAGCATAAATATCCTGATGATTTCATTTGTAAAAATTTAATAAACAAGCATAGGTCACTAATACCTTTAGCTCACCGTTCTATCTATTCAATGAATTTATTAAATTTATATAGAATACATGTTTTTAATCTTGAGGTTTTAAATTCTTTACAGAAACACTCTGTACGAGCTAAACGTGGATTAACCTAAAAATGTTACGCGGCGGGACCTTTCATTAGTTGACATTTGCTTATATATATATAGAATTGAATTGTCTTGTATGCAAATTGATCGCCAATGAAATAAAAATGGCAAAAATCATAGAAATCGAACAATTGGAGAATGTTGGAAAGTCGTGGATTAATACGGAACTATATCGTTGATGATAGTCGATTATGTAAACGCGATCATCTATAAGCAACGGCGATACAACGTGACAATTCAGGATCACTAAATAATTAGAACATTCAATCCAGTGGCGGCGCCACAAATATTAAAAGGGGCACGGCTCCTGATTCTTTTAGAACCTGATAAATATCATGATATTTTAAATTAATTTTAGAGAGTACATTTCATCGACTAAAATCAGTTCCTGTTGATGATCGAGAAATGCTTCATTTATATAGTGTATCAATGATTAAGTCTATATTTTCAAAAAAATAAAAATAAATAAATGTAAAAATTCACAACGTATCAAATTATTTAATTAAAAATGACTAGTTATTCTGTATATAATTTGGGCACATGGTGCCCACGGTTTAATAATAAGCATAAAATTAACAAGTACTGAATATTTCATATATTTATATATTTGTAAATAATTTTAAAAGGTTCAAACTGATTCAAGAATGAATATTTTCACCTTTTCATCCTACACTAAATACTTTCCAAAATGTCTCAAATATTATACAATATGAAATTAATATCTCTCGAAGATGAGTTTGTCCTTGTATGGGTTAATGTCACAATCTAATATTTCATATGAAAGCATAAAAAAAATTAATAATATAAAAGGTTATAATACACCTAGACACGTCAATTTTTATTTCTCATTTATTTGAGAACGAATTATTTACTTTCCTATACGTAAATAGGTAAACCCGTGGGCACTACGTGCCCATATCATATAATGCAAATTTTAATAAAACAGTTTTTTTTAAATTAAACAAACAATTTCCATTAACATATCTATAAATGTTTCGAAATGATACGGATGTTTGTAAATGTTTCTCACCTTCATACCCTAACCCCTGGGACACACAGTCCAAAAAAAATTTGTGAAACCTGTTGGTTGCATCAATCACTATGAATTTCAAATAGTGATTGATGCTTAAGCCCTGCCACCACGTCAAGGTCGGTTCACTTCGGCAGGGCCCTCACCCACCCTGAATCCCCAGTAAATTAATAATTCGATGTTTGTCTTTGGTGCACCAAAATATATAAGACAATATTTATTAGCAAACTTAATCTTTACAAAATGTCTGATTCGATTTATTTGGGACTGAATAACTTGGCCTTTAAATTTAAAGGAAAACCACAATCATTCACATTCATACACACACATAGCATTCCGAGCGGACTTCGTTGGCGCCCCAACGAAGGAGAACCTCTGGGGGGGGGGGGGGGTAGTTCACATGAAAGTGAAAAAAATTGGGAAAGTTCACATGAAAGTGAAAGTATCCTGAGTTACGTCCCACAGGACACGCTACCAGATTATTCAGGACAATTAAATCGTCCGGACAAATTGTAAAGATTACATTTATTTATTTGACTTCGTTGTTTGTATTCCGCGATTTTTTAATGTATATTTTATTATTTAGTGAAAAATAATATATTATTTATAACTGAATTTGAAGTTGTAGTTTCTGTATTTTGTGTACCTTGCCCAATTTGGGCCATAGTCTATAGGGCCCTTATAGCTATGGACCAAATAAGGCCTTACCAACGAAATTTACTTCTAGGCTCACCTAGACTTACCAAGTATTCGGACATATATCCTTTATTATTTTCAAGTTGTTCTTGTGTCCTATTTGCTTGACTCATATGTCTTGTTTATATTTTTGATCTATAACAGAATCGGCCAAAAAGGTACTTGTGTACCTGTTTGGCTGTTGATTTGTGTTTTTTTAAGATCAAGGGGAGACAAAAAGGTACTAAACCCTTGTGTCTGCCCTTGTTCTAGATAATATTTGTCCCTTTCTAATTTCTCATTAACTGTAGATATATTTCCTTACGTTAAACTCTCAAAGAGCCGGACTAAGAAGTATTGGGTACTTCTAAATTGTACTGTTGTTTTATCTTCACCTGTAATAAGGTCCGAGGACTTTATACGAACATAAAAAAATTTATTAAAATTTGATGACTCCTTGCCGGAGGTAATCGATCGAATTCATCTGGAATTGAGACATTTCTACTTATCCTCTTTAACGTTTAGCCACATCCAGGACCTCTGAACTAGTAAACTCAGAAACAGAAATTAATATCAATATTTATAAAAACATATACTTTTCTTTTTTTTTTTGAAGATGATTTTTCATCTTTTTCACCTCTAAGATAATAAAAGAGTTATACGACCAAGCATAACTCCCTTTTATCTTTTAAACCCTTTTTATTTCGCGCCTAAGTTTCCCAAACGGTGGGACCCTGCCTAGTAAAATGCCTCAGCTATTTAGATAGCAGAAAGTTGTGCGACCAAACACAACTCCCTTTTATCTTTCCCTTAATTCTAAACCAACCTTTTGTTTCTTTAATTTCGACGTTTTTTTCTGATACCTGTAAAGAGAAAACGGGTTAGGTGCAGTGGCAAGTCCGGACTTGCCACCACGTGGCCACGGGTTGCCCTAAGGGCAGCCGCCCAGCAACCAGGACTGGACGACTTAGGCGTAGAGTGTCAGTGTACTTAAATTAGCTGAAAATTGAGAAAGAACAGTTAGTAAATGTGGGGTGGCACCTTCTCGTTGCTGCGGTGGCCCCAGCGAGATTCTACGACCAACGATTTGGGCAATCAACATGACCCGTGTCTATACGTTCCATAGTACGAAACGATGCTAGCACTTTTCAACTATAGCCTGGTTTTCTAGAATCAAGTACTAAACACCGCTAAGTATGTCTGGCACCCCGCCACTTCGCTAACCAGCCACTATCCACTGCTTTGGCGTAATAACTATAAATAGTATAAACACCGCAGAGAGCGGAGAGTCAGTGACTAGTCGGCGAAGCTTTGAAGGTGTTGTAAGAACGGCTTCAGTCAATTATAGCAATATTCTGAAGTTAAAATTAATACAGTTTTTTTGGTTAAATAAAAATGTAATAAAACCCGATCCCTCCCACACAACCGATATTGCAAACCCTCCCTCAACAAAATAAATCGAGGTGAACTGTAACTCGAGACTCCTAGCTAAATACCTAGTGTAGGGGTTCGGAGGGAACCCCGTACGATAGCCCCGGGGCCAAACTAATATTCGTCGTGCGCTGCTGAAGTTCTTGTAGTCTGGTAGTCCAACGACGGAAGACTTGAAGTCATCGAGGTCTCCATGCTTGTGTTACCATCAAAGCGCATGTTCGCGCTTTTGCCGGTGCCACAAACATAGTTGCTCGGGTGTCCCAACGGTGGTAGTTGATTGACATTTCGTTGTTATTGCCTACTCTATTGTTTTTTGATTTTGTATTTGTTTATTTTTTGTTTTTGTTTATTTTTTGTTTTTATTTTTTTTTTGATTTTCTTTATTTGAATTTATTTTATGAATTTATGATGAACGATTCGTCGAACAGGCATTTCGATGGGAGCTTGTCCAAAATGGAACCTAGGCGCGTGTTCCAGACATATGTCTAATTGAAGTTGAAATTAATTGAAGTTGAAATTAAATGAAGTTGAATTTAATTGAAGTGAAAATGAATTGAATTTAAAGTTACTTTAAGTAATTAGACATGGAGCAAAATATATTCAAATTTATTGTTGTTTTGAAACTGTAAATTGGGACTTGTTGAAAATAACAAAATATGTATTTAAATTTTAGACTAAATCGCTGATAATTCCGAACAAGCTCAGGGGTTGGGCATGCACCATTTTCGAACCAACTATTAACCAGTTGATTAGCTCCGTATGTTTTTTACCAGCTGTAAACCTGAACCCTCTCCGAAAACGCGCGAAAACAGAAAGGGTTTTGCTTAGGAACAGATCTGAACAACATGTTTGTGCAGGTTAGGTATGCCTTGGGCAAAATGCCCGTACAACCTAAACCGGCACAGGTACGTTGGCAGACCAGCACCTAAATGGCGAGTGGGTTTAGCAAATGCAAGCAAATCCAAGTATGAACTTTACGTTTAAATATGAATAACCACAAATCACTGCCATGGGCAATCCTTAATTCGCAGTGGAAGTTGCTAAGCTGCAATTCGTGACTAGTTGCGCTCAACCGTTGCACTCAACCGCTGTGCTAACTAACCACATGCAGCAAAGACAACTAACAACTGCGCAGAAAGGACGCCTTTGCGATGTACATCAGTAAGCGACTTTGACCATCGACATTTCGATAAACTGTTGTTGCTTACTTTAGAAGCATTTACTTGTTTTGTAATAAGGGGAGTTCGTTGATTTTGAGGATTAGAGGATGTCAAGGTGAACTTTTACACTTGCAACATCAAATCTTTTTATATATTTTTCGAAGTGATTTCGGAAGTGCAAACATTTAAAATGATTAATAATTGAATAAGATGTTTAGGAAAAGTCAAAAGCAAAGTCACAAACCGTACTACATCTTTTCTAAGCTGGACACACAGAGATGGTGCATGGGGATACTCAAACATTACTCACGATTTACCAATTGACCTTATCCAGAATGCTGGTGTACAGGATACTGTTGAGATGTCTCAGGATACTGTTGTGATGACTCAGGATACTGATGTAATGTCTCAGGATACTGATGTGATGTCTCAGGACACTGATGTGATGTCTCAGGATACTGATGTGATGTCTCAGGATACTGATGTGATGTCTCAGGATACTGTTGAGATGTTTCAGGATACTGTTGAGATGTTTCAGGATACTGTAGAGATGTTTCAGGATACTGTTGAGATGTTTCAAGATACGGTTGAGTTGTATCAGAAATTCAGAAAACCAGATATGGTGTAATTATATCTGGCAGTTACTTTATTAATTCTGTAACAGTCTGGAATTAAAGAAACATAAAATTTAGTTTGATTCAACATTTTTGTACGGCAATGAATTACTTTTTCGTGAAGATGACGTCGCGGCGGGCGTATTGTCACCCCAACCCGCCGGGTTACAGTTAGATGGCATCATTTTTCAAATCTTGTTCGTGTTTGTAATTCTCCGTGAGCGACGAAGCAAGAACCTTTAGGCCACTTTCAGAAATGCAACAATTTCCGGGGTCCTTAATAGAACTTAAAATTAATATCTTGAACTGAAATAAAAGTCCCGAGAACTTAATCTAACTTAAAATTAATATCTTGAACTGAAATAAAAATCCGGAATACTTAATCTAACTTAAAATTAATATCTTGAACTGAAATAAAAATCCGGAAAACTTAATCTAACTTAAAATTAATATCTTGAACTGAAATAAAAATCCGGAAAACTTAATCTAACTTAAAATTAATATCTTGAACTGAAATAAAAATCCCGAGAACTTAATCTAACGTAAAATTAAAATCTTCAACAGAAATAAAAATCCGTAGAACTTAATATATCGTAAAATTAATATCTTGAAATGAAATAAAAATCCGGAGAACTTAATTTAACTAAAAATTAATATCTTCAACTGAAATAAAAATCCGATGGTCCTTAATCTAACTTAAAATTAATATCTTGAACTGAAATAAAAATCCGGAGAACTTAATTTAACTTAAATTTAATATCTTGAACTGAAATAAAAATGCGGAGAACTTAATTTAACTAAAAATTAATATCTTGAACTGAAATAAAAATCCGGAAAACTTAATTTAACTTAAAATTAATATCTTGAACTGAAATAAAAATCCGGAAAACTTAATCTAACTTAAAATTAATATCTTCAACTGAAATAAAAATCCGAGGGTCCTTAATCTAACTTAAAATTAATATCTTCAACTGAAATGAAAATCCGGAAAATTTAATCTAACTTAAAATTAATATCTTGAACTGAAATAAAAATCCAAAAAACTTAAACTAACTTAAAATTAATATCTTCAACTGAAATAAAAAACCGGAGAACTTAATTAACTTAAAATTAATATCTTGAACTGAAATAAAAATCCGGAATACTTAATCTAACTTAAAATTAATATTGAAATTTGATGAATTTCAAATAAAACTCCGCAGATGATAATCGATCGAATTACTTTAGAATTGGACTGTATTTTTGGGACATTTGAACTTGTCCTCTTTTACGTTTAGCCACATCCAGGACCTCTGAAATTGTTGACTCAGAAACAGAAATTAATATCAATATTTATAATAACGTATACTTTTCTATTTTTTTTTGAAGATGATTTCTCATCTTTATTTACCTCTAAGAATAAAAAAGAGTTATACGACCAAGCATAACTCCTTTTTATCTTATAAACCCTTTTTATTTCGCGCCTAAGTTTCCCAAACGGTGGGACCCTGCCTAGTAAAATGCCTCAGCTATTTAGATAGCAGAAAGTTGTGCGACCAAACACAACTCCCTTTTATCTTTCCCTTAATTCTAAACCAACCTTTTGTTTCTTTAATTTCGTCGTTTTTTTCTGATACCTGTAAAGAGAAAACGGGTTAGGTGCAGTGGCAAGTCCGGACTTGCCACCACGTGGCCACGGGTTGCCCTAAGGGCAGCCGCCCAGCAACCAGGACTGGACGACTTAGGCGTAGAGTGTCAGTGTACTTAAATTAGCTGAAAATTGAGAAAGAACAGTTAGTAAATGTGGGGTGGCACCTTCTCGTTGCTGCGGTGGCCCCAGCGAGATTCTACGACCAACGATTTGGGCAATCAACATGACCCGTGTCTATACGTTCCATAGTACGAAACGATGCCAGCACTTTTCAACTATAGCCTGGTTTTCTAGAATCAAGTACTAAACACCGCTAAGTATGTCTGGCACCCCGCCACTTCGCTAACCAGCCACTATCCACTGCTTTGGCGTAATAACTATAAATAGTATAAACACCGCAGAGAGCGGAGAGTCAGTGACTAGTCGGCGAAGCTTTGAAGGTGTTGTAAGAACGGCTTCAGTCAATTATAGCAATATTCTGAAGTTAAAATTAATACAGTTTTTTTGGTTAAATAAAAATGTAATAAAACCCGATCCCTCCCACACAACCGATATTGCAAACCCTCCCTCAACAAAATAAATCGAGGTGAACTGTAACTCGAGACTCCTAGCTAAATACCTATTGTAGGGGTTCGGAGGGAACCCCGTACGATAGCCCCGGGGCCAAACTAATATTCGTCGTGCGCTGCTGAAGTTCTTGTAGTCTGGTAGTCCAACGACGGAAGACTTGAAGTCATCGAGGTCTCCATGCTTGTGTTACCATCAAAGCGCATGTTCGCGCTTTTGCCGGTGCCACAAACATAGTTGCTCGGGTGTCCCAACGGTGGTAGTTGATTGACATTTCGTTGTTATTGCCTACTCTATTGTTTTTTGATTTTGTTTTTGTTTATTTTGTGTTTTTTTTTTGTTTCTGTTATTTTTTATTTGAATTTAATTTTAGAATTTATGATGAACGATTCGTCGAACAGGCATTTCGATGGGAGCTTGTCCAAAATGGAACCTAGGCGCGTGTTCCAGACATATGTCTAATTGAAGTTGAAATTAACTGAATTTGAAATTAACTGAATTTGAAATTAATTGAATTTGAAATTAATTGAAGTTGAAATTAATTGAAGTTAAAATTAATTGAAGTAATTGAAAATTGAGCAAAATATATTCAAATTTATTGTTGTTTTGAAACTGTAAATTGGGACTTGTTGAAAATAACAAAATATGTATTTAAATTTTAGACTAAATCGCTGATAATTCCGAACAAGCTCAGGTTGGGCATGCACCATTTTCGAACCAACTATTAACCAGTTGATTAGCTCCGTATGTTTTTTACCAGCTGTAAACCTGAACCCTTTCCGAAAACGCGCGAAAACAGAAAGGGTTTTGCTTAGGAACAGATCTGAACAACATGTTTGTGCAGGTTAGGTATGCCTTGGGCAAAATGCCCGTACAACCTAAACCGGCACAGGTACGTTGGCAGACCAGCACCTAAATGGCGAGTGGGTTTAGCAAATGCAAGCAAATCCAAGTATGAACTTTACGTTTAAATATGAATAACCACAAATCACTGCCATGGGCAATCCTTAATTCGCAGTGGAAGTTGCTAAGCTGCAATTCGTGACTAGTTGCGCTCAACCGTTGCACTCAACCGCTGTGCTAACTAACCACATGCAGCAAAGACAACTAACAACTGCGCAGAAAGGACGCCTTTGCGATGTACATCAGTAAGCGACTTTGACCATCGACATTTCGATAAACTGTTGTTGCTTACTTTAGAAGCATTTACTTGTTTTGTAATAAGGGGAGTTCGTTGATTTTGAGGATTAGAGGATGTCAAGGTGAACTTTTACACTTGCAACATCAAATCTTTTTATATATTTTTCGAAGTGATTTCGGAAGTGCAAACATTTAAAATGATTAATAATTGAATAAGATGTTTAGGAAAAGTCAAAAGCAAAGTCACAAACCGTACTACATCTTTTCTAAGCTGGACACACAGAGATGGTGCATGGGGATACTCAAACATTACTCACGATTTACCAATTGACCTTATCCAGAATGCTGGTGTACAGGATACTGTTGAGATGTCTCAGGATACTGTTGTGATGACTCAGGATACTGATGTGATGTCTCAGGATACTGATGTGATGTCTCAGGATACTGATGTGATGTCTCAGGATACTGATGTGATGTCTCAGGATACTGATGTGATGTCTCAGGATACTGATGAGATGTCTCAGGATACTGTTGAGTTGTTTCAGGATACTGTTGAGTTGTTTCAGGATACTGTTGAGTTGTTTCAAGATACTGTTGAGTTGTATCAGGAATTCTTAGAACCAGATATGGTGTAATTATATCTGGCAGTTGTTACTTTAATAATTCTGTAACAGTCTGGAATTAAAGAAACATAAAATTTAGTTTGATTCAATATTTGTGTTCGGCAATGAATTACCTATACGCCAAGAAGACGTCGCGGCGGGCGTATTGTCACCCCAACCCGCTGGGTTACAGATAGATGGCATCATTTTTCAAATCTTGTTCGAGTTTGTAATTCTCTGTGAGCGACGAAGCAAGAACCCTTAGGCCACTTTCAGAATAGCAACAATTTGTTTATTTTGAATGGAATGAAGCATTTGCGAATCGAATTGTAATAGTATTATATCAGTCCGTAACTACCCAAGCTTTAGTACAATCGCACAATAACGTTGAGACACCCTAGGTTTCTGCCCATCCCCGGAACCCCGCCAAGCATTTTATAGCCCAGACGGGGCCCAGTCTGCGAACGGGGTTACTAACTAAGTGAAGGTACAGGTCCTTGTAGCAAAGCATTGGGGACATCAAAGATATAATACTATGACATTTACTTTAAATTTGAATTCTTTTTATTATTATACATATTCGATTCTAGTTCTAATAGCATGATAGTAGTCCGCGAATCCCACCTCTGGCTACAATCGCACAATAACGTTGAGACACCCTAGGTTTCTGCCCATCCCCGGAACCCCGCCAAGCATTTTATAGCCCAGACGGAGCCCAGTCTGCGAACGGGGTTACTAACTAAGTGAAGGTACAGGTCCTTGCAGCTAAGTATGGGTAGCATCAAATATATCATGCCATTACATTTATTTTATTTTATTTTTTGTTTTTAAATATTATTTGCAATTCTGAAGCAACCTTTGAGCTATGCGTTTTGAGCATTGGTTGACTTCATGGCATTGTTGTTGCCGGAAGTTGATAAATTTGAGTATCTGAATTAAATAAATATATAAATTAATATATTTATATAACTGAACTTCCTTTTAAATATATTATTATTTATAATAAAAGAGCATTGGAAATGTATTATTAATTTTACTATATCAAAATTTATATTTGATTAATTTTATACAAGAAATAATCTTGATCGTAAATGTAATCAAAAGCTATCAATAGTTTCTATTGATTTTAAATTAAAATTAAATAAATAATTTTTTGAAGTATTAAGAACAATTTATAATTTAATTTAAAATTTCTAACAACCAAATTAATATATAAATGACAGCAAAATATGTTTTCTATAAATTATATCATTTAGATTTTATCGAAGGAATAAAATTAATTATAATTTCCGCTCTAAATAAATAAATAAAAAAAATCCATTAATCTAATGAAAAATAGAATAAATAAAAAACCCCTATTTAGAACCCCTGATAATAATTTAACTAGTTCAATATGTCCGGTTCAAGTTTCCCATTATAGCGTAATTAATAATAAAAAAATGTTTAAATAACTAAAATTTATCCCGAATATAAATAAAAAATCCTTTAACATAAATAAAAGAGATCCACCTATTTAAAACTACTGAAAATAATGGCAGTTCAAGTTTCCAAATATTACATAATATTAAAAAAATATTTGAAATAAATCAAATATTAACTTTATTATATAAAATAAACCACCCAACTATTTAGAACCGATGATAAATATCTGTAAAGCCTGTTCCCCATAATAGCGTAATTAATATTAAAAAATGTTGTGAATAAATTAAATTTTATCTTAAATATAAAAAACCGTACTACATCTTTTCTAAGCTGGACACACAGAGATGGTGCATGGGGATACTCAAACATTACTCACGATTTACCAATTGACCTTATCCAGAATGTTGGTGTACAGGATACTGATGTGATGTCTCAGGATACTGATGAGATGTCTCAGGATACTTATGAGATGACTCAGGATACTGTTGAGATGTCTCAGGATACTGTTGAGATGTTTCAAGATACGGTTTAGTTGTATCAGGAATTCAGATAACCAGATATGGTTTAATTATATCTGGCAGTTCCTATTTTAATAATTCTGTAACAGTCTGGAATTAAAGTAACATAAAATTTAGTTTGATTCAACATTTTTGTACGGCAATGAATTACTTTTTCGTGAAGATGACGTCGCGGCGGGAGTATTGTCACCCCAACCCGCTGGGTTACAGATAGATGGCATCATTTTTCAAATCTTGTTCGAGTTTGTAATTCTCCGTGAGCGACGATGCAACACCGCATAGGCCACTTTCAGAATTGCAACAATTTCCGGGTGTCCATAATCGAACTTAAAATTAATATCTTGAACTGAAATAAAAATCCGGAGGACTTAATCTAACTTAAAATTAATATCTTCATCTGAAAAAAAAATCCGGAAAACTTAATCTAACTTAAAATTAATATCTTCATCTGAAATAAAATCCGGAATACTTAATCTAACTTAAAATTAATATTTTCAACTGAAATAAAAATCCGATGGTCCTTAATCTAACTTAAATTAAATATCTTGAACTGAAATAAAAATCCGGAAAACTAATTCTAACTTAAAATTAATATTTTCAACTGAAATAAAAATCGGGAACACTTTTACTTAAAATTAATATCTTCAGCTGAAATAAAAATCCGGAGAACTTAATCTAACATAAAATTAATATCTTCATCTGAAATAAAATCCGGAATACTTAATCTGACTTAAAATTAATATCTTGAACTGAAATAAAAACCCGGAAAACTTATTCTAACTTAAAATTAAAATTTTCAACTGAAATAAAAATCCGGAGAACTGAATCTAACTTAAAATTAATATCTTCAACTGAAATAAAAATCCGGATAACTTAATCTAATTTAAAATTAATATCTTCAACTGAAATAAAAATTCGGAAAACTTAATCCATCGTAAAATTAATATCTTAAACTGAAATAAAAATCCGGAGAACTTAATTTAACTTAAAATTAATATCTTCAACTGAAATAAAAATCCGATGGTCCTTAATCTAACTTAAAATTAATATCTTGAACTGAAATAAAAATCCGGAGAACTGAATCTAACTTAAAATTAATATCTTGAACTGAAAAAAAAATCCGGAGAACTTAATCTAACTTAAAATTAATATCTTGAACTGAAATAAAATTCCGGAGAACTTAATCGAACTTAAAATCAATATCTTGAAATGAAATAAAAATCCGGAGAACTGAATCTAACTTAAAATTAATATCTTGAACTGAAAAAAAAATCCGGAGAACTTAATCTAACTTAAAATTAATATCTTCAACTGAAATAAAAATCCTATGGTCCTTAATCTAACTTAAATTTAATATCTTGAACTGAAATAAAAATCCGGAGAACTTAATTTAACTTAAAATTAATATCTTGAACTGAAATAAAAATCCGGAGAACTTAATTTAACTTAAAATAAATATCTTCAACTGAAATAAAAAACCGGAGAACTTAATCTAACTTAAAATTAATATCTTGAACTGAAATAAAAATCCGGAATACTTAATCTAACTTAAAATTAATATTGAAATTTGATGAATTTCAAATAAAACTCCGGAGATGATAATCGATCTTGTCCTCTTTTACGTTTAGCCACATCCAGGACCTCTGAAATTGTTGACTCAGAAACAGAAATTAATATCAATATTTATAAAAACATATACTTTTCTTTTTTTTTTTTGAAGATGATTTTTCATCTTTATTCACCTCTAAGAATAAAAAAGAGTTATACGACCAAGCATAACTCCCTTTTATCTTTTTAACCCTTTTTATTTCGCGCCTAAGTTTCCCAAACGGTGGGACCCTGCCTAGTAAAATGCCTCAGCTATTTAGATAGCAGAAAGTTGTGCGACCAAACACAACTCCCTTTTATCTTTCCCTTAATTCTAAACCAACCTTTTGTTTCTTTAATTTCGACGTTTTTTTCTGATACCTGTAAAGAGAAAACGGGTTAGGTGCAGTGGCAAGTCCGGACTTGCCACCACGTGGCCACGGGTTGCCCTAAGGGCAGCCGCCCAGCAACCAGGACTGGACGACTTAGGCGTAGAGTGTCAGTGTACTTAAATTAGCTGAAAATTGAGAAAGAACAGTTAGTAAATGTGGGGTGGCACCTTCTCGTTGCTGCGGTGGCCCCAGCGAGATTCTACGACCAACGATTTGGGCAATCAACATGACCCGTGTCTATACGTTCCATAGTACGAAACGATGCCAGCACTTTTCAACTATAGCCTGGTTTTCTAGAATCAAGTACTAAACACCGCTAAGTATGTCTGGCACCCCGCCACTTCGCTAACCAGCCACTATCCACTGCTTTGGCGTAATAACTATAAATAGTATAAACACCGCAGAGAGCGGAGAGTCAGTGACTAGTCGGCGAAGCTTTGAAGGTGTTGTAAGAACGGCTTCAGTCAATTATAGCAATATTCTGAAGTTAAAATTAATACAGTTTTTTTGGTTAAATAAAAATGTAATAAAACCCGATCCCTCCCACACAACCGATATTGCAAACCCTCCCTCAACAAAATAAATCGAGGTGAACTGTAACTCGAGACTCCTAGCTAAATACCTATTGTAGGGGTTCGGAGGGAACCCCGTACGATAGCCCCGGGGCCAAACTAATATTCGTCGTGCGCTGCTGAAGTTCTTGTAGTCTGGTAGTCCAACGACGGAAGACTTGAAGTCATCGAGGTCTCCATGCTTGTGTTACCATCAAAGCGCATGTTCGCGCTTTTGCCGGTGCCACAAACATAGTTGCTCGGGTGTCCCAACGGTGGTAGTTGATTGACATTTCGTTGTTATTGCCTACTCTATTGTTTTTTGATTTTGTATTTGTTTATTTTTTGTTTTTGTTTATTTTTTGTTTTTATTTTTTTTTTGATTTTCTTTATTTGAATTTATTTTATGAATTTATGATGAACGATTCGTCGAACAGGCATTTCGATGGGAGCTTGTCCAAAATGGAACCTAGGCGCGTGTTCCAGACATATGTCTAATTGAAGTTGAAATTAATTGAAGTTGAAATTAAATGAAGTTGAATTTAATTGAAGTGAAAATGAATTGAATTTAAAGTTACTTTAAGTAATTAGACATGGAGCAAAATATATTCAAATTTATTGTTGTTTTGAAACTGTAAATTGGGACTTGTTGAAAATAACAAAATATGTATTTAAATTTTAGACTAAATCGCTGATAATTCCGAACAAGCTCAGGGGTTGGGCATGCACCATTTTCGAACCAACTATTAACCAGTTGATTAGCTCCGTATGTTTTTTACCAGCTGTAAACCTGAACCCTCTCCGAAAACGCGCGAAAACAGAAAGGGTTTTGCTTAGGAACAGATCTGAACAACATGTTTGTGCAGGTTAGGTATGCCTTGGGCAAAATGCCCGTACAACCTAAACCGGCACAGGTACGTTGGCAGACCAGCACCTAAATGGCGAGTGGGTTTAGCAAATGCAAGCAAATCCAAGTATGTACTTTACGTTTAAATATGAATAACCACAAATCACTGCCATGGGCAATCCTTAATTCGCAGTGGAAGTTGCTAAGCTGCAATTCGTGACTAGTTGCGCTCAACCGTTGCACTCAACCGCTGTGCTAACTAACCACATGCAGCAAAGACAACTAACAACTGCGCAGAAAGGACGCCTTTGCGATGTACATCAGTAAGCGACTTTGACCATCGACATTTCGATAAACTGTTGTTGCTTACTTTAGAAGCATTTACTTGTTTTGTAATAAGGGGAGTTCGTTGATTTTGAGGATTAGAGGATGTCAAGGTGAACTTTTACACTTGCAACATCAAATCTTTTTATATATTTTTCGAAGTGATTTCGGAAGTGCAAACATTTAAAATAATTAATAATTGAATAAGATGTTTAGGAAAAGTCAAAAGCAAAGTCACAAACCGTACTACATCTTTTCTAAGCTGGACACACAGAGATGGTGCATGGGGATACTCAAACATTACTCACGATTTACCAATTGACCTTATCCAGAATGCTGGTGTACAGGATACTGTTGAGATGTCTCAGGATACTGTTGTGATGACTCAGGATACTGATGTAATGTCTCAGGATACTGATGTGATGTCTCAGGATACTGTTGAGATGTCTCAGGATACTGTTGAGATGTCTCAGGATACTGTAGAGATGTTTCAGGATACTGATGAGATGACTCAGGATACTGTTGAGTTGTTTCAGGATACTGTTGAGTTGTTTCAAGATACTGTTGAGTTGTTTCAAGATACTGTTGAGTTGTATCAGGAATTCTTAGAACCAGATATGGTGTAATTATATCTGGCAGTTGTTACTTTAATAATTCTGTAACAGTCTGGAATTAAAGAAACATAAAATTTAGTTTGATTCAATATTTGTGTTCGGCAATGAATTACCTATACGCCAAGAAGACGTCGCGGCGGGCGTATTGTCACCCCAACCCGCTGGGTTACAGATAGATGGCATCATTTTTCAAATCTTGTTCGAGTTTGTAATTCTCTGTGAGCGACGAAGCAAGAACCCTTAGGCCACTTTCAGAATAGCAACAATTTGTTTATTTTGAATGGAATGAAGCATTTGCGAATCGAATTGTAATAGTATTATATCAGTCCGTAACTACCCAAGCTTTAGTACAATCGCACAATAACGTTGAGACACCCTAGGTTTCTGCCCATCCCCGGAACCCCGCCAAGCATTTTATAGCCCAGACGGGGCCCAGTCTGCGAACGGGGTTACTAACTAAGTGAAGGTACAGGTCCTTGTAGCAAAGCATTGGGGACATCAAAGATATAATACTATGACATTTACTTTAAATTTGAATTCTTTTTATTGTTATACATATTCGATTCTAGTTCTAATAGCATGATAGTAGTCCGCGAATCCCACCTCTGGCTACAATCGCACAATAACGTTGAGACACCCTAGGTTTCTGCCCATCCCCGGAACCCCGCCAAGCATTTTATAGCCCAGACGGAGCCCAGTCTGCGAACGGGGTTACTAACTAAGTGAAGGTACAGGTCCTTGCAGCTAAGTATGGGTAGCATCAAATGTATCATGCCATTACATTTATTTTATTTTATATTTTGTTTTTAAATATTATTTGCAATTCTGAAGCAACCTTTGAGCTATGCGTTTTGAGCATTGGTTGACTTCATGGCATTGTTGTTGCCGGAAGTTGATAAATTTGAGTATCTGAATTAAATAAATATATAAATTAATATATTTATATAACTGAACTTCCTTTTAAATATATTATTATTTATAAAAAAGAGCATTGGAAATGTATTATTAATTTTACTATATCAACATTTGTATTTGATTAATTTTATACAAGAAATAATCTTGATCGTAAATGTAATCAAACACTATCAATAGTTTCTATTGATTTAAAAAAAAAACTTTGGATGTATTATAACGTTATAATTTAATTTAAAATTTCTAACAACCAAATTAATATATAAATGATAGCAAAATATGTTTTCTATAAATTATATCATTTAGATTTTATCGAAGGAATAAAATTAATTTTAATTTCCGCTCTAAATAAAAAAATAAAAAAATCCATTAACCTAATGAAAAATAGAATAAATAAAAAACCCCTATTTAGAACCCCTGATAATAATTTAACTAGTTCAATATGTCCGGTTCAAGTTTCCCATTATAGCGTAATTAATAATAAAAAAATGTTTAAATAACTAAAATTTATCCCGAATATAAATAAAAAATCCTTTAACATAAATAAAAAAGATCCACCTATTTAAAACTACTGAAAATAATGGCAGTTCAAGTTTCCAAATATTACATAATATTAAAATAATATTTGAAATAAATCAAATATTAATTTGATTACACAAAATAAACCGCCCAACTATTTTGAACTACTGATAAATATCTGTACAGCCTGTTCCCCATTATAGCGTAATTGATATTAAAAAATGTTGTGAATAAATTAAATTTTATCTTAAATATAAAAAAAAAAAAAAAGTTTTAACATAAATAAAAAAAGATTCACCTATTTAAAACTACTAAAAATAATTGCAGTTCAAATTTCCAAATATTACGTAATTAATATTAAAAGAAATTTAAATAAATCAAATATTAACTTGATTATACTAAATAAATAGCCCCTACTATTTAGAACCGCTGCTAAATATCTGCAAAGCATTGATAAAATGTTTGACCGGGGACACTCATATATTTTACCGGCGAGCGAGGCATGCGTTCCCGCTAAGCCACATACACAACTACCCCCACTCAGAGTTTTAGATCAATTTGACCTTCAAAACCTTCCAGAATAAAAGGTATGAAATGTACGTGGCTTAACCGGAAAAAAACCAAAATGATTTTCCTTATTTTATTTCGCTTAACTTATACTGTATATAAAATAAAATATATGATAGTTACAGACAACATTTATTATTAAAATAATATAAACTTACATCAATCAACTATTGTGCGATTTACGTTGGTTTAAGATCAGTTTTTGTCCACGGCCCTTTAGTAATACATATGTATTTATTACATACTGAATTATTGTCAGAGGTTAACTACACTCGCGATATTATTTAGGCATATATTTTAAAATGTATCTATCGTTTAACATACGTAAACGAATATAAAAAATAAAACACGGGCCGTGTTCACCAAATCACGCATAAACACCAACTGAACTTGCTACCCGGTTAATACAGGAAACTATGACTCAATTGCAGTACAACAAAATTATGCAAATTTCTGTCTTTTCATATGAAATGTTGTCTATACTTGTCTGATATTCAATTAGATTTTTAAAATGTAAAGAAACTGGTTGCCAATTAAGATTGTTTGGCTCATATAATTATTCATAAATTTAATGAACTAAATTACAAGATATATTATTTTCTACATAGAATTTTGATAATTGTTCGAGTCAATTTAAATATATGAATTGCATTATTTATTCCACAAAATATTTTACCTATCAAATACGAAAACCGTATTTGAATGAAAAAAATATTATTATATATATATATATATATATATATATATATATATATATATATATATATATATATATATATATATATATATATATATGACACATATCACATTTGTGCTCTAAAGAACAAATTTTTAAATATGTCATAGAATAAAATATTGAAAATATTAAAATATATGTCACCTTTTTGCTCTACGGGGTAAATACGTAAGCCATATTTAAATAAAAAATTATTAGACTTGTACAAAATATCTTATTATGCACGTATCACCTTTAGGCTCTAATCAATCAATATATGTACATAAATAAAAAATAATATAGTTTATTCGAATTGTCACTAAAAATCCCCGCTATTTAGAAACACTGGTAATAATTTATTAGGCCTTATAGTTCAGGTGCATTATTTATTTTTATTTATAATTAAATTTAAAAAGTATTATATTGTTTAATTAAAATTTTCTACCAACTAAATTAATGTCAGCAATATATGATTTTGATTCGATATAGTTTGTTTCTTAACGAAATAATTAATTTAATGGTATATTAAATTATTTATATCTGCTCTAAATTAATAAAAAAATCCTTAATCATAAATTAAATTACGAATCAAAGAGTTCCCCCTTATTTAGAACCACCGGTTCATTCCCATTATAACGTAATTATTATTAAAAAAATATTTTAAATAAATCAAATGTAGATTATAAGAAAAAAATATCCTTAAATATAAATGAAATGAAAGAGAAAAACAAGATCTCCTATTTAGTACCACTGTTCAAAACTTCTAGTTCAGGTTTTCCAGTATAACGTAATTTATATTAAAAAATATTTTAAATAAATAAAATCTTATGTTGATAATAAGAAAAGAATATCATTAAATTTAAATGAAATGAAAGAATATATAAATAAATCCAACTTTATAGTATATATTAAAAAAAAGAAATAAATAATAAATGAAATAAAAGATAAAAAAAGATCCTCTATTTAGAACCACTGAAAATAATTTAATAAGTTCAATACTTCCAGTTCGAAAATCCCATTATAACGTAATTTATATTAATAAAATGTTTTAAATAAATCAAACTTTTTTATTTATATAAAATAAATCTATAAAAATAATTGAAATAAAAGATAAAAAAATCCCCTATTTACAACCACTGAAAATAATTTAATAAGTTCAATATTTCCTGTTCAAGTTTCCCATTATAACGTAATTAATATTAAAAAAATGTTGTAAATAAATCAATTCTTATGTTGAAAATAAGAAAACAAAACTCAAATATAATTGAAATGAAAGAGAAAAATAGATCCCACTATTTAGAACCACTGGTCATAATTGTAGAAGTCCAATAATTGCAGTTCTAGTTTCCTAATATAACGTAATTAATATTAAAAAGAAAATGTATTAAATAAATCAAATTTTATCTTGATAATAAGAAAATAAAATCCATTAACATAAATAAAAGGAAAAAGAAAAAAAATGATCCCTCTATTTAGAACTACTGAAAATAATTGCAGTTCAAGTTTCCTAATATAACATAATCAAATATTATCTTGATTATTCAAAATAATACACCCAACTATTTAGAACCGCTGTTATATTTATATCTATACACCTGTTGATCATTGGTAAATTGTTTGAGCGGGGACACTCAATTATTTTACCACCGAGCGAGGCATTCGCATTTTATAGTGTGTACACAAAATAAGTAACATAGGGGAGAGGCAGGGGGTGAAACACAAATAAATATGAACACAATAATTGAAATAAATATTTATTCAACAACACAGCTCAAAATATGGTATATAAATAATAATTAATGGAATAGTTACCAGGTAGTTGTATTCTAGATGTATATCGCTGGTTTGAATTTGTGCCACGTATTTATATCAAAATGGCTCACCATAACAATGCAAATCGCCATGATGGCTGTTGCAAACAGCATTGTCAGGTGCAATTTTAATATCAACAATTAAACTATAATATCGGCGATGAGACTCAAATTTTATGTTTAAACGTTAGCGGCAATGATTACTAATCGATATATAACAATTATAACGTAATAAATAGATTTATTTATATAATTTTAACAATAAAACTACGGAGCGTGATATAAGCACGTCAACCCTCTACGAAAACAAATTTCAAGATAGATGCCGCGCGCTGATTGGCCAGAGACTCAAAATCTGACGACGTAGTCCACTATGATCCATCATTCATATAATCTTAATAAATTAATTTAACGACAAATTGCATCGCAAAAATATGCAAAACTATTATTATTATTTTTAATACTTAAACAATATCTATTTATGCTCTGTACAAAGTTAATTAACTTTACGCAATTATTCAACGATTCATCTTGGTTTTGTAATGTACGCGCAACTATTACGGCGCATCGGGAATGAACCAAAATGGCTTCACTCTTAATTATATATATATTTAATTTCGCGTTTAAAATGTTCGTATCTTTAGGGTAGGTAAGGCAAACGCATATAAGTAAGTTGAGTTGCATAGATTTTAAGTGTAAAACATCTTAAATATTGATTTATTTTCCAACCAATCATACGATAGTTTTGTTTTAACTGTATTATAACCTAACACATGTTTGTCATTGTATAAATACTTTATAAACTTATTAAATCTATATTAAATCATATCATGGTAAAAGCGGGTAAGTTATCAGTGTGTATCTTTGAGATCCGAAACGATTTCATAGCGAAAACGATGTAATTCGATCGCAAGACTCAGTGTTATAACCTTACAGTTAGGTATCAATCCATGTAATATTTAAGCGTTTAACAACAAAAGTAAGTAATAATATACATATATAACAACAAACAATTGACTAAAATTAACAAATTGCTTGTTAAAAACTTACAAAACTAAATCGTAATCTCGCGAGATACGAATTGTGTTCATCCGATTTTGTGAATAATTGTACAGTGCCACACATGTGTGGCACGCAGTTTTAAACGTGTTACCAATCTTATAATTAGTAAACCATCATTACTGATCTTCCACCGAAGGAAAATTTGCAGATTGCAGTTACTACAATACCATTTACGAAATAATAAGTAAGTCTTGTTTATGTAAACATAGAACATTGTTACATATTTGTTATATTAATTTACATATCAAAGAATTGTCCTTTAAGTGTAATATATCATATATATGTAGAATATTTCGAATTTAAATAAAGTATTGGAAGAGGCACCAATGCCTTCGGCTCGCAGTATTATTTGTTTAAAGGTTTATTTATTTATATAGATAACATTTCCTTAATCAAATAAAGAAATCCTATTTATACAACTGAATAAATTTAAAAGACAATATTGACATTATAATTAATTGATTGCAACTATAGGCAGTCATTAATAGCGATTTTAAAATTTATTCTGGTCTCAAATTTACAATTTTAAAATCGTTATACACATAAAATAATAATAATATTATTGGCAATTGATTGCAACAATAGGCAGTCATTTAATGTGATTTTAAAATTTATTCTGGCCTTTAATTTACAATTTAAAAATCGTTATACAAATAAAATATTAATAATAACATTTGTATGTTTCTCTAAACTTCTACTTAAATTTTTAAATATGTTGTATTAATTTAATAAATATTCAATTTGTAAATTGATACATGTAAATTAACAAAAATATAATTATGAGGAGAACAAGCTTAAGTACAACGCACCTATGCTTATAAGTAATATATGCGACGCGCGCAGCGGACTTCCCCCTCCTATTCCACGCTTGACACTATTATAATTTAAAAATATTTTTTTTTAATTATTATGGCCTATAGATTCAAAATTTTAAAAATGTTACACATATATAAAAAGTCTTACAATTTTATATAGATTTTAATATTAAAAATTATAATTTTTAATAATTAATGATGGCTTTTGTGTTAACAATATGAAGAAATCTTGTTGATATAAATTATCTTAGAATTCTTTGTAGAATTTATGAATGTTTTAATTATGTTTCTTTTATAATAGATACACTCTTACGAAATTATTTATGCATTTATGGTTATAATATATAATTTAATTTTTTACGGCCTTTGGGTTAACAATACGACATTTTTTTATAAATATAAATTACGTTAGAATTAATAGTAGAGCTATAAGGTGTTTTAATTATTTTTATAAGGGTAGTATTAAGGGGGGTTGGAAATTTAGGGGCTCTATAACTCGGGATGTATACGGGTGATTAAATTTAAATTGTGAACGGATTCAAATAGGATAGTTAAATAATATGTGTAGCAAATTTGGTTCAAATCGCTTGGGTACCTTTAGAGGAGTAGAGACATTTGGTCTTACGAGCGACGGAGTTTATGTTATATATATATTTTTGGAGTTAGGGGGACGAGACAAACACTTTTAGTTTAGGAAAATTTTTGATCTGAGTATGTTACAGACATACGATGTTTCCTATATAGCATAAAATACCTAAAGACGTAATAAAGACGTCCAATATATGATATTTTAAAATATGTCGTCTATTCGACGTCTTTATTACGTCTTTAGGTATTTTATGCTTCTGTACTTCGTACGAGTTAATAATTAATTACGTTTCAAATATTTACGTATATAAATCATATGAAATAAAATAGTTGACCTAAGAAATATTTCATCAGAAAATGGAATAAAATATTTCTAGAAAAAAAGAATTGAAGGTCACAGCTAACAACCAGTTGTGTCTTCTTTATAGTATTTCTTTTTCACGTCACACACGTCGATGGAAATTAACGCGACAAGGTCGACTTGGGGGAAAGTTATCTATCATTCCAAGTGCTTTGACACCATTTTTAGATGCACTGGTTCATCGATTTTCAGTTTCGATTTAAAGATTTACGAATTGTTAATTATTTACGAACCATTCAGACCCTTGAATCACTGTTTCGTTAAGCAATATTTAACTAATATTCGCACTCTGACCCAATATAATCCTTTAGTAATATATTCGTTCCTTCTTCTTCCTTCGTCTTCCTCAGAAAGAATCTACTAATCTTACAATCCCACCCACACATTTTCGGCTTATCTTTTGAGACTCCCATCCATTAGGTGTCTTATTACTAATTATTGTTTTGACAGTGTTGCATAATGTTGTTTACAATTGCTTTTTCGAACACATCGATACGTTTGCGGTGTGTTACTTTGTGAAAAATGCGTGGTCACACACAACGTAGAAATTCCCATATTTCATCAGCACTGTCTACGCCTACGTGATCCGTGCTCGCCGGCTGCCTATTCATTTCATCTTTCTTTGTAAGAGAGTATATCTCTGTTACTTGTTTAAATAAATACGCTACTTAAATGTTTAAGCAGCATAACAGACACTTAGCAGAAGTATGCGACTATTTGCTATTTAAATGTTACGATTGCCGTTTAAGAATTTGGAAATTTGCGGATATTTGCTACTATTTCTTAGAATTAGGACTGGTTGTACGGTTAATCGGTTGACTGGTTAATCGGTTGACTGCTTACGATTAACCAGTTAATTAAATAATCGGTTAACAGAATTAAAGCATTAATATTTTTCTAGAGATTATTGTATGAAGAATTTCTTTTTGTCTTTTTGCATTAAGATTAAAATGTAATTTATTTTTAATTAATTCAATTATCAAACATGATTATTGGAATTTTAATACAGTTATAAAATTATTCTCATTGTATTGTTTATGTAATATATTATTGTTTTATTTCATGTTATTGTGCTTGTTAAATAATAAAAAAACATATTTCTTTTTTGTTATAATAAGATAATTGCAATAAAACTGCAAAGATGATTTCATTTCTATTTAAATTAGGAATAAATATAATTTTTTTCCCACAATTTTCTAATTTATTATTATTATTGTCATTTTAATTATTTCAATTAATTTTTTAAACCACTGATTATTATAATAACAATGAAGAATGGCCTGTATATGATATGGGTATATGGTGCCCACAAGTTTACCTAGTTCATTAATAATTGAATATTTTTCACACATATTTACAACAGTTCAAGAATTTCGGTTCAGTCACAAACGAAATTTTTCGTAGTTTAACATACGGGAAAATCCGTTCACAGAACCAAATTTGTACACTGTGAATGGATAAACTTCGACAAATGTCGTCAAATTTCATTGTGAATGAATTTTTAATCTAGTATATTATGAATTAGGTTGTTAAAATAAAAGTAAAAGGCAAATATTGTAAAAATAATAATTTATTATAAAATAATAAAACACAAACAGAACATATCAAATCTTCCATTAAATTAATGGAAGAATCTCAACGTAAGCGAAGATTGAGCATGTCGACTTTCGATTTTGGGTGTCGAATGTCAACGGTGTTGCAGACGGGTTGAATTTACATTGAAAATAGTCGACGAATTTCTTAGTGGACGAGATGGGCGCCTTCGGGCCTGTAACCGTTCTCGTCAGCGACAAAGTTGATGGTGTACTCTTTGCCTTCATCGTCCTTCCAGCTGAATGATCCACGGACCACAAGGGCTTCGTTCTCAGTTCCTACGTTCTTGAGTTCTCCCTCTTCCTGCCGGGACATACCGTCGCTGGTCTCGAACGCGAATTTGTAGCCATCGACTCCAATATTGTCACTCTCGTACCGGAGGATTTGGGCGTCCTTGTTGGGCGCAGGGGCGGCCAAAGCCACGGCCACGAGGGCGGCGAGTACGAAAATCTACAATTTTAAGGGTTTTCACATTAATCTTTGGGCAATGGGCTCGTTAATCGAGATTTTAACGGGAATACACGTTTTGACCATCGTTGAATTGAATCCAATTATATTAGGCATAAAGTGTGTGTGTGTGTAACGCTCTAAAACGTACATTATTTAATTGACAAAGGTATTAATGGTTATAATAATTAAATACAAATAAAAAATCGTGGCATTTCCCACCAGAGTAAAGACGTAATAATAAATGATAAAATAAATACAAAAAGAAATTGTTTGTAGACATTTTAATTGTTGCACTTTAAGAATTACATGTATGACGTGTGATTGTGATGTAACCGCTGCGTTTTTCAATTGATGTTGTTGCATTATATAAATATATGTGTGTCTGTTTGTGTGTGTGTATGTATGTACTTACAGTTTTCATGGTGACTTATGGAGGATGCACTAGCGAACTCTTCGACAAGAATGGTTTGTGTTGATTGGGACGGCTGCTTTTATACCAGTGTGACTCAATGAAGAAGAGTCACCTTTTTATTTCAATCACCGCCAGATCCCCCCAAAATGTTCCAGTCAAACGCACAAACACATTGTTTTTTCACCTAATTTATTAATAGTTATTGTATGTCCGGTTTGTGCCCCAAAGCTGTTTGTGTCACTTCGCTTTTATGGTAATCACCTATAATATAGAATTATTAATAAATTTAAGGAATATATTTATTTTAATTCGTGTGGAAAATTTTATCTCTCTCATTCTTTGTTGCTCTCTGTCTCTATGTAGGTACAATTTACAATTATATGCAAATAGTTATTCTTTTTCACGCTATTGCGAAAATATAAAACACAATTTTATCAGATTAAACAAATAATTTAAATCAATTTTACGTAAAATTTAATTATTAAAGTATTATTTGGATTACAAAAAATTAGGGCCCAAATGTGCTCGATTTTTCTCAAGAAGCATTTATATGTGTTTAACTAAAATTATTTAATCAATAATTAATTTGATTAATTTAGATTAAATGCTAATTAAACTGTCGAAAAACCGTTAGAATTTGAGTTAGCGTGATTTTAAGTTGATAAAATGCAAATTTCCATATAACTCAAAAACGGTGCATCGTATCGCGCCGCTGTTAACAGATTTGAGTTCCCCGATATTTAATTACTCTAGAAACTTACTTTCAGCCTGTTTGAAAAGAAAAAAAAAATTTGGTCACATTTCACGAAATTATTTATCTTGAAATTTTTATCAAACATTGCGATTTTTTTCCGACCAAACCATAAATGATAGAAATTTGAAATTTGGACAGTCAAACAACCTATATTTAGTGTATATTGTCAAATTTTTTCAATTTGATTGAGGTAATATTACGACCTCCGCAGCAAACCGCGTGAAAAAACAGTGAAAATCGTTGATTTTCGCAAAAACGGTAAGGGTACCCCTTACGAAATTTTCGGCAAAAAAATCGCATAAATATTTTTGAGTTTGATATATATTTAGATTAATTTGACTACGCTGATTCCAAAAATGCTAATTAAAGTGATGAAAAACCGTTAGAATTTGAGTTAGCGCGATTTGAAGTTGATAAAATGCATATTTCCATATAACTCAAAAACAGTGCATCGTATCGCGTCGCTGTTAACAGATTTGAGTTCCCCGATATTTAATTACTCTACAAACTTACTTTCAGCCTGTTTGAAAAGAAAAAAATTTTGGTCACATTTCACGTAATTTTTCTAACTTGAAATTTTTATCAAACTTTGCGAATTTTTTCCGACCAAACCATAAATGATAGAAATTTGAAATTTGGACAGTCAAACAACCTATATTTGGTGTATATTGCCAAATTTTTTCAACTTGATTAAGATATTATTACGATCTCCACAGTAAACCGCATGAAAAAACAGTGAAAATCGTCGATTTTCGCAAAAACGGCAAGGGGTACCCCTTACGAAATTTTCGGCAAAAAAATCGCATAATTATTTTTGAGTTTGATATATATTTAGATTAATTTGACTACGCTGATTCCAAAAATACTAATTAAACTGTCGAAAAACTGTTAGAATTTGAGTTGGCGCGATTTGAAGTTGATAAAATGCAAATTTCATCCCCGATGTTGCCCACATGTTAACCTAGTATTTAAATTATTATGGACATGTCACCTTTGTGTAATAAATCAGATATGGCGCAATAATTTCGATTCATATAACACCAAATATAGAATAAAATTTACAATAATACATTATTTACAATGGACAATGTATTTTTAAAGTTACGTAATATTTTTTCGTATAAATCAAAATTTGTTAAGGTTCCAATATTTTGCTATATACATTCGTATAAGAAAGTAAAATATGTAATTTAAAACTAGTGAATGATTTCCAGACTAGAATTATTTATAATATCGAATTGTTATTTGTGAAACGCATAGTTATATATGGACAGAAAACGTAATCGGTTAGTTATTTTATAATAATACGATGTTTAAATAATTCAATTCAATTCAAGTGGTTTGAATTAGGTATTCAAATGGATTTGGTTATATTTTGTTAGGTTAATATGTCAAGAGAATCTCCTATGTGTCTTGTGGTTTTCTATTTCAATAGTAGTGGCTTTTTTTTACGGTTTTATTTATTTAACGATTTGTGAACAATAACTATATAATTATCAAAACGATTAAATTCCTAAAGATTTTGCAAACACTGTTTATAATTACATACAATGTAATTTTGCAATCAATTAAACCCTATTTGTTAAACTATCAATTTTATAAAATAACTATCTGTATTTATATAATACTTTATTCTGTTTTAAATTCACTCTACGTTTGCTATGAAACAAAATCTATTTCCAAGAACGTAAAAATAACACAATACATATTTTATGACGAGCTGACGGCATTGGTGTGTGTCCATATGCATGTTTTATTAATATTATTCAAAAAACTTTGGTAGTGTGGCAAGTTTAAGTGGTGTAGGTCGAATGGCGATGAATTCCCCATGAAATGACACTGAACTTTTGTAAAGTTCATCAGGTTCATCGATGAAGTTGTGAAGTTTACAAATTGACTAATTACAAATTTACCAATAGCGATACTTAAAAATTAAGTAATTTTCTCTGGCCGATTCGAATGCATTATCATTAATTTCAAAATCACATTAGCTCGCAGTACGAAGCTAAAGCAATCGGTTGTGTGTCTGTAGCATTTCTGAATTAATAAATAGTGTTTATCTCGTCGTCCTGAATCCAAAAATATATACACTTGGATGTTAGTCGTCGCTCGTAAGACCAAATTTGTGCCCTCTACTCCTCTGAAGGTACCGAACCGATTCACACCAAATTTGGTACACATATTATTTAGTATCTTATTTGAATCCGTCAGCAATTTAAATTAAATCGCGCGCATACTTCCCGAGTTATAGGGCCCCAAAATTTAAAGCCCCCCCCTAATACTGTCCTTATAAAAATAATTAACACACCCAAAAATTCTACTAATAATTCTAAGATATTTTATATCTACAAGATTTCTTCATATTAGTAACTTAAAGGCCATAAAAAAATATTAGAATTTATAAATTTAAATTATAAAATATGTTTGAGTATATCAAAAAAATCTATAAATAATTGTAAGACTTTTTATATGTATAATCCATAGGCTATAATAATTAAAAAAAAAATATTTATATATTTTAATGCCAAGTGTGGAGTAGTAGGGGAAGCCCCGCTACTCGCTTCGTATATATAGCTTAAACGGTGAGCTGTAGGCATAGGTGCCTTGTACCTATTCCAGGATTAAAACTTAAACAAATGTATAAACTGTATTTAATTTATCACTGGTGTCTGTTACACCCAGCACCAGTGTTTCCAGCTTAACGGAGGTTCTACTTATATTCTATAAATAAACTTGATCCTATAGTTGCTAGTTTAATCGTGCTAACTTATAACGAACACGTTTATAACGAAGATTCATCTATAACGAACACAAATGATCTTATGGCGAACCTGTTGTATGCAAAATAGGTGTTCGTTATATCCGGGCGTCATTAAGGAAGGGTCAGAATAAATAATAAAAATGCAATAATTTAAAAAATATTTGTTTATTTACAATATTTCTTCAAACATACTAAAAGTAGAAAACAAGAATTTGCACATTAAGTTTTATAAAAACTGTTGCACGAAAATGTATATAAGATGGGATTCTCCTGGTAATCGTCGACCAATCAGGAGACTTGGAATTGCACAAAATCCATAAGCATTGCCTTGTTGTAATCATTGTTAGTGTTCAATAAGTTCTTATTGGACGAGATGGGCGCCTTCGGGCCTGTAACCGTTCTCGTCAGCGACGAAGGTGATGGTGTACTCTTTGCCCTCATCGTCCTTCCAGCTGAATGATCCACGGACCACAAGGGATTCGTTCTCAGTTCCTACGTTCTTGAGTTCTCCTTCTTCCTGGCGGGACATACCGTCGCTGGTCTCGAACGCGAATTTGTAGCCATCGACTCCAATGTTGTCACTCTCGTACCGGAGGATTTGGGCATCCTTGTCGGGAGCTGGGGCGGCCAAAGCCACGGCCATGACGGCGGCGAGTACGAAAATCTACAATTTTAAGGATTTTAACATTAATCTTTGAATAATTGGCGCATTGGTTGAGATTTTAACGGAAATACACGTTTTGGCCATCCTTGAATTGAATCCAACTATTTTTGGCTTTTTATAAATTAAAAACTAACAAATACTATATGTTTTAAATGTGTTTGGCATTTGAATTATTTTAAATATTAATTATGTGTTATATTCCAAAATTAATTGAATTTATTAATGAATTTTGCAACCAGTTATTAAATATCAACGTATCAATTAAATCATTTTCTAATCACTGATGATCAATATTAATGATCTCAACCACATTTGATGATGAATTACTTACAAGTTTCATGTTGAGTGTTTGTGTGTGTGTGTTACTTGAGCGATTGAACAAGAATGATTAAAATGTGTGTGCATCGGCCTTTTATACTGAAGAAGACACACATATCTTACAAGTGTGACTTGTTTTTTGTCCCCCAAAAGTCGCAGCTAGCTGACATGTCATTTGCATGTGACTATTTGGTTAGTTTTGCCACTAAATGCCGTAGGCTAAATTGATTTTATCTTTGCAGATTAAACATTATTAATTAGTTAACCTTGCTACCCCCTTTCTTATAACTAAAATTTCGTGAATTATTCCTGCTTGAACCTAACTTCAAAATACAGAATTTTGGCGATATTTACAGCCGCAATTCTAATAAAGTAATATTGTTATTAATGAATTGCCAAACAATACAGCACTGAATACACACAATATATTTCAAAATTATTACTATATCTATATATATATCCCAGATAAATTTATTTTATTTTTACAGTGTATCCATGGCTTGACACTAAATTCACAAAATAAATATGAAAAATCGAATCAAAATAGCTTATTTTGTTATCTAAAACTTCAATTGTAACATATCTCCCTTATTCACAAGTATGCAAGGTTACTAATTTTACTAAATTGTTTTATAATGATTAGTGTATCCATGGTTACTACAATTATAAAACTGATTCATAATAATCATAGGCGCAGGGTCATCAAATGCCCAAATTTAAAAAAGAAATGCTTATAATGTTCGTGGGTTATTTTAAATAGTAGAAATTGTATAGTGTTCCGGATAGAACGCTAGATGCATAGGCAGTTGAATCCGGGCGTACTGTATACGATACGGGCACATGGTGCCCTCGGGTTAGCCTAATTAAATTGAAAAAGTGTTATATATTTCATCTAAAGATTATTTTCTTAATAAAGTGTACATAATACGTTGTATAGTGTGTGTCGAAGAGTGAGGCATCTGCCACCGCCCAAAATTGTGTAATATAAACTAAACATTATTCCTGTGACCAAAGTGCATCATTGCCCTAATTCCTGTAATGACTGAATTACGATAGGATTGCGTATAGTGTTTGGTTCGACCTTGACTTTGACCTAGTGTTACCGTTTTTACAGCCTTTATGAACGCCAACAAATGAAAGTTGTTGTGAAAAGTGAACGTGCATTCCTCTGTGTTCCGCTTTTGCACGTACGGAAATAAATATAATACACTCAAACTAACTTCTTATCTCTTCAACAACAATTCAACAATTACAATAGACGGGGGTCACTAAGTAACATTTCTGGCATTTATTTACGATTTCGCAAATTTCTACTTAAATTCGCATAGATATTACATACAGATGTAAATAAAGAAGCAGAAAAAGAAGAAAAGGAAGAAGAAGAATAAGTGTATTTATAATTTTCAATAAAGTATTACGTATTTAATTCGGGAAAGGAGTGGTGCTACGTTAGACAAATAATCGTGAGTTTGACCAGTGACCAGTGTGTGTGTGTCTGTGTGTGTGTGTGTGTGTGTGTGTGAGAACGGTTTGTTTAATCGTATGAAAGGTCAGTTGCTCATCTTCGGTCCGTCGGCAAGGTCACCCGGTGAACCGGAGGAATTGGTTCCTGCTTTTTATAAATGTGGCGCCGAGAATGAAAGATATCTCTCCACTTCAAGGATATCCACACTGGGCTGCTGCCTCTTCTCTCGTCATCCATTTCTGAATTATTAATTACTTTTTTGCATCCATTTTCAACGATTTATCAATTTTGAATTGGTCCCCAAACAGTTATTTATGTAATGGTCAATATGTTAACCTTAAAGTTTATTGCAGATTTTTTTGCAATAATCTAATTGGTTATTTATACATATTTTCATTTTACATCCTTTATTTAATGATTATTGCAAAAATGTACACAGTAAATAAAAAAATGTACATTTACAACATATAAAATTATAATTATTCTACAGTTAGTTTTAAATACATTTGTTATATACCATAAAATTGATTATATTGAAATCGAATATTTGAGAATGGCAAACTATGTTTAATTTAATTTACGAATATTTCTCAATTTGCGATAAAAATATTTCAGTTTATCAATTTTAATGCCATAACCTTAGTTATGTATTATATTACTTTCTTATACGCAGTAATTAGTAAATATTGCAAACATGCCTATTTTCGAACTCAATATTTTAACGGAAATACACGTTTTATCCCAACCAAAACTATCGAACGTAAAATAGTGAAATTTTAAATTTAAGACTTGTATAGTTATATTAAAATATAGTATAAGAAAGTCGAGCGCATGCCACTCCTCATGTTTAATGATGATGAGTGTAAAATTGCAACGGTATAGAAATCGCCGTAAAATGACGTCAGTGTACACAGCGTAAAATCCAGTGGACAATGTACAGTAAGTTAACTGCATCTGAATTGTGTGACACAAGATGGGAGTAGAATCCCACTCTTTTACCATCACTGGTGTCCGTTCGTTGTGTGGAAGCACCTAGATCGCTTGTCTGTATGTCTGTGTGTGTGTGTGTAAGAGTCAAGTGACCTTTTCGGCTCCAGTCGAACACAGTGTGAGGTAATAGGTCAAATCATCTGCCTTTCTATCTATTGGAATCATTCAGGTAGTTGAGACGTGTGTTTTGTTTGCACACACACACTCTCATGTAATCATATTTATACGAAATTATTTTGGATACATCCAGAGCCCAATTTGCTGTATCAATAAATATATAATTTATTATTGGACTGGTGTAGTTTAAGCTCGCCGAAGTACAGAAGAAGCTAAAGCATTCGGCCTCTACTCGAGCTGAACGCATAGAAGCGTTGTACCTAAGCTTATTTAATAATTAATTTTACCAACCCTACGTTTCGGCATTCTTATTGCCATCTTCAGGAGTTTGAAATAGAATTATTACCATATGTACATGAAGTTTTTTTTTTAAATCCGACTTTGTAATATAACGCACCTGCAAATGGTAATGGGCTATTAAATTTGCAGTAGCGAATTCCAATGAAGATGAGAGTGGTTTCCCCAACTTGGCTATAAACATTCATTCTGATTGGTTGGCCAATCGATGAGCATTTAAAAATTATCGACGATGTTTTAAAACCATATTGTTTGACCACATAGAAAATCCTATAGTAAATATTTTTACGTATTATTTTTCTAAGAAATACGAAATCAATGAATGAGAAAATCATTTTAAAGTGTTCCCACATTTGTCAAATTCTTTTTATGGTCATGTTTACTAACCACGGATTTGTTAAATTTGTTGCAACAAATTCCAAATTAATATAATAACATATATGGGGCCAATGGGTTAGAGAAAATAATTAAATCCACTAATTAGATTATAAGGCGAGCTGAACGCATTGGTGCTTCTACCTATACCTGGTTTTAATTCTATAATATTTCAAGTCATTATGAAAACGCAACATAAATTATATATAAATTATTAACTTATTTAGATTAGTGCAAAATTCGGTTTTCTCGCATGAACATCAACTTTCTCGTCTATGTATATGTATGTGTGTATCATCAGTAAAATTGTGCAAGAAGAATAGTTAATTAATTGTTGACATGCAGCGTAATGTTTGAATGTTAAGGTTTCACTTTCCATTTATATTTTAACCACGTCAAATTACACCCTTTTGTTCTAATATTATTCTGAAGATGACTTGATTCTACTTTGAGATATTGTGGATTCTGCTGAGTATTCCATAAAATATGTTAACACACCTGTTAGAACATGCGTATTAGCCTTCAAGGTCATCCGCTTAAACCAGTGACATTTCATTCGATTGCTAATATATAAACGGAGCATCCTCTACTATAAAACATCATAATCATCTCATAGACGTAGAATTACTTATATTTTACTCAAATATCATTTATAGCCACAATTGACTTTAATAAACAATTTTTTTAATAAAAAAAAACGGTCAATATAGATTACTTGATGAATAAAAAATAACTTCCAGTTTCACCGTTAAAAACTATTAAAAAAGACCAATTTTGGAGGTTTTTATCTACAAAACTAAAATTGTAATCCAATAGTTATTTTTACCAGGCATTCTTTATGAAATTATGGATCCACTATATTGTATTAAGGATACAAATTCGGTTTTATTAATTTCCTTTTCATTATGCTTTCATTGATCGAATAACCGATTACGGTTAACCAGTTAATCGGTAACTTGGCTAATCGATAACCGGATAGTTTTAGCAGCCCTAGTAGGGGGCCAAATCGTAATTTATATTATTATTGTGGGCAATAAAGTATATATACGGCCCTAATAACATCAATACGGCCCTGAATAAGACTGAACTCAACAAGCATTGATTCTCACTTGCGAAATGATTCAGGATTGCTTCGAAGTAGTGACATGTTTAACAAACTATTACTTCTATCAGATTAAATAGGATTTCCCCCAGAATAACTCAAAGTCTAAGAAGATTAGAGATGTGAATTTCACTATTTCTCACCATGTGTCTCTACTGGTATCGAATACATTGTAATTTATATAAAACTTTCAAATATATTATATTAAATTGTCGTTGTGACCAACATAGCTTTTGTGTAAAGCGGTGTGTATGCTCAAAGGGGTATCCTTGTACCAAAATTTACCTTTACCTTTACAAGAAAACGAATCTTCGATTATTTCATACGCCTTTCAGAGAACTTAGATATGCAGACATATTTACTGAATATAATTTCTGATTCGAAATATGATACGGTTAAAATATATTTTTCTAAAATACGAGTTTATTTTTAATTATGAATTAAAATACACACACACACAGAGATCGATGTTGATGAACGTCAATATCTACGTATGTAAATTAAAATTGCCAATTGAACTTCAATCAAACTTCCATAAGCCAAAGTACGAAAGTGCGAACAAGAAATTACAAATAAATAAAAAATTCAAATTATACAGAAATAATTTTTATATATATTTGTATATACAGAATACACGAGTTTCAATCGCAATAATTCGACTTGCGGTAGTTCAAATTGTGAATTTGTGGAAGTTTGACTGTAATAAATACAGCCAAACTTACTCAATCAATTTTTGATTATATTATCCGATTTTGAAAATGACAATAACAATCAACGTATGCAAAGACAGTTGGAATGAGTTACAAACTTTTACCCATATATAAAGGCCAACCTATTGAAAGTGACTGTACTACAAAATGACTTTGTTGCTGGTAAGTAGCCCATTTATCTTAAAAACAATTCGCAATCTGTTTTTATTAAATATGAATACAATGGTATATCATTACATTTATTTTATATACTAAATCATTTTTGTCATTATTCTGCTCGTTTTAGATTGCTGTTTTATTTACCGTCGTTTACGTGGTACAGTCAGCACAAGTAGAAAATGTAATCCTGCTGAAATATGATAATCAACCAAATATTGGCAATGGCAATTATTATTTCACGTAAGTTTAATTCACAAGTGAAGAATATGGATACTTTAATTCCGCATATTGAATTTTGGCGGCTAACCTTTACTTCCGGTTCAAATAATATTTGTTTTAACACTGCTTGCCATAATACAAATTAAATTATTATTTGTAATTTCTATTCTTAATTACTATTTGGTTCTCTGTGAATACAGTTTTAGTCTTTAAGATTTTCTTAAAGCATATTCTTGTGAGCTAATTTATGGATGTATGTTATTTCCAATGGTTTCGTAATATGAATAATTGAGCAAGTTTTTTTGGTTATTAGAAAAAGTTGTTTTGAGATTGATTAAAAAAAAATGGACAATTTTGTTATTATCGCAAGGGCAACAACTAGAGTAATTTAAAAATATTGCAGTAACTCAGTGTTAATTAATAAGGAAGTAAATATTATTTACATATCTGCGCTAGAAATATTTTTGTTGAAAATAAAACATTGAAATCATGATCAGCAGTTGTTGGTTTTTATGCGAATTGATGTAATTATTTAGATATAAGACCTCTGATGGTACATCGCGAACTGAAACTGGTACATTAGGAAAAGAAAGTGATGGGTCAGAGGCACTAGTCGTGACAGGTTCCTATAGTTATATCGGTGACAACGGACGCACTTATCTCGTCAGTTACGGCGCTGACAAAGGCGGATATCATATACTTCAGAAAACTAATGTGCCCGAACCAGTCGTCATCGAAGAAGATATTACGAAAAATGTGGCAGTTGGGAAAAGAATTAATTCTGCGCTATTAGGATCACTTGTTGGCGGAGGGATTGGATAAATATTTATATAAATCATTATTTATTACATTTATAATTTATTCATAAAAAGGAAAGAAACTGTAACCAAATTCAAACTAGTTCCTTGTGCACTTATAAGGCCTGTTAATATTTATGACAAATAAAACATTTTTATATATTAATATTACAAGGTTATTCCTATTTACCTACCCACTTTTGCGCGTTAAATTAATTAACAATTATTATTAAATAAAAAAAAAGAAATATATATATATATATATATATATATATATATATATATATATATATATATATATATGAAACATAATCGATATATATTTTAACTTATGAATCGTAATATAGTACAAACAATTTCAAATGCAATTCTTCAATAAATAGTACATTTTTTAAATAAAACTCTCAAACAAAAGTTGCTAGAAATTTTAATATCTTCATTTTATATAAGAATAGTTTTTTCTCTAACTCGTGTTATTTTCGAGATATTCAATACTTCCTGTTAGACTTTGTCCATGAAAGTAAAAATATCATCGTTAGATATTTTACTATAATTATAGCCTCATTTTTAGATCAATTCTAACGATTCTAGCAATTATATCTTAACAAATCATGAATCTATATTTTTATTTAAATGCTAAATCTAGCTGAAATACTATTTAAATTAGCGAAGTAGGTAAGCTGCACTTAAATCGTATTTAATGTTTTAATTAAACGATTAAAACAGTAGGTAACATAATTATATGTTTAGATCGCACGAACAGATGTGTGAACACAAACATATAAACATAGGTAGTTGACATTTGAATACTTGCGATTTGCTGGTTGCAAAAAATTACGAATTTTTCTTATTCTATTAATAGAATATCTCTGCTGTGGAGTACATAATAATAAATATAAAAGATGGTTAATTGTCTAGAACAATAGTTGCAGTCACATAAATAATTTGTTGTAATAACATTTTTATTTTTAGTTAAATGATTAGTCATTTTAAATTAATAATAATATTTCCGTAATGACAAACAATACTAGCATTCACATCAATACAATTAACGTTTTAATTATAATTTTTGTTGCAGCTTTGTTTAGCTTTGTCGTAAAGCAAACTTCTTTATTAATTATAATTTACTGTGAATGGACCTTAAATATTTCAGTACTTAAAACAATTTGTATTATGAGGATATTTTTTTAATCTCAGTTGGACTACGTCCACAAATAACAAAGAAAAACTAAGTTTGAATAATTAAAACACTACGTTTTGTACTTTAAAAGCGAAACTTTAGCTGGCGTGGACCCGATACGGGATTCAACTCTTTTAATACTTCCCTATACGTAACTGGAGTCAATTTTACGAAATTTTTAAAAGCCTAAGCTTAATAATGTGTATTAACCAAAGCTGTATGAATTATGCAATATACTAAGAATTCGAAACAAATCTTAAATACGTATAATTTACAGAAAATTGAAATCAGTACACGGTTAAAAATGAATATGAAATAAAATTTCTCCTACCTTTCCCATATATTTATTGAACAGAGTGATGCGTTTATGCGAATCCACTATCTTTATTTCCGTGTATAATAATAAACTTTAGGATCAAAGAATGTCGTGTCAAAGTTACTCTAATGTAAATAAGATTTAAATATATTCGGTTTTTTTAGCCAAAGAGAAATTTAGGGTCTTTTCAAATACACTTCCTATGTTATTGAAGTAGGGAATTTTATTAATTGAATTAGCGAAAGATTGTTGGTGGCTAAGGAGAGGGTTCATCCTACTATATAAACCGCGTATCCAAACGAAATCTTTAAGTTGTACATCTTATTTCAAACATGAAAGTGGTGAGTACATTTCCGTATTATCGAATTAGTGCTTCGTGGTGTTTCAAATATTAGTTTTTAAATCATTTTAGTCTAGTTACTAAATCGTCAAATTACAAACTTAATTAATACAATAATATTAAGTTTAATATTATTTTTAATACGAAACTGAGCTGGGTAAAATTAATCCCTAGTGGAATTGAATTCATAATTCACAATTCAACTTAAAAATTATTTCGATAATTCACAAGCTCAAATCATTTACAATTTAATCACAATTTAAACTGATTTATAATTTTTTTAACAATTGCAAATCTTTTATTTGAATTTGTGTTATAAGTTATTAACCAAAAGGAATTAAAAATGATTTACCAATTACAATTCTGTTATAATTCAAAAGGAATTGAAGCCTTTTTGATAATTACAAGCCATTTATGTGATTTTGTATTATAAATAATGCGTTTATTATTATACTAATTTTCTAATTTAAAAAGAAATGAAATCTTTTTATAATTTACATTTAAATTAATTAGGATTTGTTTATCAATTATATATTTTTTTAAATATAATTTGCCCTATTCTAATTTATTTCCGAGTTTATATTAAAATTATTTTAACTCCTACAGACGATATGTATGTGTAAAAATTAAACAATTATTATTATTTTGGTTGAATTTACATAAAATACTAAATATGTATGTATACTTTATTCTAACTTACTTATGACGGTATGCCATTCAATTTGGTTAATTTAAATAATCGAAAAAATGTTAATAAAACCCCACACGTAAAATTAAAAAAAAAGTACCGGATGTAGTATGTTGGTAAATGACATTGTACATTTCTAGATAACAGTTCTTGCTTGTTTTCTCGCTGTAACCTTGGCAGCGCCTCAAGAGCGTCGTTCTTCGTATAATGATGCAGTGATTTTAAAATATGAAACTGAAAACGATGGCACAGGGAATTACCGATTTGCGTAAGTACCTCGCCCTCCATGTCCATCTGGGCCTATACTAACACATGTCAACAGCAGCAAAGAAATTGGATTCTAATTCACATTTCATCTGAAAATTATATACATTATTTTCGATGTAAGAAATTTACTAAAAACATTGTAAATGCCATTAACGACGTTTCTTAGTGTATTGTTTTAATGTTGGGACAATTAACCTTTTTTTAATACTTGACCTTAATCTTTTGGTCCCAATTGAGATAAATAAAAAAATATAAATATGAAAAATATTTGTCGGTGTTTTAGATGACATTTATTATTCGTGAAATATTTGATTATAATATTAAATTAGCCAATTCTAATGCAAAGTATCGATGCTTAACTATTATGTTGATTTATTAGGAATTTTAATATGTGTCTAACATAGTACTTTCTTTTCTGAAAAAATGTGATAAATTATTATTAAGTGAAAATCATAAAAATAGTTAAATAAACAAATAAAAATCTTTCTTATACTTAGTTTTCACTATATATATACCTATATATATGTAACTAGGAAATGTAAATGTAGCTTGGTGATTTTCACTACATCTTTACTCAATTTAATTTACTCATTTGGCATTGACACTGTTAATATTCTGCATTTCCATTTTCCTGCATTATTGTTGCAAATTATATTTAATTGTTTTCACGTAATAACAATAATATAATACTATAAAGAAAATAGACCTTGGATATCGGAATAAAATAAAAAGTACGATATACTTTAATTAGTTTTTAAATTTTTACAATTTAAAAACATTGTTCTTAAAACAATTCTGCGCCTGAAGAGCTCGAAGCGGTTTAACACGGTCTGGCAACTAATGAAGAACACATTAATATTTTATTTAGGTACGAAACTAGCGACGGCCAAACACGTGATGAGCAGGCAGTGCTGAAAAACGCTGGAACTGAAGACGAAGCACTATCCGTAACTGGTTCATTCTCTTTCGTTGGCACAGACGGAGTTTTGTACAGTGTACGATATATTGCGGATGAGAATGGCTTCCGACCGGAAGGGGATCACATTCCGCGAAGGACACCACAACTAGGAATACCTTCTGCGGTGTTAGGATCACTTGTTGGCGGAGGATTAGGCAAATAATAAAAATTAATCATATTTAAATATGATCACTGCAAGGGAAGAACTTGCAATGTCCAATTAAATAATAAGTTTCCTGTTTTAGAAGTTAGTTCGTTGCGCAGGACCTTTATTACGTCTTTGCGCAGATATAAAACGCCGTTACTGATTTATTTTACAGTGTACATTGCATCTTTTGCCCTTGTAGTGTTTATATGATTCCTGTAACTGTTGTAATTTTAAGATAATTGTTATTTTATACTAACACAAATGATTGTTTATGTTTTCGAATTTTGCAAATGCTTAATTTTACGTTTTGTTATTGAATATGTCTAAATTGTTATGTAAGAAATTGAAATATATTTTTCTACAATATAATTGTTATCTATTTTGTTATAATACTTTCTCCGTCGTATGAACATTTGATTGATGTCATTTGTCAATAATTCTATTGTTGAAGAGATTTGCCATATTACGTAATATTATTTATTGAATTATTAAATGTTGGAGAAAGTCTTAAAGAATTATTGCAGTGGATATATGTTTATTATTACTCGTGTTTATTATACTTGAAGAATTTTAAGAAAGTTTGAGTGGGTGAACACCCAATTATTATATTTTAATTTTAAGTTACCTATATAAACGTAATTCCCAGACATGGGGTGGCAGAGACCCCAGTTCAAGCATTAATTCGTATTTTGATGGCAAATGCCGTGGTATAAATTAAAAGTTCGGAATTATATGAAAATACAATTATATTTATTTATTTATTAGGATACAATTATACACATTTGGGTTCGACAAAAACAAACTCAATTAAATGCTTTGTTATAAACAATGCAAGTGGATTTAAGTTCATTGCTTAATAGTTCCTGCTATATGTTGACCTTGGGGCTGGAAGCCGTTTTCATCAGCGATATACGTGACTGTATATTGTACACCATCAGCACCGACATACGAATACGATCCCCTAACGACAAGGGACTCATTTTCTTGTCCTGCATTTTTTATCTCAGACATTTCTTGTCTTGAAGAACCATCGCTTGTCTGATACCTATAGCAATACATTTAAAATAAAACCATATTAATCGTTAAATGATACAGTTATGTAACTATAAATCAATTTTCAGAAAATGAATGAGTATAAGATAGGCAAGTGTAGACCACTTTAAATCTTTTTGTTTTTACGTGAAACCTTAAATGATTTTATGTATAAGAACCGTTATAACTCGAGCAAAGTCAATTCCTAGCCAAGTTCATTCGTTGTATGACAATACGAAAAATCGGGCTCTTATGCATAAGTACTATAAGGGCGAAAATCGTATGAATTTCATATACAGAGTTTTCGCCCAAACAAGTTCATTTTGGTTTGTGTACCCAGTTGAGTGTTGCATTTCATTGAAGACGAATGTGTTTTCTTTCGAAATAAATAGTGTAAGTTTGATGTATTTTGTTTATTGAATAATTATTTATTGGTTCTATTAACTGTAGCTTATATTTTATATTGAATTCTGGTTTTATAACAAATACAGATAATGTTTGATTGTGAAAATGTTAGCCCAGTAATACTGTATGTATTATTTTAATTAGGACCAATTACGCAATACAAATATCATGTATATTCTCGTATGTATTAACCTGTACCCACGCCAGTAACGCAACTACTGGCGTAGTGTCTGTGAGACACTCTTTTAGTTTAAATTTATTATTAATTGACTATTCTATAGTGTAAATTAATTATATATAATAAAGTAGCATTTTAACAAATTTTATTGTTATATTATGAGCTTCTTCGACGAATAAAAAATTGTTTTTCTTATTATAAACAACAATAATTTAACAACTTACGCAAAATTGTAAGGGCCAACTCCAATATTGTTGTTTTCGTATTGCAGTATCGTGGCATCTTGCGGGTTGCCAGTGTTCAATTTTTGGGGCCTTGCTGCACAAGCCACCACCAACACACCGAGGGCTAGAATTTGCTGCCACCAAAGAAAAAGGTAAGATTTTTATTTATGTGACTATATATATTTTTATAAAAGCACTATTAAGCTTAAAAGTGGGTGTGAACTGTGCTAATATTTATAATTTTAAATTATCATTAATGCATATTTACACAAAAGTAGTAATAATTTATTTAATAATTATGCAACAAAATTAATTTAATTTTGTTTTTTTTTTGTTTTTAGTTATGGACATCTAGCAGTCTACAAATTGGTGAGTGAATTTGAACATTTTTCGTAGGTAGAGTTACAAATATTTTGGTTTATTTATTTAACATATGTACTAAATACTACGATTTGACTTTTAAGCGGAGCTTAAAGGCATTATATATAAATAGTTTAATAGTTAAACAATACGTTAAGCTAAATTATACGCGATATATAAACAATTAACAAAAAGTTAATAAAATTATATAAATTCTAGGTGTGTGTTTATAATATTTTTAACAGTGTAGGCGCATTTAAATCACTTAGAACACTTTTTATTAGGAATATATTCAATTATAATATATGTAAATTAACTGAGATACGCTTGGCTCTTTAAGACAATGGAGCAAAAAACTCACAGATTTCATTGTTGACTATTTGTGAGTTGAAACACTTGGAAACTGATACTTGGAGTTGAGTTTGATCTCCTTATATACGCGTTCAACACCACCCCATCTTTTTGACCTCGAAATCGTGATTCAATGACCTGCAACAGAAAAAGCAACAAAAAATAAAATTCTACTAAATTTACACGGTTTCACGTAGAGGAGGCAAGGGGGGGAGTATTAACATGAACACTTGTAACGATTTCATTAAATCATTGTTAACGATTATTGGTAAATTTTGTAATCACAAACATCGAAAAGCATCCTTATGTATAGAGGATTTAGAAAAAAAACTTAGGTGTGATTTATAGATTTAAGTTCTACGAATCAAATTTTTATAATGTGTATTTGACACATATTTATGTTGAGGATAGCGCATAATTATCCAATATATTAGGATTTTTTTTGGGTTTTTATAATAGACTACGCATTGCAAATTGATTTGACGAATTCAACAATTTATATTGAAATTTGCAAAAATATTTAAATAGGTTTATTAACTCTTTTATAAAATCATTTAAAAGTTCAGGGTTGAATCATTTTTACTTTCTTATACATTACGTATAAAAGAAAGTAGTGTATCGAAATATTATTGTAAATATATTCGGTCTCTAAATACCCTTTAACTATATTCGCAAGTGGTTTGTATCTGTAACCGCTTTATAACTAATTAATATAAAATAAAAATAAATTAAATTATGATTTTTATACCTCGAAAAAAATATTTCGACCAGATTCGACCCAAGTTAAAAAAAGTGAGAATTATATGAATACGTAAATGAGAGGCGAGTGTAGGCTACTCCAGATTATTTTACAGATTGGTTATACAATTAAAATTAAAGTTAAAAAAAAATGATCAGCGAATTTATTTAATAAATGTAGTTCAGTTTTTCGACATCAGTTTATTGTATTTTCTTTTTAATTAAAAACATCAATCGTATCGTATTATTAGCTTACAAAACTGTCTTATCTATGATGAAAATCTGTTTGTTGATCAGATACGGCCGGAACGGAGTGAATTTGATTTTGCAAAATCCGCAGATTGTACCATTACATAGAATATAAGTATGTTTCATTGTATTCATAATTATGAGCTATTTCAATTGTTCTTAAAGTCCTAAAAAAGAAAAATGGAATATTGAGAAACATCAAAATTATTCGTAATCGACTTATCTGACCCTAATCCGAATAATAAAACTTACACCAAATTAGTTAGTCGTCGCTCTTAATTTGAAGTCCCCCTTAATACTACCCTCATACAAATAATTAAAATACCCAAAAATTTTACTAATAATTCTAAGATATTTTATATCTACAGGATTTTTTCCTATTGTTAACCCAAAGGCCGTAAAATAATATGAAATATTATAATTTTGAATTTTGAAATATGCACTAAAAATATTTGTTTAATTTTTATCTACAACATATTTAGATTTTTTTAACCAATAGGCCATAATAATTAAATACCACTGCTCCCTTACAATATATTAGTTATAAGGCGAGTTGGACGCATCGGTGCGTTGTACCTAAGCTGGATTTTATTATAATGCTTTCATTTATACATTACGTATTGAATTTCTCAAGACAATCTGCGTCGATTATTTTAAATAATTAAAATGATAAAATTAAGAGTTGTCTTTAAATGTATCAATTTGTAAAATGTAAATATTAAAAATGTAAGTGTTTAAAAGGCCGTAACAGTGAACTTGGTGTAAATATGGTGCACCAATGATACACTTTCTATTATTAATGGAGTTCATCGGTCCGTTCGACTAGACGTGAGATAATTCAAGGTGAATAACTGGTTCAACCTACATTCTTGCATTTATTATTTATTACACACGATACACTTACATTATGTAAACTTATTACTGCATTATTACCGTCATTTATCAACACTTCACTGACCATATCATATGCATTCATAAATACTATCATTATTTAAATTAGATTTATTTATTGTTATTATGAAAATTCAAATACATATTTATTTCTTAAAGCGATAGTTTGTATTTCTAAAATCAGGGGTGGATTTGGACGACATTGGTGACAGTATATAATTAAATAGGTAGATTTACAATAATTATAGGTATTTTCATAAATGAAATATTATTAAATTTAATTTTATTAACAAAATACAATTTTACATTTAAACAAAGGTTATTAAAATGCATTTTATAGCAACAATGCGGTTTAATATCTTAAAATTAAATACTGAAATGGTGTTTTAAATAATTAAACTTAAAACAATAATTAACAATCTAATGTTTAATTTAACGCCAAATTATAAATAACTAATAGTGTCCGTATTGTTGATGGTCATCGTACACTTCTTCTTCATCGTGTTGTTGTTCTTCTGGATGTTGCTGGTGATGGTGATTCAGTTGCTCTAAAGCTTTCAATATCTCTGCAGGGATGGGTGGGGGAGTGGGTAGATGAGCTCCTTGTGGCTGGAAGCCGTTCTCATCGGCAATATAAGTCAATTTGATGGGGACGCCATCTGGGCCAGTGTACGACACTGAACCATGCATCACAATTGAGTTCTCTTCTTCTTTTTCCCCTTTCTTGATATAGCCAGACTCTTCGGCTTGGATTCCATTGCCGGTCTTGAAACTAGACATATTCAAACACACAGTTGCCAAACATACATTTTTAATTTTTCTAAATTTCGTTGGTAATACATAATTAGTAACAAAATAACCACTGGTTAAACTGACCCTTATGTGTGGTTTAAGAAAGTAATTATGATTGTTAATTATCGAACTGTCATATGTTGAGAAAGTGACATGAAAGTGCAGAGGCATAATGCTTCTAAATACTATTGACCATATTCGTACAAAATGCGATCGCGTTTCTTTCTAATAGTGTGTCATTTGCGATGACTGGAAATCAAGTGAAGGTCACTTTCTTTATTGATGTTTAGGCGTACCTGAACTTGTATCCATCCTTGTGTCTTTCGGATTTACTCTGCAAAATTGGTATTGGAGTAGATTTAATTTCATGCACTTCATGGTGTTGAGGTTGATGGTAATCCTCTTCAGACCCATACTGTGGCGCTGCTATCGCCAAAGATAGCAAACAGGCCACTACCAACAACATCTGTAACAGTTTATTATTACCTCCTTTTATTTCGCTGGTATTAATTGGGAACACAGTTTGTTTCATGTCAAATCGATCTTATTAATTGTTTAAAGCAACGGAAGTCTTAAAATCTTTATATTATGACTAGATAAACCTGTGGGCACCATGTGCCCATATCATGTACAGAATTGGGCATATAAAATAATTCTGAATAACATAATATTCGGCCTAGTTATATTTTATTGTAAATTCAAATAATAATTTTTCTGGAAATGAATATATTTTACCATTATTATGTTTTCCCAAAAGAAAATAAAATGTAGGAGGGCCTACACTCGACTTATACATAGTTTTCACTAATTTAATATTATAATTTTGAGTTTTAATTATGCATTTAAATTATTATTTTAACAAAATAATCTACAAAATATTGTAGGGCTATTTATGGCCATAACTTATTTTCAAATTGTTTATCAAAAGGCCATAATAATATATTACTTATAAGGCGAGTTGGACGCATCGGTGCGTTGTACTTGTTATTAAATGTTTCCGATTGCTTTTAAAATCAGTGTTAGTACTTACATGAGTAGTATCCATGGTTGATGTTGATGTTTAGGAGCACTAGAACAGAATATAATTGTATTTGCGATATATTTTCCTTTTATAGAAACGGTTTAAAATGTCTCCACCGTCCATATGTTGGCTGGTGGTTTCTCTCATCTCGTACATTGGTCCATATACACCATATGAATAGCGTACATACGAGTACACTCGCCTCGTTACAATAATGGACAGATTTCATTTTGCACTTCACCATTCAATATATTACTTTTTGAATTAGATACTTTTGTTTTGATAAGTAATAGAAAAGAGAATGTCGTCCAACCATTTATTTATTTATTTCTAAACAAACAATGCCTAACAACAAATAAACGAATTTCTTTTTCTACAAATTCAAATTATAGATAATGCAAATTATATGTTGCGATCTTATCAAACACGGACACATTTATCTAGTTTAAACCCATTAAAAATTATAAATTATAATTTTATTACGACAGTTTATTGTCCAAGTCATTTAGAAATGTAGACACCAATGCCTTCAGCAATTGTTTAAATAAATTTCAATTATAGATAAATATATAAAAATTCAAAGATTTTCTCTGGTATTTAAAATGAGCTGGATGCATTAGCACCTGCACTATTGTTTGGTTATGACACTTTTGGCAATTAGTGTTTATATATCCGTTGCTGCCTATTATGTATTGGCAAGAATAATAGAAGGAAACTGTAATATTGTACGAAATCAATTAATCTACTCTTGTAATTTAAACTTTCTCTGAATCCAGTGCATTAATTAGCAAATTACCGGAATTGATTTTCGATTAACTACCAATACTAATAATGAACTAATCTAATTGCTTTATTTAATTAAAAAGTCTTGTATTATTAGTTTAAAGTGTCATTTCTCAATTCCTGGATTTACTCAACTTCCCTCTATGACTTTTAAATTAAAAAATGTTTCTTAAACAAATAGTTTAAATCATGAAAATAAAAATAAAATATATTTCAATTATTTATTAAAAAAACAGAAGTACAAAAATGTTTCTTAAACAATAAAGGATTTATATACAGTATTAGGTAAGATGAAATGGACATTTAAATGATCTTCAGATATGTTAAATCTTTCAAAATTAATATCTTCGTTTTGGTTGTTGTTGGGCTTGGGGTTGGTATCTAACGGGCACAGGGGCACTAGCTTGTCCTTCATTCTGTTCTGGATGTGCTGCGATGTACTCCAAAGCTCTCTGGATAGCTTCTGGAATTGGTGGAGGTGTTGGTAGATGATCTCCTTGCGGTTGGAACCCGTTTTCGTCAGCGATATACGTCAGGGAGATCTTTTCTCCTTCAGGGGAAATGTAACTGTATTGTCCTTGGGCGACTTGGGCTTCCAAATCGGGAGTTCCAGGGTTCTTCAAAAATCCTTGCTCTTCAGCAACAATACTGTTTCCAGTTTCATAACTAAATACAAAAGATACTATTTTACTTTAAGGAAGGATTTAATAAAATGGTTCAGAAGAGCTAAAGGATTAAGTTGTGTATCTGTAACATTCACATATGCATTTCTTATCTTTATATTATCCTTTAGTAGTAACTTTAATACCTGAATTTGTATGAACCATCAGGATTGGGACCTTCGTTTTCGTATCTCAGAATTGGAATTGGTTCATCGGCTAAAGTTAGGGCTACTAGGGCCAAAATACATACTGCTACCTATAAAAAGAAATTAAATTGCCCTCAAATTATTTTATAACTATGTTGCATTTTGAAGATTTAATTAATTTAGTCTCCAATTTACAATTAAAACATGTTTAGTAAAACTCTCTAAGAAAAGGAAATTCATTTCTTATTGTATGTTAATATTTTTAATAGTGGTACTGGCTGTTTATAAATAACAAATGCTACGATATTAAACGTCAAATTGTGCGTGAACAGTACCCAAGTTTAATTGTGAAGCAGTAAGTTTATATATCACTGGTTTTTTGAGGGATAAAATGATATGGTTTTTCTTTGATAATAGTTATCGAAATTTATATTAAATTATTATTTTAATATCGATGAAGAACTGGACTGTATAACTGTATATGATATGGGCATGGTGCCCCCGTGTTAATCATATATCTCAAAGCATATTCAACACATTTGCAGGTTTAGCTAAACTTTGATCAGTTTTAAATTAAATTGAAACAACAAAATAAACCGATTGTTGTAATTAGTTATATCTTTCAATACGTAATTTATTTGAACATAAATCTTCTTAATAAATTTCGTAATGTAACTAATTTACATGAATGTATTTATTAATTAAATGAAGTATGTTTGTGGTTGTAATTTTATTGGTGTAATAAACAATGGAGCAGCACTATTAATCCTATGTGTGTAGGTACGAATTGGAAAACAATCACTTTTCGTTGCAATCATCACAAATCGGTTACGTACCACATTCATTGTAAAATCAGCTGCTGGTTAATAACAAGTCACAAACACTAACTGATCTTTGTTCGAATTAATGTTGATATTTATAGTTAAGCTAGGACATCCCCTACCACAAACTTATAATATTAAAATGTGAATTGAGGCTTTGTTGTTCGCTAAATACGAACGAATCACACACATATTGAACTATGATGATGTGAAGTGAAGTGAATGATGATATAAGCGTTATTACACCACCGATTGAACAATTACTACATTGGTTGCCGTTTTCTCATACTCGTACATACGTACATACATACATACTCACATCACACAAATATGAATGTTACTTCTATTACACAAACTACACATTCACACACTGTACCAATACATGTGTCTGATTAGACAAAAAATGGCGACACATAGTATAAGTACACACATGCATGTACATTTATGGAAACTCCTCCATCATCATCATCATATAAGATTGATGCTAATGCCAATAATCTAATGGGATCAAAGTGCTTATTATTTGGTACTCAAATGTCAAATGATCACTTAGAGAACATCATCTTTACTTTCTGATACGCAATCATAAGTTAAGCTGCATTCACAGCGAACCAAATAGTAATTAAAATTAGAAAATAACTAATAATAATCTAGTTTGTATTGTGGCAAGCAATTAACACAAATAATTATGCTGTGAAACTTATACTTATAATTTCTAAGCTTAATTACTAATTACTTCACAACCAAATTTCATTATTTATTTATTGAAATAGAGTCCTTTGGCCGTATTCAAGAGAGAACTATTGACATTTAAAAAGCTATATAATACCGAATTTCATAACATGTATGATAAAAGATTTGTTAAAAATTAACGTGAAATATTTTCACAACATTGTAACGTTAATTATAGGTACAGAGGTCACTATTCATTAAACTAAAGGTTAGATTGTATCCCATTTGATTGAACTTTTAATTCCTACATCAAACATAGTATATAAGAACTGTTGAAAGATTACTTTATACCCACATTCTTAGCAGTTGAGCAGCTTAACAAATATACATGCAAAATAGTAGTGCCATCTACACTAGTTGGGAAAACTAACATAAAAATTAGAGTCAGATGCGGGCGTAAGGGTGGCGATCTGTTTTATTCTTGTCTTCAGTACTTAAAGTAATAATAATGCAATGAAAAATATAGAAGACAAGTGATCGTAAATGGTTTCCGTGGCAATTAAAAATACTTTCAAATGTTTATGGCACGGGTCTTTAATGGATTCTGATGCGTGAAGTTTATTCCAAGAATTATCATAAAATTATTTGCACAGTTATGAACTATTAAAAATTACAAACTATCTGCAATAAAACACTTTGCATATAACACCACAAAATGCTAATATATTCCACCTGTAAACTTATGCAACTATTCAGAAATGTTTTTTTTTTTTTGTTTTTTCGTTTTGAAATTGATTAATAAAACGTTGTGTAACGCATCCTCTAACTAAAAATATATATTTGTACATCATATACGTAAATTAAATTTAAGAAACTCATTGAAAATCTTTCATCTCTATTTGTTTGCTAGGAAGAAAAGGTCTTTCTAATTATTAATTTTGTTATATTAACTGTATTTTTATTTGTTTTAAAACACAACCAAGATTTTTTTTAAGTATAATGTACATAAACGTAGTATGTCTGTTCGGTTTTGTTATCCAGAACAATCTGCTCGGGTGTCCTGTGGGACGAAACACAGGTTCTTCTTCGTGTACTGGTGTATGAATAGCAATAATTGCGGTTCTAAGACCAGATATTTCAGTTACAATTGAATTTGATCGACCACTTTGTATTTCCAATTTTTAAATTATGTAATATTTAAATCAGGGCCGGATAAGGCAGGAAAAAAGAAATCTCAGTGTTATATTGAACAATCATTTATTAGAAAACACATTTCCATTTGTACAAAATCGGATTTATTACAATTGCAAAATTGTAAGTATAAAAATATATATATTAGAGCTAACTTATGTTTCATACTAATTAAAAGGGCGACAGTATTTAAATATGAGTGGATGGTAACTCTGATACAGTATGAAATATATGATACAGTTATTTATTTATTTATTTATTATGACATAGAATCACAGGATATTTTAGTTGTGCAGCCATAAAGGCCAACAATAAATTGCTCTCTTGCCCAAGTCACTGCCTCTATGGCCGGTAATGTCCACTGAAGTCCTGAAGTTTGGCTAACGATGGGTCAGCAGCCACTGCCTCCTGTAAACAAAAATTAAACATTTTAAACTCTTTCGTAGTTCAATAAATATTAATTTGAAATATATACATAAATAAAAGTATTTAAAATTTGATGCTAATTTGATATATCCTTAGCAAGGAATAGATTTATTTTGTTTGTAACAAATACATGAAATTTCAAATCCTGCCGCAAAAGCAGTTATTGATCAGTTGTCGTCGAGAATATCTGCTGCGAATTCTGTTCGCCTGATACAATTGGCACTGACCTGTTGCGCCTTGATACCGGCGTAGATTAGATCGAGTCCTTTTTGCACTTCAGGACTGACGGGAGGCGGCGTCGGCAAATGGAGGCCAGTTGGCCGGAAACCGTGCTCGTCGGCGGTGTAATGAACCTCGATCAATTGTCCTTCGGGGGACGTGTAACTGTATGACCCATGTTGCACCTGGGCGTGGATCTCTTCACCAGCGTGGTCTGGGTCTGGGCCTAATCCTTTCAGGAAGCCTTCTTCTTCAGCTATTATGTTGTTTCCGGTTTCATAACTAAAATATAAATAATGTTTATTAAGATTTTATTAAAATTACTGCTACTAGCAAATTGATTTAATCAAATTTCCTATTCGATTTGAAAGTATTACTACGTGAACCATTGGGCACCATACGCCCATATCATATACCGAATATAGTCTACTTCTCACCGCTATTATCATAATTAAAACCCATTTTATAATATGTCCATCAGTGTATCTAATTATCTATCTGGAACGCTACGTATATGTGCGTGTGTGTGTGTGAACGTTCTACATCTATATTATTGAATATAAAAAAAAAAAAAATGTTTTGAATTTAAGATATATTTATAAAACCAGTTAAAAGTTATTCTGTAAAATCTACAATTTACGTAAAAATCGCTTTTGAAAATAGACCAAATAATACATGTTTCAAGTCGAAGGTATAGAATGAATTTATAGCACAATAAAACTGTATTAAATATAGAGTGAAACATAAGTAAAAGCCAAGTGCATGTCACTCTAGATGTGTATGTAAAATTTCTATTAAAAACAGTTGTTTTTAATTTAAACGACAATTTTTGTTTGAAGGACAAGTAAATGTGCACACAACTTGTTTTTTTTTCCGAGAATAAAACCATCCTTGTTACTAATTTCCATTTAATGATTCGCAATTTCATAAGACGCGGTTGGAACACTTTGTATATATGTTATTAATAAATGAAAGTGAACTGTTGTGCAGTTAATTTCAACCGGCAAATTGTATAATTTATCGCTATTTATCTAGATTCTTGATTATAAATAATTCTTTATTATTCCCATATAATTTCTACAATTGTTATTAAATATCGTGATCTTCTAAAGTTCAATGCTAATTTCTATTGCATGCACTTTTTTTTATGTGAAATTAAATCATTATTATCATTACTCCTCAAGACATATCCACTTTTATAAGTTAGGGTTTCGATTTTGATACATTTGAAAAATTAGGCTTCTAGTAAATTTACCGTAATTCATTTGATTTGCTTGTATCTTGTCAGGAAACATAACAGCTTTAAGAATATTTATGGTTTCATGCACTTGTACTACTCTACTCCTATACCGTTTAAAAATATGGTTAAGTAATTTGAATAGTTTAACAAATTAAATATAGCTTCATAACTATCAAAATTATCCTACGAACTCTCTCAGGAGTTTATCTGGCACATATTGATAGTAGAGCGTTTCAAATATATTTTGTATGCTGTAACCATGGTTACTTAATGGTTTAATGATCATCTCAACAACAATTTAGATTTAGGCTAAAATACTTACGAAGTTTTGTAGCTGCCATCATTCCCTTGTTCCTTATCGAAGCGAATGATTGGGATGTATGTAGTAGATTCATGGGAGCCCTTGATTCTCTGTTCCTGGAACTGTTGAGGACGAGGTTGCTCTTGGGGCTCTTGGAAATCTTGGTTGTGAGGTTGTTGTTGCTGCTGCTGTTGTTGTTCGTATTGGCGCCTTTGGGGGGAAGCCAATGCGGCCCCGAACACCAGACAGGATATAATCTACACAATAATCATTCATTAAAACAAATCCTTAGAGATCCTCAAACTCTTACAACAATTCGTATAAATATGATATAATTCGATAATAATTTCACTTAATAGTCCAATGATGGATGGAATGATCTTAAAAACGAAAGTGCTCTCTCACGTATTATACGGTTACATAAGTTCAGATGTAGAAATCGAAAATGTTAGGTGATCGAGCGCGTAACCTTAAGGTCACAGGTCACTCACACACACATATACACACAGCGTGCGGATGAGCGGATGAGTGAAAGGAGTGTTGTGCTGGAGTGTTCGTAACTTACCAAAAATCTCATGTTAAACACTCGCTTGTTGTTGTTGCTCGTACAATACCGTATGCGAGATCTAGTGCAGAGAAATCGCTATTTATACCAGCCACCTTTACCACTCCGTGCTTATTACGAAGTCATGTGAATGTCGCTAATGCCCATGGACATAAGGACGCTAGTCCCCTGTCGCACCAATATTAGATGCCTTTGATTTTTTTTTAATTAATTCACCTCCCCTCCTCGGATGAACTGATAGCTTTCAATTTTTTTCGAATGCTTTTCAAATTTTTAGTAAATATAGTTCATCTATTGCCATGGCCAAATATTGGAGCCTTATCATCGATTATCGATACATTATTAAACTCCTCTAATAATTGTACTGTGCTGTGTTTCCATTTTTTATAAATTTGCACAAAATTTGACTTTGGCATTGAATACTATAGCTCTTTTCTAACAATATGATGTAAACATTTGAAATAATCAGTGGAAGCATTCATTATAATGATTCGATTTGTTTTCTGTCCGTGGATCTTTTGAAAAATATGTATTTATAATTTTTACTTTCTTATAAGTAATGTAATAAACATATAACGGATATATTCGTTCTGAGGGTCTTTGAACCAGTTTTGAATATTTTCTTAATGCCGTCTATGTGTAATTTTGAACGCTTGACAGCCAATACTGTTTAATGTGATGTTAATTAGAAAAATACAATTTCATAATAGTTATAAATAATTAAATTTCTAGCACATATTGTTTATATTTATAAACATTTTATGTAAATAAAAGACGTGTAGGGTCACTCCATATTTTGATACTATAATTGCTATACGACTAGCTATGGTTAAACAGACATTTTTCTTTTTTTAATAATTAGATTTTATGGCGAGCTGAAGGTATTGATGCTTGCATTTTTAAATGTATTTTTCATCGATTATTGTAATGCATCATATTGTCTAATTGCTTGTTTAATTAATTATTTAATAATATAAATAATAGGTGAAATTTAAATATGTGCCAATCATTTTTATAATTTCTGATCGGGTGTTGAAGTCTGTATTTATTATATTTGTACATGTCTCTTTCTACCTAAAAATATGTCTGTTATATTAGCCAAATCCTGTACACGTGCTGGTCACTATAAGACCATGTGATTGGTTCTTGATCACATATGTAAAACCGATCAGTTAATCATCTTAAAAAGTGATTAGAAAGATTCAGAATATGATTCAGCAGATATTCCCTGGCCGGATGATATTCTAGTCAAGGTTTATTGTCAGTCGCTCTTAAAAGACCAGTTTAATGGTAAGAAATACAGAGGGACGAGCCCATCATCGTAAACGCGGTTACAGACTCAGAATGAAAGTAAACCACATATTTGTTATTTGTTGCACTGCTGTAGTTTAAACCAGAAGGAAATCAATGTTCGCTCCTCATCTTTCAGAGTAAATAATATATGCACATGTATTAAATATACACACAGATGAAAGAAAGTTGTTTGTTCTTACTGCTTTTAAAACATACCGGAAGATTTACCGAATCTATTAAATTTAAATGTTTGCCAATCTTCGTTCCATTCTGCATTTATAAACTGTACTAACTATCTGCAGAACATGGTCAGCTCTAGTACGTGTTACTCGGTCGTAGGCGGAGAATAGAAAGAGAGAAACGATAGTTCGCCTCCTCTATATCTCTCGCACACATAGAGGCAGAATAATTCAACTCAAAAACGAGATTACGGATGCAATAATTAAAGATAAATACGAATGTGATTATTACAATTGATTTCTTCAGGTTACGTTTTGAGATGAAATTAAGTTAATCTCACTGAAGCTTATGTTGGATTAGGGACAAGAATAGTCCAGAATTTAATATGCATAATTAATTAAAAATTAGTTTAAACATTTTATTGGATAATTTAACAGAACAAATATAGTTTAATTTCCGATAGTTTACATTTTATCCAAGGACTTCTGTATATATCGTCGTTTTAATGAAACTACAAGCCTTTGTGGCATAATTTGTAACTGCCACGAGTATTTCTTGTGAAGCCTCAATGATTTGAATGATGAATAATAATTCAGAACAAACTTTCCATTATCTGATACGAACAATATGATTTTTTATGCTAAACAATGAAATTTGATACCATCTCTTAGCAATTTATTGTATAAATTATAAAAGTAGTTTCTAAACTATCTGGTTCATTATTAAATGAACTCTAAGGTTTATAAAATTGAATGCAACAAATGGAAAAGGGAAAGAATGTTTTTTGAATAAAAATACTATAATGTCATTGTAATAAAACAGGATTTTCTTTAACCTTTCGCAGGTTCAAGAATGTTAAACATTTTATAAGCAGTTTCCATAAATATTGTAGAAATAAATTAAAAGATAGTTTCATCTCCTACGCACTCACACAGTTATATAATGTTTATATATAAGAAATACATTATATACTTTGCCCATTCACATCCTTTGTACCAAATAATATATTTATTTATACAAAATGGCACAATATTAAAAACTTTGGATGTCAATCAAACAAACCCATTTATGCATGAATTTTTAAATATTTTTAAAGTGTATAGACATCAAATGAAATATATGCAATTTGCAATGACCATGAAGACACATATATCTTTAAAATAATCCTATTTACAATCACACATTAAAATCGTTTTATTTCGAAATTGGCAGAAGATATTATTGCAATAGGACTGTTACATTTTGATAGTTTCGTTGTAAAAAAATCGCAAAGTTTTAACGTGTAAACTAGGTGCAATGCATTGATATGCTAATGAGTTGAAAGTGAAATTTGAATCCAACTGGACAACGCACACGCGATCATTTAACAAACCTAATTACATTTTTATGTGCAGTAATTAAAGTTTGAAGATCTAGATTGTTTGCGTAACAACTTAATCACAAAATGCTGCTTTTGATCAAGCGAATTTATCAATGATTATGGCGCAATTCACATCTAACTTTCGCAATATAATTTCCCATTTGGGGATAGTTAGTTTTGAGGGTTGAAATAGGGCGTTAAATAATATGTTCCCCGATTAGTTTAACGTGTTAATGTTTTTTAATAAAGAATTAGTTATAAGATGCAGTGCAGAGTGAGTAGGTGTGCGATGAAGATGTGGTGTTATGCGAAAGAGAGGGCGTTGTACCGAGTGAAAGCGACCTCGGCGGTCACACTGTGTAGTACACCTTCAATTATGGGTGTGACTGATTGTCGATCTGTCCGATGCAATAGAAAGATCCTCACAAATACTTTAGTACCGAAATTTTATATTTATAAATATTAGTGGGTATTAAAATATTTTCTAATTAAATAGGACCTCTAAAGGCATTAGTACTTGTATTCTGTTCAATTTTAGACGGTCTTAGAATCGGAAGTAGTTAAAGATTCGAATCAGTTCTCATATTTCATAAATGCATCATTGTTTTCTTGCTATTATTATTATTATTTTAGTAATGTAGCAAAGAAACATCAACGTGAAATGTCACTTTCAATGTTGTAACACTCTGGCACTGACATAAAACATACAAATAATAATAATAATATTTCTTCATCAAATACAAATAAACGCACACAAGAAAGAAATCAGTTCAAATATATAATATTTATGAAATATCTACATTTATTAAATATTCATTTGGCATATTTTAAATAAATCCTTCGCTTAGTGCACTACCAAATTCTTTAAGCTATCCTTTATATCGTACGTTGAGCAAAAAAAAAAAAAAATTATTATAATTAATAGGTAATAATACAATAATTAAATGTATAATTCTTTATTCAAATTTTATCTGTTGAAGTACAAAGCAAAATATATCTTATTATTTAGTAAAATATGGTTAATTAATTTTATTTAAATATTTTAACGGGTTATAACATCAAAATTGGTCGGTTCCGCACTTTCCTGAACTGTTGTTTGACTTGGTTGCGGTTGCAGTGTTTGTTGTGGTGGTTGCGTTTGTTGCCGTGTTTGTTGCTGTGTTTGTTGTGGTAGTTGTTCTTGTAGCGCCAGCGACCGCTGGATGGCGCCAGGCACAGGTGGCACCGTTGGCAAATGATCGCCCATCGGTTGGAAGCCGTTCTCATCGGCAATGTATCTGCATGTATGATGTACACAATTTAATGAAAGTTGTTAAACAGACACACACACAACCATCTGTACATCGGTGTGAAGCGGGTTACTTACGTTAGACTTATGACAGTGCCATCAGGAGCGGTGTACGAGAAGGAGCCAGTTCGGGCGATTATGTCATCCTCGTCAGGGGCGGTGCTGTCCGCTGCGAAGTTGCCACGCGCTCTTAGCCCAGTTAAATGTTTCACAATGCCGGCCTCTTCCACTTTTATTCCGTTTCCGGTTTCGTAACTATAACATATTAAAGGGTTACGTACGTATTGCTTTGAGATATTTCTGGTGGTGGCGCCACCAACTTATATGGCAAAGTTGCATTTTATCAACTTCAAATCGCTATCTATCAGTTTTTCATCAATTTAATCAGCATTTTTGGAATCAGCGTACTCAAATTAATCTAAATATATGTTAAACTCGAAAATTTGTATGCGATTTTTTGGGCGAAAAAATGGCAAGGGGTACCCCTTGCCGTTTTTGCGAAAATAGGCAATTTTCACTGTTTTTGTACTGTTTTTGGTGTAGAGCTCGTAATATTTCCTCAATCAAGTTAAAAATATTTGACAATATAGACCAAATATAGTCTATTTGGCCCACTAAATTTCAACTTTCTATCTTGAATAGTTTTGTCGGAAAAAATTCGCAAAGTTTGATAAAAAATTTCAAGCAGAAAATTTTTGTGAAATGAGTCAAAAAAAATAATCTTTTCAATTAGGCTGAAAGTATGTTTCTAGAGTAATTAAGTATCGGGGAACTCAAATCTGTTAACGGCGGTGCGATACGATTTACCGTTTTTGAGTTATATGGAAAATTGCATTTTATCAACTTAAAATCTCGCTAACTCAAAATCTATCGGTTTTTCATCAATTTAATCCGTATTTTTGGAATCAGCGTACTCAAATTAATCTAAATATATGTTAAACTCGAAAAATTTTATGCTATTTTTTGGGCGAAAAAATGGCAAGGGGTACCCCTTACCGTTTTTGCGAAAATCGGCCATTTTCACTGTTTTTGCTGTAGAGCTCGTAATATTTCTTAAATCAAGTTCAAAAAATTTGACAATATAGACCAAATATAGTCTACTTGGCCTTCCAAATTTCAACTTTCTATCATTAATAGTTTGGTCGAAAAAAAATCGCAAAGTTTGATAAAAATTTTCAAGCAGAAAATTTTTGTGAAATGAGTCCAAAAAAGAATCTTTTCAATTAGGCTGAAAATATGTTTCTAGAGTAATTAAGTATCGGGGAACTCAAATCTGTTAACGGCGGCGCGATACAATGTACCGTTTTCGAGTTATATGGATAGTGGCATTTTAACAATTTCAAAACTAGCTAATTGAAATTCTATCAGTTTTTCTTCAATTTAATCAGCATTTTTGGAATCAGCGTACTCAAATTAATCTATTTTAGAGAAGTTGTTACATTTTTGGTCATATTTAAATTTCTAAATTCAAGAATCTCGATTAATAAACTAATATTTATTATTGGCATCTAAAGTGATTAGATAATTTGGGATGTATTGATTGTTTGTTACCTGTAGTTGAAATTACCAACTCCATCGACAGATTCAGTTTGACTAATTATGGGCACTGGCGTAGCACCTAGGCTCTTAGGTCCAGGTGCATTTTCTTGGGGTCTACACGATGCACTTGCAAATATTGCAATCTAGAACAAAAATTAATAATACAATTAGATTTTGACTATTTTATATTAAATTAAAGTTGTTGTTAGTATTAAGATTACAGTAATTACAAGAGTACACCAATGCCTACAGCTTGCCATGTACTAAATAAAATTGCCCAGTTTGAAAAATGTGGTTTCGAGAAAATAGCGTTTAAAGATTTACAACATATAATGGTTATTTTAAAAATAACACAAAACCGTCTTGAAGGAATAATCTGCACAATTCAAACTATCGAAAAATATAAATAAAAATCTATTTTTTCGACCCTCAACAAGCACAAATTAATTTAAATGATTATACAGTATAAATGAAACGTACCAAAATAAATCCGTGTTTAAGGCTCATGGTGAAGATGAATACGCGCAAACGTGTCACACTGAACAAAACAAGTGAACTCACACCAGGCGAATAATTGTTGGACAAAATGGGGGGCCGTATTTATATTGGTGATACTATGTTTGCCATGACAGTTGGTAAACAATGATTACGACCGCTAAGTAATTCAACCTTTCGTTGATGCGCCATCGAATACGCGCACCGTCGCTATTGTCAAATATTGCATAAAATTCATCACGGCAACATTGCCTTTTGTCATCATCATCTTTTATTCTTGGAAAATGGCACTTGAGCCAATGCAATCGCTTTACACCGCCAATTTTCATACACGCCAATTACCTCGCCCATAAACTCACATTTTATTATCCCTCGTATAACATTTGTAATCATATTTCATTTGACTAGTTTGGTCTTTGTCAATTGGCAAACTTTCATATTTTACGATGCTGTTAAATGGAACCAACAAAAATGTATAATTACCTGATAAACATTATTAATTGTATCGTTTGGTACACAAATCGGTAGGACAGAGATTAATATATATATATTTACTGTTTCTAAACATAAAATATAATTTTTATTATCTTGATCGAAGTCTAAAAGGAAGTATTGTAATCATATCTTTACCGGAAATACACGTTTAGCCTATCCCTGAATTAAATCTAATTATTTGCGAGATGACATCTGTGTGTGTGTGTGAATGCACTAGAGCAAAAACGATTGAAATCAAAATTATGAAACTTTTCACGATGCAGTTGTCAATTTGCGACATTTAAAAATATAAAAATAATAGAATTTAAAATAATTAAAAACGTGTTGTCAATTTAATTCATAAATTCAATAAAATTTATATTTTATTTCTAATATTAAATGTTTGGTATTTAAAAACATAATTTTATTTGAAATTAAAACAGTGTAAAAACTAATTGGACAATTCTGAATGTGACTATTGTGATCCTGAACAAGTTTATTTGTAATATTTTTAAATATTGCATTTTCTACTTTTGGCAACAATTTGACAAAGGAAATCCAAACAGGAAATTCTATAAATTTAGTAAAAATACAATTAGAACATTTTCCAATAATTTATCATGAATTTTTGTAACAAATAAATAAACACTCATGTGAATAAAATTCGACTTAAATTAGGAAGCCGTGAAACGGATTTCTGTGCAATATATTTCAATTTTACAGACACATGATCGATCAGCTAAAAAAAGGTTTATGAATTCGCGTCAAATTTTATTTTATGCACATAAGAATAATGTTTGCACTTCTAATGTGTTTAGGGTTAAAATCCTTGAACTATTGAAAAATAATTTATTGCATATTTTATTTGTTTTCGTAGTAATTAATACTTGCAAATCAAAATTAATATATGTGCGCTAAAGAACAATTGCTTCTTGTACCGAGATGACCTTGAAGTGTCGCTAAGCATTTTTACTATCTTATAAAAAAGTATAAGATTATGAAAAAGAAAAATGCAAGATTTTATTGGATACTGTCTTTGTGCTCGTCTGTGTATCTTTCTGTGTGTCTGTGTTGTTGAATAATGTTTAAAATATCTAATAATAAAATATATATATTTTTTAATTCTTAGTGCATACAAATAAACGATTAGGCGAGATGGCATTGAATGACGTGTACTTATACACTGTAACTGATGACCTTTAGGTGCGATTTGTTTAAATCCAACATTTTACCTCATTGATGAATCGCTAAACATCAATCCAACCAAATATTTAATACGAACTATACAGCAACATTCATACAAAATGCATTTGGCCGATTACCTCCGAAATTAATAATATATTTGACACTTTTTTATCGAAATTAAACACAGTTTTCCCTCCCCCCAAATACTTGCCAACTTTTAAATACCTTCAAGGCTATTCTTTAAAACTTGTATTGAGCGCCCAGACATTAAATAATGTTCCATCAGCATTTATCAGTATAAATACCAGTGGATTCTTTGGATGGAATCATAGTTACTTTGAGTATCACAAAGCACAATGTTCAAAGTGTGTTTATTTGTCGCAATCGCTCTGTATGGCGCTGCCATCGCTGAAGAAGAGGTGCCCATCATCTCGCAAGATTTGGACATCAATCCAGATGGCCATTTCCATTACAGCTACGAAAGCGGAAACGGAATCAAGGCGCAGCAAGATGGCGAGCTGAAAGTGTTCGAGAAAGATGTGGCCGCCCAAGTAGTCCGGGGAGGTTATGAGTACAAGGGGGATGACGGCCAAGTGTACGCCGTCACCTACGTCGCCGACGAGAACGGTTACCACGCTGAAGGCGCTCATCTGCCCGTTGCTCCACCAGTGCCTGAACCAATCGCCCGTGCTTTAGCTTTCTTGGCCACTGCTACACCACCGAAACAATAAGGAATTCTCATCGATTTTTACGTGATTTACGTTGTTTGATTTTTGGATATTGTATAATTTTTGTTGAAATAGTTGATAAGTTTATAAAAAAATGTAAAAGAATAAAGCAATCACACCTAACATATTATTGTTTTCGTTTCCTTAACATCATCTATATTAGAAATGTGTGTGAAGGAATTTAATTCAAAACACAATTAAGGGGACGTGTTAGTTTAATCCTGCCCAAAGAAATAGCATGTTTTTCGTGATCTTTAGCTCCTAGTACGAAGTACCGAAGAAGCTAAAGCATTCGGTTGTGTGTCTGTAGTATTCTCGGATCAAAAAATCTCCATGACCTGTCGTCCTGAATTCTAAAATATATATAACTCAAATACTTGAATGTTAGTCGTCGCTCGCTCGTAAGATCAAATTTGTACCTTCTACTCCTCCGAAGGTATCGGAGCAATTTATACCAAATTTGGTACACATATTATTTGGTATCTCATTCTGAGTTTGAGTACAAAAACCCTTAAAAAATGAGAAACGCTCGCGTGCACACAGATGTTGAGGGCGCCACTTCTTGGCACAATATACAAAAAACATTTCAATAAAATCAAAAAATAAATCCTGAAATAATTATGAACAAGTTACAAAAAAGTTGGAGTTGATATCATTTATCTAATCAGAGAAAAAAAAAGAAACATGGTATTTCTTTGTGTATAGTTACGTAAACCTCCCCTTAATTTAAATATAATATCAATTATGGTACAATTTTGAGCAAATGTATGCATCTATAATTACAATTTGTAAAATATTGATAGTCTAATATTTATTTGAATTGAATTGCAAATCATTTCTAAACTGATTCTTTAAGATATATCGAACATAATAGGTACATGATATGTGTAATTAATAATACTAAAATATGTCGCCATTAAAGAACTTCAGCTTTTTCAAAATCTTACTGATTCTACTTATAGGCCTATAGAGTGGTACACATAAATTATTTTAGGCTATTTAAAATACAGGCAAATGATTAATGAATCCCTCTGAAAAATGGCAATTTACAAAAAATTTAATCGAATTCGAATTTATAATAACTTGCTTGTCTTAGACGTAGTTTTTACTAAATATATATGTATAAAGCAACCAATACTTCACAGTAATATTTTACTACCCCCGAATTATATTATAGTATAATAAATAAAAAGATCAAACATAATTAATTTTCAACATGTATTTAATTGAAGAATATATTTACATACAAAACAGTGAAACATATAGGAAAACACTTGTAGAAGAGATCTTAAGACTGAACATTCCATCGAATGCAAGAGGAGGGCATCAGCATCCAGCATCCAGCAGCAGCAGTGTTTCAAATTCAAACATTCTTTACTAAAAATTAATGATAAACATAACAAAACAGTGAATCAGGTAGGCGTCAGCGGATATCCGGCATCATAGCATCAAAGAGTGCGTCGTAAAAGAGTTATTCTTTATGGGGGTGGGCTGCGATGAACTCAAGAGCACGTGCGATCGCTTGTGGGATTGGGGGAGAGATGGGCAAATGGTCTCCCTTTGGATGGTAACCGTTCTCGTCGGCGGTGTACGTGAGGGCGTAAGTCTTGCCATCATCTCCTGGGTAGGACACGGATCCACTCACCACCTCACCGGCATGCTCCTTGTCGAACACTCGGAGTTCTCCGGATTGCTCGGCCTTGGTTCCGTCCGCGGATTCGTAACTGGAATTCAAATAAGACAATAGTTATTTCAATTGTTCGATTTACAGTCTTTACACTGTGTTTCTTTTTATAAAAATGGGATGAATGCCGGGACAATAATTAATTAAAATTTATATTAATTCAAGTAGCAAAATTACAATTTTGTGTCTTTCTACTAATTATAACAATTACTAATTGTGAAGGAGATGCTCCAGAAATTGTGTTATTACAACAGTTAATCAAATTTCTCGTGTTGTATTGTATTAATATTTACCTGTAATGGAAGGTACCATCATGTTCGACATTAGAGTCGCTGGCCACGATCGGAATGATATCCTGTGGCACTGCTGGGGCAGCGGCGGCCAAAGCCACAAAGCACAGGGCAACTAATATGAACTTGTACATGTTTGGATTGTCTTGTCTCGAAAACACAACTGTACCAAATATCTCGATTCCACCTGATTTTATACTCGCACGCCAATTTTATCCATACAAGTCGACAAGACCGGTCATTGGTCACGTCACCATGGTCCTACTAGCTAAATTTGCAGAAAAGTTCATGGGTGTTCATGTACATGAACATAAATTATACGCGATCCTAATTTCAATATCAATGGCTTTGTCAACGTGTTATGCTAATTATTAAATCAGACTTTTTTTTTTTTGTTGAGTTAATTGGAATTAACGAATAGTTCTCATTTAAATAATTTAATAATTAAATTTAGAGTAGAACATTTAAATAAACAATATAGGTAGTGGCACCAATGCTGTACACTCCATATAATCTCTATGATGGCTTAATTTTATGTAGAAAATATTTTTTTTCCGCCCGGAAAAAAATATGAAATATTATAATTTTGAATTTTAAAATATGCTAAATTTAACCAAGATAAATAGGAAATAATAGGACATAGTTGGGACAGTGAAACAATAATTTCACTTACTTTTGATACAAATGATTTTAATAGTGAGAAAAATAATGATTTTTTTCTAATTCACTTATAAATCGGATGTTAGATTTTATGACTAAACAAAACGTGTTTTAGTGTTTCTAAATTTTAGTACAACTTTTGAAGATGAATTTAAATTGGTTAAATTATGGTAATATGCATAGAGGATCACCTTCAAATGCTACAAAATTTAACAAGACACTTTTATTATGTTCAAAAAAAAAAGAAATTGTTAAATACAAAACCAAGAACTTGTACTTTTCATTAATTAAAACTTTAGCATATAAATGTTAATTAAAAATTACTTATTTATGTTTCCTTATTTAACAAATAAATTGATAGAAATAATTTAATGCACATTATTACATTTACATTGTAAAATAAATTAAAGTCGAGGGTAGCCCACTCCAAATAAATTTTATTAAAAGATTAAAAACATATTAAATAATCAAGAAACCAAAATCATTTTTTATTAACAATTTTAGCAGCATATTTAATGTTTAAAATAATTATTCACTGATAGTATTAGTTTTAATAATTATTATTATAGAAATCTGGGTTAGATGCACAGAAAACATTGTTGTATTTGCATAGTTGCTTAGTTTTAGTTGAGTAAGGACGTCTGTTCACACATAAATTGACGTAAGATATTGTACATATGTCTAGTGAAAGTGACAGACATATACACATACATACATACATCATTGTTGATGAGAAATAGTCACACATATCCCAATATTCACAATATTTTAATAATCATCTCTCTACATTGAACCATACTTTTGTAAATTAATCGCTATTACGAGAGGAGAATATATTCACTCTTAATATCCTTTTAAAATTAATTAATTTAAAACTCATTTTACGTATAAATTAATTATCCAAAAAAAATTCCAAAATTAATGTTACATAACTAGTTACAGCATTTGCATATATTTCTTGGTCAAGGTTCCTTAAGATGTTCAAAAACCAGTAAACTATTTATATTTCCCATAGAAATAAATTTAATGTTACGCAATACACAAATACATTCTAATTGAGGTTCTCTGTCTAGCAACGGTTAATATCTATTTATTTGACTTATTAAGGATAATGTCTTAAGCTCAAATAATTAAGTAGGTTAAAGGAAAAAATTAATAACCAATTTTAAAATAATCTTGAAAATAATAATATCTTTATTTAGATAAATGTTACTATTCAATGAAAATGCGCGTTTGATAATAAATAAGTTACATTTATGTTCCCCTAATTAGCACAAATATTGATTTATAGCAACCATAGAATCAATTAAATTAAAATAAATCAATATTATATCAGAAAATGATTTATAATACATTTTTTATTAATGCAACATCGAAGCAGCATCTAGTGGTCGATACAGAAATCGATAGTTGCAAAAGATTCACTTTGTGGAAGGAAGATGGCTCTTTCGTGGAAATAAGTATCGAATAATAAACAGTATTGATATTTTACATAAAGTAATTTTTATTTTTATAATTTTTTTATTGTTTTTACAATTGCATGCTCGTCATTTTTACAATATACAAAGAAAATTAAATTATTTGACATCATTATATTCATAGTACATAGTAACAAATGCATATAAAGATGTGTTGTACAATTTCTAATATAAACGTGTATAAAAATTATATATATATATATGTATGTATATTAATTAATTAATACATTTTATTCCAAAACTCCAAAATCATAGTCAGTGAAGGTTTGCGGGGATTGTTGTCTGGGGTTTAGTGAGAGCATACTTAAAGAATTAAAACCTAATTGAACTTATATTCTTCAAGTATATCATCACAGAATGCTTGATTAAGAAATAGATTTAGACAATTTGCACAATTAAGATTTTGAACCATACTTTATGCTCAACTAATGTGCAGCTTAAGTCTTGAATGAGTCATCATTTAAATTAAAAGTCCAAGTTTGATAACTTTGTATTTCTCATTTATAATTAATTAGCATTACTGCCAAAGTGTTGAGAGTTAAGTTGGGCTTAAGGTAGTAAGTTTAAGCGATACAAATAACCATAGTGAGCGGTGCAAACTGGTATAAGTAAAATAAATAGACTTGTACTATATTATAGAAAGATCAAAATTAAGATTTAAAACATGACACTAATTAAGAGAATAACTCCTTAAATATTGTGTATTTTGTTGCCAACAGTTGATAACTAAAATCCCCAACTATTCAAGTAGATATATCTTTATGAAAATTAAGTAAACAGTTGAAGAGGAAATGCCCCAACTGCCGAAAATTAAACATACCCAACTGGTGCCGAGAATTAAACTCTAGCCGTTTATTTCTTGTTTTTGCTGGGTGGCTGTGATGCGATCCAATCCAGCGCCCTCTGGATGTCAGCTGGGATTGGTGGTGGGGTTGGTAAATGCGCGCCTTGCGGTTGGAAACCACCCTCGTCGTCAGCTACGTACGTTAGCGATATTTGGTTTCCTTCCGGATCCGTGTACGAATATGATCCTTGCGCTACAATTACTTCCGGGTTCTCTGGGTCGCTGGTCTTCTTCAAAGTACCCGTTTCTTGGGCTTTGATTGAATTTGCAGTTTCATAACTAAAACACAAATTCATTTATAATTCTTCCAATTATAATATTTAATCATTTTTTTCGGTGTTCGTAAACGTATGTAAAGTACAAATAAAACATGTTGAAAGCATAAAATAATTTAATAAATTCTGAGCCCAGCATATTACAATATGTTAGCGGGCAGTGCACCGTCGCTGCCGGCCAAAAAATCACAATGCCGGTGTGTTAATAAAATAATTTTGAAAGACGAATAAAATTTCGTATTCGTATATACATATAAATATATATGTCGTTTTCCACCAAGAGAATTCCTAACGTAGGCAAATGTCCTCGTCCGAGGCGTTATTAGCAGAAATAATAAGTGTAAAAAAAGTGTAATTTTAATTACTGCATATTTGAATCATTAAATTTACACAAAAGAAAATAGCAAATGTTACCTAAGAAGCGTATGTTAATTGGCAATTGCAGCTAAATGTCATATAAACCATTACTCAACCATCAGCGCAGCTCAAGCACTTTATTATTATTTATAAATAAATAAATAAATATAATAAAAGTGATTAAATGCAAATACACAGTTCTTCATTTGTAATTCCGATGCGAGAAAGAACAATAATACACAAATTTTAAGATTGACTTTTTGCAGAGAAAGCCGCGAATAACAGTGGATGGTTGTTTGTTTTGACCCCAATTCGTGATACGCAATATTTTTATTGTTGTAATGTCATTGTTATTATTTTCTACGAAAACAGCAAATGAAACACTCAGATCGTGAACAATAGATATATGTTTTGTGTTAGATGTTCTTCAAATAATACCTATAATTATTTTTAATGCAACAATGATGAAAAAAAATCATTGATATATTTATTATGTAATTATTAAAGTGCCCTTTAAATAAAATTTGTAATCAAAAATGGTGACCATGAACACGAACAAATAAATCTTAAACCTCTACTGAAATATTGGATCTAACAGAAATAATCAATATTCTGTTTTAACAGTGTAGAAGTGAGCAATAAGACCGCAAAAAATTCAAGTGCAAATATCTATAAATAGGTGAATGTTTACTGCATAATTAATAGTGTATTTACCTCCAATCGTAGGCTCCTTCCGGACTAATGTTGCTACTTTGGCTGATAATAGCGATTTCTTCGCCTTTACCTTGAGGTGCTGCGTAAGCTACACTTACGCATAAGCAACATGTTAATAACGTATACTGCAATTAGAAAAAATATTATTTAAAATACTGCCTTAAATATAATATTAAATAGCTTATTTTGCTAAACCATTACATCATTTTTTATATAAAACGGCATTAGCTGTAGAGCATTCACAAACATTCATTAATGAGTGTAAGAATATTATAAATCTTATTTAAAAATTATGTTCGTAATTGTGACTGCAAATCTAATATTTAAAAGTTAATTGCAAATGACATATATTTGATTATACACGAAACCGAAACGTTTAGTCAGTGAATGAACCTTTATAAATTTTGTACAAGGATTTTTATAACACGTTTAATGCTAACATACTTATCATTGCACATCAAAATGTTCACGGTAATTATTTTTACGTTTTGACATTTACGCATATTTATTAAATATAGATAACATTATTAAGTTGCTAATTTCACTCATCATTCTTTATTAGCAAACGAAATGCAATCAACTTATTGAATAGGTACATGTGGCAACCCTTAAATTGATGCCTTTTGTAAATTGAATTTAATATATTAGACTTTAAATAAATTGTTTTAATCAGTACAAATTGTTGCTACTGAGAAGATATTAATTTTAAATTGACAATAATGGCTTTAAATAGTAATGATTGTAATAAATTTTAATTAGTAAGTACACTATTATTAGCATGAAATTATTTAATGATTAGATGCAGAGCCATTTGGAGATAATAATGTTATTAAAATAATTATAGTTTAAAAATTATAGTAATGAATAAAATTATTTTGCAATAACAATTACGTTTAAACAATGCTAATATTTATTTTTCTATTTTTAGCACAATTTTGTAAACATATCGGCATATATGTAAATTAATTCTTACATTACAATCGTAAATAAATATTAATTACGTTTTTGCTAATAAAATTTTCATTGCTTTTTATTTTAATTCACAGAAGGCAAATCGACTGGTATTTTTGAATATGATTAATTATTGATGATTTTCCTTATATTTTTAAATATAATTTATCAGAATTGTAATTTTATATAATTTGTATTCACCACAAAATAAAACCTACTGCTCTAATAATAATAATATTATTGGTTTTACACCGTAAAAAAAATAGAACAATGACTATGCATAGTTTAATTACTATTGTTATTATAAAATTGCGTGGAATTATATTTAATTCCTAGTAATGTTAGGCGAATAAAGAAAATGGCACCTTGACTCTACAAGCTGAATAGTTTTACAACTATTACCTAAATATTATTCTTTTATCAGGAAAATAATTATCAGATATTTTATTTTCTATGCAATGTTTCATATATTGTAATATATATTAGTTATCTACATTTTAGCTACACTGTAAAAAAGGCTACGCTAATAAAACGTAACTTAACTTTAGTAGATTTTGCAAAATGACTGCATATTTATTGAAAATTAACTAGAATCAATTAATATATTTAATAAAATATAAATTTCAAGTTTAATTTTTTCTTTACAGTGTTGCATTCACAGTGAACCAATTAGTAATTAAATTATAAATTACAAATAATAATCAAGTTTTTATTATAGCAATTCTAGCATTCACAGCAACAAAATTAACACAATTAATTATACATTTTGTTGTTGTGAACGCAAACTGGAATTATTACTTGTAATTTCTAAGCTTAATTACTAATTGTATCGGTGTGAATACTTCTTAGGATCTAAGTATAAATATTAAACTAACAAAATCAACCTTAATATATTATAATAAAATTATTACCAAATGCTTATAGTATTGTTACTATTTGTGCTGGGATTCGAACCCGCAACCTTCGTAGTGATGAAACCGTTCGATATAATTGATGAATATAAATCATCGAATCCAATAAATAACGTTAGTATTTTATTCTTACCATATCCATGTTTCGTGTGGAAAAAAGTGTTCACAATGTTCACTGTTGATTATAAAAATGTTCACCTAGTCCGTAACCCAGTGTGGTGTAACCGGGTATTGTGTGCGATATTGTTGACTCCACCGACATTGGATCCACCGTATTTATAGGTCCGAGTTGGCTGTGTGCCCCAACTTCATGACTTCATGCCTCCCCCTACAGCGGGAGCTTATTGAAAATGTCTATTACAACACGTATAAAATGGCATCATCTGCCCATTCGCCCAACACCATAACTGCATACAATGCCACGTTACCACTGCAACCAGTACTCGGCATGGTCCATTGCATCTTATGCCAAGTACTTGTTACACTACGTACATCTCATATATGTGGATATTTGTATTCTTTGTATATTTTTTTTTAATTTTTACACTTTTTTTTTGTTTGAAGATGAAAAAGTCATTAAGATTAAAAGAAATTGTTTATTTCTGTATAACGCGTTAGTATTTAAGTAATTAAGGAATAAACTGTGTCATGATATATAAAATATAATTATTCTATTGCTAATTATGCCTATTAATAATTTCCAAATAATTATTACAAATTATTTATATATATATACATATATTTATATAAAATGTCTTAGATTTTTTTTTATTCTCTTGGAATTTTTAAAACATTTGTAAGGACAGTATTAAGGAGTTCTCCAATGTTTATTGCCCCCACAATAATGAAATATAGATGAAATTTGATTTCCAGAAGTTTTTGAAGTTGAAGTTGAAATTTCTAATAAATTTGATGGTTTAGCAATAAACTTTGAGCGTGACAAACATTTTATTTACATTGTCATACATCTTCTTCGAGTGGTTCCTAATAAGTATAAGCCTTTCAATGAGTCCTAATTTAGTCGTGATGACTATTTCGGCATTATTACGTTTGGTGAATTATCCAATCTCATTCAAATCGATGAGACAAGGCAACATTTTAAATATTGCCACATTATATATATATATATATATATATATATATATATATATATATATATATATATATATATATATATATATATATATATATATATATATAAATATATAAATGAATAAAATGACAAATGTTTGGTCAATATTAGAGATTGGCTTCTGTATTACTAAAAATATTTACCAAACCATTTGAAATGGAAATGATTGCTTCAGATATATGGGTGTGTGTCTGTGTGTAAGTATAAAACAGTGGTAAAATATGTAAACAATCAATTAACGACTCGTAACATCTTAAAAACAAATAAAAAAGAAAAGACATACGTAATTAAACACTTTCATATGTTCATTAAAGGTTACACCCTCTTTAAGCATAGTTTCAACATACGTATACATAAAATATTTCGATTTGTTACCCAAATAATGAAAGTAAAATGATATTAATCTCAACATATCCGCCAACAATTATACTTTTGACGGATGCGCAACTAACAAACTGATTGATATTAATTATTTTGTTGAAGTGTAAAGTGCAGATATTTATCGATTTATATAAATTATAATTTAGTATTATTAATTTTTAACAATTTTACGTAAAATTGTGTCCAAATTAAATTTCAACGGCGATTTTATTATTTTTGTGGTGACCATAATTTATTTTACACAAAATAGAAACTTAAATAATTTGTTTTGAAACGATATATGTATGTTGAATGTTTCAAATAGTTTTGTAACAACATTTTATTAATAGCAAACACCAACAGTTTGTATATATATATATATATATAATTAAAAACAATTGTAAAATCCATCGAGTGATCAAATGGTATATAATAATAATAATAATGATACCTTGAAACACAAACCTCGATGTCTAAGCAAATAAGTAATTTTGATGGCGATTAAATACCAACCAAGCAATTATTATAAATACATAATTAAGTGCTAAATATTTTGGTACCGTGAGATAATAAACACATCGTATTATTCAAAAGTTCAAGTGTGGCTTTGACCTGTAACTAAGTGAAACTGGTCTGAAATCTAGTTTACTGCGGCGGCACGTCACCACCATCATATTTATGAATGAACGAATAAGAACCGCACAGTCATGTAAATATTATTACATATTTACATTGAATTCAATTTGTAATTGCTTAATTCATATCCCATAGAGCGGCAGTGTTTCGTCGTGTATCTGTAGCATTGGTGGATTCAAACAACGCACAGAATTGCGTAGCTTAATTAATTAGGAATATTTTTTCTAACTTAAATTAAATTGTATTATTTAAAAATTGTAAACACAGTGAGCTGAAGGCATTGCCGCTTGATCCTATAGTTGTTTAATTTTTGGTTTTAGTTCTATTAAAGGAAAATTATTGGGCAAGTGCTCTTGGTGTTATATTAATGTAATAATTGTAATATAAACACCAATACATAAATTAATCGAAAGTATCTAAAGAAATATCCTGGAAAGAAAGACAATTTAATCCATTCTCTTTATTTAATTTTTTTTTTTTTCGTTATAAATTAATCTTATAGACACACATTTACATCCTTTAGTAATCACATTATTCTCATTGTAACACAGAAGAAGAATTTATTAAAACTAGAATCTCAGTAGTCAATTGTAAAATTATACATTTTAACAGTGTACATGCTCAATTAAATAGGTATATTTTAAGTACTTTAAAATGTATAATTTAGATAAAAACCAATTTTTTAAATTAATGAATGCTTGTGTTTTCGTTACATTATGTTTTCGTTAAGTTGAAACGTAGACACTCCTGCAAATTATAGTATACAGATACACACGCATAAATGCATATTTAGTAAAAGAAGAAAGAAAGATATTGTCTTGCAACATAAATTGTCTCTGGTTGTCAGAAAGCGATAAATCAATTCATTAAGGAGGAGTTTTCATACCTGGAATTCTTCCACTAAAATATCTTCAATTCCTAAATGATTTTCTTTTAGAAATTGAACCTGCATAACTTTAAAATCAAGATGAAAATTGCAATAATAATTAAGGATAAACATATTTCCTATAAGATAAGGAATACATGACACAGATCTATAGAGATGATAAAAGATATATGTTTGCTTTAATGTTTGTAATAAAACAATGAATTGTACAAGAATAATAAAATGTATCAGGAAATTAAATCTCGCCGACGAGTGCAACCGGTATTATTTTTCTGAATAGAGTAACACACAAAGCTTCCCTGGTGCATCGTAAAATTTAATTGCGACGGCGGTTAATGGCGATGCCAATGCCGCCTAAGGATAAACAAGACTCGTGGTATTTTCAGTTTACTGGAAAACAATGAATACATTACTTGCGAATTATCACTCGAATCATCAACCAAGTCAAGGTTGCCCACAATTATATTTATTTATTCTATTCTATTGCCATTACACACATAATTATACCATTATATTTCACAACTTATATTCTCATACTAGCCCATATCATATACAAACCATTATTCAATATAATATGAACAAGCTTAGGTATAACGCACTTATGCGTTCAACTCACATTATAAGTAATATATGCGAGTGTAACTGTTTTTAATTACTATGGACTAGACGCGTCCTGTTACACAGCTACAGACACACAACCGATTGCTTTAGCTTCTTTGGTACTTTAAAGAGCTAATGACCTTAAAGAGAAATAATATGTAATTCTTTTAATTCGTGAATTCCCAACAAGACTTTCTTTAGTTTTCGAATAAAAACGATGTTTATTTATTGAAGTCGCAGGGTCCAAGTGTGTAGGTCATATACAGAAATACAGGTTTGCTTCTGGCGGCGACTGAAGATGTGCGTTTACGTAAAGTGCGTAAATATGTCAACTGCATTTATGGCTGTGTGTAAATTGCGAGACTCAACATACGTATGTACATACATACATATTGTGTAACTGCGAACTCTAACCTCTATTTTCGATTTTAAATAATTATAAGAACTTTATTATTTCAATCTAACGACGTATACAATTAATATCTCCACGGAGTAATACATCAATGAGAATATTATGTGATTGAATACTGCAGCTTATTTGAACTAGTATAGGACGTGCTAAAAATGTTTGGTTATTTAAAAAACGCGTTCGAGTCAACACAGTTTTTGATTTCGTGCGTTAAAATTTCAACATAAAATGTAGCATTTAGTTTGTGTCGTTATATTTGTGATTTTTGTGTGCAGATGATTGCTATTGTTTTAAGTGTGTGACCTATGGAGTAGGATGGATGTTTTACAATGCAAGATGATGATGCGCGCATCGATGGAAAGAAGGTGGAATCGTGCACAAATCCCAAGTATTCTTATTAAGAGGCGGTAGATTTACAACGATATGAATTCGTGATACTACAGTACGAGTATTCCCGCGGTCCTTTTATTGCAACTACGTTGTTCAAAGAAAGATAGAAAGAAAACAAAATGCCAATTATATCATGATTATATATGTTTTGCATTTTAATAAGCATCCAGAGTGCTTCTCTAAACCTAATAATTAATATCTTTTATTTAAATTTAAAAATAACATTTTATGATTTGTTGTAATTTGCCCGTAAACGTTTTAAGAATAAATAAATGTGTTTTGCCACCGTATAATATAAATATGTATAATGTTGGTGGCGACATTTGCTGTGTTGCCGATGGGCTGAAGATGCATCGATCGGCGACAACTCAGGTATTTCCACTTAAAGAGCGACTGACTGCGAACACAACTTGATGTATCCCGGTTCTCATACGTACGCCACTAACCATATAAGCGAAAGGTCTATTAAAATGTGAAGGTTATACGTAGTACATTGCTTCGGCTGCTGTTTCTTCTACATTATACATACATATTGTTTTTATATATATATATATATATATATATATATATATATATATATATATATATATATATATATATATATATACATTACATTCAAACATGTTCCGTTTCTTACATTTTGTATAATTATATTTGATGCTCATTTAAACAATCTCTAAAGCTAAAGCAAATATCCTTAACAGTGTTTGTCTCGTCGCCCTGAATCCAAAAATATATATAACTCATAAACTTGGATGTTAGTTGTTGCTCGCTCGTAAGACCAAATTTCTGCCCTCTACTCCTCTGAAGGTACCAAAGCGATTTGAACCAAATTTGCTACACATATTATTTAAACTTCTATTTGAACCCGTACATAGTTTAAATCTAATCGCTCATATACTTTCCGAGTTATAGGGACCCAAAATTTGGAGCCCCCCTTAATACTGCCTTTATAAAATTAATTAAAACACCCAAAAATTCTACGAATAATTCTAAGGTATTTTATTTCTACAAGTTATTTTCATATTGTTAATCCAATGGCTGTAAAAAATTATTAATTTAATTATAATCATAAATACATAAATAATTTCGTAAGAATGTATCAACTATAAAAGACATAACTTTTAGCACACTTGCGTTTAAACGATATTATTAGAATAAAGTAAATGTCAATTTTAATGTTGGAATTAACAACTTATAATCAATTATATTGAATTACAGTATCTGTACTCATGAGTCATGATATTAAATCTAAGCTCAGATATGTATTTATTATGCAAAAATCGTGACATTGAAAATAATGATGCATTTTCTAAACGTTCATATTCAAACGCAACAATTTGATCACAATGAGAGAGAAATGAGTGTCGATTAAATTTACATCGATAAGTGATCGATTGATCGATGGATGCACTTCGATAGTAATCGATTATTCATCGGAAGCTGACGGCTTTCAACTAATCACTGCTTAATCATTTTTATTTATTAACAAAATTAATTAATTCCTACTTGTAAATAGTTATTAAGTGCCCATATCATAGACAGATAACAGCCCACTCACTAATCCATCTGTCTAAATAATTTGGTAGATGGCGAATTTTTAAATAAACCATTGTAGTAGTGCCACTGTTAGTAAGCGTTCTACACATACATTCACACATACATCTAGGTGTATATATTTATATAATGATGTATAAACTTGTATTATATGCGAAATATTTTATTAGTTACTTGGTAACAATACATTATTTGTACAGTTTAAACAAAACAAAAATAGGTAAATTTACATATCAGGGAGATGTGTTTTATACAAAAAAAGACTTAGTATTTTCGCTTGATATTACGTTCTTCTTGTTCGGGGTGTGTTCTGATCCATTCCAAAGCGCGGAGAATTAATTCTGGTACTGGTGGTGCAACTGGGATGTGACTGCCTTGGGGTTGGAAACCATCTTCGTTGGCGACGTAGTTAAGTTCAACACGTTCACCTTCGGGGGATGTGTAACCGAAACTACCCTGGGCTCCAGCTGGGTTACCTTGTTCTTCGGCGCGGATACCATTAGCGGTTTCGTAACTAAAATAATAAATAATTGTTAGCTACTTATGAAAACGCCGCAAGTATATACTAGCAAAATACACTAATGTAAGACTGGTTGCATAGATTCTACGACAAATGCGATTAAAATTATTTAGGGGAACCTTTCTAAACGTAATCATTCAATATGAAATATATTTAATAATTTATATGAGATTTCGTAACTTATTATGCGCATCGTTTTATATAATAATAATATAGCCGAATATGGAATTTGGTATCATCAGTAGAAAGTACGGTGACCTTGACGTTAAGCACGTGGTCAAGTCCAACCCATCTGAATGCGTGTTTAATAATAATAATACCAGATAATCGTTTTATGCGTTTTAAATCGCGTTCCTTCGCAATCGATATCACTGTTGATAGAGTGAAACGATATTAGGCGACGTATGTCTAGAATGCTTGCATACGATTGTGCTATTTCACGAGATCTATACGGATTCTTCTCGTAACTTGTGTTACATGGATAATATGTAAATTGAATGTGATTTTAAATGTTAAATATGATTCGATTTCTAAGCAAACTTGACATAATTCTATAATATAATATATTTATAGAAAGATGAGTTTACGTAATATGTGAATCTTTTTAATTTGATACACACACATTTATTTTCTAATAGATTTTAATTTTTAAAATGCAGTCGACAGTTTGAAAGGAGAAATTTTGAGAAAAATTGCACAAATAATAAAGTGTCATTCTGCAACTGAATTGGCTTCATTAGCTTGTTTACAAATTGTATAACCTTTGCCCTCTAAACTTACATTGCTAATTTTAAAAGAAATCGATCCGTAAGACATTAAAGTTTTACGATTCCCGTTAGCACATATATTGATTTTGTTTCAAGGCAAAGACTGCATTTAAAGCACAATAAGTCGAGTGACAGCAACTCCAGATATATATATATTTCGTTTTGTTGTTTAATTTTTGAATATTTGTTGCTTCGTTGTTATTATTTATAATAAAATAATACTGTAATTTACTAATTTAATTGTAAAAGTTCCTAAATGTGTGTGATAAAACTTACGCATAGGTGTAAGTGCCATCGGGGTGGATGTCTACGTCGTTGCGGAGAATGCCGCTGTGGTCATCAGCGCTGTGCCGTTGTACTTGGATGTTTTGGTGGTGTCCTCCAACCTTTGGCGACCTAAGGTTGTTGAAGGGTAAATGGGATACGTCAGCAAGAGCTGCGCACACTACGGCGAATAAGACAATCTAAACCAAATAAAACAATTAATATTATAAACCATTAGAAATTCACTTAACTATACTTAAACTGCATTCACAGCGGACCAATTAGTAATTAAGAGTAGTTATTACATAGCTAGCGTTCACAGCAATAAAATTAACGAATACTTTATACATTTTGTTGCTGTGAACGCTAGCGTTATTTATAGTGTACAAACTGTATTATTAATTAACTCGCTGTAAATAAAGCATTAATGCTGTGTATCTAAACAAGATCGTACATCAAGACGAAGCAGTTTTAATTTATAAAGTGATCCTCAATTTATTTTGTAGATATAATTGGATAAAAATATGTTTAATATATATATATATATATAAATCTATAAATTTGATCAGAATCGCGTCATTAATTTTATAAATGATTTTTATTTTTATGACAATTCCAGGTTAATTTTTGTTTAAATATATTGTTACAGTGATTAATTGAATAATTGTTTTTATTCGTATACAAAATTTTAAATCGTTAAAGAATTATATATATTTTTTCCTCTGTATTAGAAATTTATGATATTTACAATGTAATTATTTTTAACCCTGAAGTTAATATATTTGCGCTATTAAAAAAAAAAAGAAAATACTGGAATTTATATTTTAATCGAGTCATAAAGATTTCCCTGACATAAAAATACAATAATTATGAGTTTTATTATATCTTTATGGACATTTTAAAAAACATCGAAGTTCGATTCTGATTCAATTTAATACATGTATTTGTTACCGTTTTTATAAAAATTAGTGCAAATTTAGTCATGTTTTAAAAACAAAATAACTCGTCCTTTTTTCTCTAATAATATTTTCCTGATTTCAAAAGTATTTTATTTTTTAAATTGATTAATATTAGTACTCCTAGATTAATCTACGTTCGTGTTGCTGTAAGTTTTTTATAAAATTTACAACGTGTTATTAGTATACTTTGTACTATTTGTAAAAATTATGTTTAAATTCTATTTTGTTAGTAAATTAATAATTAGATTAGTATTAAAAAATGGTTAAAGTATTAGATGTAGAACAAGAATGCAAAATGATAGTTGATTGTCGCTTAGACTTACCAAAAGTTTCATATTGGGTGGTGTATATGTTTAATCCGTAGCAGAAGAACTAGAATTGTGCATTTTTGTAAAACTACGTGTGATTTTATAGTAGATGGGGAGCCGACACGCGAGTGGATCACCGCCCCCTGGCCCCCCTACATTTCACCAGTAACACAAACCCACACTCTGAGGAGGCTGAAATCTGCAGAAAGATGAGCATCGGCATGTATATTAATTCATTCGATTATTTATGCGAAAGAGAAAAAAAAATGAACGAACGGCTAAAATGTGTTTCATAACGTCCACCGCGCCGAGTTACGGCACCTGAGACAAGGTCGCTCAGTATCATTTTCAGATGGAACTACTACCTGTTGCTCGCTTATTTTCTACTTGGGAAACATATATACGCACATTTCAGAAATGTCATCTTTGACCTGCCAGCAGTCGTCAACAAATTTGTTCCTTTTGCAAAAGATTTTATTAAAATTATTTAAAAAATTAGCTATTCTTCATTAATACATCTGGCAAGCTGTAGGCATTGCTGCATGTTCTAATTGCTTTCTTATCTACTATAGTACATGTGTTGTTTTTAATATATTCATTCACAGATTATCAATCAAAGCAGTATAAAAAATTAGTAAACACTAATTAACATTTAAAACTCAAATAGCAACAATCGATCGTATTGACAGAATCGTTATGTCATATCACATCGTGATATCAAACTGTTTTATTGACAATTAATACTACGTGTCCATCAATTAATAATCAGTGTTTAAATAAATGTCAAAATTTAGAAAGCATATGTAGTTTTTCATAACTACCAAAGAAACACATGTTTTACAGACAAAAGAATTATTTTTCTTTTTTGCTGACAGCAAGGTTCCAAATAATTGAGATGCCATCAAATATTAGAATGTCATCTCAAAAAAAAAAAAAACTAAATTATTTTAAATTCTACGTATAGTAAAAAATAGATCTACAAATTTAAAAGTCACAAATTGGCATTTAAAACCTTTTGACCATTTGAGGAATTGTGTAAAATCTATAATATATTGATTTCCAATAGATGCCTATTTTCTTGAATAATATAGTTAGGCAAAATTAAATGATTAATTTAATTTTTTATTTCTGTGACAATTCTGTCAGGATTTAAAGTTTTAGAGTATTTTTTCCCATATTTAAATACATTTATTCAGGTAATAAATAAAATGAATAACTAAATTAATTCATAAATTGATGTAACAAATTGAAATGTGCTAAAATAAAAAAGGCAATGCCAATAAATCTGAAATTCTCGTGTGTGGGTGCGCTGAAATGCACCGCCAACTTAACATACGTGAAACACGATATCTGAACATTCGAAATACCAATTGTAATATACTTATTCAGAAAATCAAATAAATTTATATTACACGATCGCCTGATTGCAACATTTTCAAACTATTCTATTTTCCAAAAAATCCTATTTCTTTTCTTGATTGTATTTTTACAAAAATGTATTTAATTATATGGAAAATAAAAATTAGTAAAAACAATTATATTACACTGTTAAAATAAATAATGAGTTCATCAGTTTACAACATCTTACGCAAAATATTATAAAACTTTTCAACCTTGTCAAAATTTACGACTCTACAATATTTGATATTTAAAATTTGAACAATTTCGCGCATAATTTTGAGAACGCTTTTGAAATTTCTATTTTTGGACGCATGTTAATATATCCTGAATTAAAATTCAAACTAGTTGCTATACGATAGTGTTTCAACCAATAGAATCATTTAAATGAAGAATCGAAGATGATTTTATAGGTTAGTAGCAAGTATGGAAATCAGACCTATTTTACATCTTTAAATAATATACTTTTTTTAACCCATTTATTAAATTTTATAGCATTTTTGACAACCGGCCAAGGTTTTGTATATCATTAATTTACTATAAATAATTATAAAAAACTGCATTTAATTTTGCACTAACTTTTTAAATTAAGATGATTTTGTTCGATTATTATTAAAATAATATTTTTAGTAATTATATTTCTAATTAAAATCGTTGAGTATTTTTGAATAATTAACATTTTGGAGGCCATCATCTAAGGTGAACGAACAGCTTAGCTTATCGTAGTACGAAAGAGCTACAGTATTCGGACGAACTAAATAAAAGAAAATATATATATTTGCCAGTTGAAGTTGTATTATTTTAAATTACTATTAGAAAAAATTACATTTTATATTTTCTTAAATATTTATATCTATTAATCATCTAGCTATGATACTTTAAAATTTAGTTAAAAATAAATAATTAATATTATATTTATATTAACTTACATTATTATTATTATTAGACTTAGAATCTGAAGAAAGTTTGTAAAAATTAAATAACTTGTGTAAAATTATTTCCTATTTAAAACAAAGTCAGGGCTTTAAATAACTCTGGAAGTTCTTTTTTTTTTGTCTATCATATCTAATAAATAAATCAAATTAAAATTGAATTTTACGTTGAATATTGATGACAACAATTAAATACACGATACTGTGATATATAGGCAACTATCTTTACTGTAGTGTAGAACTGGTCATCCATTCTAAATATTATAAATTCGTATGTCTTTTACAAAATTACATATATTAATAATAGATCCAATTATTTAATGTAAATATTATAACTATTGTCGAGTAACGAATAAAATACAGAAAGAAAAACAATGAGTTAATTGTTACTCTATAAAAATATATATTTTTGAATTTTCTACATTATATTACAGTCATTTTGTTATACTTAACAATACAATTAAATCTAAAATAATATTAGATCTAGCCATAGCCGATATTTATATCATAAAAAATGAACACTAGTCTGGGTATTCAGAGACATATTTAAATACTGTTTATAATTAACTATATACTTTATAATTAAATACCTAAATATTCGAAAATTTAATAAAGAAAATTGTTTATAAAAAAATAAAATAAATAGTTTTAAGTTTAAATAAATTACAAATAAAATGGTTGTAAGACAATTTAGCTAGTTTTTTTAAACAGTATATAAATATTATTTAGATCGATTTGTTTTACAATTGTCCAAGTGATCGTTGGTACGCCAGGGACCTCTGGATAGCTTCTGGTACTGGTGGTGGAGTAGGGATATGGTCTCCTTGGGCAACAAAGCCATTTTCGTCAGCTGTATATTGGATATGGTAGACGACGTTATCAGGGCCGGTGTAAGAGAAAAATCCCTTTGCTCTTAGGGCTTCGTTGGCAGTGCCTTGATTATAGACTTTGCCTGATTCTTCGGCGTCGATTCCATTCTCAGTTAGGTAACTAACACGAAAGAAAACATTGGTACATCATTTACAAAGATAATAGCAAAAAAAAAAAAAAGGTAAATAACTAACTCCCAGTGATATCCATCAATATCGACATCTCCAACTTGTCTGATAATCTTCCATTTCCCTTCGTCATTATATTGTCCGCTTCTATATCCTCCAGATCGTGCCCCAATTGGAGATGTAGCGCTAGTTTGACTTCCAAATCCTGTATTGGGATTTGGACGAACTGCTATTTTTGGGGATTGGAACGTGTTTGCTCCTAGTAAATTTCCAGAGCCAAATCTACCTGATCCAGATCCTCCAAATCCACCCGAACCATATTTGGATCCTTGATAGTTGTCTTTCTGGCCAGAATATCGTCCTGAAAATGAAAATAAATTGTTACAAGTTCTAGATTCCTGGTTACATGTATTTTATTGCACAAATCAAATAATTTAGGAGTTATTGGGTTCTTTTGTTTATCCTAATCAGATTCGTAGTGATTATAGGTTTAAAGCACATCTGAAGATGACTACAAGGTTGAAACTAGTCAGGACAATAAAAGATCTTGCTACAATATGTAAAGTATTGAAGTTCTGATATTGTTTAGAATGTGATATGTTATAATATAGTTTATAACATTTATTATAATTAACTATTTTCAATTTAGCATTTTTATGGCAATAACGTGCATGCGCTGCTTGTAATATAATTACACTAGCGGTGAACTTGACTTTCATGAAAATTAATATTTAATAACGTAGTAGTTTACAAGTATTTTACAATGAAAAAAGAGAATTAGTTCTTCGCTCTGCCGGTGTTAACGGGATCCTTCACATTTCCATTTGTGGGAGTGCCAATTTTAATAAATTTCCGACTTATAGTATAATTGTAATTAATATATTCATACTCATTTACAGATTTATACTATCTTATTGATAAAATATGGTATGCTAATTTTTAATTAATTATTTAATTGAATCACTCGTAATTTAATGATATAAAGTATATTTATAATTATTCCGTTTTAAATAATACAAACCCTGAAATTAAAATAATTTATTTTAGTGAGTTTTAATTAATATTGGACGAAGCTATTAATATGATTCTATGTCCAGAATTTACAAAATTTATATAAAGGCATTTATAGAATATAATTATATTATAAAAATTTTCAAATATCGAAAATTAATTTAGAAGTACTATCGTCTATTTCCGCTCCTTTCAAAATCGTAATAAAACTATTTCTACACTATGTTCCTCCCAAATAAAAAAATTAAAAAAATCAGGACACCTCAAATCGGCAATATCCAATAAAATATAGCAGTTAATTTATTTTAAAGATATAAGACTATATTATTGTATAAATAATATTTATAATAACCTGAGCCATCGCCAGCATATCCTCCGGAACCATCGTGCCTGTAAAGCCCTGAAGCGTCCGGTATATATCGTCCTTCGTTAGAGTTATGAACGTACCTCCCGGAATTGTCCGGAACGTAACGGCCTTGAAGGTCATCGGCAGGCGAAGCGATTGCTAGCGCCAATGTAGTTAAAAGCTGCAATTATGTAACGTTAAAGATATGAAGTAATTCATAAATAAGCTTAGAAATTATAATTAATAAATCCAGTTTGATTTATAATAAACAATGCGTTCACAGCAATTGAACTTATAATTAATTGTGTTATAATACAAACTGGATTATTATTTGTAATTACTAATTGGTTCTCTGTGCTTAATTGATATCTGGGCGCTTTCAATAATAAACTTTCAAATGTATATTTGTTTGTTAAACAATATTATGCTTATTTATAAACAATGGCATGCCAAATTGGCGAACTTACATATATTATTATATTAACATCAACATATGACATATATATTAATGTTGTGTTACATAATTCAAATGTTAACAATATATTACACAAATATACGATATTTTTGTCACCTTTTAAACTTTCTTTATGTAACAAATTGATTTTATATTAAGTAATATATGTTTTTGATACGCATTAAAATAATAGCTATCATTTATATTTGCATATTCATATTATGCAATTATTAGTAACAAATTTTCAATTTTATTTATTTGTGCGATTGTTATCTAGATTATTTCTTAATAGTATTTCGCTGTTTTGGTATCATCAGAAAATACGACGAGTAAAATAAATTTAAATGGGAAAATAAATTATTTAAAATTAAAAAAATATATAAATTCCTTTTTTCTTTAAAACAATTATAATTAATACAAATTGTTACAAGCAAAGTAAAATAGCAGTTGATCTATAGTATTGAAAGGTATAATCAATATGTTGATATAGATAACAAATCAAATAAATGATGATGTTACAAAATAAATATAGGTCTGAAAATGTCGAGCCGATGTCAATGTCAATCAACGCGAAATAACCTTGAATAAAAATTGACAGTTATATATTTATTAGTCCATAAACTATAATAATTCAAAAAACAATCATAGCCTTAAGTTGTTTTACGTGATATGTTCGACAGACTATAAATTTAACGAGATTTTTTTCTAATTTCTTACTGAGAAAGATGAAACAATTATATAAACTATATGTCATATACATTATTATTCAAGATTCTTTTTTTTTTTAATGCAAATAAAGTATAATTAGTTTAATAATTAGATGCATCAGTTTAAATTGATTTAATTATTGGTACTGTAAAGCAAACATTGTATAAAATATATCACGCATACATTTACATACCAAACTATAATTATCTATTTAAACAGAAATCTGGAGTGGCCTTCAATCGATTTTCTTATACATATTTATTTTATTTTGTTATAAATTCATCTCAGTATTGAATTAAAAAAATATATATGGAGCGATATTTAATTTAATTTAGTTTATTATTTTTATTGTTTAAATAAGTAATATACAATCTAAAAAGAAAAGTGGTAAGTGATGAAATATGCCATTATGGCAGAGATAAATATATTAACAATATTGCAAATTCAATTTGACATCAGTAATTTGTTTTATGATTTATATAACATTATAAGACATTTACTATTAAGGATTATCAAAGATGATTCAAAGTTTGCTTGTTCCCACACAGTCTCAAAATAATCTTGAATGTAATGAAAGTTGTAGAATGCACCGATAGAGCCACATTCCCATTAATATTACCCACCTTAATATATTTGATGCAAATGTAGCAAGAACATACTATTTTTAAATTACTGCAATAATATATGGTAGTAGGCTAGTCTAGAACAAATTCCATTTTTCACCGAAATGTCAAAATCATGCTACTTTTGACATTCATATTAATCATAACCAAGGTTCTTGCTTTTTACCAAACATGGATTAAATAAATAATAGATTTCTTATTAAACCATTTTTTATAAATATCTACTATAATGTAACAACAAAATTGACATCCTAATATGAACATAAAACTAAACCAATTGTTAATCTTAAAATAACTAATCCTGAGAAAATGTAATTAATCGATTCCCAATCGCCCACCATGATAAATAAATAATTCATATATTTATTTATTCATGGTATTAATAAGTACCAATTTATAAATAATCTCGTAAAACAATTGACATTTGTTATGCCAATAAAAGATGCAAGAGTTGATATATGAACAAAAACTCAATGATTCATCAGGTTAACATTCTGAATAATAAACAAACGTTTATTGCTAAGGAATTTCATTGTTTCTTTTTTTAACGAATATACAACAATTTTTTGCCAATGTACGAATTTGTTAGTCAATAGACCAGTGTTTTTAACCGGTGTTCCGCGAAACAATAGTGTTCGGCGAACATTCAAAGGTGTTCTACCGGAAAGTATTTTTATCTAAATTTAGATTTTGAAATGATAAGTATTTTTTACTTTGATCTTACAGTTCGCCGAATTCTTTAATTGGTGGAATATTTATCTATTTATACCTGCTGACTTTTGAAGAGATAAAATAATAAAAAAATATAAAAATAAACAAGGAATATAGAATTGATTGTTGCAATCATGCAAACACTTAACTCGTGTGGTGTCTGAGGAATACAAAAAGCAGCAAGACTACACTATTACTTCCGGTTAAGATATTGTTTACTAATTTATAGAAAACAAGTCTTAAGTCTTTGATTATATATATTATTCCTTCAATGGATAAGTACTTTAGTGACGACATACATAGGTCACAGTTTGATGGACACCTCCCTCATCAATCACAGCCAACTTACCATAAATTGAACCTTCATCATCTTGCAGAAGAACTGTTGGAAAAGTATGCAATCTAGCAGCACTGTTTAATAATAATGAAATGAAATAGGAATGAAGCACACTTTGTGGTAACAACGCACAATATCCAACTGTGATGAGGCATGATCCAATCTCTTGCATATATAGCAGAGGCCACCACTTCCTCCAGCTTGATCCAATAATGGTACAAAGTAGGGTGTGACATCCAATATTATCGCCCATGCAATGTCATTCTCCTCTTCGCACACCGCCCCCCTCGATTTCGCAATCACCACAAAGATGCTGTTCGATTTAAAAAAAAATATATTGTTGCTATTATTTATCGCTTTGAACCAGTTTACCTTTAAACATTATTATTACTCTACAGCGGAATAACATCCAATGTTGGACAATCAACACTATAAATAATTGAAGTAATTTTACAAGAATATAAATTTACAGTTATAAACAAGCTTAGGCCCAATGCACCTATGCGTCCAGCTCGCTTTATAAGTAATATATGCGATACGAGCAGCAGTTATTAATTATTATGGCCCTTAAAATTCAAATTTATAATATTTAATAATTTTGTATGGCCCTTGGGTTAACAATATGCAAAAATCTTGTAAATATAAAATATCTTAGAATTATTAGTAGAATTTTTGGTTGTTTTAGTTATTTTTATAAGGGCAGTATTAAGGGGGGTTCTACATTTTGGGGCCCTATAACTCGGGAAGTATACGTGCGATTGGATTTAAATTTCGAACAGATTCAATTGGGTTGTTAAGTAATATGTGTACCAAATTTGGTGTAAATCGCATGGGTACCTTCAGAGGAGTAGAGGGCACAAATTTGGTCTTACGAACGAGCTACGATTAACAAGTATATAAGTTATATAAACATTTTTTGATCTGAGAATGCTACAGACACACGATCGAATGTTTTAGCTTCTTCGGTACTTCGTACCTAGCAGGATATTCCCTGGTATCAATTCCTTGTGCTTAGATCGCAACGGTGGGTTGATAGTGATTACTTTCGATTTTATTGGAATGACGCATTGCGATGTTATGTGATGGTACGATGTTTTAGGCGGATCCATGATTACTCCATTTGACAATAGAGGCGATTCGAGGTTACGCTCTTGAATTAGAATACCGGAAAGTTCAACCGTTGCAAGTATTTTTGATTATCTGTTGCACAGAGATTTGAGATGCCGGATCATTTTCAATTATTTGTTATTCAATTTCAATTATTGTTCGAATCTTTTGTTGTAAATTAGCCATGACTTTTGACACATAATTGTCAAATTAGCATTGTGTAAATTATATTCAAAATTTAAGCATTGTTGTTTGAAATTCTTTCCGAGGTGTGATTATCGGAGCGACTGAAAGTTTCTTAACGTCATAACCAACTTAGAATGCAGGGTTATTCAGTTTTTTTTTTTTTTTTTTAGAACAAAGAACTATTTTTAGCTGTACAAAAAAATAATTAATATTATAATTCTGAATTTTAAATTATGCACTATCAATTTGTTAACAAACTTAAGTGGCCTATACTCAACTTATAATTTTAAGATAAATAATAAAGAAATTAGAATATGTATGTCTATTTATCATAATAAGGAATTTTATTCATAATTTGCAAAAGCAATAAGTATATAATTTGCATAAAATTACACATTTCATTCCTTGTTTATATTTGAAATTTTAATCAACTCTGTTGAACGGATTTTGTCATGAACTGAATTTATAGCGATACAGGTCATCCAGCGATCTATTGTGTTGTAAATATGACAATTTACAACAGTGGTACTTAAACTGTTTGTACCTGATATTCATAATCATATTTTTGCCATAAATGCAGCCGTTCTAGTATTATCAGAGAATGGATACTGGTTCGAATATTCCTATAAAAAGAATAGGTGCGCATCTAGACCATATACAAGTCTTAAGTTTAATGTTTTGGCTCTAGTGCGTACACAGACATACAAACACGCAGACATTATTCTGAATGAATGTTTTTGGTAATTAGAGGTGTTTTTGGAATAGTGCATGTTTAATACCACTGTTTATTAGAACGCATTGAACTATTCAGGCGCGCAATTACACATCAATTTGAATATCATCTTCCGTTAAATTATGTGACAGGTGTTATTGTTAATAACATTATAAGCCGTGGTATTTAGATTAGCTTAGTGCTGGCAAGGTCGTCAGGATTCCAAATACTGTACTTTATTAATCTTATAAGATGCTTTACAAATTTATAAAATGGCACATAACAGGAAATAGGTTTTGTAAATCACTTAAACTTTTTTTTTGCTTCTAAAATAAACCTTATTTTAAATTAGAGGAGTTTAAAAATATGTGTTTTCGTGTTTTTATATAAATTATAAATATGTATTATTAAATATTAGCGATGACAGATTTCATTGTCAAATATACAAATAAAATATTTAATATAAACGACAGTTATGAGTTTGATATTTTAAAATAAGATGTCAAAATAACCAGGCTTCAACATTGGCTAATATTTTTAAAACAAAGATTTAAAAAACGTATATCATTTCGCAACATTATTGTTTTGTAAAATTTGGGCTAAACTTTAAATATATTTCACGAAGCTTTCTTTTAGACATGTATCTCATTTGTCACTCGCTAAATGGGATGTCAATTTATAATTTGCATATTTGCAAGGTGGACATTACATATGAATATTCATTTCATATGTGTTTTATATTTAAAAACTATGTTAAATTTGTAATCCCAAAATATATAGGAATGTAGTTTTTTCTTTAAAATACGTCAAACGATGAAATAAATATTATATTTTTTACCCGAATGCGAATATAATTCAAACTACCCACGTATTAACTTAAATATTATAAATTCTAATAGAAAAGTCAGTTTTTGTGTACCAATTTTTAAAATAAGAACTTTTAGCAATTATGTCATGGTGCAAACATTTATTTATAACATTATTATTACACAAAGGAATCTTTAAAAACATCTGGGGTGGCCTACACTCAATTTTAATCTGCAATAAAGATTGTCTTCTACATAAATTATGCTAATATATTTTTAATACGCCTAATATTAATGGGCGATATTTGGGTCATCTGGCAGCTAAAGTGTAGACAAAATTTAATATTTGTTTTAACAATTTAATATATTCTTTCGATAAAACGATAATTTATTGTAAAAAAATGCTAGATTAATTAAAAATATTTTTAAAACTATCCAAACAAAAATTAATCATCAATTAAATATGTTGTTGATTTATCGATATTGATTAGCGATAGGTCAGCTTTTGCAAAAACAAACATTTCGGTTTTAACATCAATCTAATAAATATCAATATTAAAATATTTCCTAATGTGTTCTTATTAGTATATTAAATTTTATATTAGGTCAATGAAGACCACTTAACTATTTTACCTTGCACTATTTACTAATTCAAGAGTAATTAAATTCAGAACATATCTGGATTTAATTCTAGAACTATCTAGGAGTAAATGCAACTCATTGCTACAATAATGTAATGTAAGTTGCCTGTATTTTGTGTCATAAAATATTATATATTGTATTCTCTGTGAAATATAAATCATACAAGATGTTTAACCTACATTTAAAAATAAAAGTAAATTGTTGGGAAATTGTACAATACATAAATCTATAAATTATGAATACGCATCATGTTTAGAGAAAAATATAATCAATTCACGCCGACAATCTATGCAATTTAAGTTACGTACAAGGAAAATATTATTAGTCAATTTGTTAATAAATAATGACTGTTATATTTCAATTTGACATGTGAAGTTTGCAACTTTGAATACATAAATTAATAGTTAGTGTTCAAACACTTTTAAATAAATCCAAATAATTCAATTTGTTTAGAAAACTGTTTAACACTGTGGCAAATTGTGAATTAAGTTACAAATTTTACTGCTAAATGCAATTAAGGTTACTTTAAATAATAAAATAAATTTGGTTATTTTTCATCATTAAATTAATTTTACAGTGTCCTTATAGTTGATTGTCCTTACAAGTGTAAAGGATTTATATAAATTATGTTGGAAAAATAACAAATCTATATCTTCTACTATTTTGACAATAACATCTAGTAGCGAAATTTGTAAATTTTCTAGAATTGTGTCAGTGAAATATATAAAGAACATACGACTATATTATTTTTAAACATAGAACACCTAAAAAAAAATAAGGTTATAATAAAAACGAGATAATTGAATATGGTAACCATTTATTTAAATTAACTAATTACAAAGCTGAGCTTACGCTCTTAAATTATGTGTGATATTAATTTGAACTTTCGCCATCACGTCTTTTGTATTTTCTTTTTTTACAAAACTCCTTGGGCTCTCTGGTATTCCAAAGATCGGAGAATTGCCACGGGAGTTTTTGGAATATGGTCACCTTCGGGGACGAATCCGTTTTCATCGGCGGTGTATCTGACAGTGTAGACTACATTATCCGGACCAGTGTAGGTAAAGAATCCGTTTGCTCGCATTGCCTCCTCCGGGGTGCCACGGTTGGCAAGTTTGCCTTGTTCTTCGCCGGTGATTCCATTCTCGGTTTCGTACCTGTAAAAAAAAAATATTGGTTTAAGTCTTTTTTAAATAATGTCATAGTTATATTAATTATTGACGCTTGTTGCTGAAGACATTGGTGCTTACACCTACGCTAGTTATATTTAAAAATTAAAATTGTATACATAAAATATATATTTTATTATTTTCAATTAATATTTCATTAATCGATAACAATTATATTATATATTGCAATTTCAACCTTTAATTGTCAATTATTATGTAATTGTTAAACTATAAAATGATTTGAAGTTAAATTAGCATCCTGGTATATATTTTATATTCCATTTGATATTTAAAATTACTTATCTTTAGTAAAGTAAAACACTTATCTATTTTATGACTTAAGTGTTTGCGGCACTTTGTGGAACTGCACCTCGATGTACTCAAATAATTTAATGATTTTTTTAACCTCTTCTAATTTCAACATCCAATTCGAATGATGCAAATATTTTTATTATTATTATTCAATATTTTATATATAATAGACTGAAATAATCAGGAAAATCCGTGCTAAAGAAAAACGCGTTATATTCGACAACCAAATATTTACAGGTTTACGCGTTGAGCGGAAACCATTTCATATTTCGTGTAGTTATTTTTTTTAAGTCTAAATATTTTATAAATGCAACTTAAGGAGCTTTAAAGTATAGATTAGGGTTAACTTACAAGTAATGGTAGCCATCTTCATCAACGTGTCCTTCTTGACGAAGGATAGCATAGTTGCCGTTGTATTTGCCAGTCTTAGCGCTGGAAATTGGCGCTGTCACCACTGGTTTTCTTCCTGATCCAATACCACCTTCAAAAAAAAAAAAAATTATATTAATAAATTACAATAACCGAAAGTCAGTTACCATCTTCGCAGATACGTTAAGCAAGTCACGGAACATTATAATTAAAATTAATTCGTACCTCCAATTAAAGATGCAAGCCCACTTGTCCCAATGCCTGAACCTGATCCTGACCCAGACCCATCCCCACGGTATTTCTCGTTTTGTCCACTGTATTGTCCGCCACCGCCGCTGTAAGCGCCACTGCCATCAGGATTGTATCGGCCGTTGTTACCGTTGTATGCGCCGGAACCGTCAGGGTTGTATCGGCCTGCACTGTCGGGTTGGTAGCGGCCATCGTTGTTGTTGTAGCGACCTGAGTTGTCAGATACGTAGCGTCCTTCGCTACTTACGCGTCGCACGGGCTGTATTGGAGAACCGAATGGACGGTATTGCTGGGCCATGCTCAGGGATAGCAATGCGCACAGGACTATTAACACCTAGACATGGTTTAAGATAGTTTAAGTAACTGCAAATTGATTTTATTTTCGTTTGTATCGACAATTCTTTAATTTTAAAGTTTGCTTAAATAATAAATTATATTTTTTATGGGATGTTAGATTTGTTTATTTGATTTTTGTACGAAATAATGAATGAATTTTTTTATTTCAATTGTATGATGATACTAGAAGTATTAATGAATAATATAAAAATATTCTTATATTATCTATTTTACTGTCGTCGCTGAAGCGACTTTAATTTTAAATTAATTCTGACTAAACACATTAATTTTGATTTGTGATGACATTTTGATTAAATAAAGGTTAAACTGGATGTTAAACAAATCTCAAATATTTACGAAATCACAATGAAACATTTATAAATAGTGTAGGCTTCTGAATTGCCAAAATTTAAATAAATTAACAATTTCCTTCAGAATATTCATATTTTATTTTTATATATTTATACGATTTTATAGTAATTTTTTAATATATATATATAGTGAATATAGTTTTTGTATATACTACAAAATAATTAATTTACTAATTTAATAAATTAGTATTTAAAATTTAGGGTTTTATATATATATATATATATATATATATTTTTTTTTTTTTTGGATTAATCTGAAATTCGTTACTCAGTTTAAATACTATAATTTCTTTTTACTATTATGAACCCATATTATATAAAATGTAGAACATTTCATATAGGTACATATATGACTCTAAGCCTTGGTCAAAATTTAATAAATCTTCATTTTAAGGTTTGTATAATAATTTAAAAATACAAAAAGGAAAAAAATTCAAATCTATATATTTCGAAATATTTTAAATTATGTCAAATATAAAGAATTATTTATGAGCTTTGGAGACTTCAATTGAGATCAGAACATTTTCTGCATTAAGATTGCAACAATTTTTACATTATTTTGATATTATTTAAAATATTAATAACATATAAAAATAATAATTATATTTTAAATAATGGGTGATTTTAAATATTAGGAGAAATCCTAATGATATTAATAGAAAGAAATTAATTCTTTTTATAAATTTAGTAAACGTATTTTAATATTTTTGAACATTAAATTAAATTTTGCTAATACAACAAAATAATTCTTAAAGCTTAAACCATACATTTTGTTATTCTGTAAACTCTCCAAATTATTTATAAAATATAAAGTATAACAGTTGAAGCTTAAAACATTAGTTTAATTTTATTTTTGCAAATAATTTTATAAATATTATTAAGAAAGAAGAAAAGGAATAATACTCACAAATTTGGCCATCTTGTATAACTAATCACAGCAAAGATCGGATCAGAATGTATCCTATCTCGGCAACAATTCTCTATTTATACCAGGAATTAAATATTACGATTAATCTGACTTTGTGTTGATTATTAGTAATTTAGCAAATCCCCTCTTCTGCTTCTTTTCCATCACTGTTACACCAGCAGTCCCCAAACTAGATTCTAAAAAATGCACACCCATATGAAGCAATCTATAGTATTGACCTATCAATGACATATTTGAGATGACATGTGCAGTTTTCAATTTTAAATTGTTTAAAATTGTTGCAGAATTTTTAAATTTAATTTGCTCCTTTGTTAAAATAAATTAACAATTCGCAATAATATAGCATTGAATTGAATTCATTTAATTCATAAATTCAGCTTTTAAACAAAGGTTAAAATAGGCTTAATTAATAATTCTTTTATATTAATTACTTGTCGTTTAATTTAGACAGTGATATAAAATATAGTAAATAGTAAAATTCTTTGTTTTTGCAACATTTACGCTATGCTTTGTATTTAGAAGATTGAAGATGCATTCTTCAAATGGTTATGAAGTCAAATATGTTTTATATGCTTTGCATATAATTATTTTTACGATCAAAAGATATAATTAATTATAATAAAATAAATATGACACTACATACAATATTTATGCATATTATATAAAAACAATATATATATATTAAATAGAATAAACATGCACTTTCAGTTTGACTATTGAGCGTTTAGACAGACATACGTCATTTTAAAAATAGGGAGTGTCAAAACGTGTATATCCGTTCGAGTAATTATTTAATGATTGAGAATTACGTTTGTGGACCACTGATTAAAATCCACTGTTTTACTAATTCGGATTCCTTGACAATTAATCAGATCTGAAGGTGGTCAACCGTTTAACGAAGTGGGTTTACATCCCCCCACTTTTGAATACAAATAGCTGTAAATTTTGCAGAAAATGTTATGTGGATCTATCATCGACATACTGGACAAAATCCGGCATTCTCACCAAATATATAAATGTCGTCTGATTTCCTTATATCTCATTTATAAATCTATTTTTAGGTTCGTAAAAAAAGATGTAACATTTGTACAATTTAGAAATGTTTAGAGTCAACTTAAAACGGTGTCACAAAATTTTATAAATAATAAATAATATTTAGGGCTACGGTTTGAAAATTTGAAAATGAAATATATTTTAATTTAAGTCAATATTAATTTTGTACGACACTGCGTATACCAGATAATAATTACAATAATTCAGACGGCCTGAAATAAAGCAAGAATTGAAATAAATTCTCAATTTTCGAGATATTGAAAAAGTAGCAAGATTAATCAGTTACTTATAGAAAATTTTACATAATTCTGTAGTGGGACATGTTACCTTTGTGCACCAACAATTTCAAATAATAATAATATAATTTGTATAAATTATAAATATCGAATTTAATTGTAAACATGCATAAAAATTGCTACAAGATTATTATTTAAAAATATACAGATTAAATCAATTCAAATATTTTAATATGTGATGTGTGAAGAAATTATAATAATCGCGAATAAAAGATGTTTTTTTTTTAAATAAAACATTTGTATCGTACGTCTTTTCTAAGTCAGACACATATGATATTCTGAGATTAAGAATTCGAAGGACAGTTTGACATTTTTTCTATCTTAAAATCATCGCTTTGAGTTTGATGGCTGACATTTGAACCATTCAACCAAGATGTTCCATTTGATTGCTTTTAATAGACTTCTTCTATTGGTCAATAATAAAAAAAATGGTTTATGCAAATTTGAATAAATGGCGAATTTAAAAAAATGAATCGTGGGAAGTGTTATACATTTATCAAGTATTTCAAGTATGAATGCTTCAAAAATATTGTTTTAATTGAGAACTCCTGCTTTAGTATATATTAATTACATTGTTAATAATCAAAGAATGACTGAGCATTTGCAAGGATATATATTTATATTTTTTATTATTATTATAAATAAAGAAAAGTGTAATAATTTATATATTTTATGTTATTTGATGAACATGAAATCATTTTTATATGTAAATTTAACATAACATTTACATATTTCTGTAGATGTTTATACGCATTTCACATATATTAAATAATTGGCTAAAGTTTAAAAAAATCATACTATATTTTTTGCAATTATTAAAATAAAATGGTTTAACAACTATAGCTAACTACAGTTAATTCCACGGGATTCATTGGGCTACAAAATTGTAACCCACTTAAGCGATTGGTTCAAATATGCTATTTGATTGAAAATTATGTTTTATTTTATTTATTTTAAAATATACTAGAACAAAATATAAATAACAACAAAAATAATACATTTTTTTCTTTGTTACTGATACTGTTCCAACAAGTATGTGATTGGTGAGTAATTTTTGAATTCATTTTTAGTAAATAATTTAATTTATAAATATGTCGCTCCGTTAATCAAATCAGGTATTAAATTTTAAATTTTCGTAACCTAATTTAGCATTTAAATGTATTGTAAATATATTTTGTTCTAATTATATCACGGAACTATTAAGAAAATAATAAAAATTAAACGCTAAAATCAATATTCATTCTATATTTTTAAAAATGCGCAGATAATTTTTATAAATTGTGGATAATTTACAGGGCAGTTGAAGCATTGAACGCAATCTGTAGTCTGAGGTTGCCTTTCTGTAAATCCATGATCATTGTGTAAAGTTATACAAATTGCCTATATATCTTTATAGATCTTCTTTTCGATAGTTGTGATTCGCTCCTCAGAACAAGATTTCTTCTAATATCGGCGCATCTTCAGCTAGAGACTTTCGAATCTTTGTTATAGATGGAGCTAGTATTGCTAACTATTTATTATTAATTCTTGATGACAATGAAATAATTTTTTTTAAACTTTTTTTTTTTATACTGGATATTTTCAGTTGTCGTAATTTCCAATTTAATTTTTAATTTAATTATCTATGAATTACAATTTAAGCCTGAAATGTTTGTAGAATATTGCAAAAATATTATAAATCTTATCATTTGATGAACTCCCAAATATGTTAATCGTAATAATTCGGATATTCACTTTGAATATGTACAAATAAATAATTTTCAATCATCCTTTCTTCTTTATAAAACACTTGAAACGTAAATAGACATAATATAGTCGAAAATGCCCTAATTTGAACTCCTGTTCCACGGTAATTGGTTCTGCGTGATCTTCGGAGATTATCTCACAGATATGTTCTTGGTTTTTACACCGGGCGATAATTTGAACGTCAATCACAGAGGAAGCATGATTGTTATTTGCCTTCCAGGAACAAACGGATCATCAAATAACCTTATAATATTCATTAGATTTTTCATACGGACCAATCAATTTTTATTTACGCTGTTGTGTGAATAAAGATATTATATATTGGATTGGCACTTCTTATTTAAATGCAAATATGATTCTTCTATCATTATTGTGTCTTCCTATTTGTACAAAAGAGCTAAAGCGATTCTATAATATGTCTAGAATGAGAAATGTTACGAAAAGTATTGGTTTTATGACTCCCTTATTTAGAAATGGTATAAAACTAATATACTAGGATTTATTTCGCTATTTCAATTTGTGGCTGCATATCTTATGAAGGTACTTAGTCATTCTACGTAACTAATTAATTAAATGTGACTTGTTAAAAAATTAATGGAGCTAAACATATGTTCTGTATAAAAGTAATAAATAATTTTCTGAAGTGATGAATTTTCTACCGTGATTAAGACGATTAATTCGCTGCAAGGTGAGCTAGAGGCATTGGCGCCTGCAGCAATACATATTTTATAATATTCTATGTATCAAATTAATTCGATGTCATTTGTTAAATAATAGTTTGTGATAAAAATGTGTCCTTTATTAAAGTAGTTAATATTATACTAAAATTCTGAATTTTCTGCCGTGATTATGACAATTAACTCAGGCAGCAAGGTGAGCTAGAGGCATTAGCGCTTGCAGTAATGCTTGTTTTAAATAATTTTAGACATTTTTAGCCTATGACCTGCATTATTTTACGACAGTGGTGAACTCTAAACTATAAATCGATATTTGAAAATACTTCGCACAATTAAAGAAAGAAAAATGAATAAATTGATATATACATAATATTTATTCGTGTACAAAAAATAAAATATATGGGAACAGCCATTTATTTATAACAATATATTACAAAAGTGTTTAGACTACGTTGTAGCCAGTGAGAGAGTCATTATATTATATATAGGTATAAAAAGAATAAAATATTAAAAATAAACATAGCACTGAGTATTTCAATCATTAAATCACATAAAACGCATCGACATCATTCCACATCTTAGAATCGCTGGAATGGTCGTTGTCCAGGGGTCTTCTCCTCCTGGTACGGGTGGGTGCGGATATATTCCAGAGCTTTCAAGATCGCATCTGGGATTGGGGGAGGGGTGGGGAGATGTGCCCCTTGCGCGTGGAACCCGTTCTCGTCAGCGGTGTATTGCAGCGAGATCTGCTGGCCATCAGGGGCGGTGTACTGGTAGGAGCCTTGCACGTCTTCGGCCTCGTCCTTGGAGCCAGCGTTCTTCAGCACTCCTTGCTCTTGGGCGGAGATTCCGTTCTCGGTTTCGTAGCTACACAGGTCGGAAAAATGCGAAATTAACATCAAATGATTACGATTTCAAATAGGTGTGTTTCTATTGTTTCAAACAAAGGAACCGCTGAAATGAAAGTGTGATATTGCATTTAGCACAATTGGCACTTTGAAATTTTGTAATAGACATTTTTTAATCTAAGAAGTTACAAAGTATAGAAGAGTCAACAACTAAAGCATGAGATCGTGTGTCTGTAATATTCTCGGACCAAATAATTCAGCGATTAAAAAATTCTATTAAAAATTCAACAATTTCTATAATTATGCATCTTTTTAAAGAGTATTGCAAATGCAATAAATTCTTGTCAATTATTTGAATATAATTTAATGCATTGAAAAACATACGTAATTTTGCAATAAATATTCTTAATTCCAAAATCATCTTATGAAACATTTAAGAAGCTAAATTATGTTAGATGCAGAAATTACAACATTTTTTGTGTAATTTATGAATGTAAATATTTCTTAAGTGTCTTTCGTTACCTGAATTGATAAGATCCATCGAAATTGACATCCTGCGATTGTCTAAGAATCGCGATTTGTTTTCCTCCAGAGTATTGTTGGGCCGGGCTGGGCCTTGGGCGATATTGAGCCATCGCGCAGGCTACAACGGCGCATAGAACAATCTGAAACCGATCAATCAATGATTAACGAGTGAAAACGATTAATTTGGAAAGTTCAATAATATGTTTTATGATTATTATTTAATAATAGTTATTATGGCCATTTTTCATGTTTAGTTTTGGATATATTTAATCGGTTTTGAATTTAGACGATACTTGAGTCAAGTGGTGTTGAAATAGAAAATTATCGGGAATTTAAAAAAAATTAGGTTGGCGTAGATTTATTTTTACTTATGATGGTTTATGAAAATGTTTTAATTACGTTCTGGACATATAATTGTAAAAAATTAATTTATTTTTAAGAGCTACTAGTATATAAAATAACCATGTTAATTATAAACAATATTACATACATTACATAAATGTTAATAACTGTTTAATAATACGTTGAGTTTACCGGTGTTTATTACTAATATTTTTTACGTTTTATATGTTAATGTGTTTTATCCAACATGCAGTTTCTATGCAATATTTAAATTGACTATTCATTAAATGTTACAAGAAATTTATATTAATTTCCACAGTTCTCTAAATAATTTCAAAATATTATATTATTAATATTATTTTATTTTATTAAGGGCCAATTTTAAAATAATATTTAATATATGTGTATAAGTTTATTAATTAAATATTAATTTTAGATGGGTTTGGAATTTGAATTAGTAAATCTATAAATAGAAAATTTTTAAACCACGGTTAGCCTTAAGTCGGTGCAATTGGGCATAAGTCAAAGCAAAATAGCTAACTGCGATTGATTTATTTTAAATTCACGTTAGATGAATTAGTACTTTGATTTGAAGTATTTGAAGAACTTACCAAGTATTTCATGTTGAAGTAGTTTTGGTCACTGTTACTCTGTGAAACTATGTGTGATCTGTTATGGATTTGCTATGGGTTTATATAGTGCCCCGATGGTTCATCTTGCCCCCTGACCACAGAGCGCTCACCTCTCTCACACACACACACACACAAACGCACCTGACACGGCAGATGGACAGCACCTAGGTGCGCCCTCACAATTGCACCGTGCCGACGATGCTTGATACTTTAGCATTCACAATAACCTTAAATCTAATACGGAAATAAAATCATATTGCACTCGAAGCGATTCGAATTGGATCAGATTTAACGTAAATATAAATTACTTAATTCATCCATTTAAACATATTTTATTTATACTAAAACCATGTAATCTATAGAATTAGAATCTATAGGCATATTTTAAAGTATATAACTTTCATATTGAACATAATTTGACTGGTTGATTACATAATTATGTTTCTCAATAGTCCTTAACAAGGACTATTTGCACTTTCAATACGTTTATAAGAAAAAAGGCTACTTGTAATTTATTACAGAAAACAGAAGGTATGTAATTATAGATTGCCTATACCAGAACCGCGTCAATGCAAATTTTTAAGTATTTTATCATGTATATCTTCTTCAACAAAATGTTGCTAACATATTTCATAACGGCACCGAGAAACGCAACAGAAAAATTTGCTCAAAACTCATAAATTGAACTTTTGAATTATGTGCTAAAACAGCCATAATATTTATTTTATTATCCTAAATGGCTCATAAAACAGAAAAAATCTTGCATTTAAAAAAATAAATAGTAAAAAATGTATTAATAACCGGATTGTCAAGAGTTATGCATGAAATATATCATAAATATAAAAGACATTTTCACTATTTTATACATCGCTAATAGACCTGTACAAAGAGGTTATAGAATGCAGGGGTGTGTCTGTTACATTCTCAAAATTAACACATTAGGCAAAAACATCTGTGTGTGAGTGTTTGTGAACGCTCTAGAGTCAATACTGTTGAAGGTAATATTATGAGACTTCAATTTTCTTTATTTCTGTTATTTCTTCAATATCTCAAAAACGGCATGAGTTAGAGAAAAAGTTATATTTATAAAAGTTAAAGATATTAAAATTTTTAGTAATTTTTGTTTAATAAGTATTTTGTAGAAATGTACCATTTAAAATATATATATATATTTAATTTAAAATAAAATAAAGCATTATTATAAATACAGTGAAACGACAAGTAAGTAGAGTCTTCACTCTACTACACAATTAAATTCATGGTGGTCTGGTCATCTTCGAATTTCATTTTATTCTCAGTTTGCAATCATTTGATGTCTGCGGTTTCCCAATGTTCGATTAAAATACACACGTATATCTTAAGTAATGCTCAATATTGGTTCCTGTATGGAAATGTATTATAATTCCACGTATCTTATCAGCCCTGCATTTAACATTCCCAAGTAAGGTATATTCATGATTTGCATTATTGAAACAAGACTATTAGCCAATCCGTATAATAATATAACATTGAACTTAAGACCAGTAACGCCTACTCGACAAAATCGAAGATTGCTTATATTCAAACACAATTCCATCTCATAAATGCATTCATTCTTGAAATGTTAATTTTTAACTCGCCGTACGACGTACCAAAGAAGCTAAAATATTCGGTATTTTGATAACTTGTTTATAATATTAATAAACAATCGAACCTAAAAACATATTTTCACCCTGTTTGATGTGAAATTTGAATTGTGGTAACATTTTTCATGATTAGTTTCGGGTGTTGCATCTATAACCTATTTGGAAACTAGTTTCAAGGGCACGCATATATTTTACCCGATTGAAAAGTGAAAATGAAAGATATGGTAGCTATAAGCTACTGCTATTTCACGCTACGTAATCATAACCTCCCATTCATGATGATGCTGCTGCTATATGGCTACGTGATTGATAACTATGCATGTAAAAACGGCGAATTGTTCTTTAATGGTTATATCCGTTCCGAATGCAAATTATTTTGTAGTACCGCAAATACTTGTCTAATAAAACGAGCCATTATATTATGGCATTTATTATGGGAGATTAAATATTCTGGATTAAGTTTGGCTTAAGGTTTTAAGTTGGTGTACAAACGACTATAAATCCATTCGTAATAAGAGCGTTTGAAGTATTGTTAATTAAATATCAAACATATGTATTATTATTTCGTATTTATTGGAACAAGATAATAAAGTAAGAATTGAGACGTGAAGGTATGATTAATTTTAGTGAGGATTTGTTGTAAAATGATTAAATACAATATATGAAAGATAAAATAATTGATTTAATAAGTAATAAAGTATTATGACATTTCTTAGTTTAAAATTCAATTAATCACTTGAATCATGATATATTAACTGGCATTTACTTACAAAAATTACTTACCTAGTAGCGATGAAATTCCAAATAAGGAATTCACATTTCAAAATTGTAATTAGCACATTTTCTCACTAGATTCGGTCTTAATATTTAATGCCCTTTGAATATAAAAATTACGTAACCATGAAAACGTACCTCAACTGTAATATTCTCTGTTTCGGTGGGCCTAGTGTAATCCAGGATAGAGTGCAATGACATCTTAGATCAGAATGTAATTGATTTTATTTTAGTAACATAAACCAATTTAAAAAAATAAATAATGTATGTAACTTTAAGTTCACGCAACAACGCATCAGAATTGTATTTCTTAACCTATAATTTTGGAATTGATTGAGGTTTAAAAAAAGGAAAATAAATTGAAAATAATATTTAAGATTAATGATGACTTAAATTTTTGACATGTAGTTTATTTAACATTTAAAAAGGTTAAATAACAATGAATGGTATTGTGTTTTTAATTAATTAAAATCAAAATAAATTATATATATTTGAAATTGCTTAATTAAAAAATAAAATCAAACATTATTTAAATTCACAGTAATTAAATGGGCCCAGAATCAAATATCACAATTTTGGGATTAAAGAATTATTTAAATAATAAATTAAAATACAAAATAAAATATGACGCTAAAATCGTCTACGTCTTATAACCGATGTAATATCAAAATTTTGACATTTTGACATCAGACAAAAATAATAAAATTAATGATAGTTCGCAAAAATAAAAATTTGTTAGAGATATATTAATAATGACATCTAAATATGTGTTTATAAAAATACAATGCTTAGAAAATTTTGTTTTTTGTTGTTGTCACGAATTTTTTTATTGCTAAAATCGCTAACCTTTATTATATTTTGGTTGATCTAGTGGGCGAATTTTTTGTGATGAATTCGTATTTACAAAATGTAGATTTGATATGACAAGATGAGTATATTAATTTATTATGTTCAAATTCTTAATTATATTTTTATGCAAATAAAAATAAAATTCGTCATTTCGAATTTTTGATATATTTATGGAATTCAAAATAATATGTTAATTTAACTGCAGGTTTAATAAATATTATATACAACGGTTTTTCCATTAGAAGGTGCAGTTAAATTAATTCTTGGAAAATAGTAAAGTGCAACATCTTTATATATATACAATACATATTTAAATTAGTTCAACAAGCATACAGGCGCCAATGCTTTCCTCTAACCGTATTAATTAATTAAAATAATATAGTTTGCAATAAAATAAATTTCACTTCTAGTAATAAATAATTTGAATGTTCATTTAAAGTAAACTTTAACATTTCTCCAAATTTTAAATTGACCTTTAAATATAAAATAACATTTAAGTCCATTATACAAATTGACCAACTTAATTATACAATTAGAGATAAATATTATTACAAATTAATAATTAAAAGCTGAAATGAAATTAGTTCCGCAATCTAAAAATTCTAACATCTAGGATTCCGATTTGACCTTCGATTTTATAAGTTCACCTGTAGCCTAGATCTGTGTGTGTATTAAGTATGGTATTTAAAATCGTGTTTACCAACAAAAGAACGAAACCTAAGCTAACAATTAAAAAATAAACGGGTGTGACCTTGAATTTCCAATATTTTGAAATTGAGCTTCTGAATGCACTGTTATTCCTCACATGAGAATTATAGTTATATTTTCTTGGTTTATTGGTTTATTATTTTTATCCTTGACTTTAAATTGTTAGTCATCCTCTTTGGAATGGACAATTGATGGTATATCGGTTTGTATGTGGAATGAATTATTAGATTAGTTCATCATTATAGGTTGGAATGTTACTTTTACATGCAGTTTTATGTAAATTACAAATATTTATTACCTTTACACGAATTGGCTTTATATAAATTATTGTTCTTATACTGGAAATTTTTCCTTAACCCAGCGAGCTGAACGGCAAATTCAAAAATAGTCTTTTCGAATAAATTATTATTTTATCTTTACCACTTAAAAAAATACACTAAATTTTTGGGTAAACTGAGGGTATTAGTGCCAGTATAAATATAAGTTTATTTTAATTTCAATTTAATTTTATGGTTGTGTAAATATGACTCGTTGAATATCTTTGTTAAACTTATATTTATATGTAAAAATGCGTATAAAATTTTATTGCATTTACAAATCTAAGATTGCATCTTCTTTAAATAATTTAAATGTTATTTAGAAATATCATGAAAACCAGTTTTAAGTTACTTAAATGGTAACCAGTGAAAGATATAATTAGAAGCTACTTGATAATTACAGTACTTGATTCGGAAAATGATTCATTCATAATTCTTACAGATTAAAAAAAGGAATTAAAATTAGTTATATTATTGTAAATCTGAAAAAAAAAAAAATTTAAATATTTATTTTAACTAAAGCAATATATCGATATTCCCAGTAATACTTTCACTCTTTCAACTCTGCTATTAATCTTGTCTAAAGATGAACATTATTATTTTTGATACAAGAAAGGCCAACGAAAAAAAAGACTATTATGTAATAATACGCCTACACCTTCTACTAATGCACAAGTAGCTAAATCTTCAAACGGTTACCGTGCATTCGATTATATGGGCCTATTAAGATGTTGAAAGATATTTATGAATACACTTATACACAAATAATGTAATGCTTAGTATTTAATACACCTAGCGCCATCTTACTAAAAACAGTGAAACTTTTATGAAACAAATAATAAAAAATTGTAGCAATAGTTTAAAATATTATCATAAATAGACAATATCTAATTTGTTTGTGTACGATCTATTTAACATATTAATGGACAGTATGATAATGATCTTGGTGAAGTGAAAGCACTACTGATAATTCGAAGTGGTTCGGTGTCCAGCCACCAGATCTACGCGTTGTGTGGTTGTGTCTGTGGTGCTGTAACCTAACCTAGAAGAGTTATGTGACCTTGACAAACGGATACATCTCAACTAGAAAAGATGTGCCTCTGCCTTAAACTGGGCGCGGTTACCTCGGCCTTTAACAAAACTTTCATTTTCTCAACAAATATCGATTACTGAACGATAATACTTAATCTTGTTACCTAATCACAAATAATACACATCATAATAAAGGGTGAAGACATTACACTTTGACAAATAGAAAGTCGGTCAATTTATATTTCCAGATTTCAGATGATAACAAGCATAAAGCACTATTATTATTTATACAATCATTTCTGTTTTACACCAAACACTTTTGTTTTCTATAATTTTAAATAAGTACACTTATTAATAATTTTTCAATTATTCTCTTAATAAAAAAGCCGGGGTGGCTCTCTTATCTACTATCAATATAATCTAATATTGCTTTATTGTGTTTTAAATTCATTCTACAATTCCCAAGAAATATTAACGTGTGCACTAACTAGGGAAACGAATAAAATGGTTTTTTTCTAAGACGATCTTTTAGTACATAGCACATTTTTTTTAAATATTTTTCCTACAAAAGTTACTTGAAATTTTACTATCTTCAACTTTTATAAGTATAACTTTTTCTATAACTCACATCGTTTTTGAGATATTGAAAAACTAATAATTGTAAACTTAATTCCAATTGATATATACTTTTCAAAATTAGATTTTATATTATTTCTAAATACTTTTGTAAATAATATATATCTTTTCCCATCACATCATCCTCTACGAAATAAATGTGGTCGACTGTACATTCGTGTATAATTAGAAGTAAAATAGGCATTAATATATGTGGGTGACATTTAGTTAAAGAATCTCCTGAATTAATTAAAAAAAAATCATTCTATAACTGGTTTTCGTAAAGATTGACCTTGCTCTTCAGATTACAACATATATATTGCTTAAATGAATATGGATTTTTAGATTTAGCGCCATGAACTAACAAATATTCACAAAATATTTGGAATATTTTTTAATTATTTATCCTATTAATAATTGAATTGTTTGTTGTCATTTATCGTTATATATAGGTATATACAGGATGTCGACATCATTTAAGATACATAGAGGCTTTATACATCACAATATTTAATTTAAAAAATTAAAATTACACATATGATGTCACATTTGAAAATATAAAAATATTTACTATTATTAGCTTACATGCCAAGTGCAGTTACCTAATTTCGTATTCAAATAAATACACCTACAGTTATACGTGTCTGGTTTTATATATGTATTATTGATACTAAACCAGTGCTTGCAAACATTTAACTATGAGTAATGTGTCTTAGATATCACTTTCGTTCTAGTACATTTTGTGAGTCTTTGTTTAATATATGTAAATATTTCCTTTAGTAATAAAATGGGATAACCTTTGCAGTGTAATAATAAATTTGTTAATTCGTAATGCATTTATAAATTATATTTTATAATCTAGGTGACATCCTGTCAAAACTTTGCCAAATTTCAGCATATTTATTAATCGTTGCATAAACGTCTAATTAATACTAAATAATTAAATATATGTTTTAATCAATCTCCAGTCTTTATTTTAGTTTTTACAAAATACGGAATAATTGACACAGGAATAGTTGAAATTTTATTTTTATTGTGTAATATTTGTATTTTAAATTTGTTATTAAAAATGTGAATGCCCTTAATTGAATTCTGAACAATACGGCCCTGGAATGTTGTACATGAATAATTCGTGTAGTTAGTGTTACTATTTCGTATATTCTTAGCATAAATCACGCGATGGTTGGGTTCATCAGACACAAATATCTTTAGTAGGAGTAGATTTGTCCTACATTCCAATACTATAGATTTTTCAATCTTTCTCTACTTAAATTTTGCGCCGCTTGCATTTAATAGTAGGTCAATGACAGAATACAAACAAGAACAATACTTTATTGCTATATTTTTGAATATATTACACATTTTTCTAATTGTTTTCATTATTCTTAAACTTTTGTTTATAAAGTTATAACAAATAATGTACCATTTACTGTTAATCATTTTTGAAAATAACCACTCTAACATTTTTAAATTTTATTCCACTCGATACTGAATATACGGCCAGCTGAATGCATTGGCGCCTAAACCTACGCAATATTGTTGGTAAAATTGTAGTTACTATAATATTACAAAATTAGAATTTAATTTGATTGTAAATACAACGTTGTAAAATGTGCAAATTGCAAAAATGAATGTACAAATTTGGCAATAATTGAGAATAAAATGCGAGTTCAATGAGTGACGAGACAAATCCTAATGTAAATTATTCAACGTATGCTTGAAATGTTAGGTATTAACCTTAACAAATTGGAAGCCCGTTTGAAAGTAAAAGAGGATGACATTTCGAACACCATCATTCGTGTAATATAAATTATAAATAGTATATTTCGCCTTGGCGACAACGATCATTCTCAAAAATTTTAGCCACTTTTTTTTGCGCCTGTGGCTCATCCTCTATTCACCAATTTTTTGCCCCGCCATTTTTGAATACCAATTACTAAATCGCCATCGTCATTTGTTTGGGGCGTGATCACGGCAAGCTGCGTATATAAATACCCAGTTGGGTTTTGAAACATTCATACAACTGAGTCTTCTCTTCAGTGATATATTCTCCTTATTTCTCTAACATGAAGGTCGCTGTAAGTATTTCACTATCATCATCGCAAACGCATTCAAAAGTGATTTCAAATATTGTGGATTCAACAGAATCAAAATTCAAAATTATTATTATATTAACAAGATTTTAATACATTTAAACAAAAATGAAAACATAGAATGTCGCTGAGATTTGAACTGGGAACCCTTTGGAAACATGCCCAAAAGTTCCGAGTTCATATCTCACCAACATCCTAAGAATATCTTTAATCCACTCTCAACTTTACATCTGAATCATCTAAATATTAAAACCAAGAAGAGTTTTGCAACAGCATAGGAATCAACGAATAACGTGTTTTCCCGTCGATAGTTCGCAGTTTTGGCACTAGTTGCCGCAGCCTCCGCTGCCACCCTCTCCGGCAACGAGCCAATCCCAATCGTTCGCCAAAATTCCGAAGTGAACTTCGATGGATCATACGTCAACAGCTTCGAAACTGGAAATGGAATCGCAGTCGAAGAACAGGGAGTGTTGAAGAACGCTGGCACTGATGCCGAAGCTGAATCCGTCAACGGACAATTCTCGTACACCGCCCCCGATGGCCAGCTGATCCGTGTTTCTTACTCTGCTGATGAGAACGGTTTCCAGGCTCAAGGAGACCATCTCCCAGTTGCTCCCCCAATCCCAGAAGCCATCCAGAGAGCGTTGGCCTACATCGCTGCCCATCCACCAAAACCTGACTCCAAATTCTGAAGATCTTGACTTTGTTATCGATAGCTTTCCACATCTCCTGAAACCTGATTGTAAATTTGGAACACTGACGCTCAGACTTTAAACATTTGAATGCATTGTATATTATAATGTTTTATATTGTGCCATGTTGATACAATAAAATTATATTGAGTTTTAAATACTGCATTTTTATTTGTTTGTATTCTTCTATCCTTTATTTTAAGATTATTACTTCTGTTATCCTTAAATGAATATGAATATAATTTTTTGGAAGCAGAAATTCATTGTATGGTTTCTGGTAACAGAAGAATTTATTGTCTGGAAATAGACTACAATTTTTCAGTATCAGAAATTCATTGTCTGGTAATAGAAAATTATTATCCAGCATCAGAAATTAATTTTCTGCTAACAGAGAATTATTTCCAGGAATCAGAAGTTAATCATCTGGTAACAGTTGTTGTAACAATGTTGTCAAGACTTTTAGGTACCAGAAATTCATTATCTCGTATAAATGAATCATTTTCTGGTACCAAAAAATCATATTCGATATCAGAAATGTATTTTCTGTTATTAGAAGTTTCATTTTTGATACCTGATATATTCATGGCATTTTCTGGTAGCACAAAATCTTTCAGTGCTTTCTGAAAATTAATTTCTGGTACTACAAATTGAATTCTTGGTACCACAAAATCAATTTCTGGTATCACAAATTTGTGACAACTTAAATTTATTTTATGGTACCGAGATATTATTTTTTGGGAATAGGAAATTAATTTTTGATTTTTTGGTATCACAAAACAATTTTTTGTTACTTGTAAATACATTATTAGTGTTAGGAAAACATTTTCCGATATCACTAAGTTAGTTTCTGGTATCACTAATAGTAAATAGAGAAACGAATTGTTTTAGTAAGGCAAATGTATTAATTAGAAATTATGATTATAATTATTTTTGATATTTCTCTGAATGAGTTATTGTACTACAAGTAATTGATATTTAAGGACAGTAAAATACTATGAAATAATTTTATATTCTCGATCATTTGTATCATTAAAATAATTATTTTTTATAATACGTTTTAGTTTGACGAAATATTTTTGTAATTTCCAAATAAATAAATGTACCTTCAAGACAAACTTGTTATTGAATAATAAGAAAATATTATGCAAAAATAAACAAATGTTTGCAGTTTAAATAATAGTCATATATATATAACCTCGAGTACTCCGACATTTCAAAAATTATAAATTTGAATTTCAAATAAATTTGTCATGATATGATTTAACCTTTACGATATTAATTTTTTTGTTGCGTTGACATTATTTTTACTACATTATCACCAATGCGTCATCCCTATAAACTTACAAAAAAAATATAATAAATCGTACAATTTTTCTCTGCGTTTTAATTGTTACTAAATGGAACCAAAATCAAACTATTCCGAGGAATATTCAAAGAACACTTAAGTCAGATATTTAATAATATATTATTAGTTCTGGTAAATCATAAATATTTATGAGAAATAATTTGACCTTTGAACTTAGTGAAGAATCCAACCTGTGTCACTCTTGTTTTCAATAGCGGATTTAACAATTTACCAAAGAAGATTCACAAGTGAAAGTAAGAGTTGTTGATCTTCCACAGATGGCACTAGTTGAACCATCTTAAGATGATTGTAAGATTAAGAATAAAATCTATTTAGGAGCTAGCTCATGTTTGCATTTTTACAAAATAGCGTTCTACACATTAATATAAACACACCATCTGGGTCATTATATATATAAAGTAACTTAACTAGCAAAAACAAATTTGTCTTACTTTAGAAATACAAGTATTTGGTTCGCAATTTCAGATTGGGAAATATTTTATTAATACAGACATTTCTACACCAATTGACAGGATATTAAAAATTGAATGGATCGATAATGATAATGATTAATAATATAAAAATCTCTATAACATGATTTCTAGGCTTCAAGAATGTGTTAATTAAAATTTCGTCTTAATTAACATACAATGCTTTTAATAACCATTTAATATACTTAAATTTACGTTATTATTATTATTTTGATTACTTTAGTTACATTGCAATATCCTTTATATTTCAACACAAAACAAAAGTCATATAATAATTCACGGTATTATAATTAGCAACTGAATTGTTGCAGGAAGATAATCAAAACGCAGCAGGATATAGCAGTAAATCGTAGAAAAAGAAAATGGTTTTATCATAGAAGGCGTAACCGGATATATATGGTTTCCACATGTTTAAAAATATGAATATTTAAAATTATTCACAGCAAAATGATTTATAATCGGTACAATTATAAATGGATGTTTGCGTAAATTAATTTCTCGCTAATCAAAATATTGTACAACTGATCTATATCTTTGAATACTTGTCTTGGTCACATTTCACGAATTTTTTCTGTTTATCCATATAACTCAAAAACGGTGCATCGTATCGAGCCGCCATTAACAGCTTTGAGTTCCCCGATATGTAATTACTCTAGAAACTTACTTTCAGCCTGTTTGAAAAGAAAAAAAATTTGGGCACATTTCCCATAATTTTATTACTTGAAATTTTTATCAAACTTTGCGAATTTTTTTCGACTAAACCATAAATGATAGAAAATTGAAATTTAGACAGTCAAACAACTTATATTTGGTGTATATTGTCAAATTTTTTCAACTTAATTGGAATAATATTACGACCACCACAGTAAACCGCGAGAAAAAACAGTGAAAATCGCCGATTTTCGCAAAAACGGTAAGGGGTACCCCTTGCCAAAATTTCGGCAAAAATATCTCATAAATATTTTTGAGTTTGACATATATTTAGATTAATTTGACTACGCTGATTCCAAAAATGCTAATTAAAATGATGAAATTAAATTTTGAAATTGTTGAAGTGCCATTATCAATGCCAAAGTTTCGCCCAAAAAATCGCATAATATTTTTTTGCTAAATGATATGAAATAGTTGCTTTAAAATAAAAGTAAAAGTTCTAAGATGAGTTTTGTGTCTTTTTTGTTTTATAATTTAAAAAAATTATAATTGATTGAAACTGTATTATTAAATTAGTATTTTTCACGATTTTTCAAGGACTTTTTTTTGACAAAACATTATCTAAGTTTAAGCCGATATTAATGTTAATTATTATTATTATCTTTAGAAGCAGCAGGTTTTAGATATCGTACAAAAAACTATATATTGTGCAGTATTTTTTCGATATTGATTTGAAATCAGCGTATTTAAATTGTGATCTTTTTATATGAAGCTATAAAATATGTTATTGATCGGTTTCAACTAGATCCTTATTGAACAATGATCGATAAATATTATAAAAATATAAAAACTGGCAATAAATAATTTCTTAAGTATGAAACGTGAGCGAGAAAATATTGAACTATGAACTATTATAAGTTAAATATTAATATCATTATAAAGTTATAGTATTTAACATGGAATAGTACAATAAATCGTATAAAAACGAATTTGACCTTACAACATTTCAATATTTCATAGAAAGAAATATATATTATTTATAGCTAACTAAAATATATTTTACGTAAACCAGTATAGCTACAACAATGTAAATTAGTTAATTTCAAATATTATTTTAAATCATTAATATGTTTATAATTATAACATTTTGATATCCTCTGAATAATTAAATATATCCGATTGTGGTTTAATTTTGTAAATTAACTACTAATTACAAATCACATCCGTTAAATGCAATAATATTGATTTAATTAATTTAAATAAGATTTTATTCGAAGATTAAGATGTGTCGTTGTCTAATAATATTAACATAGGCTTTATTCTATTATGTCTTCATATAATCGCCGAATTACAAATATAATCCACGCTGTCATCAACTTATACATCATCTAGACACTAATCCAACCAATTCGGATAAGTAGGTGTTAAATAAAAAAACGTTTTCACTATTACAAAATTTGTCTAAAACAATTTAGTCATTCATTATTATGTATGTTCAAAATAATCAGAAGTGGGATTACCTATATTTGTGTTTTATTAAAACCTGTAAATTGAATAAGGTAAAAAAAAATCGATTGCGTATTTAACTTCCTTGGAGTGAAATACGACACACGTGAAGTTCGAAGTTCAGCCGTATTGGCGGTAGAGTCGCGATTTTTTCACACCTTCACAGCCACCGTGTCGCGGGTCAAAAGTGAAAAGAGGTGGAGCTGAATTACTTACTGAACTGTTTTACATAATCTTTCGGATGCGACAATTCTAATCGAAAAGTGCGCGCGGGGGAGGGGCTGGCTGCGTGTATTTTTGGGGACGATCGCCACCACAGTGGTATATAAGTGGAGTGTAGACTTAAGACAGTCATCAGTGAATTGTATTTGTGAATATCATCAACATGAAGTCTATGGTACGTATTTCTATTATGCTCATTTTACTTTCATTCCATTGAGACTTTCATTTACGGCGACATTATGGAAACTAAATATTATATCATCTATTTCAAGTCTTCATTAAATTAGCTACAATTGGCCGTTGCGTTCAACTGAATTAATTATTTTTCTAAAGATCCTTGTCGTTGCCTTTTTGGCCCTCGTCACCGCTGACAAATTAACCGGAAATGAGCCAATCCCAATTCTACGGCAAGTGAACGAAATCAACCCAGACGGAAGCTACAGTTACGCGTACGAAACCGGAAATGGAATCGCTGCAGAAGAACAGGGATACCTGAAGAACCCCGGACAACCAGATCTGGAGGCACAAGTGGCGCAAGGCCAGTACCAATACACTGCTCCAGACGGCCAAGTTATCCGTGTTGTATACTCAGCTGATGAGAACGGTTTCCAGCCACAAGGGGACCATTTACCAACACCACCACCAATCCCAGCGGCCATCCAAAGGGCGTTGGACTACATCGCAGCTCACCCACCACCACCAGAGAACCAGCAGTACTAATTTTAAGTAGTCTAATTATTATTAATATGTTTTGCAAAGAAAGTGAGATTTTTTATATTATATATTTTTTTATATGACTTTTTGTATATATTTTTATAATAAATGAACAAGTATTTATACTTGTTTGAAAACCATAATTATCAAATATTTATTAGCTCGTTGTACAATAGTACAAAAGAGCTATTACATTTGGCAGTGCGTCTGTAACATTAGCGATATCAAAAAAAAAAAAATAGTTTTTCGATTAATTGATTTTGAAAATATATATACTTCAATGTAAGTCGATTGTAACTCACTCGCTTATAAGACGAAAAATTCTGGTCTCTATTGAAGGTACCGCACCTATTTGAACCATTTGGTACACATATATTTATATAATAAAAGTGCCCACTTAGCTATTTATTTTAAATTCAATAGACCTCATACTTCCAGCGTTTTAGGACTGTACTTATAAGAACCCATCTTATAGTTAATTATTTTAGAAAATTATCAATTTTTTGAAAATTATTTTGATGGAAAAGAAATTTGTGCATATTTTAATATTTAATTTTTTATGGCCTTTGGGTTAACAATATGAAGAAATCTTGTAGTTATAAAATATCTTTTAAATTATTAGTAGAATTTTTGGGTGCTTTAGTTATTTTTATATTAATCTCCAGAAAATTATTTAAAACGCCAAAAAGTCGATAAATAAAATGTTTACTCTTTCCTTCCTTCAATTCTTTCTCAATTCTAGATTCATACACAACTTAAGGCTACTTAATTTAACTAAAGTAGAGTTCCATTAACATTTATTTGAAATTAAATATGAACTTTCAATACTAGTTTTAATTGATGGCAATTACACAGATTTTATAGATTTTGTTTTAAAAACGCAATATCTATATTAACATATTTGCAATTATTAAATAATAAATATAATAAGTATGTAATTAAACATATTTCATATAGTAAATCCTTGAAATCACAAATATTTTGACGGATGATTAAATTTAATTTTTATCAGTGTCACAAATCTACGATTACTAAATCTTCTTTAAAATAATTATTATTATTAACGAATAAAAATTCTAACCTTGTACCCCAAATTAATCACGGCACCGAGACTTGAAATACATAATTTTAGAAGTAAAATTTATCCTTATTTTTTCAGACAATACAAAATAAAACCAACAATTAATATATAATAAAATCACTTTATTTCTTAACCTAATCTTACATTTAGTATTGGCACATAGAATAATTTGTAAGTTTAATTTAAACGCTAAAACCTATCATTCCTTGGTGGAAGGGAAGCCAAGTAATCCAGTGCTCTCTGGATTTGCGGTGGGATTGGCGGGGGAGTAGGTAAATGGTCTCCTTGTGGTTGGAATCCATTCTCATCCGCTGTGTAGATCAATCGGATAACTTGGCCATCAGGTGCTGTGTATTGGTATTGCCCCTGAGCGACCTGGGCCTCCAGGTCTGGATTACCTGGGTTCTTTAGGAACCCTTGCTCTTCGGCAGCGATCCCGTTTCCGGTTTCATACGCATAATTGTAGCTTCCGTCTGGGTTTATTTCCTGGATTTGGCGCAGAATTGGAATTGGTTCATTGCCAGAGAGTTGAGCCGTTGAAGCTAAGGCGATGATCGATAAAATGATAATCTGTAAATATAAATATTTATAGTTTAACGTTTAATAAAAAATAAATTGTTATTATGAAATTTGAATGTCAAAGGTCATGTTTCCATATGAGAATCTCATTGCGCAAGATAATGGCAATATAAGGTTATAGTTGAATACATTATTTTACAGGTGTATCATAGAAAAGAAATCTTTGTTGGTAATTAATTGAATGACATACAATTTTAATGAACTAAGATTACTAATTGCATATTTATTAAATGAGTCCATCATTGCCTTTTGTTTTAATTAGAAACTGTCGACTTAAACTACTGAAATATTACATTTTTACACATAAGCTTCAAGAAATCTTGCTAAAATTTCGTAATCTTTGCTGCAATTAAATTATTGTTAATTTAAAAATGATTTTTCTTAATTATTACTTGTACTAAGACAAATATTTGTAGTAATATCAAAAAATTTAAATTGTGTATTAATACTAGAATGTTTTAGGGAAGCGTGTTAAATTAGTGACTACTTTTAACACTAGTGCTTATGGTACTAGTGCTAAAAGTAATCTAATAGGTTGCCAAGGCAAGTTGTCCAATTGCAATTGTAAAATGGTAAAATGATACAACTATTTTAAATTTTATAGCTGCAATAATAAAATTTAATTGTATAAAAAATTGTTATATTGTAAATATTGTCTGGTTCTACACATACATTATATATATAAAGCTTAATAAATAAATTTTTAGTGTTAATTGCCAGAAAACTATTTATAAATAAGTGTAGCTTCTTAAAATAATTAATTTAAAAATGAAAAATATGATTCAATGTAATACTTTTAATACACCATTTTTGTGGTATTATAAAAAATGTTTTTTATGTACAAATAAATTTAATCAGGAGTGCCACTTAAAGATGCGACATCAAGTGACCTTCAGATATGCAAACTTTCTTATAAAAGTCAACTTACCAGTTGCATCTTCGTGCCAATGTGTTCGTTCTTAATCCAAATTACACTGAATGATGCTGTATCGGTAACAAACATATCTTTTATACCCATGACATGTTTCACTTGCTCAAAAATGTCATCACTCCCACCACAAAATTGATTTCCACAGAATTTAGCTGTTATCTAGTTTTCACTAACATTTACGCATAATTTTCAATAGTTTCGCAAAGTGTATTGCCACAAATATCATAATCTATGATATAAGATTATCCACTACACAGAATTCGTAATATTTCCCCTTCTTATATATATATATATATATATATATATATATATATATATATATATATATATATATATATATATATATATATATATATATATATATATATATATATATATATATATATATACAGTTTGTGTCGAAAAGAAGTGTACCTATATGTTCACAACCCCTTCTAAAGTTCATCTTGATACCAAACAGTTAACTCCGAACACAATACTCAAATACGTCTAAATAAAATGTGTCCTTTTGGCCCAAAATTAATCTTAAAATAATGTATTAAAAGTAACATTTTAAGAATAACATTACATAATTTTTGATGCGTTAAATATCAGTCTATGATATAACAATATCAGATGCAACGCCCAGTTCTTAAATGTGTCCCCCCTCCACGGCTGAAGCTCATCTCTTGAAGATGCGGTGAAAGTTTTGGTAACTGCAATAAATTTAAAATATATTCGGTTGGTTTCTTAATTAATAAATATTCGTGTTTTTAACTGAATACGTGTAACAAGCGACAGACACATTTTATTAAAAAATTGTCCATGATTTATCGATGTATTTTATTGTTACTTCACTGTCGCGGTGTGACATATTGTTTATTTTATAAATTCGATACGCTTATCATGAATTTAGCGTTCATATTGCAGCTAATTTATTGTTAATGAAAGTTTTTATTACTATATATAATTAATTATTTTAAAATATAGACCGGGAGCCACTGACAATAATATGGCAGATTTAACACAGTTTAAATTGTTTATTCAAAGGCGAGGATTAATAAAATAAATGTAAAACATGTGGAGTGGCCTGCACTCGACTTATACATAGTTTTCACTAGATATATATTTATTACTGCGTATGATCGTAAAACAAGACCATAATATAAATAATTTTTGAGATAGTGCTTAATTTCATCCCTACATACAATCAAATGTCTGCCATAGGAAGTATTAAAGACGAATCAATTTAATTTTATTAATAAAGCATTACAAATTTAGAATAGTAATAAAACTTTAGAAATTGAATATTTTAAGCAAATGCAATTGAACTTACAGTAATTACGTATAGATGACTCTCACTCGAATAGAAACATGTTTTATTATTGTTTTGATTCTTTACAATGTGAACGCATGCGTGGTAATACGTTAAAGAATTATTCAATAAACAGTAAATATTAGAAATAACTTTCCTTCCTTACTCAAGTGATAAATGAAATTACTGTTTTCATCTTTGACATATTATTTAAACAAAAATTTATTTAAGGATGCAATTATGAATAACCATAAAAATAGTTTAATAATAGATTATATTTACTCCAGGATATACTAAATGTAAGACTGTATATTTAAATAATAAATCATAGATCACTCAGCATAGATAATCACGTTTTTATTGAATTGTTGAAACACAACAGGATTAGTTTTTTATTCAAATAAGATGTAGTATCGGACAACATAAATAAAAGTCCGATTACCTGATTTAAATAAATACACAATCGCCCACTAATCGGCTTTTACTGTTAGCCGCAAAATGCTAAATATAAACCACAAGTCAATTTATACATATTTGAGTAGTCAAGGAATTAATTTACCATTAAGTCATCACGTGGTTTACGGGTTTAAACCTTGATTTTTTATCCCGTGTCATCAGTGGCGTAGATTCATAATTTTAAACCAATAAACAAAGAATCTCATTAAATTATAATTCTCTGGGCTCAATTTATCATAATACACGTATTTTTAATCAAAATAATCTACAAAATATTGTAATCTAAAAAGACGCATAGCTGCGTTGGATCTTTTAAATTGGAGTGGCGTCACCCGAATTTCTTATGTTTTTGCTAGTAATATTAATTTCGTAAACTATAAATAATATTTAAATATATATAAAGACCGAGTAATAATAAGTATTAATGTATAAGCGGTAAATGCATATACAATATATTTTATAACCTTACAAAGCAGTTGAATAACGAAAAGGGAAACCCCAGAGTACAAAAAGAGTAATTTATGGTCCAGGTTTACCAAATTTACAACACAAAACGATGGGAAAGCGTGAATTGGCGCTGTGCAGTGTTCCGGGGTTCATTGTAATGCAATGAATCCGGTTTGGGTTATAATAAATTTCTGCCATTGAACTTTCGGAATGTCGTCCAGTGCATGTGGGTCGGCCAGTGCAGAAAAGCCGCCGACACTGCCGCCGCAATGGAAAGGGGAATTTGCATCATGTATCATCTTCAATGAATGACCGAAGAAAGTGGTTTCTGATGCGTATTAAATTTTTTTATTTTTTATTGGGGCCGTTATTGCCTCTTTAAATATGCAAAATTATGAAATACACTTTAGAATAACAGTGCAAGTGAGAAATTTTCCGATAACCTTGTCCTGATATTTTTCTAAACGATTTGCATATTGTTAAACTACTTCTTAACTAATTTATATTTGTTTCATTTGATGAAAACTATGTTTATATGTTGTGTGCGATGTCTGAGAATATGTTATTATTTGTGTAAGACATAATGAGGCTCTCTAGAAAGTGTGCGAATTTACTACTAAATGACAAATATTTTATAATGTCTTAACACTAATAATAATAATATTTTGCTTAACTGTTGAAATTATTTTCATTTTTTATATAATACAATTTTTCAATATGTATCTTAAAAATTACCAAAAAGCAAGAAAAGGATTTGTAATCGTACCTTAAATCCATTTTTATGAAATCATATTGTGAAACTTTCAATGAAACCTCTCAATAATGTTTAATGAATGAGAATATTTATGGTATTTCGCAAGAATGGTTCATGAGCTAACATATAACGTATTTAATATTTATTGCTTAAAGTTTATTGTTTTAGTGTGTAATATTTTAATATTTACATAGTAATTATACTTTATTATTATACTTTGTTTCATGCCAAGTGCTACTTCGCTCATTTACAAACATCTATGAAATTATACAAGATAAAACATATTTATTTATTTTACATAATAAAGTTTTGACCTTCTTACACCATATTTCAAACACGCATCTTTCTTGACAAATTAATTAAAATTATCCTCATACATGCGTATCTACGCAAAACATAAATATTTTTTTTAAGATTTTCAGTAACAGTTTTCTCGTAACTGGTACATGTTTTGTAAAAACTATTCAAACAAAAGTTGTGCGTAATATTAATATCTTTCATTATGAATATAACTATTTTTGCCATAAGTGCAGCCGTTCTAGCGATATTAGTGATAAGACAAGAATGCATGGGTTTGTAAAAATAAAATTTGATAAGTATATTTTAACCTCTTTATTATTTTATGTTATCAATTCATACATTTCGCTCAATAATACTGTGTAGAGAAAAAGACAAACTTTGTAAAAATATAAAGCACTATACTTAAAAATAAAAATAGTATAAAAATATCTTACAATAATAAAGGCATTTAAAAATAATAACAAGAACATCTCTTATATATCATCTAAAAAAGTAATAAAAATAAAATATTCTTATTATGTACATTATTAATAATTATCCTTATCGCTGGTTAGGTTCTGGGGTGGATGGCAAACTGGCCAAATACTCCAACGCCCTCTGGATCGCTGCTGGGATTGGTGGGGGTGTCGGGAGATGATCTCCTTGGGGCTGGAATCCGTTCTCGTCAGCGATGTACGTTAGACGAATGACCTGACCGTCAGGATCAGTGTATTGGAATTGACCTTGCGCGACCTGAGCCTCTTGGTCTGGAACACCGGGGTTCTTCAGGAAGCCTTGTTCTTCTGCAGTGATTCCATTGCCGGTTTCATAGCTAAGGTAATCATAAATTCAATTAATGTCCACATTTTTTAAATCTTAATTTTTAATAATTTTTACTTACTTCCATTTATAACTTCCGTCGAAATTAACTTCCTGTTCTTGTCTAAGAATTGGAATAGGCTCTGTAACAGGTCCTTGAGGGGCCGCTAAAGCTAGGGCTATGAAGCCTAGAAATATAACCTAAAATATAAAATAATAAATTTAATAATTTGCCATTATTCTTGTTCTTCGAAATGATTATTTTTACGCGAGTTGATAAAAGTGAGTATCTTAACAGTTTCTAAGCGACTTAAAAATATTAAGGTGTTAATAGTGACTACTTATAATAATTAATAAAATTATAGTAAATTCAATATGTATATTTTATCCATGGTTAAACAATTTGCTCATTCAGTAATTCTCTGATTAATTAAATAATCAGTTATACCATATCATTACATTAATCATCGTTCACATTTACATGTGTATTTATTAATTAAACATAATCTTAATCATTCTGAAATTAACATACCAATTATTTAGAATCTATCGCTAATATCCATTAGATCTAATTACCCATTTGGCATTTACAGTAATTTTTAAACAGTGTTATTAATTGTATAAAATTACTTTATCGTATAAATGCGAAATTTTGAAGATTTAAAATGCCACAAATACATGTGAAATCACCATGGTAGCTTATTTAATTTAAAATTTAATTTTCAAAGATTTCACATTTGCAACAATTATTAAGTTGCCCGAAAGTATATTTAATATTTATTTTGTTGTATTTGAGATGATTTTAACACCATTTAGGTAATGTTTACTTAACTATAAGGTACTTTCTAATTAAAAATTAGTGTATGAGTGAAAGTGTTTAGTATAGTTATTATTTTAATAATAATATTGAATTTCTTCGACGAGAAAATTAGCTATTTTTGAACTTGACCTGAAATATACTTAATACTGCTTTTATAAAAATAATTAAAACACCCAAAAATTCTACTAATAATTCTAAGATATTTTATATCTACAAGATTATTTCATACTGTTAACCTAAAAGCCGTAAAAAAAATTAAATATTAAAATTTTGAATTTTAAAATATGCACTATTTATATCTAATTGTTAACTCATCCTCACTCATCCAGTCCAATATTAATATAAATATATAAATTATGTTTAAGTTTATTAATATTTAAAAATTACTTACCGCAGTTTTCATTTTGTAAAAATAAAGAATAATCCACAGACTTCGGTAATAAAACACACAACTAAGCAAGAGTAGTAATAACCCTTCAATGATTTCCAATGGCAACCCAGGACAATATTTATAGCAAGATGTAGCATCTCCCGAATTGGAACCAGCCGTCGCCCCCCCACATTTAAAACAAGGGGGCACTGAGTACATGAGGTGTTGTCCTCAATTTTTACATTTCCTTCTGTTGTTACCCCCCACCTCTCTTCTCCCAAACAGCATGTTTCATTTCTTCGTATGTAATAATTGCTCACTACAGGTCATACATGACCTTCACCTTTGGGGCCATTTCAAAACGATAGATCCTTAATTAGACAATTAATTGGCCATCTCTGTAATTTTGCGGAATCATTTCCACATAACACACAATTCGGTAATATAAATTGACATGGCGAAAAAACATTGTAAATTTTGCGGTATCATTTCTTCATTACTACAATGAAATAACACACAATATTGTGACTAAATATTCATAATTCTGCGATCTAATTTATAAAAATTACGTAATATAAATATTTTTTTACTAAAAACAGATTTTTTGAATATTGATTAATAATTCATGTATTCCATTAATAAAATTGTATATATTGTACGGTATGTGACATTATATGTTATTACATTTTATTCTATCAATGTGTCCTTTGTCGGTTCATGTATTATAATAATTTTTATTCTTCACATTACGTAAATAAAAATTATTATATAACTAACAAAGCCATTGCGTTCAAACACACATATTAACTAATGTAATATATTTTTCTTGTACGTATAAATATTTATAAAATAAATATTTAAAATTACGTATATTATACTGAAATATAAATATATTATTTAGATTAAATTGTAGATTCATTCACAATTTGTTTATAAGCATTTTAATAAAGATGCATTTATGAATGAATTTCCATAAACTACGCCATATTTACCATAATTTTTATCGCATTAAAAAATGTTTTAAACAATAAATAAATTAACCAAATTAGGAAGACTGACACCACACATCAAATGTCAATATTGTTTACGTTTTCATCAACAATAAAAATAACAATTTCTAATAAATCGTTTTCATCACATTTCAAGGTTAACTATTGTCACCAAACCAAAAATACGTAATTCATTAGAATGCAATTTTATCTATTGGAAAGGATGTTTTATCGTTTCTAAATGCATTTGATAGTATTTAAAAATATACTTGGACAAGTGACTGATGATGCACCATTATTCACTTAGGCTATCTGAGAAATAATGATAGGATTTTATTGTAAATGATGCAATTAGTTTTATTTAGAATTTATAAGATTAAAATGTTACAAAATTGTCATCTCTCCATTACACTAAAATTAACGCTTTAAGAATTGAAGAGAATTCGATATTAAAATAAATGTAATTAGTTTCACGCGTTTAAGTATTAAATGAGCTTATTAACATAATTATATATTTTTTAAATTTCACACATGTATATTTTGGAATTTGCAATAGCTACCGAATGTAAACAAGTTAACGACGTCTGTGTGTCTGTGTGTCAATCGCCTATGATCCGCTGCACGGATCTCAAGGTCGTTCGCTGCTGTTCGTAGTAAAACTGAAAGCATTTACAGTAGTAATAGTTAATACGTCTAAAAAAATATTTTTAGCTCGCTCGTATACTTCTCGAGTTATAAGGCCCCAAAATTTAGAGCCCCCCTTAATACTACCTTTAGAAAAATAATTAAAACACCCAATATTTTTACTAATAATTCTAAGATAATTTATATCTATAAGATTTTTTCATATTGTTGACACAAGGGCAATAAAAAATTAATTCAAATATTATAATTTTGAATTTATTAAATTATAAATTTAAAGCAATAAATAGTATATTAATAATTAATAATAACAGATAATAAAAGGACAGAAAGTCGAGTGTATACCACCCCAGCTATTTATGTATAATATCAATGTGTGTGGCCCTTAAATAAATTATTGATAATGACGTCGAAATTCTTACGAAATGTCAATATAAATAACTACATATGCAGTAGATGACTTGTACCATAAGTTGTATATTATAACCTATTATCTCAATTATTAATAGTTGATTAAGAATGATCGACAGTTACTTGTTAATCGTAGCCAACGAAATAAAAAATAAACAAGTTGTTCGGAAGGAGAAAGTTACCATAAAATAAATGCATTACCATTACATGATGATGGTGCATGTCCTTGAAGACAAGCAGAAGCGTACGAAGAAGAAGAAGAGTTTTTATTTTTTATTGAATATATAAATATACTATAAGAATATGTAATCCACAAGACGGCATTCAGTCAGTTCTTTCGGGCGCCAAACTTTTACTTTACAATAAATATAAAGTCATGCAATACTTTGCAAAATGATATTATTATGTTTCACTGATCATCCGCATTGATTGCAACGGTGAATATGCGTATTTTGACAACACCAAACGCGTGTTACATTGTTCAAAATCCATTACATTCACCCTTCACAAATTACATCATATTAATTTGCATCCGTGAGAATTATATAAATCTCTACTCTTAAACTGTATTCACAGTGAGCCAATTAGCAATTAATATTATTATTTTTAAATAATAATACAATTTGTTATATTCCGAGCAACAAAATAAACGCATTAATTATAAATGTTGTTGCTGTGAATGCTAGCATGTCATAATTTAATTGTAATAATTTTAATTCTCTGAGTTTAATTATTTTTCTTTCAACAAGCTACACGCATTGGTGCTTACATTAATATTTGTTATCTTTTTATTTATTATTATTTAAATAACAGTTTTCACATGTTGAACTATTTAATATTGCTAAATTTAAAACCATTTTGGAGACTTCAATTATAAGTCAAACTAAGAACCTTTCAAATATAATTGATACTGAATAGAAATAATGATAAAAACAAATAAACATGTTCCTAAATAAAATATATTGTTTATTTTATATTATCTCATTATTTAATTATAGTACTTTTATTATTTATCTTTGGACAAGCTGCACAAGCATTTATGCTTACATTAATATTTATTACAATAAAATAAATATATATTTTTATTAATTATTATTATTAAAATGAATATTTTCATATATTTTACAGTAAAAATTGTTGTATTTTAAAATCATCTTAAAGACTGCAACTATAGGTCAAATTAAAAACCTTGTAAATAAAAAAAAATGATTTCGTCGTGATTTAAACATAAATTTTTTGGTAATTAGTATTTTTATAAGTATCGTGCGAAATATGACTGATCAAGGTCGTCTTAAACATTTTACAACTTAGTTTTACTGTTTTATGATATTTTTTTAAATATTTCATTGCTAAAATCTACAGTATAAATACGATTCAAAGAACATTTAGTACCAAATACTTGGTTAGTATATTTAATAAATATTTATTAAATTTAAGACTAGATTCGAGTAAAATATCCCTAATTTGGATAAAATGAGGAGAGCATTCGGAATATTAAAACAGTATATTTCGTATAACCGATCTAATTTATTCTGGGGCATACAAAATATGTTGTCCTTAATCCGTCGTTGACAAAGTCAAGTTTATGCAAATATGCAACTGATTCTTGATCGTTGCCCTAGAAAAGATTTCTTTTGCCACAGTTCATAGGTCGTCCAAATCCCACTAACAATTTAGTTGAATAAATTTAAGATAAAGATTGCGTTTTATCAAAACCCGTCGATGTTTTTACACATTCAATATATATATATATATATATATATATATATATATATATATATATATATATATATATATATATATATATATATATATATATATATATATATATATATATATTTCCACTTATATATCATTAGATATGTAAGACAGTTTGTTTCGAAATTTAGATTTTCTTTAAAACAATTTATCAAACATATCTGTGGGTGGTAAAAACAATTTATCCGTAAACATATATTTATTGATGTCTCACGATTTACAATTGATTCTAATCAAACTATTAATTATTTAAGAATTACACTGGAATACGTTTCTACAACTGAACAAACGTAATTCCATAGTTTGTTTATTTTTAGTTAATTTCATATTCTGTTAATTTAAGAATTTTCCACATTATTTATGCAAAATTAGATTTAAAAAAAGTTAAACCAAGGTCTTTGTGGTTCCATCGCATTGTTGTTGTTTATGTTATCGCGTTTGAACCGGTTTACCTGGGTACAGGAAATTACTGTTTAGTGCAGTGTTCGCCAATTTGCACGATTCGTCAATCACGACGTCTGTAAAGTTGTTCGCTACGTGAGAATCTGATAACGTGTTACGTCACCCAAAGACCCGAACTAGAGGTTAGAGGCCACTGTTACACGGTCTAGTGTTGTCTCCTCAATATTGCTATTGCAATCTGGAAATAAAAATACTTTTATATTATCGTTATTTATTAGATTTGGTCTTAAGACCGAGCGACGACTAACATCCCAGTTATATATATTTTTGGATTCAGGGCGACGAGACAAACACTTTTTGTTAAGTATTAGTTTTGATCCGAGAATGCTACAGACGCACAGTTTTAGCTTTAGCTTTACCTGATGTTTTCTTTCATGGTTGATTCCTTGAAGGTTTTCTGTAGTAATTTTCTTGTTTTTATGTTGGTATTGGATTGAATTTTATACTAGTTACTCAGTAACAAAGAAATTGGTTATATCCTTTGGTGAGTTTCCTCTGTATTACATGGACATCCTACAAAATAATTATTTATTTAGCATAATTCATTAACGAACCAAATGGTTATACAAATACATGAGTCAATGATTCTTCGTATTTTAAATAAAGATTCTATATAAATATGACTCCAAAATAACAAAAAGATCACGTATGGATTAAAAAAGGCAATTTTAGTGTCCCAAATAAGGAACAGAATAGAGAGAATATGACACCTATTGACCAATATATCGGTCCATCTCGAAATTTCACATTCGTTTTCTTCGAATTTAACAGACATTTTGAAACCAACCTTGACTATTATTGTTATGAAACAATTTTTATCAAAATAACATTATTCGAATAAACATTCTTATTGCGCAATATAACTTGTAGATTTCTATAAATGTTCACCCAAAATTTATTACTTAACTCTCTTCTTAAATTATTATTCTTATTTCAAGATATTTTTATTCAATCATTTTGGAAACATAGTCAATAAATATCTTTATATACACACATACATTTGTCTCTGTCACACACAACAACGATTTCCGTTCAAGGGTAAAATGAACTGAACTGATTTTACGTTTTGGTTAATTTTAAAAACATCCTCTGAGCGAGTTTTATTTTAAATTAAATTTAACAAAACATTAATAAGTTGTTTGTATAAGTGCAGCCAGTTTGAATAAGATTTGATCCAGGCATTTATGCCTACAGCTCTCATAAAAAAATATTAAATTTAAAAATAATTATTTTTAATTATTATGGTCTTTAGGGTTAACCATTTGAAAATATGTTATAGATATAAATAGTCTGGCAATTTTTAGTAGATTTTTTTGATATATTAAAAATAAATAAATAATGAGTGCATTGTATGATAATAATTGGGAATATTTGAAAGTAAACTTTTGCTAAGCAACCAGCATTGCTTTTTAGTAAAGATGGTAGAATAATATATGTTTAATAACGTCCTGACGCTTATTGCACGATATACTTAGACATTTGGCTTAATTTAAGCAATGCCTTTAGTTTGCAAAAGTAAAACTATTTCAGGAGACTAATTCTGTTCATGATAAATAAAGACTTGCAGTGTTCTTTTATAGAAATGTGCATTTTATTAAAAAATATATATTTTTTACAATTATATGTTTCATATATTTAATATGCATTATTATAAATTACAATACTTAAAAAAAGGCAGTATAAAAACCGCATATATTTCCTAAAAATAATACAATAAGGTTCGTATACACAGTGTTCCGAATTGCAGCAATAAAAACTGTTTGAAATTTGTACATTGGCAGTTTGAAGCGTTGCAATTTGAAGCACACATTAAATACTATAATAGCACCTTTAGCGAATCACATTTTTATACAGTCAACCATTAAACATTGCAGTTGTCATCTTGTGTCATTTTACATCCAGTAAAACAATAATTAATTCTAAATTTATATACATCGGTAAAAGGTACTTATAATTTATTAAACATCCATTGGGAAAGAATAGAATATTTGTTCGTTTATTTCGCATTTCTTGCTCAGATCATAATCAATCTATTTTCTTCATTAGTGGAAGAGAGACAAATCATGAAATGGACAATCAGTGCAGGATAAATGAGCAGAACGAAAGAGTAGATAATAAAGAAACAGAAGACGAAAACGAAGAAATAGCATTATGTCTAAAATTGATACATACTTACAATTTTTTTAAATACTGATAAAATGTAAAGATGGATTTACCATTCTGGGGGAATTTGTGCACTGAAAGTTGGCAGTGAGTTACTTAATAACTAGCGTTGGACCCGTTGGGATGTTCACCTAAATAGATTAATCAAATAATTCTGGAAAAATGTTTGCATTGCAAGAGCTTACCAATAATGTATTTAATAAGTATATCCAGACTGCGCACTGAATCCAGGTTTTCTTCCAGGCCCAAATCCACTTCCAGCTCCTCCCCCGAAACCTCCTTGACCACCAGTTCCTGGATATCTTCCTCCTGCCCCAGTTCCTGCACCTCCTTGATAACCACCGCCTCCTCCTTGATAACCTCCGGCTCCTCCTTGATAGCCTCCGGCTCCTCCGGCTCCTCCTTGATAACCTCCTGCTCCTCCTTGATAACTTCCAGCACCACCTGCTCCCCCTTGGTATCCTCCTGCTCCTCCTTGGTATCCTCCTGCTCCTCCTTGGTATCCCCCAGCTGCTTCTTCACGTGCGTTCTGTTCTAAACTCCTGAGGATTGCTTCTGGAATTGGTGGGGGAGTTGGGAGATGATCTCCGCGTGGTTGGAAACCGTTTTCGTCAGCAGTGTAAGTTAAAGTGATTTGTTGCCCTTCGGGTGAAGTGTATGAGAATGATCCAGCGACAGATTCAGCTTCGTTTTGGCTTCCCTGGTTCTTGAGTTGGCCTTCTTCCTGGGCACGGATTCCGTTTCCGGTTTCATAGCTAAAATCAAGAAACATTTATCGGATGGCACTGAGATTCGTACAAAGAATCTTTGTTAGTCATTGCAAATGCTCTGCCAATTAAGGCAAGTCACCTACAACAGGAAATTAATAAATCTTGCTCATTTCGAAAGGTGTGTAATCTATGCACAAGTTTAAAATGTTACAAATATGTAACTGATGTCTACAAATTATACATCTTTCAACCTATTTAGAGAATAGGTGAAAAGAAAGTTAGATAATAGGTATATATTAGTACAAAATGCATATAGATTCGTTATAGACCAATAGAAGTGCATTGTATAAATTGTTTTCCAGATATGGATCTATATATTTAAAATCGTTGACCTTTGATCTTTTTCAAACTAAACCAAAACCATTCCAGAAATAATTAACAATTACCTGAATCGGTAACTTCCATCTCCGTTGTTGACATTCTCGTAAGAAATGATTGGAATAACTGGACCACTTGGTCGGAAACCCCCAGCGCCAAATCCACCTTGTCCAGCTCCGCCAAAAGCGCCTTGTCCTTGTCCAGCTCCGCCAAAACCACCTTGTCCTCTATATCCTCCTGTTCCTTGTCCCCCAAATCCTCCTTGTCCTCCAAATCCACCTGCTCCTGAACCTCCGAAACCACCTGCACCAGATCCCCCGAAGCCACCCGCTCCAGAACCCCCGAAACCACCTTGTCCGCCAAATCCAGTACCAGCACCGCTAAATCCACCTGCTCCTGGCGCACCGTATTGAGGTTTAGGACGGCCTGCACCACCGCTAAAGCCTCCACCACCGAATCCTCCTGCGCCAGGTCTACCACCTCCTGCAAAAAAGATTAGCACATTTAATTAAAACAATTAAATTTGTTGTAAGAACCATGTAATAAAATGCAAGTAATTTTATATAAATAGCATTTTGCAATTACTATTGTTTACACATGGGTTTAGCAATATACTAAGTATCATGTATTATCAATTCTCACGGTGCGTATTTTTATTCTGTATTTAAACAAATTGCACAAACAGTTTTCTGGAATTTCTGAATATGTTTATATAAAGATACGTAATAATTACCAAATGCGCCTCCAGCACCTCCCGGTCTACCAAAAGCAGGAGTTCCCAATCCAACTCCTCCGCCAGCTCCTGCTGCACCAGCTGGTGGTAGATATGTGTTGTCCAATCGTGCTGCGGCACAAACGCCTATTAAAGCTGCTAACAAAAACTGGAACAAATATAAAATATGTTATTTACTTAATATAATAATAAATAAATTTTTTATTGCGTAGGGAAGAGTAACTTTTCTTACAATTCAATTGGACATTGTCGAGATAATGAACATTCACACTTTGTATCCAGAATATCTTTCACTTTACAAACATTAGACGTCACTTAAGCGGCAGACCGAGTGCCAGACAGTCACATAATTCTCATGGTAAACACACTCTTACTTTCATGTGATCACCTAGTCACACACAGATGTGTCTATCTGTTATCTGTTACCACCACTTCCCTGTCAGCTTTCTTATGTAAATCACATTCTTCTACAACAGCTACAACTTGTTTTACCAGTTGCGTGACCTTGCTCGATTTAACCGCTAACTTAAACGCTGCTCATCGCGACCTTGCACAAATCATTTTTACTTCCGCTTAGTGCATTACCGGATTGAGCAGGTTTAAGTTAGCTCTACACTTATTGGAATTGTAATACCTAATTTATTCTTTTTTTATTGTTTATTCAAGTATAATTTAAATTGACAATATTGATAGATATCCTTGAGGGGAATTGCATGACTTAAGACAATCTGGTTTGTTTTAATTGTTATTAGTTTTTTTATTGCATGTTCTACTAAATTGTTGTCATTGTTACAAATGTTTTCTTTGTTTGTTTTGCAGAAGACATGATACGAATTAATAAGTACGTATTAATTACTATTGTTTAAATAAATATTAGATATTTTTATTTGGAAACGTTTAATTTGAAATACAAATTCATTTATTTTGCTCCTTTAAATTAGATGTTTTGATGTAAATATTTATTTATTTTAAAAGACAATTTCACGATCATGACAATTTTTTTTTTTTTAAATAAGCTTATTAATTAAATATTAGATATCAATTTTATATATTTTGCAAATAGCTAATAAACGTTTAATTATTTTTCCAAAAAAGCTGCGATACATTTTTTATAACTTATTAGGAAATGAAACATATTTTGCAACTGCCAATAAAATTGTTATTTCTCTACTAGTTACAAATTAAAAACCTACAAAAATAATAATATTTTGCTTAAATTTTTTTCGGAACCACGAATGATAATGCAGTGTAACTTTGCAGGATCTGGCTTCGCTCCCGTTACACCAAATAACGCATTTGCTAACTGGTTACATAATTAATAATTCTTAGAATTTTTGATGTTTAAACAACAAAATTCAATATAAATTTTATTCGCATTGTCCAACAAACGAAACAAATTCGAGAACAAGAACATAATTACAGACATTCTTAATTATTTAGTACTAAAATCTTGGACCTTCGTAAAATATAATATTGTGTATTGATTCTTAAATAAATTACCGTAAATATTTCTCATTATTTGAAGAGATATTTGAAATATTCTTAAATATTATATTAACCGTTATTTTCATCTTAGTGTCTATGAAATAAAACTGGTAACGTATGTCATAGTGTTAATTTAAATATCACTTTACCAAAATAAAAGATATTTATTTAATGCATAGAGAAATCTGATCTACTCGAAATATAAAGCACCTAATCTGCCCGCGTAAGTTTCGCTCACTTAAATCACGCTTAAATAAATCACTCACCAGTTTCATGATGCTATAGTATTGATAAATGCACTATTTAGAGAAACACCAAAGTATAAAAATGGCGAGTTAGTGTAGAACAGTTGATACCGAACTGATGTACTTTGGTTTGCCTGCCTGGGTTTATATATACCACTAAATCGGAGCACATCTCAATGTACTGACACACCGGCAGCACATCTCCCTGCTGCCCCTCTACGCTCAAAACACCGCCAAGGAGAGACAGGTAACTGTGCAAAAATCAGTGCACACGCTAGCGGGGACATAGAATAAGATCATCACCACTGAACAACTGAAAAATACACGATATTCCAAATGTTTTTTATTTAGTGCAATAATCACATATTAAACCTAAACTAATACAAGAATTAAAATTTAGAATTTCATAAATATTTTATTTCAGGAAGGTGTGTATAGTTATAGTTTAAAAATAAATTAGTGCACGATTTTCCAAATTTGTGGGTAAAATACTTTGCTTGTTAAAAAATACTTAAAAATATAATGATGGTTTAATATTTTAAAATTGATTTTAACCGCTTTCAAGTCCCTATTTAATAATAGATTATTTTCTATGATTATATTGATAAACATCGTCTGTATTAGGTGTTATCATATTTAGTAATAAATTGCCAAGAGCTAAATCCGCGCCCACCATAAAATGCATCATTTTAATACGTATGTGAACCTTAGCAGAAAATAATCGAGTTATATAATTCCATTCTTTTATTATTAAATTGCTAAAAACTAGAATTGCATTTGCAACACTGAATTAGTGCATCAAAATGTGGACATTCATTTTATTAATTCATTGTTTCTTCACACAACTGCAGTATTATTTGTAACAATTGCGTCTTTATATGATATTTGTTTTATTAATATATTAATCAGTGCCTTTTCATTAGTAATTATTGCGTTTCATTAAATTTTATATTTTAATTCGTCAGGAAGATATTAAATATTATTTATGTAAAATTGCTTTGTCTGTTGCATATTATTTAATATTTTACGCCCATGTTGATATCCGTGTCCAAAATTGCTTTCGCTAATAGAAACATAATGTCTTCATTATTTTCCATTGGGGCAATCAAAGAATAAAACTATCCAATTGTTAAAAAAGATCGTGATTGTTATTATATAATTATTTTTATTACAAAGAACACCATCTATAATTATATGTATATATATATTTTATTATGATTAATTTATGTTGAGAGAAGTATAAAATTCCTCCTGCTAGAGTGGCCTACACTCAACTTTCTTGTCGTTTCAGTACCTAATATATATATATTATAAAGTTATATTTTCCATTTTCAAATGCAATTTTTCAATACATTTTCATAGGACAGTAAAAATAATCGTCTATTTTGAGAGTATATACGTATTCTAATATGTACAGCAGAGTCCATTGTAGGCCACCACAAATGTCTTAAAGGATGATTCATTGTTTGCATTAATAATACAGAGATTAATAATTGTAACATTTAAAATATTCGTTTGAATTTGTTCATTATTATTCGTAGAATAATTATTTCATATTTTAATCTACGATCAAAGAACTACGATACAAAATATGTAAATATATTTAACGATTGCGACACGTATTGATGATTTAAGACTGTGAAAGTGTTATTTTATTTATATCTATTATTTGATTGAGTTGTTTTAAATATTAAGGGTTTGTCTTTCATCCAAATCGACTCGAAGAAATTAAATTAATTTTGTTTGTATTGTCGATAAAAATAATTTATATTATTATTATTCTTTATGCATATTCAAGAAACGTAAAATTCGACTAATTGTTAGATATTATGTAAACGTATCTTCTTCACTTCAATTATGACCATAAATACATTCTCTAAGGTGCATCTAACTTTTCCTTATGTGAACATTAATAATTTTGCATATTGCACGTAACTTTCGTACACTATTACATTATTTCGCTTTTTAAACTACATCAAATCTTTGCCAAAACCAGATCCGATCTCTGATCTCACCAACAATATTGCACCGATCGTTTATATCATTTATGAGTAATCGATTTGCATACCAATTTTTCTGCCATAAAACATTTTACTAAGCTATAATTAACAACTATAACCGAATGACAAATAAAATTAATTACCATTGATTTTATGACTCAATCTAGAATTTTTAGGCCCTAGACTTATTTATAAATCTCATTTTCTGTTTAGAAACAATAAACATCTATTATTTATATTAATCCTAATAAGTCAATAATTAATAGATATTTATCGTTTCTAAACAGTCACCTAATAAGAATAGAATAGAACTAAAAACATTTCTAAGTGAAAAATAGTTTTGCCAGTAAATAGGGCACGATTTAAATAAACTGTTGCCACTGTTGCGTTGGCATATCTACGATTTACGCATGTTTAAAACTATTGTTTGCACGTCTGTTTATGTTGTGTATCTGTTCAGGATCCATCCGTCATTCTTGCTATTGTTACTTCTTCTAAATTTGCATGTAACTAATGATATTTTTTCAACGATTCTATCTGAGGATTCAGAGGTCAAATTTTAATTTTTAATATCGTACAACAAACTAGTCTTTATGAAATGTTCCAAAATACAACTTTAGTAACAATTGCAATAAACCAGGAAATGTTTGGTTAAAGATAACAATCTTTGAAAAGATGTAACGATCAGAATATGATTGAAACATTATTATTAATAATAGACGAATTTGTAACAACAAAATTGATTTTTCGTGTGTCGAGCATATTTGTTCACGTAATAAAAATAATAGTTATGATTTTTATTTTCTTATACGTTATGTATAAAGGAATGTATTGGATCAAAATGAAAATAAAAGCGATTGCATCTTTAGAGGACGTTACAAATTACAGTGTAACATTTTTTGTACGATGATTGAAGTAACAATAGATTATCTAGATTTTATTTGTTCATTCTAATATTGTTAACATTTGAATGAATTAAATTTGACTAACGTAGAAATTAATAAAACTGATCATAAGGTTATTTGTTATTACGTTTAAACAAATATGCAGTGGTACTCTATATTTAATGTTTAAACATTTATGACTAATGTTATTACTACATCGTTAACGTACATGCAATATACCAGTGCATCTCAAACGGACCATTAATACATATCCACTATTATACAAATTAATACGAATACAATTGGTGAAGTTTTAGTACTCTGGGATACTCATTTATGAGTAATGAGAAATTGCATATAGTTCTGAAATAAATACTTTCTGTAATGTGCTACCAACTTTGCCGGATAATCAAGATATTTAAGAGATTATTGAATTTTCAAATGCCAATCGTTTTAAACGTGATATCTGTTGGTTTTCGTTATATAATTTAAAATAACAAATGTATCCTCGACATCAGAATACTTCATTAGTCAATATTAATGGTATCTCATCTTAAGCCCAAAGAAAATTAATCCTCTTCTAAAGAAACATGAGTTTTTGTTTAACTTAGTTGCATGATGTTATAATTATAATTTGATATTTACAAGACAATCTTCTATAATCATAATAATTATAGTTGTAAAATATAATAATAGATAAATGGGGGAACTTATTTTTTAATCATAAAAACTTAAGCTTAAGTGTGTGGGTGTATATACACTTAGATAAAAACAAATATTAAATCTCCATCCAATTTCCAAAATTATAGTTTTTATTTTTATCTCCAAAACAATGTATTAAAAAAAAATCATATTTTTACTAAGCATTCTTTATTTAATTATAGCCTGAAAGAAATTATTTAAAATTGTGGAACAATTGTAAACAATTAGGAAATTGTTCCTAAACCAGGAATAACATATTTAAAACCTAGTTTTACGAACGATACGGACATGAAATATTATTGGCATTTGTGTGTGAAGAAACAATGAAGCAGGCATATTTGGTAGCGAGTATAATTGGCGGTAATCATTGTTTTTGCTACCATAGAACTGTATGTAACGCCAAATCGTGACTCGGTGTTAATTATTGTGAATATGCGCCATTGATTGGAAAGCAATATTATATTATAGAAGGTATAATTAATACATTATTATGCATTATAATAATTGTAAATGCACTTTACTTATCTCTACTTAAAATAACGTATTGAAGTGTGCTTTGACATGTCCGGAATCATTTTCAACGTGACTTATGTACGCCATAATACATATAGTAGGTGACGACAGATATATTAATGGTTACATTATTACATATTTGTTCCTTACACGGATACACATGTAATCTTATAGATCGTTTAGAATAATCAAAATAGGTCTCATTAGTGCTAGTGCTCATTTGCAACTTTGTGTTGAGATGAATAGCTATTACATAATTAATCTGGGGTGGCCTTTACTCGATTTTCACTTAGTTTTCACAATATAAATATATAATATAGCTTTATTGTGTTTTAAATTAATTCTAGCATTGAAACCATGAAACAATATCTATATGTCTAACATGGATATTTTCGTAGGCGATTTTTCAGTAAATAGTACATTTTTTCAAAAAACTTTTCAAACAAAAACTGCTAGAAATTTAATTGTCTTTAATGTTTATAAGAAACACTTTTGCTGTAGCTAGTGTCGTTTTTGAGATATGAAAAGATTACACAAATTGAAATATCCTGTTTAAAGCATAAAAAGTTTTTTATTTAAAGATATACAAATCTTTAATTTAAAACATCATATTGTTGCTGTAGAGCATTCACACACACACACACAGATGAATATTATGACCTTGTATGTACTTTGGCAAATCAGTTGTTTAAATAAATGAAACAATTTAAGAAATGAAGCAACCGCTATTGTTCGCGAGGAAGAACGACCTTGCCCAAGTGCTACAATTCCTTTTCATAATTTCTTCTGCTCTTAGCTAAAGATGCTTTATAATTTCAGTTTGCACAACATTAACAATAATGTCCTCGCAGTTAAAAACCAACACGTTTTATTTTTATAATCACTACAATCTAGTTTATTATTAATAATAATAATAATAATAATAATGGACCTTTTACTAGTCACCCCACTCGTGGGAATACATGAAGATGCTATCGATGTTCTAGAGTACACATAGTTGCAAAATTTTCAGATGCACTTACGGATGACTTGTATAATTGGAATTTTGCATGTCTGTTAATTATTTTCGTTATCGTTACATGCGGATTCTATATTCGGTATGTACTTGTATATAATCACTATCTAGTACACCATTAAATGCTAATTTTGCAGCACGCGCTATTTTAAGATGCTTCTCATAATTACTACACTGTAAAATAAAAACAACCAAATTAGATTTAAATTCAAGTAAATTATTTCGGCATTTAGTAACTATATAGCCACATCTAGAGATTTAATCACGTGATCATCACATAAATAATAATAACTGAGGAATTATCTATGAACTATAATTATAAATGAATAACAACAAATAAAAAGAAGCAAATCTATTGAATTTATGATAGTCAATGTGTTCATTAGTCAATCTCTTCAACAAGTGTAATGATATGTTATAGCAATTCGCATTAATATGTCTTCATCATATTTGTATTCCATTTATACAATTTTTTTTCACACTTAAACATAATCATCCACTTCGTAGTTATATTTATAATAAATTTCCTTGACTTTTAGCCTAAATTACTTACCTTTCACTGCTCCCACATAACCTAGTTTATTTTAAATATATCATCTTCAGATTAATGTACAAGAATTGCATAAAATATTAATTAGAAATGTGAATATTTATACGTATACGAACAAGAAAGTCCAGTGTATAACACACGAGATTATTCGGGTCACAGGGATCCAATTACTAATCACGAATCGGCATTGCAAATAGTATTCAATTGGGCCAAAATTATTTGTAATTTATGTAAATCTAAATAACTCTAAATTTTAAATAAAAATATGTTAAGATTGTCAGTGAACAAACAATATAATAACCAATGTTTGCTGATTTTATCTCACTTGTTCATGATTTACTGTGGATTAAAATAAATATGATTATGTTTTTAATTGAATCCAGCAACAATAATATTATTATTTAATATTTAACTTGATTATTATGTCTAATTTTAATTCGTGATTACTAATTGGCCTTTAGGCGTCTCAAGGACAAGCGAATCCTGCTATGATAGGGTCACTTGTGGAACTGTGTATATGATCTATATAATTTACGTAATAAAATTCCTTGAAAATTGTAGTAAAGTTCAAAGTAGTTAACGGGAAAGTAGTAAACACCGAAATGCCATAAGATTTGATTCAAGTAATTTTAGAAACAATTATCGCGGACGTCAAAGACATAAAAACAATTCGAATAATAACATGGTGTGAATTTAAACAGTGCAACGCAGTGAACCATGTCGGAATGCAACACAACTCATGATTTAATCGATACAAAATCCTAATTAGGCCATTGTGAATACAATTCACGAAGACGACATTCAGAATTAGACAGAAGGAACATCAATTGACACCATCTTGTCTCTTCAGTTTCGTAATTCGTGAAACTGAACTAAATATTCACATAAATGAATTAATTATCGTTTTAACTAATTAGATTACCGATATTTCACTTTCAATACTGAATTTAACTGACTTATATACAACCAAATATAAATTATATTTAAATAAATAAATAGATAACAATTTATTGCTCATTAATAGTGAGCATATATTTCACGCAAAAATAAATATTCAAAGGTCGTACAGTAAAAATGGTACATCCAGGTATTCTTTGTAACCTGTATGAGATTAGAACGTCTTGGCATTCCAGAATGGCTGATTGATTCTGAGCGCGCGCGTAATTAAGGAAATTTATATTCCACGTAAGGCATATTTTATCTCGTACAATGAATACATTAAACTTTTATAATTCCATTTGTAATTATGATTTAAACTAAAACCTATCTGAAGATGCGCTATACGCGAGATTAGTGTGCTACATGTTTCAAAGGCCTCCAAACACATGAAAGTGAAATACATATATAAAGGTTGCTCGAGTAAAATGATTTAAGCGATGCATTGCTAATTATGTTGAAATCAAACCGTCTAATATTGTTCCGTAGGCCACAAACAAATTATTAACTGGGTTCGTACGAAGTACCGAAGCAGCTAAAGCAATCGTGTGTCTGTAGCATATATTATAATATTGAATATTATAATATTGAATTTTAATATATGCACAAATGTTTTCTTTAAATTGTAAGACTTTTTATATCTATAACAGTTTTTCAAATTGTTAACCAAAAGGCCTTAATAATTAAAAACCGCTGCTCGTATACAATATATTATTTATAAGGCGAGCTGGACGCATAGGTGCTCGTTTATTTTCTCCATTAGTTTTAATTTTAAACGTATTCATTCCAGAATATTAGGTAATGAACCTGTACAAACTGAACACAGGCCCAATGCATTTATGTCGTGTTTACGCAGACGCATTATGTACATGACAATTGACACGTAAGCAGTTCTGATTGTAATTTCTTAATAACTTTAGTAAAATACGAGTTTTAAATATGTATGGCAGTGTTAAATGTATATGTATGTGATGGTGATTGTGTTTTGATACAGTTTTATGCAGTGCAAATTAATTTTGTTTGGTTTTTATGAAGATTCGTTTCGGGGAGAAACTGGTAGCGTTACCTGCTAACTGCCTCGTCACTTCCACATATAAACTCGTTGCGCCTGGGTCTAAAGAATTCAATGCAGTATGTATTTAAGAAACGTTTGTTTTATTATGAAACTATAACAATATATACTTTGTACATTTATTTAACGACTTGTTAGGGCACAATAGTGTCATTTCACATTGTTTTATTAGTTTAAACCAATATAAAATTATGTTTATTATATATTTTTTTTATTCATCTAAGGATTTAGAGGAGTTAAGATAATATTAGCATTTATTTATTGAGCTGCTGGAGGCCAAAGGTGACTTCTCACATTGATTCGTCAGGTTTTACAATTTAAACAAATACATTCTAGCATTTAGGGAATTCGACTAACAGTATTACATAAAATTGGTTTATAAAAATGTTTCTAGATATATTTTCGCATGGTTTATTTGTTTTTAGACCTTCTTGATCCCATAAATCGGATTCTTTTACTGGATTTAATGGTTGCAATTTCTATTTACGAATGTTAAATATCTTCCTGATTCGTGCGCCTCGATTTTTCTAAATTATTCATTTTATTTCAATTGTTCACACGTTTATTATTAAAAAATATGATTTAATTATACATTGTCAGTCAGAAACTATTTGTGCATCTGATTTTCTTTACAGCTAAAGTTATTTAATAATTGGTCAGTCATTTAACTCATCGCAATGATTTATTTCTTTCACTGCTGCAATAACCTTATTATTATTACATGTATTATTAACAATAGAACATGTTATTATTGTTAATTTTGTAATAATTTATGTTCTTTAAATTAATCATGTTTAAAACGTCAAAAATCATCTTGTACCAAATTATTTGTTGTTCCATTTCATTACAACATCGTATTATTATTAATAATTTTTGATAATTGATATACATTCGTATTAGAAAGTAAAGAGAAACAAGATGAGGTATAAGGCACCAGTGCCTTCAGCTCGCCTTTAAGTAATAAATGCTCATATTCGATTAATATATTTCCGTTATAATCTCGCGTTTGAAATGTTTTCGTATAAGAAAGGAAGAATGCAATGAATATTTAGCCTAATTAGAAAGTGCCCTAAGTAACATTTCGCAAACGACGATCCGTCAAACAGTATATATGCCCAACAGTGGTCAGTCCGTATGTCTGTTCGGGCTGTAGCATCATTTCTATTTGCATGTAACCTTAATTATGAGCACGCACATCATAAGGCGACCATCTCAAAACATATCACGCACCACCACAGCCATAATTATTCATTTGAAAGTGATAGAAAAAAATTATTGGCGCTAAAACGTGATCAGTGCTTTAGAAATGTCACGACACCCATTTATACGATATTTCGGACGAGATGCTTCACCGACAAACATTGTTATTAAATATAATTGCGATTCGTACATCGTTTTTATTATTAATTAAGTGATTTATTTTGACGGCTCACGAACAGCGGATTCATTTAAAATTAATAACGTAATATTTAATAACAAACATTGGAAAAATTATTAATTTATTTTGTTTAATTTTAATAGTTAAAATCGTAAATATATATGAAATGTAAAGCAACAAAAAGTCCAATCTCTGTTGTTAGGGGATTGAAATTATTACAGGATGTAAAGCAGGATGTAAAGCAGCAAAGATTGTTTGGGCCTATTTACAATGGCAAAGAACAAGGATAGGAATGCCTTTCTGTTGAACCAATTATTTATAAGATTGTATGTAATAATCAGAAGCTTTGTCCCTGACAAATCGTGTTCCAAACTTTTTCCGCGCATATCAAACACTAATCATAAATACATGCGATCTAAGCATAACATCGATTTTAATTCTTCGTTTCACATCAGTGTGTATAGTTAAGTGTTGCAAGAATTGGCACTTAAGATGTTAATATTGCTTTTCGGTTCATTATATTTTTATAGAAATTACATGCAAGATCGTATATCAAGTAAAAGTCTGAATCTTCTTATTTCAATGCAGCATTTACTAAATTACAAGACAGTTAAAACCAATTGTGTTTCCAATTTCATAAAATATTAAAATTAGAAATACGAGCATAGGTACAACGCATAAGTTATATATATTTTTGGATTCAGTGCAATTTAAACCAAATATAGTCGGTTTGACCCTTCAAATTTCAACTTTCTATCATTAATAGTTTGGTCGGAAAAAAATCGCAAAGTTTGTTAAAAATTTTCAAGAAGAAAAATTTTGTGAAATGAGTAAAAAAAAAATTGTTTTCAATTTACCTGAAAGTATGTTTCTAGAGTAATTAAGTATCGGGAAACTCAAATCTGTTAACGGTGGCGCGATACGATGTACCGTTTTTGAGTTATATGGAAAATACAACTTCAAATCTCGCTAACTCAAATTCTATCAGTATTTCATCAATTTAATCAGCATTTTTGGAATCAGCGTAGTCAAATTAATCTAATTGTATGTTTAACTCGAAAAAATTTATATGATTTTTTTGGCGAAAAAATGGCAAGGGGTACCCCTTACCGTTTTTGCGAAAATCGGCCATTTTCACTGTTTTTGCTCTAGAGCTCGTAATATTTTTGCAATCAAGTTGAAAAAATTTGACAATATAGACTAAATATAATCTGTTTGACCCTCCAAATTTCAATTTTCTATCTCCAATAGTTTGGTCGGAAAAAATTCGCAAAGTTTGATAAAAAATTTCAAGCGAAAAAATTTTGTGAAATTAGTCAAAAAAATAATTGTTTTCAATTAGGCTGAAAGTATGTTTCTAGAGTAATTAAGTATCGGGGAACTCAAATCTGTTAACGGTGGCGCGATACGATGCACCGTTTTCGAGTTATATGGAAATTTGCATTTTATCAAATTCAAATCTTGCTAACTCAAATTCTAACAGTACTTCGGCGAGCTAAAAAGCAATAAGTGATGTTGCAACGTTCATCATAAATTCTATTGACATAACCACAACAATGTCGAATCAGGATGCGGTGGAATCGATCGTGATTTTAGTTGAGATCACCAAACGTCAATCGTTATAGATCTAAAGATGCCATATAGCGCTATAAAAAGTGTGGCTTGAAAGAAAATAATGGTAACAAAAGATGCCATCATCATTATCGCATGATGAACTTCGCAAATGCCAAATGCATCATCGCGCCATGCCACGCCTAACCTGCACTTCTATCGGCGCACTTATATTATAGATCGTGCGACTATTATATTCTCAGAGCGGCGACGAGCAAAATACAAGGCCCGTTAGTGTTGTACAATACATAACATTACATTACCCCATATCTGGCCTACTCTCTTAAACATTGTCTTTGGCAAACTGTACAAATATTAAATTATCACAAACATTGTCAAAAGACATTCAATATTACAATAAAACCCTCAAAAGAAATAATATATTATATATATTGTAGTATAAGTCGAAGCTTCAGTTTTTTAATTTATGTGTGAGAATTTAATCATTATTTCAATTACATGGTTCTATGTTTATAATTTAATTATTTATAAATAATTAAATAACTAAAATGGAATTTACATTAATTTGCTATGTGTATAATTAATTTTTGGCTAATTAGTGCTACATATTTGAAAAGTTCTCATGTTTTCCATAATTTTATTAGTCACTGAATATTTTTTATTTAATGTCTACAAACAATTTATAGCTTGATCCTCATTTAAAATTAAAAGTAGTCTAAACAAAGGAATTTCAACAATTGAATTATAAATAGTATTTAAGATTACAAATTTAACTAAATTGTTAACACACTGAAAAATTAACTTGTCCTTATAGTTAATAAATCTTAATTTGAGTATTTTTTTGAAAAATTAAATCCTTTTCTTAGTGTATATAACGTTAACTCGTAAAACTTGAGCAAAATAGTAATAATTTCGATGTATAGATTATCAATAGACCATCAGTGCCATTATTGGCCAATCAATCATTTGATAGTCATAAAATGTATTATAACAATGAGAAACTCGTCAATTATTATTGTCCGAAGTATATTTACTTTCCCATAACGCGTCGAAAATAGAATATTATTATGATTCCTGTATTTATACACATATATACATTAGCCACACACAGAGTAATGCCGTAAAGAACGGCACATGTGAGGTTGTATGGATCGTGAACAATGCGACCTGCATTTCTGTTACGTAACGCATCGATCATCTCTGAGAGCTCGAGGCTAGCGCGCAGTAATCGCTGTGATACTAACAGCTTAGATGATGATGCTACATTGTACGTTACATATGGTCAGTGTTCGTGATGTTTCTACCTTATAAAGGTCGTAAATAAGAAAACCGATATTACTTATAAATCACTCATATATACTTGTTACTGTTGTTTCAAAATTAAATAATATAAATGTCTCGTATATTATTATACTTTATGATTTAAACCTCATTAAAATTGTTCATAAAGGTCCCTTAGTCCATGGTTCAATCATAGCATTGATTTTTAAATCGACGTACGGTATTATATATTTTAATTTATTTAAATTTTAATAGATATACTCGTTTCCAGAGCTAGGCAGGAATTTAAAAGGGCTTCAATTCATTTATGGATTTAAATTAATTTAATTGAAGCTCTTTTGATAATAGGGAAGGCTTTGAAATTAGAATAATTTATGCATTATTAAAAAGTTTCAAACCCTCTAATAGTTTTCAAGCCTTTAAAATAGTTTCAAACCCTCAAATAGGTTACAACCTCTCAAAAAGGTTTCAAATCCTCAGAAAGACCTCAAAATTTATAATTGTTAAAAACGCCGAATAGTTTAATGTTACATAAATGATCTAATTGATATATTTAAAATAGACATTAATTCCTATTGATTGTTGATTTATAATACCAAGACTTCAATTCTTTTTGAATTGCAGATTCATTAATTCACATAAAAGACTTGTAATTATTAAACAGGTTAAATATTTAAATTGATATTAAATATTTGAACCACTTTTGTTTATATTCCTAGTGTTCGATAGTACATTTTGTGTCAATATAATCGCTCGGTAAGACACCAATTCAACGCGTATGTAATGCAGGTAACAAATCTGTTCCTTTCTTTATTCGCATTAAATTAATTTGCGATTAACCTAGCGACATCTTCAGACCGAAGATGAAAGTAAAAGTTTGTAAAGATTCAGGTTATATTCACAAGGAGCGCTGCTATAGATTAGACCATTTCAGTGTAGTTCTACAAATGTTTGAATCATTCGGTTTCTATTCTTGACGAAAGAAGCCTGAAATTGTAACCATATCTCCATTAAAACATTTTTAAATATTTCGTACTCACGTCTTATAATTTTTTTTACATCATCTACAAGTTAATTTTGTCTTGTTCAACCCTTAATTAACATTAGATTAAATTCCAATTAGGTTTTACGAAATTAATTATTTGATGAAATATTAAATTATTTAAAAATTATTTGTTTTATTGTAAACAATTAGTACAAAATTGAATGCATACATGTACGTTTCATGGCAATCATAGAATGAATTTTAAATATATTAAAGCTTTATTACATATATAGTGTAAACTATACATAAGAAAGTCAAGTGATGGCCACTCCAGATTTGTATTTATCCCAATGAATCTATTAATAACTATTACAAATTAAAATTTATCACATATTCAAATCCCATCCATTTAAAATGACATGTTGCTTTATTCATGAAACAATTTATGATATTTTCCTGTTTATTATGTCAGAATCACGTAAAAAAATATATTGATTGTGTTTTAAAATTTAAATTTAATATACTTTCTAATTCATAATAAACTTTGAATTATTCACCAACAAACTTTGTAACTATTTAAAAGTGATTTGAATAAATCATTTTGAATTTTGGATTTAGGAAGGAAATCATTATAAAACAATATAAATATGCTTCGCACTTCTTTATTGAAATGTCTAGTTTGCCCTTGTACAATTGTTGTAAAATTAATTATAAACATTGTTATATTTATAGTTAAAAAATATTTATTAATAAGTCATTAAAAGCTATTGGCAGTATCAGATGCGACACTGGCGGACCAAATCACACAGAAACAATATCAAATGTGCGTTGTGTGAACTGGTCTTTGAAGTATGTTAGTGTAATACTGGCTATATATAAATAATTTCATTGAGACAACTTATGGTAGATTTGTACTTGAAAATAAACAAGAAAATCTTCAATAGAAATGAAAATAATCTAATACAGTTTAGGAAGGCTTATAAAATAATTTCAGTTTAAATAAGAATTCAGAAATAGTAGGAAAATAATAAGAGTATTCTTGATGAAAATAAACATAAGTTAAATTAGTGTAGAAAATAAAATAGTTATCTCAAAGAATTATTTTGAAAAGGCGGTCCGTTTTTTAATAAAAAATCTTTTAATAATTTCTGTATGGTTTATAAGCGGGTTGCTGGTAGGCGCCCGTACTGTAGGGGTCAACGTAGGCAGGTCGAGATGCAATGTACGCTAGACTCCGGGCAATCGCGTCCGGAATTGGTGGGGATGTAGGTAAATGAGCCCCTTGCGCACGGAACCCGAATTCGTCAGCTACGTAAGTAGTCTGAATGGGAATGCCTTCGGGGGAAGTGTACGAGAATGAACCTTGAACGGTCTCGGCTTCGTTTTGGGTTCCTGGGTTCTTTAAGTAACCTGATTCTTCAACTGCTTTACCATCACCGCTAGTGTAGCTATAAACAGACACACATATTTGTTTATACATCTGTAAGAACGATATTTTATTGTCTTTTAGAAATTTATCTCTTTAAAATTGAGTAGCTATAAAAATGTTAATAAATATCTACCTGTATCTGTAAGTTCCATCCGGGCTGATTTGGTTCGTTTGCGATGTGATGGGAACGAACGACCGTTGCACGTAGGGTTGCTGGTACGGTTGTTGGTAGGGTTGCTGGTAGGGTTGTTGGTAGGGGCGTTGGTAGGGTTTGTTATAGAATTGAGGCACGGCCACGCAGGCGGCTACCAAACAACTGAAAATCAACTAGAAACAAAACCAATTAATTATACCTTAATTTCCAACTGCAATTTGTCAATTTTTATTATAAAAATTCTGATTTATCGATGATAATTGACTAAATTATAGAGATACGTGTAGGAAGGATATAATTATTAAATAGTTTCCACTTTTATTAGCATCTAACAATGAATATTAAGATTATTATGGCACCTACATGATTCCTACATGAATTTCATAATTATTTTAATTGATACATAATGTTGAAGATGTTTCTCAATTTTGTTAAATCATAAACTTGCTTTGCGGATATTTTTCAACTCTCCTTAACTCATAAATTATTTGTTAACAACAAAATATTAACAGCTATCGAAGATTTATTAATACAATTATTTTTTACGACATACACATTCTTACACACCCTGGCAATTTATGAAACATTGAATTAGTGTAAAATATACACATGTTTGAGTTAAAATTAATAACTAATTAATAGTATAACCATTTTGTGCAATACATTTTTTTTAAATACTCCAGCTCAAAGTTCAGACAAACAACATAATTCTGTATAATTATCTACAAGTATATGATTATTATTATTTAAAATATGGAGTATTTGATCCATAGAGCACAAAGGTGACATATCCAGGTTCATTTTGCATTTTTTAATATTATAGGTTATATATTAAAACTTGCTATATTTGAAATAAAAATTTGAAACGAATAAAATCTGTAGAAAATGTTTAATATATTAATTTAAATTATTATAGGTTTACAGCCCTATTAGGTTTCTGGTTAAGGGTTTATTTGTTTTTATAAAATGTGATTGTTTTACAAAAAAAAATTATTTGCTAATATGGAATATGGTTTCGTAGTAAAAAATATTACAAAATGTGTTTTTCAGTGTAATAAAATGATTTCAATTGCGTAGTAGATTTACGATAAGGTGTGTTTATTTTTCCGATGCGCATATTAACCACAAAACACTATGCATATCCTTCAAAGGATAATAAAATAAATTCTCAATATTTTCCAAGACATACAATACATTTAACTAATGCATTTTCAAATTTATATTGAAAAAAAAATCTAAAATTAACTAAAGCATAATTAATATATACTTTAAAGATTGAAATTGTATTCACAACGAACTAAATAATAATTTAGATTAAAAAATTACCAATAATAATCTAGTTTGTTGCTAGCATTCTCAGCAGCAAAATTAACACAATTAATTATATATTTTGTTGCTGTGAACGTTTAGATTGTATGCCATACATCAAACTTTTTAATTATTATTTAGATTATTATAATAATCTCTACATTTCCACCCAGAAAAACAATTTTCATCAATTATTAATTAGATTAGAATTATATTTGAAGTGACCGTATTACTTAAGCTAGAATAATTAATTATGGAGTTTACTTACGAATTTCATGATGCTGCAGTAAGAAGAAGAATAATAATCCCTGGATAAGTAACGAACTAGATCACTGGTTTGTTTGCGAATGTGTTTGATTTTGAATTGGACATCCAGTCTTATATAGTCAGTCAGAAAGCTAAGGGGATATAACACACACACACACACACACCGATTGACAGCCCCACTCTTCGCCATTTTTAAATAGTGACGATTCTGGTTCATCATCAAACCACGGGACCACCATCATTAGAAGTATCTTTGACTTTGGCCACACCTCAATCTCAAGTAAAATGAAAGAGAACTAGAGGGGATGAGGCGACGATATTATGTAGCAAGGAACACAGGCGTTGTTTATAAAAAAATTATAATAATTCTTAGTTTTTATGCTCTTTTAAACGGATGTCAAATACTAGAGTATTAGGAGAGGCTCGTTTATAGAGATTGCTACAAGATTTTGCTAAAGTCATCTAGTGCTATTTAATATTTATAATTGTGCATACAACACATTGATGCATTTTATTCTTGTTGAGGATAGATTTGATGAGATGCTTTATTACACACATATATATGTAATATTACATTATTGGGTTTTAAATTAATTCTACAATTGCCATAAAACGATATCATATATCTGGTAAATAGGTAAACGTAAATATAACTTGCCTATTTTCAATAGCAATTATTCACTAAATGGTACATTTTCACAAAAAATCTTTCAAATAGAAGTTGTTGGAAATTTTAATATCTTTAACTTTTATAAGATTTGCTTTTCTCTAATTTGTGTCCTATTAGAGATATACAAATAAAGACACGAATAGACAACTAGGGAAACCTAAAATTAGCTTGCCTATTTTCAAAAGTGATTATTCACTAAATGTTACATTCTAACAAAAAAAAACTCGAGTGACGGCCACTCAAAATTTACAAGGATGGGAACATGATTATTTTGTGCTCCAAGGAGTGTGTATAAAATTAGTATTAAACTTACATAATCTAGGATTTCTAATTATAGAAATGTTATTGTAAATGTATAATATATATAATTAATATTAATAATTTTATAATTCATAATTAAGTTCGCCGAAAAATGCCTTTGTTCATCTATTAATGTAATTAAACACAAAACAATTTATTGCCTTATTGTTTATTATTTTATTGCATATATTTCATTTAATTTGTTTCAGATGCCCCTCAGAATAAATATACGAAATCTGCTCGAATAAATGGTAAGTTTTTATTTCAAGATTCTTTATCTAAATCTAGTATAATTTTCTAACATAATAATGTTATTAACATACGTTATAAAATCGTAAATGTCACCCATGCTATATTTATATAGATATTTCTGAATCTACGGCTCATAAAAAAAAAGAAATTCGATTAGGCGATGCAATAAGTCAATTAAAAGAAATATATTTGATTTCGCATAATTTAAATCGTTAGAAAAGTATATTCTAACTATAATTTACATTTGAGTTTATCTCAAAATAAAAATATTTATTTAAATTAATCGACATTTTATGCATTATAGACTAATTAAAAAATGGAGTAACATCTGATTGACTATTTTAACTAAATAGTATTAATTTATGAATAGTGTCCCCACGTCAGTATATCAATTCTTGTTAGACGAACGGAATGGCAGATGAATAAGCATAACCAATAAATAACTACGAATATATTATAATACATAATTAATTATATTTATTAGTTTTCATCGACACTTTCTTCCGCAGAAACGTTGTGTCATTCAAATTTGACACTTGCATTCTTGAATGAAGAATATCTCGCAGATAAAAAAGAGTCAAATCTTTAAGATGTTTCATGAAAATGAATTAACGGCTTTATTTTACATTTTCTAGCATGTTCATGGTAACTGTGTCGTAGCTAAAGAATGGAACTACAAATAGTTTCAGGAGAAATTGTTTAAGGTATCACTTGTAAGTACGTAATTAATTATTAGGTCAAATTCCATCAGGATTTTCCATAAGAGGGCAAAATAGTTGGAACATTATAACAAATTTCAAATTCTGATTCAAATTTGTTCCTTATTCGATTGTATATATTTATAAATACTCTTAAGATTTTAGAATAAGATCAATAAGAGATAAAAACGGAACAATAAATATTTAATTAATTCGAATCGAATTGATTTACAACTTATTGTTAAATGTATATATATATATATATATATATATATATATATATATATATATATATATATATATATATATATATATATATATCGTATATATATATATATATATATATATATATATATATATATATATATATATATATATATATATATATATATTGTCAATACAATTATATTATTATTAAAATTGATTAGGTGAATCATTTGACCTTTCCGTGGTGGTCATTGGTGACATGGGAGTGGTGGGTAGACATAACGAGGTTCCTCCTCTTCACAAATTCATTGGTATCACTGGTAAAAAATACAAGAACACTTTGTGTAACTAATGCAGGTGCTAACGAGATGCTATTGGTATGCAAATCTCTGACAATTTGATTGATGCGAAATTTTAATTTGTATCCTTGATCAAATTATTCAACGGACACCATAAATCAACTAAATATTAAATTTATTTTGCGGGCCGAAGTTTGGCAAACCCTGAATATTATTTTAACCATAACAGATATATACAACGTATTATATTTAAATTTTAAATACTTATATTAATAATATAAGAAATATTCAGTGTAATTTGTTAAGTGATAAATTAGATATGGATTTACTCATGTTTGTATTTTTTGTTGTTGTGGTAATCGATTCCATTGATAAATCGATGCATCTCACTTATCATAATTGCATTGAGTTGTGGGTGGACTTTGCATAATAATACTCATTGAAGACATACGTCATTCGAGTACGCTACGTTTTATTGGCATCTCATATAGTGGGAGCGTCGACGCGTGTGTCTGTTATAAATAATTACTTTTGCGAAATGAAGCACAGCCCCAGTGATTAAAATTGTGTTACCACAATCATTATTGTCCTCTCGCAATGCATTCTATGAATGTGTGATTAATATATTGTTTATGATGTAACCGGGAACAAAAATCATATGCATTCCGACAAATATTTATTCGAAATTTTAATATTGATACAATTATTATATTCATATGCATTTTTCTTTTTAATTGTAATACTGGTTATATGTATCTGAAAGAACCACCAACAATACTTTATTCAAAAGATGAATAGATATTTTATATGTACGTTTCCCTAATTACGTTATATATTGATTATGTTTCATAGATATTGCAGGATATTTGTAACAAAATAATGCTTTATTATAAACACAGGTAGTGAGTCGAGTACAGGCCACTCCAATTTCTTGGAATAAATTTCCGAAAGTTAGGCTGAACGATCATTATTTATATTATTTAATAAATATTTTACCATTTTGTATAAATAATATTATTAGCGATACAGATCTTTAGCAGGAAAATACTACTGTATACGGAAGATATAAAAATCTCGTTTCTATTATAAATATCATTTTTATGATTAATTAAATACGTTACAAATGTTGGAACACGAAAATAACATTTCAAGATCCCACGCAGATTCATAATTCTTTTGATATGTATCTATCAATAAATAAGAAACATGTTTTTTTTTTTTAATCATCTATTTTTTTATCAAACCTAAATCTTTGAATTAACGAAATTATGTTGCAATTTCGGTACTTATGTCTTCTTAAATTAAGTAACTCGTAATTTGTATATGGTATATATTAAACACCTGCCAAATTATATAACCCATTTAAACAATTTTTATTTTGTATATTGAATTTGCTAGAAAGTTTAAATAATTTATTTTCAACAATTCAATCATTCTGTTCTTATTAGATTAACTAGCAACATGTGCCCATATCATATTCAGTCCTTTTTTCATCAATACTAAGAAGCTCTCTTGGCATAGGTAGCTACTAAATACGTAAGATTTCCATGATGAAAAAGTATCATTGTTTAAAACTTTGAAGTTTAATTATATTGTAATTTAATATTAATTTCGAAACAATGATTATTGTAATGAAGATTCTTGAACTATTTGAGTTTGTCACCCGATACTGTGAAAGTGTAAATATTTTATTGGCCGATTAAAAAATAAAATTACTTCGTCGTAGGAGCGGTTCAGGTAAATGTTGAATTCTCCTTTCGTAAAAATAATTGTAGCGACCGGGGCCATTGTTAACTATTTCATAATAAGTAAACATTTGTTCAAGATTTTTAAGTGTCTCGCTTGATTCATTTGGCGATAGATTATAAACAATTGATTTGCAATATATATATATATATATATATGACTATCAATCACTTGTCAAAAAACCTTTAAATCAGATGATTAGCATTTTTGTACACCTCAAAAAATTCAGAAAGTGGGCGTAAATACACTAATAGCTATTATGGTGAATATTGACGATTAACAATAATAATAATCTTTAAAAGAATTACATTAGGAACATATAATAATAATTAGACCTATATCCCTATCACAGCATCCTTAAAATGTTGCGGAAGTAAACGTGTCAAGGTTCAGCTTTATTTTCTGAATTTAAATTTGCACTGCATTCTTAAACAATAATTAAATTGTGTCTAAACTATCCAGCCATCCGATACGTTGTGGTATCGTAAAAAATACAAATTACGAAGGCAGAACCAATATGTCCTTGAACTGTTGAATACTCGCGAATTTCCTGATATTTAAAATTTTAAAATGACATCATTTGTCCAAACGTACAAAAAGACTAACCTATTACTTCCGGTTAAGATATCGTTTTTAAAAATAGGAGCAACCTGCCTTCACTTATCTGCCATATTGACACTGTTGGGTTAATACTGTGATTGCGAAACTATTTAATAATTATGATTATAAATATTTGCATTTTATATGAAGATCAGTTGTTCGTAGAATTAATTTAAATATTTTATAATAACGTTTTATCAAATTCCTAACTGATGTCTATAAATCATAATAAATGTAAAGCAAGAACGTTTGACTTTCGGTTTAATGGATGGGGCACGATTCCACTTGGAAATGATAAAATAATTATATTTTATGCACTTAATGCATTAAATTGTCGCCCGTGTACGAAAAAAATCATTATTACTGTGCAAATTAGTTATTCTACAAATGGTGTAATATCATGATACCATATTTTATATTTATAAACGTTGCTCAACTGTATTAAAATGGCTATTTGTTCTAAAACGGTTTTCTTAAACGTGCATAAAATTTAAATTATATTATAAATAATTTTTAGCTCGCCCTACGAAGTGTAAAAAATATACAAAATATGTTTACAAAACGATATTTTATTTCTATCAAGTTTCTTCAATTTGTGAACCTATTAAATAATTATTTAAAAATATAAAATTATTAAACTTTATATTTAAATATTATGATTTTACAATATTAGTTTCATGTCACGAAATTGCAACATTATTTTCGCGATATTTGTTCCAAAGACTCAAAATTATTAATATTACGATATAAGAACAAATGTAGTTAACTACTCAATTTGTATTGCCCGTAATTATTACCTTCTTGAACACAGGTAATTGTATATTAATGTATAGTACACGTGCGAATTAAGAAATAACAACATTTTGATCACAAGATCGCTTAACATACAGTTTTATGGGTAATTCTGCAGATTAATGTTAACCTTTCGCTACGCATTTATCACTACATGAAACTAAATAATTTATTACAGATGTTTAAACAAAGTTGATATTAATTAATTTTATTTTAATGCAATTTATCTATTTCAGTATCATTTACATAATAAGTACACTCATAAATTTTTAAACTGTAATTTTATCCATGTTTTTGTATTTCATAAAGAACTTAATTTTAATCCTTGAATTCACTATCTCAAAAACATTATTTCTTTCGTATATTTTAATAGAAATATTTGACGGTTTCTGAATTAATTTTAATTATTTTCTAAATGACGTATCTGTGTGTGTGTGTGTGTGTGTCTGTGTGTGTGTTATATGCGAGCTGGACGCATAGGTGCGTTGCACCTAAGCTTGTTTAGCACGTGTTATTTCATTCATTAGATAATAACAAATATGCAATTCAGTAACAGTAAGTGCAGCATTGAGTGTCACTGATAAATCAAATGCACATAAACAGTTGGTATCGCGTGAGTAGTGCCACTTATTATCATTTGTCAATGCGAAATTATTTATTGCCTTTACAACGCCAACTACCCATGCCAAATGAATTATTGTGCAACACCAATATGATATACCCGACTATTAACCATTATTGAATGGTTACAAGCGGTTATACACGCTCACTTACCGTAACAATAACAACGAATAACCGACTGTAGGTAGAACGCTTCCGAAGATATGACCTTTCACGTTTTTTGGGTCGTTCAAGACCTTGAATTCGCACTTGTTGATCCTGTAACTAGATTACTATTATCTCAGAATTCAATTTATTGCTTTCTTATACGTACAAAGAAAAGTATTGTAATCACAAAAAGAAATGGACCTGAAATGATTATTATTTACGGTATTTAGTGCAAATCTCGCAAATTACCGGAGTTAAGAAAAATTGATATCTATAAAAGTTAAAGATATTAAAACGTCTAGTAACTTTTGTTTAAACAGTTTTTCTGTAAAATGTACCATTTACTAAAAAATCACCTTTGAAAATGATACATTTACGTTTCCCTAGTTACAAATTGATATTGTTTCCACAGCACTCACTCTACTTTTTTCAATATATTTCGTAAACGACTTGAGTAATAGAAAAAGTGATACTTGTAAAAAGTAAAGATATTTAAATTTCCAGCAACTTTTGTTTTAAAAGTTCTTCTGTTAAATGTACCATTTACTGGAAAATTACCTTTGAAAAAGCGTTTCTGTAGTTAGCACACATTATTGATTTTGTTTCATGGAAATGTTAGAATTAATTTAAAACTATATTGCATATAAAGTCACAATGAAGTATAAGAAAGTCGAGTAAAGGCCACTCCAGATTAGTGTAAATTATATTTATATTATAACTTTGCGAAATACTTGTTTGTTTTACATATATTGTTGTTTTTATTTCGGACAAAGAGTGTCAAATTTACACTATATTTAAATTTTTCGGGGAAGATGACAATCTAGTTGAAATTTATACGTGCAACGTATTCTAAATTAATACTTTGTCAACTTGAAGAAATGTCACGTATTTTCTAAACTATGCGTAACTTTCTATACAAACTATTAAAATCGGTTTAGAGTATAAAAAATTGTTTAAAATTCATGCAGTCAAAAATGTAAGAAATTATTATTTTAGTTTCACACAAGAATTGCATATTGTAAATTCGATTTTTTTTTTAGTTTACGCCGTGATTGGATTACTACACATTTAATAAGAATTATGTTACTTTTGCCACATTAATAAAGATGTTCCAATCTTATCGAATCATCTGAATTCAAATCTACTTGTTATTAGTATTCAAACCGTAACAAATTAGCCTCTTATTCAACAGATACGATCATTACATCCTGTTCGAAATTTACTTCTCAATTAAACGGTTTTAAACGTAATATTTGATACTAGTTTAAAGCGATGCATATCTATGCACATCTACAACGAAATAATAAGAAATATGTGAAAAGTTATAAATCTATCTATTTTCTTTTGGGCATAAAATTAATACTATAAGTTAGTTAAGTATGAATATTGCATGTTACTTGCTTGAAAAGCCTTTTAATTTGTAGTATTGTTTGTTAATCCAAGGTCTAAAGTTAGTGCGTAAATATTTGATTGTTTAACGAAATCAATTTTAAATACAGCATTGGTCGTCAAACCATAACACTTTCACTGTAATAGGGATATGTGTATGTGTGAAAGATGTTGAGAACGGCTGATGCGATGTTTCTTCATCATCATGTAAAGGTGCAGTGTGATTTTTCTTATCACCTCGTATAATTTGACGTATTTATGCAAATGAATTGTGGTTCCGTTGTGACAGGTTCATACATTAATCATGAAAGGTTTGTATATTGTTGTTATTCTTGTAGTAATATACATTCAACAAGTACTTTATATGGTCTTGTTGACTTTGCGAGACCAATTTGAATTATTCGTAATATATAATTACGCTCTTTAAATATTTTTAATTCGTCGTTAAATAATACAAGCGATTGTGTCTCTATAACATGCTCGGATCAAAATATATCCTTACCAAAATGCGTTTGTCTCGTCACCCTGAATCCAAATTTAGAGCCCCTTTTTTCCCCTTAATACTTCCTTAATAAAAATAATTAAAACACCCGAAAATTCTAAGATATTTTATATCTACAAGATTTTTTCATATTTTATTTATATTTTTCATGTTTTATAACTAAATGTATAAATAAATAAATATATTGTGTGTGAATAGTGAATACAAAAATAGAAGCAGTATCTATTGAATTGTAAGAAGAAGAATAAGTCTATTGTAGGTATTCTCAGAATGTATATTTAATTTTTTAATTTAAAATTCAATGCGTGTTCTTCCAAATCCTCTCGTAAATAAAGTACAAAAATATTAAACATAGAGAACCATATCTTTTGATTACAAAATGCCGAATAATAAATCATTGGAAATAACTACCTTTTTTGTGTATTATTCATTATAGAATTGACCTTAAGTGCGATATCTTTAAACTGATTAAATCTTAGCGGTTAATGCGATTTTGTCTATAAAATGAAATGCTCATAAAAATTGATGGCACAAAACACTTAAAAACATTTTCTCAAGCGCACATATTTTTATTACATCAAATTGAAATGTCAAGATCACCAGATAAATAATATATAACGTTTACGATTTTGATCGCTAAAATAACCTTTTTGCAAGATGAATGGTATTAATTTTTTAAATAATTGTAGGACCATGTAATAACCGATTTTGATTTAGATGAAATATTTTCGTAAACTGATATTCTTGTTCTAAATATTTAAGCGCTTTCAAAAAGATCAGATACGTGATTGTACCAATTTTTTTTCGTAATAATGGTAATGGTAACCAAAACATAAATTGCAGGTGTGTAATAATTTTCTACATAGAAAAAAATTGATCTTTATAAGAAAGGTAACATTAAAAAAATTATCCAACTTACAAAATATCGGAAATCATCATTTCAATGATCCAAATATTCGGGCAGCCTATTATTAACATATAATTACGATGTTATGTAAATTTTATAGAGAAATTATTTAGATTTGTTTTTATTTAATTTATATATCTTTGTTCTAAATTATATATTTTGAAATACAAATCATACAATTATGACCATTCAAAAAAATTTAATCTTACAGAATTTAACTGCAATATCCACTACGTATTCACTTATACGATCTATATAACGGAAAGTATTTTAATCACAAAAGAAATCACCCTCGAAATTTTAATAGAAATATTCGAATTTATTTTAACTATTTTTCTAATAACATCAATGTGTGTATGAACGCTCTACAACTAATACAATAAAAATCAAAATATGATGATTTGAATTTAAGATTTTTATGTTTCAATCGGAAGTAACTTTCAAATATCTCAAAAACGGCATGAGTTAGAGAAAAATTATTAATATTAAAGCTGAAGGTATTAAAATTATAAGCAACTTTTGATTAATAAGTTTTTTCAATAAACTTACTGTTTACTAATAAATCGGGATTGAAAATAGTTATTTTATTTTTACATTTCCCTAGTTATAATACATATTGATTTTGTTTCATAGCAATCGTAATGTGAATTTAATACAAAATAAAGAATTATTATAAATATAAATAATGATAAGAAAGCCGAATGAAGACTAATTCAGCTTTTTTTATTGAAATATCAATTGATTTATCGTGAAAAGAACTTTATTTGTAAATACAAAATAAAAAACATTGGAATTTCTACTTTTGATATTTTAGACAATTGTTTATCGAAACATATCATTTTGAAAGCCCTTTCAGCTTCTCTAGGCCCGATTTTCAAACAGGAAGACAACTTTTAATAGCTTTTATAAACGAATGAATCAGGTAAATTAAGGGTAACAATTATTTATAAATACAAAAATATATATTTTATTAAACTCTTTGACATAGTGCATTTCTGCATATCTACATTAAACAATAATACAATAAAGTTGTCATCATCATGTTATCCCTTTTACTTCCTGAAGAAACGTCCAGCAGGTCGTTGAAGTCCTCCTCCTGTCTGCGGATTAGCGGCGTTAAACGCTAACGATCTCTGGATCGCCTCTGGAATTGGAGGTGGTGTTGGTAAATGAGCTCCTTCAGCCCGGAAACCATCTTCATCAGCGATATAGTTGATGGTGTACAAAACGCCATCAGGGCCCGTGTACGAGTACGACCCTTGCATGACCTGTGCTTCGGTCTCAGGGTTACCAGCGTTCTTCAAGTAACCAGCTTCTTGGGCTTGGATTCCATTACCGGTTTCGTAACTGGAAGACATTATTTATATTTATTGATTTGATTGTTTATATATTCCGAATTATTAACTTTCTTAATTTTGTTAACAAATCAGGACATACATTTATTTGTTACCGTAATACAAATTAAATATTATACAATTATCCGTTTAGTAATAATAAATCAATTTTAATATTGTTTATTACAATATTACAAATTTTTACGTGATGATAAAATTAAATATCTGATTATTATAAAATGAACGACTTTCAGATAACAATTAAATTCATAAAATAAAGGGCACGCTTGAGTCGAATTAGTTTGAATTCTCATTAATTATGCAGTATAAATGGAATTCGCATTGTATCCGGTTATTAAATAATATCATGTTCATCTTGACACAACAATAGAAAAGTGAAAACAATTGATTTGCACTTTGCGGTAATATGGACTCAGTTATTCGGGGTCAGAGGCAACACCAGGTGTGTCCACCATAACTAGGTAATAAAAGTCGTATAAAATTTCATCCTTCCCACATAATTTCACGCAACAGAAAAATAGTGGTTCCAAATGCCACTGTTAATAGACTTTCAGTTTCACTGGAATCGTGCTCGCGTTTTGATTACGTGACTTACTTGTACTGGTATGAACCATCGGGATTTGGACCATCGAAATCGTATCGGATGATTGGGACATTGCGAAGATCGCCACTGTACTGACCTCGCTGCGGGGCGCTTAAGCCTACGCTCACCAAACACAATACTGCTGCGATCTAAAAAAAAATATTCAAATATAATATTATTTAATAATTTAGTTTATTTTTTTATTTTTTAAGTAAATACGAATTAACTTTATCTGGGTTTAAATTTCGACTTCAGTTTATACAGCATATGGAAATTCTACATGTGGTTACGTAAATAAATTTAAAATGTCGAAATAATCAGAGCTTTATTTTGGTTTAAATTTCGACTAGAAATTAATACAGTGTATAGAATTTCAACATGATGCATTAATTTCGACATTTGAATCAATTCCTGAATTTATATAATTAACAAAATTATTCTTTTTTTTTTCAATATAATTTAATTCAAACACAAAAAAAATCATAATAATGTAGCACAACAATGAATAATAACTTTGTCGGTCTTAAAGACCGCACGTCACCACTATGTTTACTGTATATTAAATACTGTACCAATTTCATGATGTGATGTACAAAAAACACGATTTGAATTCGGTGAATACGTTAGATGAGATGATCCCTGTATTGTTGCCAATGTGTTTATATACTGAAGATGTACCAACCCTACTCTTTGCAACTGACGAAGATGACCTATGACCGTTTGTGTGTCAGACAGAGATAAAGAGAATGTGTGAGGTTCACAGTTGAACTAAAAAAATGGTAAAACAGTGAATGAATGTCGACACCTTTTAAAGATGATTGGCCATTGTTTAAGATACAGACGAATTATTAATTATCAAGGACGATTTTTATATTTGACTTCAAATATCTTTTTGCTGAATGTATAATAGGTCTATAGTACTCATTGGTTTGTCTACAATATTTATAAAATTAATTAGCTAAATATTGCATGGATTTTACGACTTCCTCATTCCGAGAATATATTTCCTAGGATTTAACGACCTAATATAATAATAAAAATAAATATTTTGTTATTTAAAACAATATATAAAATTAAATTAAGCAAGTTTTTAAATAATATAAATTTAGAAGTGATGTAGTACAATAATTAGATTGTAATTATTCCAAAATTAGTAGATATAAAAATGTCGTTTTAGGTCGTGTGTCTGTAGCATTCTCAGATCAAAAATTATAATTCTGAAAACTCAAAACGTGTATTCTCGTATTCTTTAGTACATCAAAGAAAGTATAAAATATTTTAAGGCACAATTAAATTAATTTAAACTACATAAACAGGTATATTATATTTTATAGTTATTAAATATTACATTATTTAACACACAACTACCACAAAATATTACATTTACAGTTACATGGACAACGCATAATAGGAATGTTGCATCTTATTGCAATATATCTATTTTTAAATCCATTTATTATTGCTTATAATTGCGGATCTATAAAAAGGTAAACTTGTCTATTTAGACAAAAAAAAAAAACAAGGAGAATTCTAGAATTCCATAAGTAATACAAGTCTATTCACTAATTACTTTCATTTTTACAAAATAAATGATAGCGATCTGATTTCAAGGTAACTACAATTCAAAGAATTTGAATACGCTACCGTGATAGGTGTGGAATCCGAGTCAGACTTAAAGATTTATGGGATTAATCTTAGATTTATGTAATAGGAAAATTTTCCTTTTATTCTTATTTATACCTAATTTTCTTATTCGTTATTACGCGCTAAAATATATATACAGTTTCGGAGATAAAAATAAGAACCTCCAAAATATTTTTAGTTTTTATTTTTTATGTGTTCAAAAAAAATTATATTTTTACTCAGCTACCTTTATGAAATTACGCATCGACTGATATATATATTTTTTTAAATAAATCGTTTGTTTAAGCTCAATAATCTAAGACCACATTAAATGGTTAATTAGCTGAAATAACTTAAATTTCACACATGTATTTTTTATAATCGTTTGATTCCCATCAAATATGAAATAATGAACGTACATGTCATGACAGGCACATTTGAAAATGCATCAGGATCACTTTTGTTGTGAGAATAGAACGCATTAGGTGTTGACTAGATTATTATTGCAAAGATACATTAATAACTGGTCGATTTTGCAAAAGGTTAATTCTTAATTTACAAATGCCCTTTTCATGTTTAACGCAATTTTCAACGTATTATTTACGATGTGATGGAGTGATTAGCAACTTAATATGAATTATCGTTAACTGGGTTTATGCTATTCTTACAGCTTCATCATAAAATCATACTTTTAATAACATTGTACATGAATATAATACGGGTAAGTCTTTTTATTGTGCGGTAATTTTATTTATTAGTATTTTAAATATAAATAATAACTGTTGCAATAATTATTTACTACTGTATAATTTTTTTATTGCCGACCAAATTAATTTTCGACAAACATGTTTTTCTTTTATATTTTAAACGATTATTATAGATGTTAACATTTTGATATTTATTATATATAAATATCATATTTTAATAATACTTATTTGTGGTTAATATTCTAGTCATATTAATTACACAGAAAATTAATTATATAATTTAAAACAATACTGTAAAAAATTATAAAAAAATTGTTACACTAATATGGTAATGACTTTCTTTGTTATAATTTAATTTTTACTATACGTTAAAAAATCCGATTACCTATACTTTGTATTTCATGTAAATTTTGACATTAGGATCTTGATGCAGGGAAAGTTAAATATCAATTGAAATTTTTGGTTTTACACACTCGATTATTTAACAACACAGTCTTATATTATTTATAGTCGTGGTACACGAAATGATTATGCGTTATATTCGCCGTATGTCGTTTCATTTCTGGAATTAATTATGCGACTCTTGGCTAATCTGAACGATCTTAAATGTTGCAGAAATTAATTAATTGTGTCTGTAAAATTCTTGGATCAAAAAATGTCTTCAAAAAAATATAAATATCTATAAATTAGTGGAATCTAGTCTTCTTAGCACTTATCTTAGATATCTCATGTCTTGAAACGAGCTCGTTCGTAAATCGAAAATTATGTGTTTGTAAAATCAATTATGGGACAATTCAATGATTCTTTTAACCGATTTAAAAATGATCGGAGGTCAAAAGGAATATTGAATGCAATAGGGAAGCTAGTAAAAATGATTTAATAACAGTATTCCATTTCGGAAAACGATTAACCATTGGAAATAATTGGTTTAGTAAGTGGAAAGGTCAAATGCTAGAAGAATAGGTCAACGATATGAGATAGTTTTACTTTTACGGAAGATGCAATTTTATGTAACAGGAGAATATATACATGTACAGTGTTTTCATTGCAAATTGTGCTTATGTTAAATGACAAATACATTTGATTTAACTGCCAGTTAAATGGTTAACGATGGAATATTGTTTAGTCATTCGAAATTGCATTATTACCACTGTTTTTGCATACATTATATTATATCTGGGATGGTTTCATACATTCCTTGAACTATTGCATATTTTGTGTCGCAAATCTAATTTTGTCGTGTCATATTTAATTCGCACTTATACGTTCTTATACGTAATATATAAAAAATACGATTGAAATCACAAATAGAAATCGAACCCGCAATTTCAATGAGAATTTTCTCAATATCATCTCTGTATGTGTGTGTGTGTGTCTGCTCGACAATATAGCTGAATCAAAAATTATTTTAATTTAAAATTTGTATATCTCGAAAAGGATCTTTAAACTGACATATCTCGAAAACGACAAGTTAGAGAAAAAGTGTAACGTAAAATGCCTTGTAATGAGCACAGCTTCTGAAATACCTGGAATTATATTCTGGCAGACCACGGTGAAGCGACATAGGTCAGTAGCGGTGTCGTGGGGGCAAGAATTCCAACGGATCTAGTGGGATTAGAGTAGAGTGTCCAATATTCTGCGTGCTTATGTAGCCTTTATAAAAGGTTACTGTTTATTATGTATCATCTCACCTGTATAACTTGTAAACACACCGCTCCCTATTTTAAAACTACGAGCATTTAATGTGGTGCAATCCCAGCACAGACGTACATCAAAACTATCGTCCCCTTAAGCACAATTTTATAGAGAAAACATACGAAATTTCTTTTATCTCACGCGTAAAGATTTAAATGTCGATAACAGAATTAAGATTCGTTTATGCCAAAATGTTGACGTAAATGGCAAATTAAAATCGTTTTATTATGTAATAAAAATGCAAGAAATTAGACCTTTCGTCATAATTATCACAAAAACCGTTAAATTAAAAAAACACGCGATATAGTTTAAATAAAATTCAACAAACATTTACTATAAACAATTTATTAAATACATCCACAACATTAACAATACTAAAAATAATCATAGATTATTCAATTTGCTAAAATTAATTTGGTCCCCTATTTGTTGGTTGAGATACATAATAATTATTGCTATATGGTGGGAAATTTATTCTATGGACCATTCCTGGTTTATTTGGTACATTATAGTTCACTTGGGGAACCCCAGCGGCTGGATAAGGTTTACTTGTTTTCTCAGTTGGTTTAGCAAATAGATGATTTGCATCATATGGAACACCATATCCAATAACTGCTAATTTGGCGAATGGTTTAATTGAAACATCTGGAAGTCCATATTCAATTTGTTTTGAATGCGCATTGGTTGATTTTTCTGGTAGACCATATTCAATAAGCGTTCCTTTTGTGGGAACTACATAGTCATGTTGTGGTGATTTTTCTGGTGGGCCTTGCTTCAAATTTAAATAATTATAATCTATTGATTCCCTTGGTGGTCCATAATCTGGTGCACTCGTAGTTGGAATAACATAATCATTGAATGGTTTATTTGGAATACCATAATCTGGATTAGGTGGACGTGGTGCTTGTGTGTAATAAGATTGGGCGCATGATGTACAAGCAATTGGCATCAAAAAGACGTATGGAATATCCCAAGGATGTCCGTAAGATGTTGACGGTATTGTTGGATATTGTGGTCTAGATGCAATAGGAGCAATATATTCCTGGAAGGGTTTAATTGGATTACCAGTCGTTGGCAAAACGTAAGACTGAGGAGCTAAGTATTCATTTGCTGATTCTACAGGACGTGGGGGAGCTAGGTATTCATTAGCAGGTACTACAGGTCGTGGGGGAGCTAGGTATTCATTTACTGGTACTACAGGTTGAGGAGCTAGATATTCATTAGCAGGTACTACAGGTCGTGGTGGAGCTAGGTATTCATTTACTGGTACTACAGGTTGAGGAGCTAGGTATTCATTAGCAGGTACTACAGGTCGTGGGGGAGCTTGGTATTCATTTACTGGTACTACAGGTTGAGGAGCTAGGTATTCATTAGCAGGTAATACAGGTCGTGGCGAAGCTACGTATTCTTGTGCAGGTCTAGATGGGGTTTGATATTCATTTACAGGTACTACAGGTCGAGGAGATTGATATTCATTTGTAGGTACTACAGGTCGAGGAGGTAGATATTCATTTGCAGGTACTACATGCCAATAAGGGGTTATGTAGTAATTTGCAGGTCGAGAAGGAGCTAGGTATTCACTTGCCGGTACTACAGGTCGGGACGGAGCTTGGTATTCGTTTGCTGGAACTACCTGTTGAGGAGCTAGATATTCATTTGCAGGTACTGCAGGCCAATAAGGGGTTAGGTATTCATTTGCTGGTACTATAGGTCGAGAAGGAGGAAGGTATTCATTTGCTGGTACTACAGGTCGAGGGGGAGCTAGGTATTCGTTTGCTGGTACTACAGGCCAAGAAGGAGTTAGGTATTCATTTGCTGGTACCACAGGTTGAGGGGGAGCTAGGTATGGATTCGCAGGTACTACAGGTCCAGAAGGTGCTAGGTATTCATTTGCTGGTACTACAGGTCCAGAAGGAGCTAGATATTCATTTGCAGGTACTACAGGTCGAAGGGGAGTTAGATACTCATTTGCAGGTACTACAGGTCGAGTAGTAACATCATAATAGACTGGTTCAACCGGTCTTGAAGTCGCTGGTTGCTGCGTAGGAACTCCATAATCCACAGGAGGTTTAGTAGGTCGAACAGTTGTAGGTTTCTGGGTAGGAACACTATAATCAACCGCAGGTTTAACTGGTACTTCATACTCTGCAAATGGTTTCTGTGGAACTCCATAATCAGATATCGAATAGTAATCACTCTCATCTTCTGATGACCCTGAACTACTGCTATCTTCAGATTCAGATTCGTCGAATCCTAATTCTGCCAAACCGTATTCCAACTCAGGTAGTCCGATTGGAAAGTGTTTTTGTTCAAATGCTTTCAACTCCTTCGAAGTAAATGCGTGCATTGAATTGCTTTCGAAGAATTTCTGTAATGTCTTTGTTGGTTGATCTGACTGGAGATGCGCTGGCGTTGGTAATGGTTGGTTCGGGAAATGTTCGCTGAATATTTTGAAAACTGTTGGCATGTCTGACTCATTTTGTACTGAGGGAAGGCTTGCGCTGTGGAGTAGCTTTGGTGTTCTGGTGTCTGCCGTGTTCCCAGTGACGAGGCACAGTAATAATATGAACTGAAACAATTTATAGTATATTTATATTATAGTTTATAAGAAAATAATATCGAAATTACTTTATATTATTTAATTAGCGTAATTTATCTTGGTTTAATTAAATGTTTCTTTTTAATTCACTATGAGGATTATATTTAATACAAAATAGATTCAAATAATTTGTTATAAAACTTTGGCCACGGGTATACACATATAAATCGATTGAGAACGTGTATCCAGCGTATTAATTATTAAAGATAAATATAGAAAGGTAAATAATATTTAAAAAAAACAATTTATATATTATTTTGTAGAAACAATATTTGATAACGTAATAAAATAATAAACTAATTGGTACAATTTCAGAGTATTACGAGTATTGGTTAATTTGACAATTTGGGGTATATATTTCTAGCGCAAATTACATATAAGTCGAGTGCAGGCCACATTTAAATATATATATAGAACAATAATAGTGCAATTTTGCGACAAGTTAAATTTAAAGTTTCATATAATAGTTCATATTTTATTAAAAATAACATTTACGTAAATAGATTTTATTTTTCACCATTTTTATAGTCTATACCAGTGGTTCTTAAACTTTTTCGGTTAATGTATCTCAATTTGCATTAAATGTCGAAATAAAATGCAGTATAATTAATTTTGAAAACTGTAAATTATTTTATTATAATTCATTGTAGTTTTACTATGTTTACCTTTAATTGGGGTGGCAAACAACCCTTTAGCATGCATTTATAATATTATTTTAACTACAATTGTGTGTATTTATAAATTGAACTTACCCACTGCATAGTCACGCTTATTATTAAGCGAAAATGGACATATCCACGTTTATATACGAGGCCTGGAGCCTAATTGATTCCAAATAATTTGAGGACATTAACAATAGATTAAATCAGTTGAAAAAGGTATATTTAGTTAAAATTCAACTGAAATACGTTTGTGACCATTTCTAAAGAAAGTGTATCTGTGCATATTTAAGTATTATTTTTTATAATAACTTGTAAACATAATATTTGTTTGTTAAATTATATTGTAACGCCGAAACTTTAAAAATTATTTTCTTTTGTACGTAATTATTATAATTAGGTTTTTTTTTTTAAGAAAATTTGAATTAACAATTAAGTCATTCATTAATTAGAACAATGAAATATTATATATACTAGGCGGTCTACTATCGAAGCAATTATTGATAATTTATAATTTTATTAATTAATCAACATTATCACTAACGAATTAATTATAAAAATTAATCAATCTCTTACCCTGTCAAATAAAATATTCTCTTTAAAGGCCAGTGGTTCTAAAACATTTTTTAGTATAAATTAATGTCAATATTTTTTTTATTTAGTTTCACGGCAAGCTGAAGGCTTATGCTTGATTATGTGCTACGTTTTCCCGTGTATTTATAATTAATGTATTTAAATTTTCATACATATCACGCCATTTCCCACCAACCTAGAATGACTAAAATCCCCATAAATAACAAAATAATTAGTAATTGTTTTAAATATTTATTTTTTCTACATATATTAACTATTTCTAGATATAAATTATATTAAAAATAAGCATAAAACTTAACATATAATTATGGCGAGCAACAATACATTTGATAACAACTTTATACATTAGATTTTCATGGTAAAAAGGTTCTATTCGTCTAAATATTGTTTGAAAATTAAATATAATATAAATAAATCAAAGTAATAAATGTTTCACATTTTTTTTAACGCTATTAACAATTGCCAAATAATTTGATGACATTTATACGAAGTTTTAAACTCTAAGCTAATAGAACCTTTTAATCATGGAAATCTTAGGTTTCAAGTTCTTACTTATATTTTAATACAAAATGTATTGATTCTATAGAGAACTTTGAACATTTTTAATGAGGTCTTTCGAACACAAGGCATCCGTCATCGATTAGTTTCATTTTGATATTTTCAGGCAATGTGAATCGTTCGTTAAACTCGTCTACAGGCATTAATTTACCCTGGATTTGCCCAGCGGGCACATAACCAACATGACCGCATTGTGTGGGCTCAGGGACGGTTAAATGTAATTCGCCGGAGGCATCCTCAATTATTAGCGGGACTACGAATTCCGGTTCACCGTATACGTTATTCGGGGACATATTATCCTCCATTATGATCCCATGGACGTCGTCACCTTCATTATATTCTTGGCAATTGTTGTTGATTGGCCACGCATTTATTAGAATTATAAAATGGCAGAAGAATACCTAAAAAAATAATTATAAAACTAAATAAAATTTATTTTAATATTTAATAATATTTTATGGCCTTTAGGTTAACAATATGAAAAAATCTTGTAGATATAAAATATCTTAGAATCCGTAGTAAAATTTTAGGGTGTTTTCATTATTATTATAAGGGCAGTATTAAGGGGGGCTCTAAAGTTTGGGGCCCTATAACTCGGGAAATATACGGGCGATTGGATTTAAATTGCAAACAAATTCAAATTGGGTACCAAATAATATGTGTACTAAATTTGGTGTGAATCGGTCCGGTACCTTCAGAGGAATAAAGGGCACAAATTTAGTCTTACGAGCGATGACTAACATCCAGTTATATATATTTTTGGATTTTTGCTAATGATTTTTTTGATCCGAGAATGCTACAGACACACAACCGATTGTTTTAGCTTCTTGGGTACTTCATAAGGCGAGCTAATTACGTACTAAATCGTATTAAATATTTTTGAAGGCTAAATTATTTCTATTACACTAAAAAAATTATTATTTGTATATACATCGTAATTTAAATAAATACTTACAATTTTAAATAACTTATACATTTTCTAATAATTCAAGTATACACTATTTTGTAATTAAATCGAGGTTAGACTGGACTTTGCTTGACTAATAATTTAACAAACTAATTTTCGTTTCATATACGTTTACAAATATTTATAACGTATACATATTATTAAAATAACGAATTGAATCATAACATTTATATCAAAATACATGTCTCAATCATATAAATAATTTTATTAACAATTACATAAGATGTATATAAGTTTAATAACAAGTATTGGTTTTATTTTGTAATAATTTTTACTTTTTTATAATGGTTTACTTTGGGTACTTGTTCAATATCTCGGAAACGGCATAAGTTAGAGAAATAGTGCATATTATAAAAATTAAAGATATTAAAATTTGAAATAACTTTTGTTTCAAAGTTTTTCTGGTAAAATGTACCATTTGTAGTATAATTGCCTTTGAAAATAGTTAGTTTATATTTACGTTTCCCTAGTTACAAGACATTGATTTTGTTTCTTAGCAACTGTAGGGTGAATATCTCGAAAACGGCGTAAGTTAGAGAAAAAGTAAATATAATAAAAATTAAAGATATTAAAATTATAAACAACTTTTGTTTGAAAGATTTTCTATTAAAATGTACCATTTACTGAATAATTGCATTTGAAAATAGTTATTTTATATTTACTTTTCCCTAGTTGAAAGACAAATTGATTTTGTTTCATAGCAACTGTAGGGTGAATATCTCAAAAACGGCATAAGTTAGAGAAAAAATGAATATAATAAAAAAGAAAGATATTTAAATTTTTAGCAACTTTTGTTTGAAAGTTTTTCTATAAAAATGTACCATTTACTGAGAAATTGCGTTTGAAAATCGTTATATAATATTTACGTTTCTTTAGTCACAAGATATATTGATTTTGTTTCATGGCAATTGTAGTGTAAAGTGAAGGCCATTCCAGCTTAATTATATTTAATTTAATACATTTTAATTTAATTTAATTTCTTATTTACACGAATACATTTTAATAATTGGTGTCAAATAATCAGATTTGAAATAATAATTTTGTTGAGTTTGCATCTAATAGTGTGAAATATTCAACAAACAATAACCGTTTGTTATTAGTCATATTATTAAATGAGCGTTGGGTGCATTCCATTTCATTTCGCAATGGTCATTTCCATTTGTATTGAAAAGTAATTGTTCGTTTCATTATTACGGCCTTTCTTTCTGTTCGCGAAGGATGCTTTGTTTTGTGTGGCATCCCGTTAGCATCCGAGGCATTCAGCGGCACGTCAGCGGAGACGTTGATTAGGCACAAAAAATCGGTAAATATTTCTCAGCGCGCCTAGTTTACTGGGCACCCACCAACATATGTCAAGGATTCCTATTAAAAGTACACAGGAAATATTCACAATTTTCCCTGAATTACATTCTAATTACTACTAGAATTTCTAATCATTGGTTCTTTATTCGAAATTAGAAGCATTTAAAAAGAAAATATATATGTAATATAGATTTATTGTGTTTTAAATACAAATAAATACAATACATATTGCATATTTGTACGATTGTACCTATATAAATAAAGAAACATATTGTATAATAACGAAACACCATTTGTATTTGGCGCTCAATATATTAATGGGCTCGATTACACTGTACAGTTAAGCGGCAAGCGTTGTAGCTATTTTCACGCCGTTTTATATTTGTGACATTTCTATTGTCAATGTTTAATAACCTCAACTTAAAATCAATATGTTGAAGCATATTTTATTAAAACCTAAACATTTAGGAACAATAATACGAAATTTATCTGTTGCCGAACCGGAAAAAAATAGTGATCGAATTAAAGCATGGCAGGTTCATTCTTTTGGCGAAGTACTTCAGTGCTGTAATATACGCGTTCCCATTATATCAAATCCTACGGAAGTGCTAGTTAAAATAGAAGCTGCCTCAGTGAACCCTATAGACATCTTAATGCAAGGTATTATATAAAAAATAGAGTAGGGAAGTATGACGTCATTTTTGGCGGGAATAATTTAAAAATTACCGCCAAATATTCATATTTTGTATAGATGGATATGGTAGAACTATATTAAACTTATTAAATTGCCAAGATTTGCCTATAACGTTAGGCAGAGATTTTTCTGGTGTTATTATCGATAAAGGGCATGGGGTAGGCAAGGATTACCAAATAGGGGATAAAGTATATGGGGTAATCCCATTTTATAATCAAGGTTCACACGCCGAAACTGCAATTGTAGATAAAGACCATGTACGTATTTCCCATTTAGCATAAAATATAATCTGGTAACTTTTCGTATTTATAAGTTGGTAAAAAAAACCACGTCTTTAACTGCTGTTGAAGCTGCAGCTTTACCTTACACAGCGTTAACAGCGTACTCAGCGCTATGGATAACTGGAGGACTATCTTGTAAACGTACAAAAGGGACAAAAGTATTAATTTTAGGTGCTTCCGGCGGGGTTGGCACATGCGCAGTACAAATGCTAAAATCTGTGGGAGTTAATGTATGCTTTTTCAATGAAATTCTAGGGGTTTTTTTATTATTAATTCACGCATTAGGTTGTAGCTACATGTTCATCGGATGCTGTACCGTTGCTTCGAAATCTTTTAGCGGATTGTGTTTTAGATTACAGGGATCCAGACTATATACGCAATGTTGCTTCGCAGGGAAGGTTAATTTTTTTTTGTTGGGAAACTGCAGCATTGAATATAATAATTTATGCATTTACAGCTTTGATATAATTCTTGATTGCGCCAAAATGGGACACCAAGGTATCCCATCCAGTTGGCAATATCAGTCTTATATCGGGTTAAATTCACCACTGTTGCATAACACCGACCAATATGGTTTATTGGGCGGTTTAGCGACTAGTGCCAGTGAATTAATCCCAGCGAATTTAATTGGTTTATCTCAAGGAAAATGTGTGAAATGGGCCTTTTTTTACCCGTTTACAGATGGATTAATTTTTATTAATAAATTAATCTTGTCAGGGAAGGTAATTGACCAATGAGAGCGCAGCGGCGGCCATCTTGTATAGTCGTTATGTTTTTTAGATGATTCCAGTCATAGACAAAGTATATAAGTTCAATGAGACTCCAGCCGCATATGCGAAGATTAAAGATGGCCATTTACGCGGGAAAATTGTAATAGATATGTTATAATCGCATTGATTTTGTAAAAATAAAGACTTTTTTATACTTTTAATGTGTTTTATTTATATAAATAGGTTATTATAATAAGTTAGTCTTGAATTGCAATGCCAGTCTTTGTCTCGATCCAGTTTAAGAATTTGGCAGTGCGGACATACCCGGATGGGTTTCCGCTGTCGCATCCAGCGCTATTAACAAATGAGACTACACCAATTTGTGTTGGTGTACCATCGGCACCATAACGGATCAATGGACCACCACTATCCCCCTATATACCAAAATAGTCATAAAAATGTATAGGTTAATTAATTTTTATTACATACGTTGCATGTACTATGCTGTGGATGCCCAACACAGCATATAGTCGACGAAATGATAACTTGTTGCCCATATACTTGGGCACACCGGTTGTTTGTAATTGTATCCAGTTGAACGTAGTTCAACTCTTGGCTAGCTCCGCCATCTTTGTATATTTAGTACCAAAAATTAATCACTGAAGTATCTAATAAATTTAATACACTTACTATTATTAGTTTTGCCAAATCCACTAACAGTTACTTTGATATTTTCCATTGGGTCATTTGCCTCCGAACGGGAAGGCAACCTGATTGGTTGAATTGTGTCTATTAACATCCATAAAACATAAAATTACAATTTTATTTTAATTGTAATTTAAAGATTAATAAATACCAGACAACGGAACATCATTTGCCAGTTTAACTAAAGCAATATCATTGTTTAAGTAATCGTTGTAATTCTCGTGAACGATACCATTGGTTGTAACCGATACAACTTTATCCGGGTCATTCCAAAGATTACGTTTAGTCGTTCCAAGAGTAACAGTCCAAGATTGTACACTAAATTAATATATATTTGTTGTTAAAATTCTACAATCAAAGATATTCGGTCGAATAATAACTGTTTAATGAGTAAAAATAGTATTTTGGATATAAATATAGTTTCAAAGGGCCTAATTAGGTCGTTTTTATTTCCAAAAATGTTTGTATTATGGAGAGAAAAAAAATTACCCTTGGGCACAATGCGCAGCGGTTAAGACCCAGCGAGGAGAAATCAGGGAACCCCCACAAAGTGCGCCTTGTCCATTAGGATATTTCATTTCTAAGACCACTTGCCAAGGGAATTGCCCTTTTTGGGCAGGTTGACCACTTATTATCCGTGATTGTTCATCTAATTAATTTAATTAAATACAATAAAACACATTATGTTTAGATTTAAAAATTGACTTACTGTGTTTCGCGTAATAATCTCTTAAAGTAGTGACTGGCGATCGAGGACTAAACGCCTTAAAATTAAATTAAATGTGTTTACTTTTATTTATTTATTTATAAATTAAATAATTACCTGAGTAGCAGCAACTACTACAATTAAAACTGTGATTGCAAGAACTTTCATATTGGCACAATTACACACACTATAATTAATTATAAATTTCGTCCCTATTTATACGCATTATTTATCAAAATTTCGTGGGGTTTTTCTGTCTAAGGTTTATCTTAAAATCTAATCATCTTTTTTATAATCAGGATATTAATTGCACTATTTTCGAAATTTCCTATAATTACTAAGTAAATAATTGTACTTTTATTATTGATATCTGTTCTGAATTTCCAATAATACAATGGATAAAATTACAGTTTAGTCTTAGATAAGATTTAAAATCAATAATAGTAATTCTGTTTTATCAATATATACTTGTTTTCAAGGTGTATTTTTTTAATTAGATGCTTTTTACGTATTTAAATCATAAAAATAAATCAAACTCAAGTGTATAACAAAAATATACATTTTGAGCATCCCTGAATGGAATCTAACTAATTTCGAAATAACGTATGTGTGTGTGTGTGTGTGAACGCTCTAAAGTCAAAACTGTTGAAAATAAAAATAGGCCCCGATGTGCACGATCTTCACCGGAAGTAATCGCTAATTCTTACTAATTATTTAATATCTTAGAAACGGAATGAGTTAGGGAAAAAGTAGTATTATAAAAGTTGGAGGTATTGACATTTCTAACAACTTTTATATATAAAGTTTTTTCGTAAAATGTACCATTTATTAATAAATCGTTATTTAAAATAGCCATGTTACAGATTTCCCTAGTGGCAATTGTAGCAAAGTTAGAGCCACTCCAGTTTTCTTGTACTTTTAAAGTATCCGTACGTAGTTCATATTTATTATAACAAACATTGTAATTGTTTATTTTATATAAATTACATTCGTTACAATTCATTTATATTTAACTAAAGTACAAAGTGTTTTCGCGCTTAAATTTGAAATATGCCGCCAAAAAGAAGTAGTTTTCTCTTGAATAGTTCTCGCATTTCTGTGTAGGTGGCAATGTTATGTACGCAGATGTACACAACAGAAACGTCAAAGATGTATAAATAATATTTGTAGTACATGTGTTTTTTATATTAGCGATTTGTGTGTGTGCGTGTGTGTGTGTGAATAAAAATGTCATCAATGCAGTTTGTTTTGTCCGGCAACAGTTTGTGTACCACTGGCAAGTTGTGCCAACTGACCCGCACATCATATGACTGTAAATGCACGTGATTTTATATTTACACTTTAGAATATTTTCTTGGCATCGTCCATGTTTTCAATAGTGTAAATGTTAAAATACCGATAGTTTTTAGTGTGTGTGTTATGGCCCTACTTATTAACAAAATATTTTCTTCACGGAGGAAAGCCTACAATAAAAATCAAGATGCATGGTATGTACATTTAACACGCAAAAACAAACGAACATAACCTATATTACATGACTACAATTTGTATTCATTTGTTAAATAACACATAAATCAAATATTATAACTACAATTTGTAATCTACAATTTTTTTTGCATGCACTTATGAATTTTTTATTTAAACGGAAAATTAATTAATTCCGCATATACGTTGCTTATTTTTTATCGATTGCCTTGATATTGACATATTATTGCTAAACAGGATGTTTATTTCATAACTAGGCTCACCCATGGGCACCATGTGCCCATATGGTATACAGAATATACTAAACTTTTGTCGGATGGCGCATTTTCATCTAATCATAACAATGCATTTCTCTTACACGGTTTTCCTTCAGTTTCTATAGTTGCGCAGAAAATAAAAAATATTTAATGAAACCATTGATTCAGTCATTTATGTATCTAGCTTTCTATCCGGAACGCTAACTCTTACTTGTTTATTATCTAAAAAGCATTATTAAATAGACTAGGTAGGCACTTGTGCCCATATCGTATACAGAATACAGTCCAATATGATATAATAATTAAATATATACCTAGATCCATCTATTTAGGTATCTAGCGTTCTATCCGGAACGCTATATAACTCTTGCTTGTTTTATTACGTAAAACGCATTATTAAATAGATTAGGTAGGCACTTATGCCCATATCGTATACAGAATACAGTCCACTATGATATAATAATTACATATATCCATATATTTGTGTATCTAGGTTTCTATCCGGAACGCTATATAACTCTTGCTTGTTTTATTATGTAAATGACATTAAATAGACTAGGTTGGCACTTTGTGCCCATATCTTATACAGAATACAGTCCACTATTGATATATTACATACATATCTGGATTTATGTATCTAGCTTTCTATCCGGAACGCTATATAACTTACGAACTAAAATAAATAAAACATTAAATAATTGTTTAAATATGTTTCAAATTTTGGGCTCGAATATTATGAAATAATTTTGTTTATCTAATAACCATAGATACAACATATAAATAAAGCGTTCCGGATACATTGCACATACACACATACATGTTTATTTATATAATTTCGTTAACATAAATTAATATATTGTTTTTTTTTTTTTAATTTATTATATTATATTCAGAATATTTACAAATTAATTATTATTAAACCAAAAACCATGGATACAACATATAAATAAAGCGTTTCGGATACATTACACACACATATATATATATATATATATATATATATATATATATATATATATATATATATATATATATATATATATATGTGGTTGTTTATTTATAATATAATTATCGATTAGATTAAAATCAGAATATTTATAAATGAATCATATATTTATTGCTAAACAGGATATTTATTATTATTTTTGCGAATAAGTTTGGGAAATTCCTTTTAAATGAAGTAACTTTAGTTTTATATCTATTTAAAAGCGCGTGTGCTAAAGAATTTCATTTGAAATTTAAAAAAAAAATGTATTCATTGATATCCTCGGTCGTTCCGGCGTCATCAAAAATCACGTGAAATAATTTGGATGTTCCGAGTCCGCGAGTGGAAATCGCACTATCACGTGCTTCATGCTGTTTATAAATACACTCGTATAGTATAGTATACATTCTCAGTGCGTGTAAAAATGTTTATTCATCGCACCCATACGTCACTATGATCAAATCAAATGCCCGCTTAGCCACCGTGTGACGACATACACTCAAGTTTAAAGATTTGTTTAGGCAAACGTCATTAATCGGACCACGCAATTTATAAATAATTTTCATTAATGAATAAAGACTACCGTTTTGTTATACTAACACTCAGTCACATCCAAAATGTTATTAAACTTAATAATTGTGGCTTTAAAGAAGCCATTTTAAATTAAATTCGTAAGTCTTCGACACCATTTTGTTGAGTTATTAGCGCTTTTATTTAAATAAACGGGCTAAAGCGGTAAAATTTTATACTCAAAGCGAAGCAATTAGTAATTAAGCTTAGAAATTACAAGTAATAATGCCAATTTATTGTAGCACAGCAACAAAATTTATAATTAATTGTGTTAATTTGTTGCTGTGAATGCTAGCACTGCTTGTCGTAATACAAACTTGTAATTTTAATTATTTGTATTTACACCGAAGTAATTAAGCTTAGAAATTACAAGTAATAATTCAATTTGTTGTATAAAATACAATGCCAATGTTCACAGCAACAAAATTAATAATTAATTGTATTAATTTGGTTGCTATGAATGTTAGCATTGCTTGTCATAATACAAACTAGTATTTATAATTTTCTAAGCGAAGCAATTAGTAATTAAGTTAAATAAAAATAATCTTGAAAGTTATATAGTATATATATATGTATATATATATAGAAAACTAAGTATAAGTCCAGTGTAGGGCACCCCAGATTTTTTGTAATTAAATTTATAATTTTTTAATTAGTGAAAAAGCGTTTACATTTTCACAAGACCAAGTGCGAGTGGTCCTATTTCGTGAATGTGATTTTCGGGGTCGAAAACTATTATTTGATTCGCAATCAGTACAAAAAGTACTGATACCAGTGGCCCTCAACAAATCTATAAATAATACACCATTGAAAAATGATAATTATGTTGAAATTTCTAATGGCTATGGTTATCAAGTTAGTTATTTCATCAGATTTAGGCCTAAGATATTCACTTCCTAATAAATTAATGCCCTTGAAATGTATTAGGAGATAAATATCTGTGGCCTTATAAATGAAATCTTACATTCTGGATATAACAGTAATCAATAAATAATTATAGTATACACGGCCAAACTCCGATATTTGCCAATTGGGCGAAATGGTATTCGGCTCAGTAGCAATGAGTTTCCGCGGTACATCACTAAAAATCCATAGTTTTTCATCCCCCGCCAAATTAATGTGTACTCAGGTATATTGCAGTCTCCCTGCAATATATCCGAAATTAAACCCCGAAATTATTAAAAATAGGTATTTCCAAGTCCGCGGCATCCAATTCGAGGCCGTACATCTGTTACATCCCAAAACTTCGATGCGTTAGCCTCAAATAACTCAATACAAAGTTTTGATAAATCGCTCAAATTAGATTACTCTAATGCGAGCAGTACCACCTCATTCAATGAGCAAATCTCATTATGCAGCACCGACTCTGATATCAACAAATTCTGTAAGTACAACTACATACATAATGCTTGCTTACATTTATTATTTTAATTAGGAAAGTATACATTTATTATAAGTGCTATAAGTTTGGTGAAATGAGCTGTATAGCTTGGCGCATGCGATGCTTTACCGGAATAAATTATTCGAATTTTTAATCGCGTAGAGTAAATAAATATTAGCCTCTTATGGCGAATATCCGTGCGCCATCCCTTGCGCCTGTAAGGGTAACGGCGTTATTGGTAGTGTTTGTAAATTATTTCGTTTATTTAGCAAGTGGTAGTGTACCATTAGATGTCCCTTGTACTCAGAGCATGACCTCAAAATTTGCACCAAGTCTCGAGGCTGATTCGGGCTTTTGTGGGGAACAGTCTTACAGTAGTTTGAGTAGTGGACCCCCCTCTATGTCTTTATGGGATGCACGACATGATTATGGTACGTGTTTCTACTCAACAAGTTTCAAAAAACATACAAAACTACACAAATTTAATTACAGCAAACGGATTCTCTTGTGGTAGTTTGTATAAACGTTGGTTGCGAAGCGCTAGCACCTCACTGGATTACAACGGATGCTCGGATAACTCGTTATCCGGCATGCACTCATCCGTTTCGGCGGATGAGTGCATGACACGCGGACACCGTAGAACCAGTAAACTGGGCTTAGCTGTGATAATACGTTTAAGCGATGGACAGGAAATGTAAGTATAATTTAATAATAACATATAAAACTCTGCATAAACATTGTCTAATAATAATTACGATTTACACATAAAATTCATAATTGTACAATAGGGTTGATGTACTATACAATAAGCCACGCCTCTACTGGCCAATAAGCCCCGCCTCTAAGCATGCGCGCGCAGCTGCAAACATTACATAGTTCCCTTTGTGTTTACAGAGATCTAAAGCGTTTTCTATTAGAGCATTCATGAACATTGTCTAATAATTACGATTTGAATAGCTACAATTTAACACTTAAAATTCATAATTGTACAATAGGGTTGATTTACTGTGCAATAAGCCACGCCTCTACTGGCTATTAAGCTCCGCCTCTTAGCATGCGCGCGCAGCAGCATACATTGCATAGTTCCCTTTGTGTTTACAGAGATCTAGAGCGTTTCCTATTAGAGCATTCAGCGTTAATGGAGGCAATGGTGTGTCGAGCCCGAGCAGGGGCTGAGTCAGCGTATATTAAACCTGGCAGCTTTGCTAGTCTAATGTATGAAGTGTATAAGGAAACTTCACAATGGCTGGTAGATTTAATAACAGGACCGATGCTTCGCGCGTATTTGTGGCATTCGCTAACAATGCGCACGAAATCGGTCACCGATTGTGATAAAGCAAGGAGTGACATAATGTTAAAGACAAAAAGTGAAAGTAGCCTGGTGAAACGTAAGATTGATAGGACGAAAGATAATTTGATATTATTGAGTAGTTCGTTGTTAAAAATTGATTGTGAATTGAATGATAGGAGACAGTTTCTTTCCAATGAGTTTAATAAGTTTGATACGAAATTAAAATATGTGCGCGTTAATCCTAATTATACAAATGATACTAGTCTAAACGCTGAGAAATTCGTACGCGATTTGTGCGAACTCCTAGAGGCAGTCGATGGCAAAGATACTAATTTGTAAGTAACATATTTTTCTCTACACTATGTTTTTAAAAACAAAAGCGCCGACAATAACTGTCGCTTCTTGTAATATATTTATACTGTGTTTATACATTTAAGGGTATTAAAATTATTTATAAAAAATTAAATAACGCATTGAATTAAATAAGATGCGATCTAAATTATTTTGGGACATTCTGTATAGCCACATTATGTATATATAGCCAGAACCGACAGCTATTGTCGCCGCTTTGGTTTTAACAGGGCGACCATTTTGCTAAACATTACCTTGATAGCTTGTTCGTTTAGCATATTTATTATTAATTGATAGTTGATTACACCAATTAGCTATAATTTCAAGATGAAATATGTCTTCTTTACAGTTTTATAAGTACTCTTCTAACAGCAGTCTTAACCAACCACCTCGGGTGGGTATCAACAGTGCTACCACCGTCACAAACTGATAAAGATACCCTATCCAAACTAAATGCGCCTTGTAACCCCTTATGGGGCCAACTCTCTGATTTGTATGGGGCTGTTGGCTCGCCAACGAAAGCATCGCACACTATAATTTGCGGTAGCAACAAAGGGGATATTATCACTAAAATCCTAAATACTCTAACTTATTTTATACGGTGCAGCGTTGTTGAACGACATTCATTATTTCGGCACTCGTCAACGGATGAAAACACTGAAGCTGATGAACTAAGTCAATCAAACATTAATTTGTTGGATATAAAAGAAATAAATGGATTTAATAAAACTGATGAGGTTAAGACTGAAGAATTGGAAATGACTATTTTGAAATGCTCCGAACAAGAGAGTAAAGGGTTGACGCGGACAAAAAGTTGTTTAGGGGCGTTGGGTGCAACTAAGTTGGAACATCCGTTGTTGGAAAAGGTTCAAAGTTTAGGGATTGGCGCAAATATGAATTTAGTTGATATTAAGGAAGCATCGGATCAGATTCGGAAAGTTTTTCACCCAATTAGGAAATTGGTTGATGCGAATGTAGTTTTTGTTTTGGGTGATAATGAACGTTTGGTTGGATTAAAAAAGGAGCATAGTAATAATAATGATTTAGAGAATCAAGTAAACTTAAACATTCCAAGTTGCTCAAATAAACGTCCAAATCATTTAAAGATTCCACTATTTAGTTGTGATTCCGATGATTGCCGTCATGAAACCAGCAGTTCAGAGACTTCGCCTTGTTCTGAATGCGAAAAAAGCAATCGGGATTTAATGCATTTTGTTGAACAGAAAATTGTCATGAGTCATTCATCCATAATTAACTTAGAATCTGAACCAAACAACTTAGAAATGCGACGTAGTGAATTTAACCGTTCACAAAGCGTTCCACCGTCGGATAAGAAAAGAAAATGTTTGAAAAACGGCTGCAAAAAGAAGTACTCAGGAGTTAAATTTGATTTTAAGCAATACCCACAGATAGTTACGAAATATATGAAAAGTAAAAACTTGGATTTGTCCCCGATTCAATTCGCGGAGAAATCGATTAAATTGAGCCGATCATTTTCGTGTTCGATTAGTGATTGCTCAAAAATAGATGTGTCTAGTTGCGATTGTGAACCACACAGCGGAGAAACCCTACAAACCCCGTCAAACGCTTCTGAATTAGAATTTAGGTCTGAGTTAGTTCATACGACTAAAGAAAAATTAGAGCGCAAATCGACTTTATCTAGAGCAAACTGCTCAAAAGAGCATCCGCTCCAAGAAAACAATGCTATATTTGAGCACGAAATCGACACCTACCAGAAACCATCCAACTCCAAACTCAACCAAATGAATTGTATAGAACTACCAATGCCTAAGTATAATGCTGGATCATTATCAAAACCCAAGAGATATTAAATCAACTTTTTCTATAGAACGCTGACCAAATCTCCGGAACATTCATATGTGGGGTACACCCGGACCCTTCTCCGAGGTGTAAGTAACACCTACGTGTCTGATCTTGTTCTCCAGGGTACTACAGCACCCCAACAAATTTGGGAAACAACTCTGAGACGAGATTTAGCTTTAGCCGCACGGAAACCATTATTAGATCAACCGATACAGGAAGCCGTCGCGATTATTGCGAATACAGATACTTGGTAAATTAATTTCGGAATGCGTGTGAATGTAATGCTGATTGTTTTGCTGTTTAGGGAAGTGCAACTAATGTCCAGTCATACGTTTGTGGTCGAAAAAGGTTTGTCGGGTATTCGCGTTGAGATGTCGCAATTAATTGCCAATATGCTAGAATCGTTACTTCATTTGTGGCGGCTGAAAACGCCGGCGGAGTATGTAAGTAATGGGTTTTTTACTTTTTTATACGCGTAATGTATAGTTAAACCTCGGGTTACGAACATTTCGGCTCATTAGAACTGTGTACTGTTGTATAATTATATATAAGCAATCGTCTGAGATCCAGGAACGAATTAATGCATTTTACATTGCTATGAGGAACATAGTTTCGGCTTACGAACGAATTAAGTTCGTTGATTGTATTATGATTACAAAAATAAACTAAATACTGTAGTAAAATTATAAATAAGCAACCATCTGGGTTCCAAAAACGTAATATTCCACTTTGCATTAATCCATATAGGGAATATAGTTTCGGTTTACGAACATTACAGTTTATGGATGATCTTAACGAACGAATTAAGTTCGTGGATCGTGATTTGATTAAATTACAAAAATAAACAATCAAAATTTACATTTTAATGGAAATATACGTTTTGAGGGTATTTGACTCAATGCTGTGTGTGTGTCTGTTATCACAGTCATCCAGGGAAAGAAAACCTGATATTTCAACTGGAAATGCTTGTTTAGTCGTATTTTGAAAACGACATGAGTTAAAGATATTTTTAACAATTGTTTTTCAATGGTAGAATGAATTTAAAACTAAGTATGTGTCGAATGAGGGCCACCCCAGATGTTTATACATGTATAATTGTTTATTTTAATAGTGTATAATGCATATTGAGTCCCGATTGCGTGAGTTTTGCGTCCGATCGAAATCGCTGGCGCAACTATTGATGGCAACCGAGTTTTGTAACATGGATTTTTTAACTTCAACGCTTCAGCTAGAAGTGAATGATGTGCCGCTGCTATTGGCGGTAGCGTCAACGCATACGCCGCAAGTGACACAGAAATACGGTTTGAGTTTTCAATGAATTCAATAAAAAAACATTGCCAATAATTATTATTATTTATTAATTGTTTTGTGTTCTTAATTTTTGTACATCACACCAGAATAATATTTATGTTGTAGTCTTATTTATTATTTCTTTTTTAAATGCTATATTAAAATACAATTTAATTTATTATATAATACAAATTAATATTTATTCCCTATTAATAATTGTGTTGGTATCTGTTGCCCATTTTGATACAGAGCTAAGTTGTCCTTAAATTGTTCAGCGATGTCTTGAGGTCGACTAACACCAGCTACGTGGGGTGTTATAAACACCTGGAATTTTAAGGTGTAATAAATCGATTTAAAATTCGATTAATAATTTATACTTGTTCGTAAGTCCATAAAGGATTGTTTTTTGGTAATGATTCAGTAGCAAAAACATCCAAAATGGCCGCTGATATCCATTTATTATCCAAAGCTTCCATTAAATCTGTTTCATTAATTATACTACCTCTCCCTATATTAATAAAGACTGCTCCTTTGTCTACCAATTAAAATAAATTTAATCCCTATTTATATTTGTTTTCTAATTGAAAATACCTTCACAATTTTTTAGTACCCCGCCATTTAAAAGCCCTATAGTTTCATCAGTACTAGGCAAAACATTAACAACATAATCACAAGCCATCAACAACTCAGGTAACGTATGAACAGTATAATACGTAGTATAATGTTTATACTCATCCAAATCGGGTAAATTCTCCCGTCTACCATACCCCAAAATAGTCGTACCAAAATTATACAACGTTTTAGCAACTAAAATATGCCACAAAACAATTTAAAACATCTTACTAAATAATACACCGCTTACTAAAATTCCCGATATTTCCGACCCCTAATACCCCCACAGTTAACTCGGCTAAAGACCGATGATCGACAATACGCTCTTCGCGAAACCAATGCATTTGTTTCGAGTTATCGTAAACTTTAAACAAATTGCGCTCATGATTTATTATATTTGTTACTACATATTCAGACATTAAACTATAAATTTATAAGCTGTTAATTTGTATTTGGGGTGTAATTTTACGTAAAGTACCGTCCAAAATGTTTACCAGAGAACCTGGTTATTATCGCCGAATTAAATATATCGTGATTACGGTAAGGTGAAAGTATATCTACGCCGGCCCAAGTACCCTGAATCCATTTTGGTTTTATTGTGTCTAAATGTGTAATTAGTAAATTGAAATCGGCGATTATAATCTCGGATTCGGCCAATTGCGAATGGTCAGACTCTAGGAATAAAATTGCTAGTATAGATATAAATATTTCTATAATACTGTCGTGGAGTTACATAAACAAGCTTAGGTACAACGCACCTATGCGTTCAGTTCGCCTTATATATGCGATGCGAGCGTTTTTTAATAATTATGGCCTTTTGGTTAACAATTTGAAAAAATCTTGTAGACATAAAATATCTTAGAATTATTAGTAGAATTTTTGAGTGTTGGCAGTATTACAGGGGGGTCCAAATTTTGGGGCCCTATAACTCGGGAAGTATACGAGCGATTGAATTTAAACTGCGAACTGAGTCAAATGGGATACCAAATAATATGTGTGCTAAATTTGGTTCAAATCGCTTGGGTACCTTCAAAGGAGTAGAGGGCACACATTTATAATATTTACTATTTTTTTATGGCCTTTGAGTTAACAATATGAAAAAATCTTGTAGACATAAAATATCTTAGATTTATTAGTGGAATTTTTGGGTGTTTAAATTATTTTTATAAGGGCAGTATTACGGGGGGCTCCAAATTTTGGCGCCCTATAACTCGGGAAGTATACGGGCGATTGGATTTAAAATGTGAACGGATTCAAATAGGGTGCTAAATAATATGTGTAGCAAATTTGGTTCAAATCGCTTCGGTACCTTCAGCGGAATCAAGGGCACACATTTATAATATTTACTATTTTGTTATGGCCTTTGGGTTAACAATATGAAAAAATCTTGTTGACATAAAATATCTTAGAATTATTAGTAGAATTTTTGGGTGTTTAAATTATTTTTATAAGGGCAGTATTAAGTGAGGGTCGAAATTTTGGGGCCCTATAACTCTGGAAGTATACGAGCGATTGGATTTAAACTGCGAGCGGATTCAAATAGGGTGTTAAATAATATGTGTAGCAAATTTGGTTAAAATCGCTCCGGTACCTTCCGAAGCGTAGAGGGCAGAAATTTAGTCTTACGACTATATAACATATATATTTAGGGCGACGAAACAAACACTTTTGTTAAGGAAATTGTCCCGAGAAGGTTACAGACATACAACCGAATACTTTATCTATTTCGGTACTTCGTACGACTAAACATGGGGTCCTGAAGCGATATATTAATGGCGACGGAATTTCTATTGTCCACGTATATATAAACTAAACTATCACATTTATACCTGTTTGAATCTCTTTAAACGTTAAATTTTGTAAAATAACACGTAATTCTTTAGCTAAATTGGTAGCACGCGTTAAAACTGATATAACACTAGACATTTTCGCGTAAATAAATAAAAATCAAGGACGAGATCCGATGAACGCAGCAAGCGTTTTACGCTTGCGCTACTCTGCTCTAGTTAAAACTGCGACCTGCTTTAGTACTTGGCCATTCGCAAGGGTTTTATAACATAAGTTTAAAATTAATAAATTCAACAATGTAAGTACCCAATTTTCACAAAAACCGTGTTAGTTTAGTCACTTATTTGATTATTTTACGTATTATATATATATATATATACTTAATTTTAATTTGCGTGTTATGTAATAACTTTGAGGTTACTTAGTAATATATTACAAAATTATATTAGATGTCTGCGTACCGGCAAGTAACTCGTCTTTTCAATCGCCGTGCCCTAAATTCACTCTCAACCCGCGGCTACGCCGAACGTAGCTTAGATGAAATGAGCTTTACGTTCGCGGCAGCCAATCAGGTTAATATATATATACGTTATTCCGTATAAAACTGTGTTTTAACAATTAAACTAATTGCGTAAAGGTGTACTACGATTCCCAAAGCATCCGGCAAGTCGATGTACCGTCATTTTCGGGCGCTTTTGGTATCTTACCGAGGCACGTTCCTACTTTAGCAGTGTTGAAACCGGGCGTTGTCACCGTTTTTGAAAACGATGGCAAAGTGCAGAAAATCTTTGTTTCCAGCGGAACAGTCACAATTAACGACGATTCATCAGTACAAGTAAATATGAAATGCTCTGATTGGTTATATTTTATAGTCGAGCTTTGATTGGTTAGATTTAAGGGTGTATGGACCAATCACGGTAAATGAGATGCTCTGATTGGTTGCAGTTAATAGTATGGACCAATCATGGCAGAGATAGCAGTTTAGTGTAGGAATTGTGTGTTTTTGTGTAGATTCTTGCAGAAGAAGCTCATACTTTAGATTGTTTCGATGTTGCTGCGGCTAGAAGCGCTCTTAGCCAAGCCCAGAGCGAATTAACTTCTGCTACCACTGAGAAGGTTACTTATTATTAATTTTTTATGTATATATATTAATTTTTGTTTATAACTAGACTCGCGCTGAAGCCACGATTGCCGTTGAAGTAGCCGAAGAATTAGTTCGTGAATTAGCATAAATATATTAATTGTAAAATGTTGTGTTCTGTACAAAAAAAAATCTAGACTACTGTAATAAATTTCCTTGTTTAGGAAATAAAAACTAAACTTATTTAATTAATTAAAATATCCCAAAAAGCAATTTAGCATTCTCGGATTGGAAAATGTCCTTAACAAAAAGTGTTTGTCTCGTCGCCCTGAATCCAAAAATATATATAACCCCTTAATACTGCCCTTATTAAAATAATTAAACCACCCAAGAATTCTAATATAATTTATATCTACAACATTTTTTTATATTGTTGACCCAAAGGCCATAAAAAAAATCTTTTTTTTGGTAATTGTCTGAAATAAGCGGCGTTTAATACTTTGTAGCTACATTCTGGTTGGATATACCGTGTAAATCGTGCTTTAATCCCATATATTTAAATTAAAATTCCTGTACTAAAACTATAAATAAATAAGTTTTGATAATAACTGCTTAGAAATTTAATGTTTTAATTAATTTTGGTGATTGATTTGTATAAAATTTCGTAGGGAAATGTATGTGTCATCGATCGTATTATAGCTAACTTCATATTAAGTGAATTGCCAAAACATATGATTGTGTGTGTGTGTGTTATAGAATGACAAATTCAAATGCGATTCATTTTAACGCGATAATTGTACAGGTAAAACTAATAACTGTTACAAATTATACAGCTACAATTATAACTCGTAACGAATTATTGTATAACACACATGACATTCACGACTACAATTAGGGTTATGTTATTACAATAAAGTGTATTTAGGGAAAATAAATCAAGATGATGTACAGTTTTGAAGGCACAGCTCAACGTCGGCCTGAACAGAATTTAGCCGGGGCTAGCCGCAAGGAAACCCGCGAACTGCTGCTGCAACGGGCGCATTTAGAAAGACACAAACGGGAGGTAAGTTAATTTTTAAAATATTTATATTTAATAATATAATACAAGTTTTACATATTTAGAAACACAATAATTGTGTATTATTGTTATAAAACGCGTCCATTTTTTTAATGTTAATCAAATTATACACTTATTAAATTAATAGATTTTGTGTTAGGGGCGTCACAGCTGTTTAGTAAACACAAATTATCTTTTTATTTTTATGTTTTTGTCCCGTTTTGTCTTTCTGTTGCACTTAAAACTGGATAATTGTCCCACAAATACGAAGTGGTTTATTGTTAACTGTATACCAGATAGTTGAATGCCGCCATGTTGTGGGAGGAGCTACAGGAGGCGTGTCAATAGTTTTAAGGCTGCGTTCGAAATTTTCTTGCCGGCAACAGCAAACACTAATACTTACTATATATGCCTAATATAGCGTTTAAACTCCAAATTTAAACGCTATATTATTTAGTGTCTAATACATTGCCCCAATTTACTATTCTTACATAATTCTTTAGCATTTATAGTTATTTTTATTTAGTATTTTAATACAGAATATACTGTAATTTCGTCAAGATAATTTCGATTACAGCATTAATAGGTTTTATTTTAATAATCGTAGGAATCTCGGCGTAAACTAAAGAGCACTTTATTAATACAATCGTATATAAGAAGTTATTTAGCACGACAATGTAAAAAAAAACATGAACGAGTGTCGTTTGATGCGTCTGAGTCGATTTGTGAGGATAGTGCAACGCTCAAAGTTTTATTAAGGAAACTAATCTTCTTTTATCATCCAGATCAAGATGTTAATAGATTAGTAAGTGTGTTATAGGGGATAATTTAGTGTTGTGTATATATGTTAATATTTTTTAATATAGCTTAAGGTTTGTCGAAAAATGCTACAATTGCAGAGCCAAGTGTTACAAATAATTGATAATGATGGTTCGTATAATTGGTTAGTTAGAAAAGTGTTAGCGATCTGTCTAGGGGCGTTAAATAATCAAGTATCTTTAGAATTGTGTCTAAAATGTTTAGATACTTATACAGCTAGCTCAGATTCCAGACAGAAATTAGATATTTGGCCTTTCTTGATTAGAAAAGGTAATTATATTAAATACTAATTTTTCGATACGATATGTATTTATTTTAATACTGGTTTAGTTTAAACCTAATGAAATTCGCTTATTACGTAAATTGAATTTATTATTACAAAGTGTATTTTAGGATATTTTAGACAACTGCGGCATTTACTAGATGAAGGCCTTCACCTGGATGCGATGATAACTTTAATAAACAGACCACTTTTAATTTTACATTTAATTTCATCAAGTGTGAACACTGATACGATATTATTAGAATTTTGTACACATTTTTTATGTCCAAGTATCACAGAGACAATCAAATTAAAGTTGATACCATTTTTGAAAGCTAGCAAAAAGTTTCCGTACGATGAATTATTGAGTTTCCTAAATCATAATCACACAGTTGACAAATCTAATCATTTGCTGTATTGTATACTGGCGTTGGAACCCCCGAATTTTGGTAAGTTATTTAAAAATGGCTCGAATATTGAAAATTGGCTTTCAATTCCTTTTGAATTGAAAACAATTCCTATTGTTTTATAATCAATTCGTTTCGAATTGTGCATTATGAATTCAATTCCATTAGTAATTCATTTCGCTTTGCACTGAATTAGTATAAATTATGTTTTTAATGAATATGTCCCTTTTTTTAGAGCCATCGGCCGAAAGTATTCAAGTGCTATCATCACTAAGTATGAGCCTTCATACGATTCCATCACTAATCGATTTGACCGATTATGATAGTGATACGGAAGACATGGAAATTTCTGAGGATAATTTACAACCGCAAGATTACTTAACATTATTAAACAACCAAGAAAGAGTAAAAAAAATCATGAATTTCTTCGACCATAATTGCGATAATGAACCGATTCTAATGTCTCTAATTCAACTCTGTCATAATTTACTATTGTGTTTTAACGATTCGATCCATAAGTATATGTAAGTTACTTTTTGCAACAACGTAAATAATGTTTATTTATTGTTTTACTTTGTTTAGGTTAGTTTATATGTTAGCATTACGGGGTACATTCCTATATAAATTATGGGGGTCCATAAAATTACATCAGACTGATGATGCATTGACTCAGCAATATAATACTTCTTTTAACACATGGACTTCTGTCCAGACTTCAATTGCAGTCTTCTGTAGCATGTTCACGCTGTACGCGTCTACTTTAACGGATACAGAAACTGAAAATGCTAGCGGCATATTTTCCATTAAAGATTTATGCGATATTTGTGAAGTTACGAAAAATATCTCGGCGAATTTGATCGATTTGGCGTTCCCGATGTGCCGATCCAACACGGTAAGAAATTATTTTATTTGTATAATTGACTAATTAGATTCAAACTTTCCGACAAATATTTATGTATATAATTGTTTTAATTCGGTAAATTTAAATTTTTAGAATCCGCCGTCCCCAGAAATTTACCATTTATACAAATCCTGTCTGACCTCATGCCGGGTGATGCATACTCTAGATTTACGGAAACATTTCTGTAAACCCGGTTTTTGGACCCGCAAAAAAATGCACATATCGCAAGATTTGTCCCGGCGCAATTATCTATCGAAAACACTGAAGCCGTTTTATGGAATTGTCAGTGAAGATGAAGGTATAATTTATCCATAATTTCGTAATCAATTCCTTATTTATTTCTTCGACTTGTAGACGAATATTTACCTCCATTACTAACAGCAGAACAAAGAACATTAGCAATTTTGCAGGAAGTGCCATTTCTTGTTGAATTTAACTTACGGGTATTACTCCTCCGGGATTTATGTCGATCCTCCGGAGGATCAGGTTTCACACATCGAGATTTCATGGCGGATTCAGCTGTTGTGATACGGCGGACCCATTTATACGAAGACGCGTTTGAGAAATTATCCCCGGAGAATGGTAAGACTTCCCGGTATTAAATCTTAATGCAATTTAGTAATAAGTTTTATTTAGAACCGGATTTAAAACAAAAAGTTCGGATACAATTTATAAATAACGCTGGATTAGATGAACCAGGGATTGATGGTGGTGGAATCTTTAAGGAATTTATTAATGAAGTCCTTAAAACGGCGTTTGACCCTAATCGGGGGTTCTTCCTGTTAACAAACGATAATTTATTGTATCCGAACCCAAATGTGCATCTTTTGGTCGAGGATTTCGGCCGGCATTATTTCTTCATTGGGCGATTAGTTGGCAAAGTAATTTGACATCAAAATCGTATAAATTGTATTTAAATAAATATAATTCATGATTTAGGCACTGTTTGAAAACATTTTGGTGGATTTACCTTTAGCGCAGTTCTTCTTGGAGAAGCTTCTGGTGGAACGCGTCGATGCGCACCATTTACGGTCTTTAGACCCGGTGTTGTACCGGAATCTCTTATATTTACGGGATTTTGATGGAGATGTACAAGATTTGGGTTTAGATTTCACGACTGCGAGTAATGATTTAGGGGAAACGAGAGTGATTGAACTTAAAACGAACGGCCGTGACATTTCCGTGAATAATTACAACCGATTAGAATATATTCATCTTTTAGCCGACTTTAAATTGAATAAACAAATAAAACGGCAGTGTTCTGCGTTTCGGCAAGGATTAGATTCCGTGGTTCCTCTTTTATGGTTGAAATTGTTTAGTCATCCAGAGTTGCAAATCATCATTGGCGGAGATACGCAAGAAATGGATTTAAACGATTTAAAGAATCACACTACGTACGGTGGTAAGTGCCCCTTTCACACCAAGACTTTAAGATCCCAGATCTTGAAGTTCGTGATTGTTCTAGGAGAATTCACAACCGAACACCCAACGATCCTAATGTTCTGGAAAATCCTGGAATCGTTCACTGATATGCAAAAGAAGCAACTGCTGAAATTCGTAACGAGTTGCTCACGTCCTCCTTTATTAGGTTTTAAGGTATTTAACTTCAGGTTTAATTAAGTACATTTGTTAACGGTTGTTTTCTTTTTTTCTCCAGGAATTAATCCCGTCGTTCTGTATTCAATCAGCGGGAAATGAAGACCGGATGCCCACGGCTAGTACTTGTTTGAATCTTTTAAAGTTACCGATTATTATGCAAGAACCGATTCTCAGAGATAAACTGGTGCAAGCGATTGAACAACAGGCAGGATTCGAACTCTCGTAATTCAATGTTATCTCGATGTGAACAATTTTTTTTTTACATTCGATTACAACAATGGTGACCCTTTTGTTATAAAATGTCTGTGTTTCTCTGGTTCATTTTATTTTTTGAGTATCTTCTCAAATATGTACAGATTACCTTTGTATCATGTAAAATACATATTTAATAAATATATTTTAAGTTATTATATTTTTAGTTTTCTTTACGATTCCTATTTTTGTTTTTCAGATCTTGCTACATTTACATATAGAAGAATGTTGGATTTAATTTTTGATTTTTATAACTTTCAAAAAGTGCTTCTAACAGCAATTTGTCAATTAAAGATATTTTTTGTCTGATTTTATTGCTACAATCTGTAAAATTCTCGATTTTTATATATATTTAAAAAGTGCTTCTAACAGTAATTTGTCAATTAAGGATTTTTATGTCGGTTTTTATTGCTAATTCCTGTAAAATTCTCGATTTTTATATATATTTAAAAAGTGCTTCTAACAGCAATCTGTCAATTAAGGATATTCATGTCAGATTTTATTGCTAAAACCTGTAAAATTATCGATTTTTATATATATTTAAAAAGTGCTTCTAACAGCAATCTGTCAATTAAGGATTTTTCTGTAATTTTTCATTGCTAAAACCTAAATTTTCGATTTTTATGTATATTTAAAAAGTGCTTCTAACAGCAATTTGCCAATTAAGGATTTTTCTGTCAGATTTTATTGATAAAACATGTAAAATTCACGATTTTTATGTATATTTAAAAAGTGCTTCTAACAGCAATCTGTCAATTAAGGATTTTTTCATCGGAAAAATGACATAAAAATCCTTAATTGACAGATTGCTGTTAGAAGCACTTTTTAAATATATATAAAAATCGAGAATTTTACAGGTTTTAGCAATAAAATCTGACATGAAAATCCTTAATTGACAAATTACTGTTAGAAGCACTTTTTAAATATATAAAAAAGTGCTTCTAACAGCAATCTGTCAATTAAGGATTTTTCTGTCAGATTTTATTGATAAAACATGTAAAATTGACGATTTTTATGTATATTTAAAAAGTGCTTCTAACAGCAATCTGTCAATTAAGGATTTTTCTGTAATTTTTCATTGCTAAAACCTAAATTTTCGATTTTTATGTATATTTAAAAAGTGCTTCTAACAGCAATTTGCCAATTAAGGATTTTTCTGTCAGATTTTATTGATAAAACATGTAAAATTGACGATTTTTATGTATATTTAAAAAGTGCTTCTAACAGCAATCTGTCAATTAAGGATTTTTTCATCGGAAAAATGACATAAAAATCCTTAATTGACAGATTGCTGTTAGAAGCACTTTTTAAATATATATAAAAATCGAGAATTTTACAGGTTTTAGCAATAAAATCTGACATGAAAATCCTTAATTGACAAATTACTGTTAGAAGCACTTTTTAAATATATAAAAAAGTGCTTCTAACAGCAATCTGTCAATTAAGGATTTTTCTGTCAGATTTTATTGATAAAACATGTAAAATTGACGATTTTTATGTATATTTAAAAAGTGCTTCTAACAGCAATCTGTCAATTAAGGATTTTTCTGTAATTTTTCATTGCTAAAACCTAAATTTTCGATTTTTATGTATATTTAAAAAGTGCTTCTAACAGCAATTTGCCAATTAAGGATTTTTCTGTCAGATTTTATTGATAAAACATGTAAAATTCACGATTTTTATGTATATTTAAAAAGTGCTTCTAACAGCAATCTGTCAATTAAGGATTTTTTCATTGGAAAAATGACATAAAAATCCTTAATTGACAGATTGCTGTTAGAAGCACTTTTTAAATATATATAAAAATCGAGAATTTTACAGGTTTTAGCAATAAAATCTGACATGAAAATCCTTAATTGACAAATTACTGTTAGAAGCACTTTTTAAATATATAAAAAAGTGCTTCTAACAGCAATCTGTCAATTAAGGATTTTTCTGTAATTTTTCATTGCTAAAACCTAAATTTTCGATTTTTATGTATATTTAAAAAGTGCTTCTAACAGCAATTTGCCAATTAAGGATTTTTCTGTCAGATTTTATTGATAAAACATGTAAAATTGACGATTTTTATGTATATTTAAAAAGTGCTTCTAACAGCAATCTGTCAATTAAGGATTTTTCTGTAATTTTTCATTGCTAAAACCTAAATTTTCGATTTTTATGTATATTTAAAAAGTGCTTCTAACAGCAATTTGCCAATTAAGGATTTTTCTGTCAGATTTTATTGATAAAACATGTAAAATTGACGATTTTTATGTATATTTAAAAAGTGCTTCTAACAGCAATCTGTCAATTAAGGATTTTTCTGTAATTTTCATTGCTAAAACCTAAATTTTCGATTTTTATGTATATTTAAAAAGTGCTTCTAACAGCAATTTGCCAATTAAGGATTTTTCTGTCAGATTTTATTGATAAAACATGTAAAATTGACGATTTTTATGTATATTTAAAAAGTGCTTCTAACAGCAATCTGTCAATTAAGGATTTTTCCGTAATTTTTCATTGCTAAAACCTAAATTTTCGATTTTTATGTATATTTAAAAAGTGCTTCTAACAGCAATTTGTCAATTAAGGATTTTTCTGTCAAATTTTATTGTTAAAACCTGTAAAATCCTCGATTTTTATGTATATTTAAAAAGTGCTTCTAACAGTAATTTGTCAATTAAGGATTTTTCTGTCCGATTTTATTGCTAAAACCTGTAAAATGCTCGATTTTTATATATATTTAAAAAGTGCTTCTAACAGCAATCTGTCAATTAAGAATTTTAAGTCGGATTTTATTGCTACAACCTGTAAAATTCTCGATGTTTATTCTGAAAATAAATCGAAATAAGAAACAAATATATTTTACAATTAGTTTATTTCAATTCAATCATAAAAAGTACATATTCTCTTGTATATAATACTATTTATAAAAAATTAGTAAATCCTACAAAATAAAATTCAGTAATTACAATTCAGCTATAAACTTTCCATAGATATAGACTTCTTCTCAACGTCTGTCCGTGATTCTTCGCATTCTGTTTTCTTATCCTCCGTTTTAACATCCTCAGCATTTGCTTTCCCTTCCGGATTTGTAGAACCGTCCATTTCCAAGAACTTCTCCCAGTTATCGATACGGGATGATATTTCTGAGTCTGTCTCAGCGATTCTGCACAAAAATAAACAAAAATTCATTAGAAATAATACAAATAGAAATAATCATAATTTTAAAACACATGAATGTCAATGATTTATTTACTTGAATTTAGTTTTGCCGTCCCAAATTTCTGCAATCAGTTTTCTTTGGCCGAACCAGCGACCGTTCAAGAGAGTGACACAAGCATCGGCTTCCTCCGGCTCCTTCATCGTAATTTGTGCAACTCCTTCAGGATGACGCTATTGATTCCACATTAGTTGTATTTCAGAAATCGATGAATTAGAATAGAGCAGAAAAAAGAGCTTACATCATATAACATAACTCTTCGAACATCACCGCATTTACTGCATTCGTCTCGTAAATCTTGTTGATACTCCAAAATGAGCGATACTTCTCTATCGAATAGAGTTGGTTCGAATAGATTCTTGATGATTACGACTCGTTCATGTTTCGCACGTTCACCTCGCATCTTTTCTGGTCTCCAATCAAATAACCTGGAAATTGAAAAATTCCATAATTTTCTACACTGGAAATTAGGTTTCCTTATATATTACAAAGGGAATTCGTATATTTTGATAAAACAAAAGATAATCTATTCTATTTAAAGTGTTCACACTGCAATGAATTTAGAATCCTATCCGATATTCGGATTCTCATGAAACATACTTCTCTTGCATCTTCTTCAATTTGTCTTTATCTTTTCTACGCTTCTTCTTCGGTTTAAGGTTCGGATTGTAGTCCCCTTTCATTTGGAATTTGGCTCGTTCGACATTTAGCCGTTTTTCTTTGTAAAGGTATCCATCCAAGAGGTTTAAAGCTAGTTCAACTGACTCGATCTATAACAAAAGAAATCGAATTATTATTTGCAATACCTAGGTGTGTAAAAATGTATGTTGTGTGGGCCAAATTGGCGCTAATTCATATAATTAGCCAATTCTTAATTCCTACATGGATATAAAGTTTTCGTACAACAATTTCTAATACTTATACTATTTATTAAAATGATTACGCGAGTAATAAAATAGTATTATTGTGCCCAAGGTTGTCTGACGAACTGCATATTACGGCCTACTAAAATAGGCATCAAACATATTTGTATTCTAATTTATTACACATTCTCATTCTACGATAATAAATGAATGAAATTGCGTGGTTCCATGTAACAAGTATGCGTAATTCTTATGACGTGATCATCACATTGGTATTTCGTACACACACCCGCACAATAAAAATGTGAGCATTTTATTAACGCGCTTTTGTATACTTAAAAACTTAGTGTCACACATTTAAAAATAAAATAGATTCGCTAATTTATCAGATCTTCTACAGTAACTAGTTTTTTTATACATACACTGTGTGACTTACTATAAAATTATTACTTAAAACAATGTAATTTTACCGAAAATAAGAAATTTCCTTGTATTTTAGTGTAATTTTACTATAATTCTACATAATTACAAGTAATTTCATTGTAAATCTATGTTTTACATAGTGGTTTTTATCATAAATAATATATATATATATATATATATATATATATATATATATATATATATATATATATATATTTTAATAAATTTATTATGATTACAATACTTCGTGTAAGAAAGTAAAAAAGCTATAGATATGTTCTTGATTGTTCGATTGTGCCCATCCCTGACATGGCAAAATATGCCTGCAGACACCCTGTCGAGTGGCGAAAATAATCGAATCAATTAATAAATATTGCGATGACGTGCGATAATCAATCGTTCGATCAATACATATATATATGACTGTCTACCCACACTAATTTATACAGCTAAATGCCCTATTACATTGTAAAGTAATATTTGCGAAGAACTAAATAAATTTTAGGCAAAATCACACACCGTGTTTTTAATTTCTCTAATACGCAATACTTTAAATGCTCATTTCTGTTGTACCTTGAGTAGAAAATGTATCAAATTGAAAATGTCACGTTCTTTGTATACAAAACACACATGTTGTAAATATTTTGGTGTAATTGTAAACCAAAACAGTGTATTTCGACACGTTTCTAGACTTATATCTGTTTCAATTCATAGAATTTGTTTATCATTGCTCAGTAATGTAATTGTATAGGCGCCATAGATACTTGTAGGAAAGCATTTTACTACTTACACCTGTCTATTCATTCTCTAACATCCTGAGTTTAAACATCAGTATTATAAATATAACCGTCAGAATGCCAACCGTATATATATATAATAAAATGGATTATAACAAAACCCTTACACACGGTTATCCTTCTATTTTGGTTGTTTTCCCTGTTAAGTATATAAAAAGAACAACGAATTAACCGTGTCCATAAGGAACGCATTTCCCTTACACGGTTTTCCTTGTTTAGTTTAGAAAAAGAATAACGAAAATACCGTGTCTATAAGGAAAGCATTCCCCTTACACGGTTTTCCTTCTATTTTACTGTTTACCCTGTTTAGTTTATAAAAAGAACAACGAAAATACAAAAACGTGTCCATAGGAAAAGCATTTCCCTTGTATTTTGGTTGTTTTCCCTGTTAAGTTTATATAAGTCGAGCGAAGGCCACTCCAGTTTTATTTTTAATCATTCCCAGAGTAACACTGTAAATTTACATGACTTCCAATGTAAAATTACAATGAAAGTACATGTAATTATATCCAGAATTACAGTAAAATTACACTAAAATACAAGTAAATTACATTGTTATAGTTGTAATTTTACAGTTTAAGGGGCATTTTTTACAGTTTACGTATAAGTCGAGTGATTGCCACTCCAGGTGTTTTATTAAATGATTCCCAGGGTCGAAATTATTTTCTATCTATTAATTTAATATGCATACAAAATTCTATGTTATACATTTTTATTTTATTATTATAAAGTATATAGGAATTATGAAATAAATGATTAATTTTTGTATTTCGTAATAAATTCTACGAAAATACTAATAATATTCTGCGATCGATCACAAATTCGAGTGATTCAGCTTCGCTTTCTCAATATAACGCGTGTGTGAGTCATCAAATTGCGTTATTAATGTAATTCTTACAATATTTGTGTAATCGTAATAACACGTAAATCACATGAATCTTGATGCCAAATCGCTTGCAATTCCAGAATCAGTTATATATCCCTTGTGCACGTGTCTGGAATACGAAATCACTGATTAGATCAAATATACATTTTATGGGCAGGTCGTGATGGCCCGCTCCATTTTCTAAGTTGGTCGGACACGTTTCTGTGCAATGTTCATGTCCATTTTTTTTTTAATTGAATTATATTGAAGAAACATTAAACGTATTTGCAGCGTATTTTATTACTAGCAAAACACTGACGTAATTTCTAGAGTGTTGTATATTTGTGTAAATGCAATTTTCCCCGTGTCAAGGTCAACACATTCGTAGCGTCTAGCGTGTAATGCAGTTAACTTCAGGTTAACACCCAGCGACCATTTATATAATTTGTGGTTATTGTACCAACACCTTTACAGTAACACCTTCAATGATTTCTTGCACCACGTAATCCGTGTTTATTTTAATTGAATCTTGGCGTTTATTTTATATTAAATTAAATTTCAATGTCTTTAATTAACTTTACCCTATCTTTTTATAATAATGAAAAATCGGTACTGTTCGTTATAAAATCGTTTTAAAATGAAATAATCAAAATTGAACACCAAATTAGGGACAACAATGAATATATCACTCGTATTGTATGAGTAATGATATGTAAATTTAAAAAAAAGTAGATTCACGTAACTTTCATACCATATTTGGTCAAAAGGGTCATTGAAAATAATTTGCATCTTGCACGAAATGCATTGGAATTGACAGTTTTAAATATATTGACAGTTCAGTTGCCAATCATAAATTATACATATCAAAAAAAATGTAGCTTTATTTATTACGAACATTAAATAGAAAACAAGCCTAGGTACAACGCACCTATGCGTCCAGATCGCCTTATGAGTAATGCTAATTATTATGGCCTTTTAGTTAACAATTTGAAAACAATTATATAGATATAAAAAGTCTTACAATTTTTTGTAAATTATTTTGGAACTCAATATTATATTTATGATTTTTTTAAAGCCTTTGGGTTAACAATATGAATAAATCTTGTAAACATAAAATATCTTAGAATTATTAGTAGAATTTTTGGGTGTTTTAATTATTTTTATAAGGGCAGTATTAAGGGGGGCTCCAAATTTTGGGGCCCTATAACGCGGGAAGTATAAAGGCGATTGGATTTAAACTGTGGGGGGATTCAAATGGGGGGTTAAATAATATGTGTACTAAATTTGGTGTGAATCGGTCCGGTACCTTCAGAGGAGTAGAGGGCACAAATGACGACTGTCTAGTCAAAACTGTCGAACGTAAAATCCCTCCATATTTTCATTGTTTTCATCATTTATCAAAATCATCTCATGACAGCTTTAATAAATTACATTCTAATTACTTACCACCATATCTCAACCTTGCACTTGTGACCTTAGAATAATTTGAAATTACACAATATCACAGATAAATCAATTTAATAAAAAATATATTCTACATGAACCATGTCTATATTGAAAACTAAGTTGCATTATTATTAATTATATTTTAATATAAACAATAATTTACAGATATTGACAAGAGTTTTCTTGTAAATTGCAATAATTTATATTTATTGTAAAAGTACCATCTGTATATAACATTCTTTCAGGTAGATTAAACAATTGTTTTCAAGGTTTCCATTCATTTATTCTAATCTAAATGGATTAATAAATATTTCTATAATTGCGTGTAATAATTCTTGTTTCGTAATTTCTAAATTATTTAATAAATCAAGGAATCCTCCCATCTAATTTCAGATTAGATTTCTGAGACGAACGTAACGTAAAGCCACGCCTAGTGTAAGATAGACTCAAATTATTCAAAGTCGTAAATGCTCCAGTGGTCACGGCCACAGATTTATCTATAGGATCGTTAAAATCGTTTCATGAACGTATGAGATCATTGTTGTAAAGCCATAATTTCAGTCGCCTTGTCCATCAAACAATCGCGAAGAATTCATGCTGGAGCGGGGACTCGAACACTAACTCGAGTCATAGGGTAGCGCTCTAAGCCTCTCGGCCACGGAGCCCCACGTTTATATGTGTATATGTTTGTATGTTTATATGTGTGTAAATCAATAATTAACCGTTGCTAGACGAGCGCCAGAATGAGATATTTTACCACCATGAAGGAATCACAGGAAGTCATCACTTGACTCCAAATAATGCATCACACAAATTGGGAGATAATTATTGTACATATCTTAGCTGTCAAATGAATAATCAGGATACATGTGTCACATATGTGATGTTATACGTGTGTCGGTAACTTAACAATTAACGAAAATAAATCCGGATATAAATAAACATGTTTCTCTCAACAGAGTTTAGCTTATTAGACACGGCCCGTCACTTCTATAATTGAAATAATATATTTTATATGCGCTCGTCAATAAAGTTGGATTATTCTGTTTCTTTAATAAAAATCTGGAGTTAGCTAATTAAATACTTAAAAACTAACCTAACACAAATATTTCAGATGTATTCATATTACAATTGGCACAAACACCGTGTTATTTCAAGTAGGTTGAAAATAATGCAAACGAGTTATTTCCCGGCCACCGACGGCGCACTGACGGCCAAGTGAAATCTACTACCCCGCTCAATATTATTGTTTTAAGATATATAAAATTATAACTCGTTTTAAAACGAGTTTTACCATTTTTAAACCATGTAGTTTTAAGAAATATATTTTCCTATATATTTATATTTCTTTTTTAGTAATATTTACAGACAATTTTATTTTTTTATATTAGAATTATAATAAATATAAAATGTTTTGCACAAAGAATGTGCAAACGATTTCGTAGAAAACCCATAACATTAAAATTACGATAGTATTTTTTTCTTTTCTTACATTTTTGTGTTTTTCCCCGAAATATATACTTTTAGGACCACCTTAGCTCATATATATTAAATGAAAAAGTTAGCCGAAGGCGATACTGGTGTTAGATAACGTTAATATGATGGAATACAGTAATTTTAGCCTCATAAAGTATAGTATGTAAATTACTGGCGCAAAGTAGTATTTAATTTTTTGCTCGGGGCCGATGAACTATCTTATACACCTGGGTATAATTTGCCCAAGGCATTATCGAGTAAACCACTTTTTCATTACAATTATTATTATACGTATCAGAAATATGCTCTGATAGATTAAGCAATTTTGTTTATTATCTGATTGCAAAATCCTTTTAGCCCCCTTAATACTGGCCTTAGAAAATTTCTAATATTACTCAAAAATTCTACAAACAAATCTTAGATACTTTATATCAGCAAAAATTTTTCAGATTGTTTACCTAAAGGCCATAAAAAAATATTATATATATATATAACATTCGATAAAATTGTTTTTAGTTGTAGTTTTTACACTAAAAGTAATGTAAATTCACAACAATTTTTACAGTGTATGTACGGACAATTTGCAACTAGGTGAGCTAACAGCATAGGTGCCTGTACCTAAGCTTGCTTTTGTGTAAAATCAAGAATATTATTATAAACGATTTAACAATTTGAAAATCACATAAACTGATTTCCCACGGTTATTTACACCGTTTTGACCCTTAACACCAACTATTTGCAATCACTGATCTACAAGTATATATTCTTGCACATACAGAATACATACACTTTGACTTGAAAATCATATACATTCAAGGTGTATAAGATCTACTTGCTATTAGCATAATATTAAGTTGTAAAAACTGGCCATAATTCTCTATCGTTTTCTTTGATTTTCTTTTTGCTCGTGTCTAGTTTTGTCGGCTTGTCGGTTCGCGTGCGTTCGTTCACGAGCTTCAAGACATGTGGCGGGCCTGAACAGATGTACCCAGAGCGAACACACTGTGCCAAGTAATAAATTAGCTGCTCGCGCACATAATATATCATGATTTTCCCTGTTTTTTTGTCCGAGCAAAATGATTCAGGAATGCAAACGTTTTTATTGTATTACATAATAAAACTGTGGTGTTTGCAAAACAGATTTGCAGGTTCTTCTAAGTTGAATCGTGCTTTAACGAAGTCCGCTCGGTTGTGTGTGGTATGAATGGGGTTCTAAGGCCACTTATTTCAGTTACGAACACTTTGTAATGATTGCTCAAACATATTTCGGATTAATTATAGCACGCATTTACTTAATTATAAAGAGAAAGTCACATCTTTTGATTAAGTACAATGAATGACACACCTACAGTTCAATAATCAATATTTGACAAGGTAATTAATGAAAACTCAGTGGTCTATCACCTTAGACAATAGAGTTATTGTTAATTGCCACAAAAAGACGATTCAAAATTTAAATAAAATAAAATTACGACATAAAACAAAATAAATGATTTGTGTGAGAATCGTGGCTACTGCACTTCACGGTAGATTTGTTTAAGCAACCGGGCAAACAGTGTAGCGAGTGGACGGAAGATTCGTTTCAGAAGGAAGCCGTCAACAGTCCGTTTAAACATTGCAATCGCCACTTTCGAGTGCTGAGTCAACAAAATCACGGCCCGAGTTTGCTCTTCCTAATGTAAATAACTAAATATCTAACGGATATGCACAATTTTATCGACCCAAATACCGCGTTACTAAATAAATAAATATTCAGCACCCGTTTGAGAATGTCATTAGAATTTTTTGTATACTTCGTACATTAAAAATAAAATATGTTTTACCACGTTTTAATTACCTTTTTTGGTGTATGTTATTTTCTATGCGCAGACATGTTAATAACTTAATCAAGCGTTAAAATGTTAATCAGTTATGCGTGTAATTAAAAATGAAGGTTGCAAACGCAATCATGATGCAAAGAAGAAAGTTTGCCAATCAAATCGCGACGAAGTTTATCACGTATGGGCAATGAGTCGAAAGTTAATTGCAAATCTGCAAGAAAATTTGCACAAATATAAAAATTTCTCCGAAAGAAAACCTTTCCTTTAATTTAAAAAAAAAATATTTCAAGTAGGTTGAAAATTATGCAAACGAGTTTTTTCCCGGCCACCGACGGTGCACTGACGGCCAAGTGAAATTACTACCCCGCTCAATATTATAAAATTGTTTTAAGCAAAATATTTTCGTATATATTTATATTTCCTTTTAGTAATATTTACAGACAAAATTAAAATATGGGCGTAATGGTGTATCTGAATCACTTATCACTTAATTTCGTCGGCTTTTTAGTGAGAAAAAATGTGCTAAAGATATAATTATGTACTTTACTAAAGAATTTCTTTAATTACCAAAATGACCTAATTTTTTTTTATATATAAATGCTTCATTACCGATTTTTTCTCGGCGAAAATTCCTGGAAATTCACAAAGTAATAAGGGACTGTTTATAATCGTCTTGTTTCACGGCAAGTTTTTCGTGTAAAAATTGGCTCTATTTTTTTTTGCCGTGGATGCTTTGTTTCCGTGTAAAAATTGGTTATCTCTATCTAACGCACCAAAATGAACACCTGGCCTACTCTTACCAAGTTTACTGTGCAAGCAGGATGGTTGTCATTCCTGTGCGATAGATAAAGATAGCTATACAACTTGCAGTGTCGTGCCGTGGAAAATATTGATTATAAATGCGCCTTAAGTTACTGTAAATAATTTTAACAAATTCCATTTATAAATTATACTAAAATATGTAATTAAAATTACTATTTAGTCATCCTGTGTGGCCTATACTAATTATAATACTACGTACCCCATGGTTAACACAATAATTATTAAGAAAACAAAGTATGAGATTAAATCTATGTGTTTATGTATGATTTTCATCGAAAAACATTTATAATAGTCAACATTACAATCAGTTTTTAATAACATATATTTGTTACAAGCATTTCTCGTTAAAGAATTGTTGTAATCATGTTCATCTCATTTAAATGTGCATCTCACATGGATACACCTTATCTTCTATGTAATAGATATCGATAAGAAACAATCATTAAATAATCATTAATCATATTTTGAACATACGTGCCCAATGAATCAAAATAATCGATATCTCAATATCAGAATTACAAAATATACTTATAAGCTTTGAATCTCTCATTATTCTATTATATATATATATAGTTGTGTGCCCATATCATGTACAGAATAAGTGGCACAGCATTTTTAATTAATAAATAGGTCAGTTTTCTCGTTTTAGCGCAACGTAAAATATTTTAAAATTTAATACTGTAATAAAATTAGCGTATGTCTACATGTGTAATTCTATAGAATTAACATAAACATTTAAAGATTTATGTAAAAGTTATATTTTTAAACAAGGTTGTACGTGTCGTTTTCTTATAATATTTGTAATAAACTATCGATATTTCTAGAAAATATTTCGCTGGCAGAAAAACATAAATAATCAGTTTGTTTTCAACAATTTAGCTGATTCATTATTTAGAAATAGGATTATGATTCGATAATTTAGCTTCAAAGTGAAGCGCTACCCTTATGCAGTTGTGTTTATAGAATTCTCAAGGTCGTAAACCGAAGCAATTTAAAATAGGCGTCCGTGTAGACTTTTTTCTGGGAACATTTTCAACTTTGAAGTGATTTGTCTGATACTTAATGCGTTTAGGTTGTATGTTTGGTTAGGTTTAAAAATAAACAAGCAATCTGCACGCTCTTTGTAATTCGCGAATACGAAAATACGTTTTGTTTGGTGAATGATTCGTTTATTACCTGTTACACAAATCTGTCGTCTTTGAATTTTAACTGTGTTTATAATAAAACTTTATTTGGGATTTAAAACAACCGGAGATTTTATAGTTTTTAAAATTATAGAATTAGTGCTAATAAAACACGTTTATCTAATTGAAATCGGCAAATTCCGTACATTTTTCTGCATGTTAGACGGTGCGTGCGTTGAATATATTTTATAGTTTTGTTAGAGGTCAACACAGACATAATTGTAAACAGATACTACTGAAAAATACGTATTACTTAAAAACAAATAAATATATAAATATTAATTTTCCGTTAAAGTTTCCTGTAACGATCTAATAAAATTATATTTAAATCTAGTATTTTTGCATTTATATGTTTATATTTATGTAGCAACATCCGTTAAAATGTTAGGTTTAAAATAGAGCATGTCCTAATTTATAAAATTATTCTCATAAATGACGTCTGTGTCATAAATGATTAAATATAACATCGGTCAATACAGCTAAACAAATATTATTCGAAAAGATGCAATAATATGCTTAGTCATGGTTAGAAACTAACTAGGAAAATATAAAATACTCTGTAAATTTTAACAATTATCGTCGTATATTTAATATGGTTTGTGGTACAGAAAAATTGAGATAAATTTAGACATTGTTTACGGAACAGTAAACATTATTAATTCATGTAAACAAGAGTTAAATTTGTATAGAATCATAAATCGTACAGCGATTTGAATCGGTGAATACTGCGGAACCGGTATCGATACAATGGCTATCATATTTTACATGAGAAAAGCCGAATATCCGGCAACTAAAATCATTTGCTGTATATCTAATAGGTACAGTTACACTAAATCTACTGTCATAAAGTACGACAATAAATAAATATCGCTTGACAAATTGGATACAGAATTATTTATAACCCCGAAAAATGTTACCAAGTTAAAAAAAAATCCCATATATATATAATATTCACAGTAATAAAATGAATAATTCATGTGTGAATGCTAACATTGCTTCCCATTTAACTGATTTAATTTTTGTAAATTCTAATATTACGGATTGGCTCTCGCTGAAAGTGCAGTTTTAATTTAATATCTCAGAAACGGCATGAGTTACAGAAAAAATCGTTCTTGTAAAAGTTGAAGATATTAAAATTTCTAACAAGTTTCATTTAAACAGTTTTTGCGAAAAATGTACCATTTACTAGAAAAAACGCCTTTGAATATAGACAAATTTTATTTGCTGATTGCCCCGCTGAGAGTGCATTTTATTTTCAATATCTCAAAAACGGCATGAGTTATAGAAAAAATCGTTCTTGTAAAACTTGAAGACATTAAAATTCCTAACAAGTTTCATTTAAGCAGTTTTTTCAAAAAATGTACCAATTGCTAAAAAATTGTTACTAAAACATTTCGGATTGTATGCACGAATATTTGTATAATAAATAATTCCAGTCATCGTCTATCATGTTTATGTAGTTTTGATGAGTCATATATTTGATTCGTTGTGCGTTTCGCATATATGTATAATAAAAGACGTACGTTTATGTGTAATCAACGTTGCATGTCATTATGCATTTCTTACCGCATTAAACACAAAACGATTTACTAGTAAATACCGCCTCTGACAGTGACCGCAACTTAAGCGTCGTGCGACATTGTCATATGTATAATTAAGCGTGATTTGGTTAGATTATCTGCCGATTAACTTAAATTGCAGGTTGTTTGATCATTGTATTTATTCAAGATGAATCATGAATCAAATGTTACAATTATTTAAAAATAATAGTACCGGTGGCCTAGACTCAACTTTCTTATACTTTCACTATATATATATATTTGGTAAATAAATTCATACGATTGCTATAAAATAATATGAAACGTAAATGGAACATTACTAATTTCCAAATTTGATTGTTTAGTAAATGGTACGTTTTTTGAAAAAAATTTTCAAACCAAAGTTGTTGGCAATTTTAATATCTTTAACTTTTATATAATACACTTTTCTCTAGCTCGTACCGTTTTTGAGATATTGAACCATTACTACCGGTTGAACAATTTCAAATATATATATATATATTTTTTTAATCTCGGAACTATTACGTCTATTTTTTTTAAAGTGTTGTAACGAGACGAGACAGTGTTTTGGTAATCGTTGCTTAATTAAGATGAAAATAAAAGCTAATTTAAATAAAATATATGTCTAGACTCGTACCAATAATCATAGGTGACTGATAATTGTATTTTTTTTTCTATGATTATTATCTAGGAGTGTGAATTCACGCATTTCCTAACCGCAAGAAAGTAAGATGTTGGATCGATAATTATAGGTTTTGTGGTTTATAAAACGCTTCCAACTGAAAGCGTAGGCTTTCCCATAATTATTTATTAAATGGCGTTTATACTATGCGTGTGTAACTAGAGTGTATATAATTTAACAATGTTTAACCATATTTAACTTCTAAAAAGACATAAAGCACAAAGAAATACATGCTGCATACTTTGAAAATATAAAATAAATTCTGTTACAAGAATTTCGTGTCTAAAACAATAGACGTCGTATTTTAGAGTTGATCTTTGGCCCTCACACGAATTTGTCAGAATTTTGGTCGTACACAATTTCTAAGAACAATCGTCTACACTTAACTACGTGCCAGTATTAGAAATACATATTTTAAACTCTACTTTGTATGCTTAAAGCGTTTAAACTCTATTATTCATTGCTCTAAATAATTATTCCTAAGAAAATCGATGACAAATGTCTCCTTGCATATTTAATTGTTACAAAATTTAATAGAGTTTCCCCCAAAAAGAACTAGGAACGAATATTGGGTCATATTGAAATAGAGCAATGAAAATAATATGTAAATATGTTACGAAACACTTTCGAATTGTTGCACGACATAAAATGATCTATATTTTGAAAGATCTATAACTTATATTTGATGGTACTTGATAACATGTTATATATTTGTAAGAATAGACGATTGTCTTACAGGCATAGCATATGGGTGGGCATTATTGAACCATCATAAGTAGACATTTGACAGGCATATAGATTAAAGATGGTTTTGAGATTATAAAATTACTTGTTTAGAAACGAGTTTAAGGTGAAGTTAAAAAGTCGACAATTTATTTCGTATCCATTCGAAAAGAATAAATGTATTTCGACTAGTAATAAAATACAAGTCATTTCTTTTAATCTAAACCCATCTGTTAGATAATCACCATAAAATTCTATTCTTTAGATATAAATATTTCCAAATTTAATCCTTATATATAAAGAATAAACAGTCGTTAAATGGCGAAACTCGGTTCTTTATAAGCATACAAAAAATAACAATATTTAGTGCAGGCAAACCACATGAAAGGCGACTTGGGAACCATTTGTTAGCTGAATATTCAAAACATCGTAAAAATGTTTGACCTCAGATGAAAAATGCTATAAACTTTTAGTAAATATAAAACTATATTTCACCCGGCTAGCCAGGGATATATTTATATACTAATACCCGTCCACTACGATGCCTACTCGGCTAGCGACTACCCCCCGCTCATTGTGCCCACTCGTAAAAGGTTCGTTACGTCTATAGAACTTCGGCATCATTCGGAATGTATAGTTTGCCGTTTGAAATTCACTCAATTTGTAAAAAGAAAATGTATTTTATAGATATTACTGTGTCATTATATAGACATTATGTATCATATATTTATGTTTTCTAATACACAATATGTGAAAATGTGATCTGGATTCTAAGTCGACGGTTGAATGTACTTTTGATGGAACACATCGTACGTTTTGTTAAGGAATGCATGTATCGTTTATGTGCTTTTTGGTTGCCGACAAGTTAAACGCGAACATTAAAATACACTAATGATTCAAGCCACAATAATTAGACGCACGTTCAATGAAAAATTACACCATTTTCCCTAAGAAAACGAATACTTATTTTGTAATTAACTCTCTTCACCAAAAAAAAAAACCTTATTCTACTTCCCTCTAATACAGCATCTGGGGTGGCTTTTATTCGACTATAAATATGTTTTAAATGCATTGAAACCATGAAACTATATCTATATTTTCCCTAAGAAGTTATAGGTGTTTAGTGTATGTCTGTTTGCACGCATGCCCGTGTGCTAGAAAACGAATAATGAATCAAGTGTTCGTTGATATTCTGGCTAGTTGGATGTTGGCTCAGAGCAGACTTGTTGGCGCGTTTTGAACGTGGCCAACAAATACTACAAAACAGGATCAACGTTAAGTTCATGTTGTTCTTGATGGAGAGAATGCAGCAAAAAAAAAAAAGAACCAGCTCACTTTGCCAGCAAGTCTGCGCGACTGGCATTGTAATGTCATCGTGATTTCAACCGGAATCACGAATCAAACATATATATATATATATATGTATGTTCTTGTGTGTTCTGTACCGTTTCATTTTACCGTGATACTTTCATTTTATTCTACTTCTAAGGAGCGGGTTTCTAAATATATCTCAATATCAATTATACTTATAAATAAGCTTTGAGTTTATTTAAAAAGCTAATTACTTTTAACAATAATTTATAGCTAATGTAATATTCAAAGGTTTCAATAAAAATATATTAATATTTTACGTATAACCCTAATAAAATATTAATAGTTTATCGATTTTTATGTCAACGTTCAATAACCTGTGACACAAATGCTGCTATAATATACACCTATATATAATAATTATCAACAATTTCTCATAGAAATGTCACTAGTTTACGACAGAAAAGTTCGTTGTTACAAACTGTGAAACATAACAACACATTCATATTATATTTCAACACGCTATCGAATTGCTATTTAGGATTTTCGAAAAGTAAAGTAAGATAACTTAAATACGCCGTTACATCATATTTGTAGGTCATTAATTAAGTAGAATGCTTATTTGAATACGCCCACATAGTATTTAGCTTAGCATTCACACAAATAACGATTCATTTATTAATATAAACAATAAAAATGTAATATTTGTTTATTTTTCTATTCTTTAAAATAACTGTTAAGAGAAATATATCAAAAAATGAAATGTAACATACGAATAAAATTCTGATTAATTTATTTATATCGTATTTTTAGGTTTTACTTAAACTCGGATTAGGAATATTACGTTTAAGGAGTGAAATACAAAATGTAGCTTGAATTTCGATGTATTAGGAACACAAAAAGCTGAAGAGGTCTTCACTCCTGTTTCGTATACACATGTGTATAAGCAACTCGAGTGAAGACCTCTTCAGCTTTTTGTGTTCCTAATACATCGAAATTCAAGCTACATCTAGTATTAACTAGATTAACACACGGGCACATGTACCCATATCATATACAGAATACAGTTACTAGCAATTTGTGAATTTAACGCGATTTTTACTATAAACATGTTCTGAACCCGCTACTGGTACATGGAAAACAGGCGTTCTACACATACATTTAAGTGTATATCTCGATAAAAATCGTTTGCCACCCACTTTGATGAAATTTGTAATCATAATAAAATTTATTTACATTTCGCCTAAAGCCAATATACGATAATTCACCATAAAACACCGTAATTATCTTTTCAATATATTTATAGCTTCTGGCTATTATTTCCAAAGCAATTTCAATCAGAAATTTATCCAATTAATATCTTAAAAATTGTATTAAAAGTTAAAAGCTTCCGGCTCATCTTATATTTAGGTAATTTGATTGACTTTACCGAAATATACGCGGCTGAAATATGTCGTAACTTTGAAATATAATTCATGGTGTAGTAAATCGAAGGTTACTACTTTATGATATATTTGTTTGGTGACAATAGAAGGCGTAAATAAAGGCGCCACACGTTTGTTTTTCTACACCATGACATAATAATTAAAAAATTTAACGCATTTTAATAGTACATTGATGTAACGCGAGTAAAAATAGAGTATTATGCATTTTATCTAATATTTACTATTGTAGGCAGTTTAAAAGTTCTATAAACTAGGAAAAACATGGTTAAAGTTTAAAAAAGACTGGTGTATTTAACTTACAACATAATTAAATTTTACTACCGTACAAGAATAGCTTTAAATTTTTAACCACAAGGTTATTACAATGATGAATACTTCATGCCGTAACTGTTGAGTACGTAAATGTTTCTGTGAACCGTTACTGATGTGTACAACCACTAACCACGCGGTTATCTTCGCTTGGTTTGTTTACACACATATACAGAATTTCGCCAGTAAAGCATTTTTAATATTATGATACAGCCTACTAGACGAAATGTTTTACTAACATAAATAGAAATTGTTAACGTCGACTAATCACAAAATTATATATTTGTTTATTGTATCTCCGCTTTATATATTAAATAAACAAATATAATATCACGAATTATATTAGGCAAAACCTAAACTTAAAAGGTTAGAATTTAATAAAATCCCGATAATTTATGGTGTTTTATTAGCGAGATTTGTTTATTTTAAGTATCGTTACTAAGAAGATACATAGTAATTAAGCGTGTAAATTAAAAAACGCTCCTTAAATATTAAATATTTCATCGTGTCCAATAAAAAAAATATCTCATTAGCAACCGTTAAAACGCACGCCCAATAAAAGTAAAAAAATAACCGTTAATGTAAAATTAATGTGAAGTCATGCAAGGATTTAGCAGGCCACCTACAAACTACCTGAAATATGTTTTTAAAGTCATTAAAAAAACGATAAAATTGTTTTTACTATACGTTAAATTGCACACACGCATTAAAAGATCGTTTTTAATTCGCAATTGCGCGACAATAAAAAATATTGATTAGATTTGAGTCTATCTATAAATCTATTAAGACTTTTCCAATTTAGTTTGAAAACTGTACCTAGTAAATCGTATAATAGGGCCATTTAAATTTGGCCATATGAGCAAACAAATACAGCGTGAATTTTATAGTTCTTTTGTAAATTGATCTCAACAATACATCAATTGTTCCGCCATCTGCCAGACGGAACATATTTTTTTTGCTGATGAAATCCGACCTCGATATAAAAAGAATACCTGCACTTTTATGAAAAAGGTACACTTCATTATCTTTCATAAATATTTTGTCAACAAGAGTTCGCCGAATAAGATTTTAGATAAAAGTAGAACCAACAAAAATGGGTCCTATAACTAATTTTTTACAAGATAACAATTTTAGACTTGAATATTTATTATATTACGTCATCTAACAAATATTTTGAGCTGTGTTACTTCAAAAGTCCGCAGGTCCGCAGGCAGTGAGTATACAACTGTATACCCACTGCCACAGGCCGATCATTAACGTATAAACACGTTATATAGACCGCGCATATTCTCATAAACGCACCCGTTACTACCGCAAGATTTGCCCTTGTACCGGGACTGCCAGCCGTGTGGTGTTAGTGAGCAGAGGCGAGTATTGCGTGGATGGACTACACTCGACATATATATCCGTAATAAACTGCTAGGTGTGCATACTAGTGATAATAAATATCACGTCATGTCCGTGTCATTCCGTCTGGCATTCATTGCTTTCTTAGTCGACGCTTAAATAGGCTATTTTACATTACAGTTTAATTCGTAATTGAATCTTGTACAAAAAGATATTAAAATGCCAATTGTAAATCATATTTGTCTTTAAACTAATGTCTAAAGCACCCCTGTCCCCTTTTAACCATATTCTGAATTGTGCCTGTGTGTATGTGAACGCTCTACACGCATTAAACACAAAAATATAATACTTGTGTGCATTTAAGCTTTGTATATCCCGGGAAACAAAACCTCCTATTTTTAAAAATTATTTTATCTCTGAAATACTTGTTTACTCGTATAATTTTTTGAATATCTCGAAAATGGCACGAGTTACAGAAAAAGTGATACTTATAAAAGTGAAAGATGAGAACATTTCTAGCAACATTTGTTTGAAAAGTTTTTCTGTAGTACTGTACCATTTACTGCAAAATCGCTTTTGAAAATAACCAAGTATTGTTCAATGTGGGAAAAAAATTATGAAAATGATTCTATGAAATACTTGTTTACTTGTATTATTTTTGGCATATCTCGAAAATGGCACGAGTTAGAGAAAAAGTGATACTTATAAAAGTGAAAGATGAGAAAATTTCTAGCAACTTTTGTTTAAAAAGTTTTTTGTGGAACTGTACCATTTACTGCAAAATTGCTTTTGAAAATAGTCAAGTTAATGGTGGAATTTAAAACACAATGTACACACTTGATCTTACGATATGGAAAGTGTAGGATGAGTAAATGTGAGTTTTGTTACTTCTATAGTAAAGTATTGGGAAAGGCGTTGAGTTATGAATGAATGGTTAAACTTCTGCCGAACATTACTCATAAACAGGATTATAAATTATAATTTTAGCATGTGTAGGCCTTACGTATAAGTGCAAAACTATTAAAACGGGCATTTTTGTTACTTTCACTAGTCATAAAATCTAAAATTGACTAGATAATAAATATATTCCAACTCAGATAAGTCTATAAATTACTACTAAGTAGGGGAATCCCCGAATACTACATTGTTAAAAATGTGTTACACTTTATAAAAAAATATATAACATAATCAAAATGGAGTCAAAACAAATACTTCACTAAATAAAAAATGTTAAATACTTGTTTTAAATAAAGAATTCTTTTGAAAAGGTTAAATTTGGATAGAAAATCGGCTATTTTTTTGCAGTGGCTCTGAAAATGCGAATTTCATCTCAATGGCGGTAATACCCGGAAACACGCGATCCACTGTGATCGGTGTGTGTTACTTTAGAGCCTTTGAGTCTAGTGGACACAACATATTCAAAAACAACAGTGCATGCCGCGTTCTCTGTAAGTTAGCAAGGAGTTCTAGAATAGCCGCGACTATATAATATATAGATATACCGGTGCCGGCTTCGTGCGTTAGTTGATTCATCTCGCGCGCAGATCACATCAGTGAGCTAGTTCTTGGTCGCGCGATACGCGGAATAGTGTCAATCGAAAACAGATTGTGCATATTTTTTAAAAGTGCGCGCTTTCAACATGTGGTAATTCTTCATTTTTGAGAAATAAGTGAGATTCTTGTGGACTATATTATATTTTTAAAGTAAGGCATTTTTAAATATGCATACGTTAATTAATTAAAATAAGATATTTTTATTGGACTTGTTTGATTAAAAAAAAACTATTTCTTAGGAATTTAAATCGCTCAATGTTCCCGGCATTGCTTATGCCATCATCAGGAGTTTGAAAACTCCTGATGATGGCGTAAGGTTAACACATAAAAACAAGACTTATTTATTACTTCGTATATATATTTACATAAAAAATACTTTTAAAAATCCATTTAAAAAGACTATAGAAATGTCTAAACTTATTTATTATTTTGCATATTTCAAAAATATGACATTTTAATATATTTATTAAAAATGTCAAATAGCAAATAATTTATGGGAAAATAAAAATTAGTTACCAGAAAAATGCAGTAAAAAATAGCAACTATAAAATTAATTTGAATAAAAATGGCTTTACATATATCTAGATGACCTTGTAATACATTTATATATTCCAGGGGCGTTACTTTTTTCGTGATAAAGTATAATAATAAAAAATCAAATTAGTTTGAAATTAAATTATAATAAAATTTTAGTTATCGCAATTGATTAAAACATAATAAAATTTATCTAAATTATTAAACAAATAAGACACACAGTCAATAAAATTCCTATAATCTACAAAAATTTAAATATTAATTTTGTAATTACGAAAGTAATAAAAAATTTAAATATTTGCTTCGCTCGGTATTGAATTAATTAATAATCCAAATATTTGAAGAGATACTAAATATTGTTATTGATTGATTAACAGTCTCACTGCTTTATTTATATGGTGTATCCATGATTAAATCTACATTTACGAATAATACATGAAAAATCGCACCCGTTAAATTATTCAGACAAATTAATCGGAGTAGACTGTATTCTGTATATGATATGGGCACTTGGGGCCCATGCATTAACCTAGATATTGATACCAAACATATTTCCTAATAGATTAAATTGTAGAATCGTAATTTTTTTTTATAAAATATACGTATTTTGTTGTGAAAAAATATGACATCATTCAAACGTAATTTTACGGTTTTAATAATCCTTAATGGATTATATTAATCGATAATGAGGAATATAAAATCCATAATTCCATATAAGTAATGGAAAAAGTAGTCATAAAGGTCAAAGTCATATGAAAAATAAAATGATTTTAGTAAACAATTGCATTAATTTATAACAAAATGCAATAAAATATAATTAAATCGTTCTTAATTGAGACATATATGTCACTATAAATATTAATATTTTATTAATATATATATATAGATTTTCAATCTAGATGAACTTAAGGTCATCAATAAATAAACGTATATTCACGCACAAATCAAATGAATACATCGCAATTTAAGATTTTCCGTAGCAGTATTCTCGTAACTGGTTCAATATTTGAAAAAAATGAGTTTTCCATGAATTTTAAATAAATAAATCAGATGAAAATGTGTTTAAAAAACACTAGTAGCCTAATTACGTAAAAATTACGATCATTCTTAATTTGTGTTGATTTAAATCTATTCCTAAGTGTATTCGCTGCAGTAATAAATAAAAAACATTAGGATCTAAAACAATGACATACTCATAAAAACACTCATAAATTGATTAGGTTAATTAGCGTCTTATGACAGCAGGAAGTTTAAAAACGAATGCGCGCTTAGTGGCCTGCCACCTAACTGTTGTTTTACTTGCCAGGGACGTACTTATAACTTTCTGGTGCTTGGTACAATGTGAATAGAAGTGCAACACTTAAAATGACGTGGTTTTATTGGACAATTGTGATCGCTATCGGTAAGTTATATTTAATTATAATATTCTAATTTATTAGGGTTTTTAAAGTTAAAAAATGTAAAAATAATCGTAAGTAGATTAGAAATTTTTTTAAACACGTATTACGAAATATAGATATATATATTTTTGACAGTTTAACTGTTTAAAATTCCAATGATTAGTTATGTTAACAGCATGCTAGATTTAAGTGCATTTACGTTCTAGTTAAACGTAACTTAAAACTAGTTTATTATCTAATTTGAATCTCAAATATACCGCTTAGACACTGGGACAATTATAGGAATTTGTTTAAATTACGCGTAAAAAATTGTATCATTTTAAATTCAATATATTTGATTACTAAATTAACATTTTTTGTTTTTTAATTTTTTTTAATGATTTCTATACTTTCTCAATACGTAAAAAAAAATTAAAGTGGCCCTAACTCAACCCTCCTATATTCCTGAATATTTTTATGAAAATATCGCGGTATTTTTTGTCTGTTTAATGTATTGACATTTGATTACATTTTTTTCACGGTCATCTGGAAGTACACTTGTAACTTCTATTTTCAGAATGCATCTAAACAATTCTAAAACATTTATTTTTAGAACTACTTGACATATTAGATAATGGGAACACACGTTGTTTGATAACAATCACGTCATGTTTAATTTAAATCGATTTTCTAGACGGATTTGTCGTTTTTGAAAATATATATATATATATATATATATATATATATATATATATATATATATATATATATATATATATATATATATATATATGTCAATTCTTGAACTTGAATATCATTGAATATATATCGAAAGTATTGTATGTAAATCGATTTCGATACACTTGCATTTGTCATATCAAATATGCCTTTTTAATGAAACTGTATATGTGAACACCTGGATATAAAAATATGTGCATATATTTCATACTTTTAAATATGTAACCACTCCTTTTACTAAGGGATTTATACATTTTTAAAACGCCCCTCAATTTTTTCTGACTCACCATGATTTATTGAGAATCGTATATAATCAGTTGGCCTTTGTTAAACAAGCACCAATGCCTTCAGTTTGCCATATACTCTATTCTAAAAATTATTTATTTAAATATTCGCTCGTAAGACTAAATTTGTCCCCCTACTCCTCTGAAGGTACCGGACCGATTCACACCAAATTTGGTACACATAGTATTTAACATCCTATTTGAATCCGTTGCAAGTTTAAATCCAATCGCCTGTATACTTCCCGAGTTATAGGGCCTTAAAATTTGTAGCCCCCCTTAATACTGCCCTTATAAAAATAATTAATACACTCAAAAATTCTACTAGTAATTCTAAGATATTTTATGTCTACAAGATTTTTTCATATTGTTCACCTAAAGGCCATAAAAAAATATTAAATATTTTAATTTTGAATTAATTCATTCATTTCGATTTTTTAATATAATTATACTAATTAAATCATGATTTTTCACTGTAATTATACATTTTTGAGTGTAGCGGAGTGAATTATACGAAGAGTTCGATTATTTATGAACTTGTTTAGATATTTAAATTTTTCTTGATGCAAAATTACGAGTTTTTGTCTCCAATAAATTACGCTACTTTCTATAAAATCCTTTTATGGACAAATTGGCAAAACTTGGGATTTCAAACCATATAAATAAATAGATAAATGATTTATTAATGTATTCATTTATTTATTTATTTAGCCCACATATATGTAAATATTTGACATGCATATTTATAAGTGTAATTGATGAATGGAGAATTATTGTGGGTGATCTATTGGACAATCAATCAATCAATATTCGTGAAATGAAATTTAAAATGCGGTCTCGACAAAAGAACGAATTAATTTTGAAATATGCTAGCATCAAATCATTGATTTATATTAATTTAATACAATATGTATTAATATAATAACTGGAGTGGCCTTCCCTCGACTTGTATGTAATAAATAAAATTATCTAAATTAAAATCGCCTATTATATTAACCAGTTAAGTTAATTTAGAGATAAAACGGCCTTTTTCGCGTTTTTAATAAACGCTACAAATTGGTAAAGAATAAATGGGTTATTGAACCCTGACGAGAAACGGAAAAAAATCTCAATCACTTAGCAATTTAAAAAGAACATACATATACATTCGATTAACTTTCAATGTTAACAGTTCACATACCATCGCATCTTCGAGATAAATTCTTAGCGTCTGAATAGAATTGCTCCCATTTTAGAATTGTTTATTTTATAATATATACACATAGTCAACTCGCGGCATAAATAAATACGATTTAAAAGCTTACCGGGAGATTCAGGTCAAGATTGATTGTCGAATAAACTATGATGTAGGTGAGTGAGAGTTATTGGTTTGCGGTAAAAGACGCCCAACGCTATGATTGCGTGTTGTAAATTGGGCTTTACTTGTCCTGAATATTCTTTCGTTATTGTTTCAAACTTTTACTAGATTAAAATGAATTATTTCAAATAAAGAATCGTGTTTATTAGTTGTTCCTCTAATATTAAAAAAATATGGAGTGGCCTGTACTCCACTAGGTTATTTTTAATTAATTTTTAAACCAAAAAATAACTTTCCCTCGAGTTAGAAATATTAACAAAGAACGTATCGTAAATTATAATTCGTATTGCACGCAAAAATAATTGCTAAGATAAATACGGACAAAAAACTAATAATTTGAGGTTTTATTGAACCGATAAAGTCACATGTTGCTTTTAGGGGGTCGTTTCCCGTAAGCAATGCCCTTCTTGAAGGTCATTTGCCTCTTTTATTCCGCAATCAACATGCGCTTATTAATACAAGACATGAAAAGTTTGAATTGTCTAAAAGTACGGAAATATCATGAATTCAATAAATAATAAATATGTATGTGTCCGGAACGCTTTGTTTTAACGAGTAATAATTCATATTTTGCTGGGATTAATTTAATTATCCATAAACCACACTTTGCATTTAAGATTCAATAAGTTTTAATTTACGCGGAATTACAGTCGCAATTCCTGGAATTTAATCTTTGAATATTTGTGTGTTTTTTTTAGTATAAGTTCAAATTTTGATAACTTTTTGGTTTTTATTCAAGTTATAAATAAAGACGTACACAAACGCATTAATTTTTATGCATTTTGCAAAACAATTTCTGTTTTGCTAGTGTTGATAAAATTGTTATTTCTGTACCTATTTTTGTTTTTAATATACATTTCGTCACTTATCAAATGTATTTATTGTATTTTTATGTAGCTGGTAACGCATGTTATAGAGTTAATTCTACCTTAGGGGCGATTTTTAAAAAATATTATTTGTTTTTAAACATTTTTAAATGGTTTAATTGCAAATTAATCAAAATTTTGTATTGAAATAAAATTATAACCTAATTAAAATGTGTAATAAATGTATTAATATTCAATTGCACAATTGTATTACATTATAGTGAATGCAAATCTTTTAAAATTAAAAATTAAATTTAAATATCCATATAACTCGAAAACGGTGCATCGCATCGAGCCGCCGTTACCAGATTTGAGTTCCCCGATATTTAATTACTCTAGAAACTTACTTTCAGCCTGTTTGAAATAAAAAAAATTTTGGTCACATTTCACAAAATTTTTTAACTTCAAATTTTTATCAAACTTTGCGATTTTTTTCCGACAAAACCATAAAAGATAGAAAATTGAAATTTGGACAGTCATACAACCTATATTTGGTGTATATTGTCAAATTTTTTCAACTAGATTGGGGTAATATTACGGCCTTCACAGCAAACCGCGTGAAAAAACAGTGAAAATCGTCGATTTTCGCAAAAACGGCAAGGGGTACCCCTTACGAAATTTTCGGCAAAAAAATCGCATAAATATTTTTGAGTTAGACATATATTTAGATTAATTTGACTACGCTGATTCCAAAAATGCTAATTAAAGTGATGAAAAACCGTTAGAATTTGAGTTAGCGCGATTTAAATTTGATAAAATGCAATTTTCCATATAACTCGAAAACGGTGCATCGTATCGAGCCGCCATTAACAGATTTGAGTTCCCCGATATTTAATTACTCTAAAAACTTACTTTCAGCTTGTTTGAAAAGAAAAAAAATTTGGTCACATTTCACAAAAAAAATTTAACTTGAAATTTTATCAAACTTTGCGAATTTTTTCCGACCAAACCATAAATAATAGAAAGTTGAAATTTGGACAGTCAAACAACCTATATTTGGTGTATAATGTCATTTTTTTTCAATTTGATTGGGGTAATATTACGACCTCTACAGCAAACCGCGTGAAAAACTAGTGAAAATCGTCGATTTTCGCAAAAACGGCAAGGGGTACCCCTTGCCAAATTTTCGGCAAAAAAATCGCATAAATATTTTTGAGTTAGACATATATTTAGAATAATTTGACTACGCTGATTCCAAAAATGCTAATTAAAGTGGTGAAAAACCGTTAGAATTTGAGTTAGCGCGATATAAAGTTGATAAAATGAAAAATAATAACGTTTATTTTATAAATAAATCAAGATATTTAATACACCAATATAATAATAGTTAAATAAATGAGCCGTTAACTAATCACACACTCAAATGAAAGTGAATAGAATGAATAATTAGCTCGAAATATGGGGGAAAGTATTTGAGAGTTAAATATAAACGTAATAATACTACAGTAGACAAGGTATTGCAAATATGCTTCGTATAGTTTTGTGGGAGTCACAAGAATGCATTTTTTTAGAGCAAGTGCCAAGAATTGTACACTTAAAATAGCTAAACTAAATGACAGATTTGCAGACGGCAAAAAAAACTATTAAAAAGTTTAATTTCATGCTGTATGGTCACTTGCCTTTCCGTATTTGAAAACATTTCGGCTTTAACTACGTTAACAACTCTATTCTAACCGAGAAACGACACTGCAAGCTCCAACAGGTATACGAACCATAAATACAATGTACACCTTCGGGTAGCGTCGGCTACGGTCGCCTTTCTACGTAACTTTTAAAATTTTACACCAAATATAATGTTTTTTTAATTCCTTGGATGTTTATTAGTAAATACTTTCTTTAATACAGTACGTATAAGAAAGTACAATGAAAATGCATTATGCATATCTTATAAAACAGTTTAAGGTCAAAATTTAAATATATAAACTATTAAATTTAACCTTTAATACGAAATGGGTCGAAGTTGGCCGACCGAGTATATTTTGTGCATGTATTACGCGCATGCGTATACAAACCGAAGGAATTTAAACTAAATATGATTTGTTTTTTTTTCAGTGAATGTTTGTAGTGCATCCGGCGAGTTCGAGAGTGATTTATCAGAGAAGGTTCGGGTCCGAAGACAATACTATGTGTGTCCGCCAGATTTTAAACGTATCAGCAACAACTGTTATTACTTCAGTCAACATATGGCGACGTGGCAAGACGCCCACTACGATTGTCGTGACCGGTACAGCGATTTGGCCATCTTACAGACGGCCGCTGAAGATAAGAAATTGCGCGGGCAGCTCAATAAACCGTCTATGAGTAAGTACATAAATCGTAGTGCTCTAATCTCGCACATCAAAAAATATCCATAACAAAACGTGTTTGTCTTGTCGCCCTGAATCCAAAAATATATATAACTTGGATGTCTCCTCGCCCGTAACGCTTATGTAAGTGGGCTTACGTAAGTGACCTATACTACTTTGAAGATACTGGAGCGATTCACACCAAATTTGGTACACATATTATTTATCGCCCAATTTGAACCTACTCGCAGTTTAAATCCAATCGCCCCTATACTTCCCGAGTTATAAGGCCCCGAAATTTAGAGCCCCCCTTAATACTGCCCTTATAAAAATAATTTAAGCACCAAAAAATTCTACTAATTATTCTAAGATATTTTATGTCTACAATATTTTTACATATTGTTAACCTAAAGACCATAAAAAATTATAAACCGCTTGTTTAAATTATTGACATAATTGACCCTATTTTCAAATTACAAAATGAATTAACTTGTCAAACGCTAATGATATTTATATAGTTCGAACAAATATTTATGTATATTTGTAATGATTCCGGTTATTTTATCGATTTGAAAGCAATTTATTAAGAAATAAATTACAAAATATCCTTTAGAATTAAATTCATGTTTTATTCAAATGTTGTTTCGATTTTAGGATAACTTGTTACTTTTGTACGTGAGCGAAATTTAATTACGAAAATCTCACACTTCCAATATTTACATAGTCATTGATATGCAAACAAAATATATTCTATCGATAGGGGGAAAAAATGTACAAGCTTCGATTTACGAACGTTCGATTCACCATAACGAATTTTTTTTTAAATGCACCAATAGATTTGCTAATCGTAGATTCGAATATTTAAAAATAAGGGGAAACAAAACAACGCAATTGATTCCGTTAATTCTAAAATTAGCTCAATGTCAATATCACTAATTATAATTGGCATACGGGTAAATTAATTATGTCTGTATCAGGCAATCAGTTACATAGAAATTACATTAGTTTATTTATTTTTTAGCAGACAACTGCGATTTATTTATTTGCTCTAATGTTTAGATCCTCGCGAATGGTGGATAGGAGGAATTTACGATTGGGAACGAATGCAGTGGAACTGGGGATCATCGGGGAAGAAACTGGAATATCACGGATTCTCCCGAATGAGTCCAGAAAGCAAAGACAAACTAAAATGGCACTGCATTATCTTAGATCCTACCATGAAATACAAGTAAGTTGCAAAAGATAAACATTATACTCTGAGCTGGAAGCATTGGAGCCTGCCCCTATACCAGTTATTATATATATATTGTTTATATACAACGGACAAAATATATATATATATATTAAATATAAACTAGATTACACGGTGAGCTGAAGGCATTGGTGCTTGTATTTTTTAAATAAAATCAAAATTAATTTTTAAATTACAGTAAATATAAAGAATTTTTTACAAGCATTAAATTCACATTCTTAATAATACTGTAGTACTAAATTGCTATAAATTAACTCAACCATTTGATTTATATCCTGTCAAAACTTTTATAAACAATAAAAAAACTATATACTTTTTTATAATCCCAACCGTATCCTAAATTTAAGACACATCATTAATTAATCCCCATTAATTAACAGATGGAGCGCGCGTAGCTGCGTCCTTGGAAAATATTACATCTGCCAGAAAAAAGTCGCTCGAGTGAACAAACGAGGCTTAGAAAAGCTACGAAAAAAATACAATAACACACTGAACGAAATACCAGCGCCAATCTACGAAAAACCGGTCAAACCACGAAAACAAGAGAACTGGTCGAATGGTAACAGTCAAACTGGACTTAAACAGCATCGCCCTAACATATCTAAACACGCTAATAACGCGTTTGGCCACCAGAAGAATACGACAGAAATACGTCGGGGGCGAAAACGGAAAAATCGAGATAACCCAAAAAATCGAGATAATCTCAAAAATAGGGAGGCAAAGAATCGAGATAACCCAAAAAATAACCAGAAAAACAGAGAAATGCGAAGGAATAGGCGGAAACAACAAAAAGATTTAGAATTATATATGCGAAATGGTACTAGTTATATTAGTGCCGAGGAGCGTAAAAATCGTAAACGTAATCGACGTAATAAGAGTAAGGAGAATAATTCGCTGGAGAATTTGATTCGAGATGAGCCAAAAATTAAGGTTTGGCATACAGAGACGAATTCTGTTGACGATGTTACCCAAAAAACGACCCTATTGACTAATACCATTAGTCCGTTACACCCTAGGCTTATAATAGAAGAGCATGATTTTCTAGATTTGAATGAAAATTAAGAAATATCTCGAATTGAGATATACATTCGTTCAAGTAGAATCAATTTTGACGAACAATTTAATTATTATTATTACGTGTAATTTTTTTATTTATATAAAAATGAGTGATATTTGTAAGTTATCATATATTGTGTATCAATGTTGCATTTATTAATATATATAAAATAATTGTACGAATGCCATGTGTCCCAATTAAACCCACCTTAAGTCCTTGTCTTGTAATTGTTACGCCATATGCCTCGTTTCGTAAAGTGAGAATGATTAACTTTCGAACAATAGACGAATGTCGAATCTAGTTCTTAGTAGACGTATATATATGTATGTAATTTAATTATAAATGTAACATATCATTTATATTATAATCAACACTGTATAAGAGTAAATTAAACATATTTAAAATCTTTCCGTGTTTAAATCTTCAAAAAACATGTAATTTAATAATAATTACACGGTTTTTCTTCAATTTGTATCGTTTGACTACAATAGTCATACAAATTTCCACATCACAAATAATAATACAGAAAAAATCAAATCCTTTTTCAAAGTAAGATATTTTCAAAAATCACTGCTTTTTGGCCATTTTGAAGTGAAAATATTAACTATGAATTAAAATAAATGGACGGAAACACGTATTTGCTTTAAATATATGCAAATTAGGCAAAAATATGCACTTTTTTCATATTAAATACTTAAAAATTGAATCCTCCCCTTAAACTTTTACAATTCAAACAATGTTTCCGTAACTCGTACGTCACTAATTCACATTGAAATACTGTTTTTGACGAATTGATTTACAAATTGAATTCGAAAATCGTCTTACCTTTATGTACGTGCAGAGTCCATCACCCTTGAGGATATCCGTATCCGGTACGGTGTACAGTTTGACTTTCATCTTGCCCGTCTGGACGTCCCTCATGACCAGCCCGCATTTCTGCATCAGGTCAACGAATTCCTCCTCGGTGATATCGGTTGGTAGATTACTTACGTACACTTTCGTGTTTTGCTGGTCGCCCATTTCAAACCAACCTGGGAAAAATCCATTTTTTAAAATGAGATTAAAAGATTAACAATTTAAATTATATGTTTGTCACTCAGGATTCTAAAAATAACTAGTATTAATCGTATTACTGTTAGTCGTTGAAAAAATGATACTAAATATTCATAAGTACATAAAAGTATTCTTAGACGCGCGATTAAAATATCTATAAATAGTGTAACTGTTGTTTTTTTCTTTGAATACGAATTGAAAACTTTGCCAATTTTAAGAATCCTGCACGAATAACCGAAGAAGGGAAAAAATACTTACTCGCTGGAGCTGGTTCCAGTTTCCTCTTAACCCCTTTCTCCTTACTCTCCGGCACCTTAAACTCATCCTCTTCTTTCACGTCCTCCTCCTCCTCCTCCTCCTCTTCTTCGTCAGAATCCTCCTTTTTCTTTTCTTCAGTCTTGTTATCAATGAACCCATAATTCATTTGATACTGTGCCATAAAATCATCGTCAATCTTCGGGAACCACGCGTTCTTCTCAACATCCCAAAAGTACTTCACCCCATCAGGGTCCAAGTACGTATGGGTGTCATCTTCAAACCCATACTCAACACCACCTTTTGCTAACCACTCATTCTTCTCTTTACACCATTTAAACTGATACCCAGACTTTGGGTCAGTGTAAACGGCTAAATCTCCTTCGTAATGAACGTTCTTCGGATCGTATTCAGATGCTTCAAGCTTAGACGCTGAAGGAGCTGGTTGGGATTCTTTTGTGTTAACAGTGGAAGAGTCACTGGTTTTTACTTTTGAATCATCGGCGATAAGTTTTAAATCTGTGGATTCAGCGGGGGTTGAGGAATCAGTAAGATCCCTTGATACAGTGGTTGGTTCTGAAGTAGTTATTGGGTTAATTTTCGGTTCTGAAGTTTTAGATTTTTCAGTTTTTACACTTGAAGAGTCTATCTTTGCGTTTAAAGAAGTAATATCACTTTTAGTGTCTAATGATTCATTGGTTAAATTGTCACTTTGATTAAACCTTGATTTTAAACTTGGTTCATTTAGATTAATTTTAATTTTCACTGTTTCACTTTTTACCACTTTTGTTTTAACTAAACTAATTTCATCGTCTGAAGAACTTTCAGCTAGGATCGGAAATTGTACTTCTCTGTCTTCGATTGAAGATTCTGAACTGTTTGACGAAGAGTCGTCTTCGTCCATTTCAGAAGTCTTTATAGAAAATTACAATGTTTATTAAAAAATAGTCATTTTTTCAAAGGAAAGAAAACTGGAGGGGCCTTCACTCGCCTTTAACCATTGTTTAAGTAAAGGAAACATTTATATACTACATTTTGAAGAGATACAATGCTAAAAGAAGATAATGACGTTGCTATTGAATGATTGCAACAATATACTTTAAATTTCCATATTTTAATGGTCAATTAATGCGATGAGGAGTAGACTGTATTCTGTAAATGATATGGGCACATGGTGGCAACGGCTTAACCTAGTCTTGTGATTAATCGTACATATAAATAATTAAGCTGCATTCACAGCCCAATTAGTAATTAAGATTAAGAATTGAACCGGTAATGTTCGAAATATGAGAATTGCCTAGTTAAAATACATATTGATTTTTGAATATCTCGTAAACCACAAGAGTTAGAGAAAAAATGTAAAACATAAAAGTTAAAGATATTTTAATTTTAAGTAAGTTTTGTTTGAAAAGTTTTTACGAAAAATATACCATTTACCGAAAAATCGCCATTGAAAATGGTTATTTTATATATGAACGTTTTTCTAGTTAAAATACATATTGATTATTGAATATCTCGAAAACCACAAGAGTTAGAGTAAAAATAAAATTGATTAATGTTCGTATTTTGCCTACGCTGCATTACAAACATGAACCATACTAGTAATCTATATAAAATCTGAATGTTGCAATTACCATATGAACTGCATTCGTAATACAAACATATAGATTATTAGCAATGTCCTAAGTATCATTTTAGCGCGCTAAAGTCACATTTAAGGAAACCCCGGTTAAGGGTTGGTTTACTGTATGTGATCGTATAAGCAGATGTGTTATATTAACGGAGTGGCAAGAGTAACTATGGTAACAACCGATGTACACATTTGATATTCCAGTTACGCGGTTAATGTCCACAAATAACCGGACATAACATTCAGTTGCTGAATTCAAGTGGTTGACAATTGTTAGAAGTTTGACTGGTTACAGGGGTACGTGATACTGTGCTTGCGCGATTTGTGTTTAAAGCGGTTAATCAGTGATAATGACCGATCTGGAGATACCAGGCATGTTTAATTATTTTATAATAATGTTAATATAAATATACGAGTCTTAGTACCCCATGAACAGGGGTACAGAATGTACAAGAGAGCTGTAGTGATCGGCCGAGTGTCTGTAAACGCGTTCTGCACTCCTAATACAAATATATAATTCACTTGGGTGTTAGTCGTCGTTCGTAAGGCTCCTCTGAAGGTACCGGAGCGATTTGAACCAATTTTGCAACACTTATGCCCTACTTAATACAGCTCAGATTTTTTTATTATTATTTAGGAACGAAATATCTTCATTTTGTGCCATAGAAATGTATTAAAAATGATTATTATGTATTTTAAAATATTCGATAAGTATTTAGTTTGTTTTGAGTATATTATGCACTTTAAGTGGGACTTAATTATGGTATTTTAGCAACAAAATAAAATTTAAGAGTAACTATATGGAATTATCTTAATTCTGATTGATTTTAAACACGTTTTGGGTTTAAATTCGACATAAATAAGTGCTTTAAAATTATTTAAGCTACGCTTATCGTTAATTGGCGCAACTGGTCAAGTACTGATTATGATTTCTAATTAAATATAATTCTTTACAATTTTGGTAATGATTTTAAACACGTTTTGGGTTTAAATTCGACTTAAATAAGTGCTTTAAAATGGTTTAAGCTACGCTTATCGTTAATTGGCGCAACTGGTAAAGTACTGATTATGATTACTAAACGTATTTTTAAAAATATAAATATAATTCATTACAATTACAATTTTTGTAACGATTTTAAATTAGTATTTCGTTTAGATTCGACATAAAACATTGATTTAAGGTACACATATCGTTAAGTATAGGTGCAACTAGGCATAAAAGTACTAATTATACATTTTGCTGTTATTTTGTATGATTTCTAAGCATATTTTAAAAATAGAAATATATTTTATTACAATTACAATTTTTCTAATTATTTTTAATTAGTATTACGTTTAGGCAGTGATTTAAAACTGTTTAAGCTACACTTATCGTAGAGTATATGATTTCTAAACATATTTTTAAAAATACAAATATAATTCATTACAATTACAATTTTTCTAATGATTTTAAATTAGTTTTTCGTTTAGATTCGACATAAAATAATTAAAAAAAAAAATTAAGCTTCATTTATCTTTAAGTGATGGCGCAACTAGGCATAAAAGTACTAAATACTACATTTTGCAGATGTTTTTTAACATTTCATGATTCTAAGCACAATTTTTCGGGGAGTATAAAAATATATATATATATAGAATTTATTTTTACTATAAATAAACAAATATATATTGTGCATGTTCGTTATACATATTTCTATGCAAACTTAAGAAAACTATATATAATAAAAAGAAAGAAATTTATAGCACAGATCGCTTGATTACGATAAACAAATTTTACCCTATATTTCTTTTACATGAATTAATGTTTAATGATTTAACTTTCACTCAAGTAATTCTTTATATAATTAAATAAAATATGAACCCTTACGGATTCAAAACTACAATTTTCTAATATTATATTACATGTATACACTGTTTCAAATATGACCCTATTCGCTCAGTTACTTTGTATATTTAAATACTTTACAAAGTTGTATTAATGGAATTATATTTTATGGAATTTTGTTCCAGAAACGGGAGCAGTATTCACGTTCGGTAAAAGCCGTTTTGCTGAAAACAAACCCAGCCATTTCTTCATCAAAAATGACCCAGTTATCCACGTTGCATGCGGCGATGAGCATACGGCCGTCATATGCAGTAAGTTGCCGATTAAATATTAATTAAAGGTCACTCAATTAAAATATCATCATTCGGACCGTTCAATATCACGGACAAAAATAATAGAATCATTTGCAATATTCTAGAAATTACGTCAGTAAATTTCATACATCTAAAGTGGCGTACACTCGACTTATACCTATACCTATTCACTATATATTTTTTTCCTGGCTTTATACATGTTTTTATATGAATTTTGTAAATAAAAACGATTCAGGGATGTCCAAAACGTGTAAAAAAAAAAATGAATCAATACTTTTGTAATGAATTAAATTATTTAATTAATTATGAAACGATTAATGACTCAACGTGTAATAAATATAGTTTTTTAATGCATTTTCGTCGAGAAACGAATTATAGAATTTACACAATTGGTTCGGCATGCAATTTCTGTGTATGTAGTGTTTTCAATCGGGACAAACGCACGCGAAATAATCTATTTTACTATCTATATAGATTCAGGGTGCATTCACCCCATTATCTAGACATAGAAATGCATAAACACAATATAAAAGTAGAAAAATTATTGATTCAATTGATAAACACGAATATACATCATTAAACAATCCAATATTCACCATATCAATTTTCTAGATTATGAAAATATAAATTATTTAAAAATAAATATAATTCTATTATCTGATTAATAATTTACATATCTTTAAATATGATACGGACATCGAAATATTAATTATTCAAAAATGTGAAATATAATCATAATAACTGTGTATCGAAGAAGCTAAAGCAATCGGTGTGTCTGTAGCATTCTCGAATAAAAAATGGTCCTTAACAAAAAGTGTTTGTCTCGTCGCCCTGAATCCAAATATATATATATATAACTATATTTATATGTATATTTTCCGAGTTATAGGGCCCCAAAATTTAAAACCCCCCTTAATACTGCACTTATAAAAATAATTTAAACTCCCAAAAATTCTACTAATTATTCTAAGATACTTTATATCTACAAGATTTTTTCATATTGTTAACCCAAAGGCTATAAAAAATTATTAAATATTATAAATGTGTGAACTCTGAAGGTACCAAAGCGATTTACACCAAATTTGCTACACATGTTAATTGACAACCTATTTGAATCTGTTCGCAGTTTAAATCTAATCGCCCGTATATTTCCCGAGTTATAAGGCCCCAAAATGTAAAACCCTTCTTAATACGGTCCTTATAAAAATAATTAAAACACCCAAAAATTCTACTATTAATTCTAAGATATTTTATGTCTGAAAGATTTTTGCATATTGTTAACCCAAAGGCCATAAAAAAATTAATTAAATTTTATATCTATAGCATTTTTACAAATTGTTAACCAAAATGGCTGCATATATTACTTATAAGGGGAGCTGGACGCATAGGCGCATGTTCTTTTCGACTTCGTCTAAGAAACTATTTTGCATTAAGGAAAGTGATTTACATATAAATTACATATAAATCTTGATAGGTCAACAACCTCGGCCATCCATTCGGATAACTAGGGCAATTTTCCTCAAAACAAATACTAGAATATTTTGTAGCGTTGTATGTTTTAAACATAAGCTCCACTTACATCACAACTATAAATCAAACAAACATCTTATATACAAACGTAGCTCTAACACGTAAATACGAATCGATGCGATTCGTAAAAATGGCCACAACAGTACAATATACGTATTGTTCGGGGAAAATTACGGGTTCTATAACTATACAATAGACCGGATTGTATTGTCTATGTGTAGTCGCATACACAAATTTACAATTGTAAAGTAGGCAACTCAGTTGACACTTGTGTATTTACATTAGTATAGTATCAGTATAAGAAATCGGCATGCAAAGGTCAAAGGGCAAATTCAACAAATATAAGCTTAGCTGAAATCTTATACATAATGAGAAAAGGGATTGTCTATGTTTTTGTTGCAGAAAATGGCCGAATATTCGCGTTTGGGAGCAACGAATGGGGCCAATTGGGTTTAGGGCACAACAATATGGTACACAAACCCAGCTGTGTTAAAGCTTTGAAGCCGGATAAAGCGACATTTATAGCTTGCGGCAGAGCGCACACTATTATCTTAACAGGTATTGTATTACAACTATAATAAAAATCCCCCTGGATATGCGCGGGTATTTTAGTTTGGCGGGAATAAGAAATTTTTTTGCCTATTCTTTTATTATAAATGGGGCTTATTTTTAGAATCAAACAATATCTACGCTTGTGGCAGTAATACAGATGGCCAGCTAGGTATTGATAATGTCGATATGGTAAACATACCGACGAAATTACAGTGCAACTATTTGCAAGAAAATGGAACAATAAAAAAGTTATCGGCTGGATCTCAACACAGTGCTGCATTAACAGGTAAAAATAAAAGGCATTCACACACATTTTGATTCAATGAATAAATAAAGGAATAATCGAAATTCTACTATATACGTTGCGTATGTAACCACATGTTCTTGGATTGTTGATATTTTGTGATATTATTTCAGTATATCAAATTAAACCTATTTTTAGTGCTTTATTCACATTTTAGTTACCATTGTTATTATATTGTATATTAAATAAATTACTAGGCAACCCGTGGGCACCAAGTGCCCGGATCATATACAGTTTATCGTGATATTATTTAAATATATCATATAAAACCTATTTTTAGTGCTTTATTCACATTTTATTTAGCATTTTTATCCTATTGTATATTAAATAAATTACTAGGCAACCCATGGACCCCAAATGCCCGGATCATATACAGTTTATCGTGATATTATTTAAATATATCATATAAAACCTATTTTTAGTGCTTTATTGACAATTTAGTTACCATTTTTATCGTATTGTACATTAAATAAATTACTAGGCAACCCATGGACCCCAAGTGCCCGGATCATATACAGTTTATCGTGATATTATTTAAATATATCATATAAAATCTATTTTTAGTGCTTTATTCACATTTTAATTAGCATTGTTATCGTATTGTACATTAAATAAATTATTAGGCGACCCGTGGGCCCCAAGTGCCCATATCATATACAGTTTTACGGGATTTTATTTGAGTATATCAAATTAATCCTATTTTTAGTGCTTTATTCACATTTTTGTTCGCATTTTTATTGTATTGTATATTAAATAAATTACTAGGTAACCCATGGGTACTAAGTGCCCGGATCATATACAGTTTATCGTGATATTATTTGAGTATATCAAATAAAACCTATTTTTAGTGCTTTATTCACATTTTAGGTAGCATTTTTATCGTATTGTATATTAAATAAATTACTAGGCATGTGCCCGTATCATATACAAATATATTTATTTTTGTATTTTCAGAAACTGGGTTACTTTATTTATGGGGGTCAAACTCTGAAGGTCAATTAGGTTTAGAAACGAACCGATCTAATAGTAAATTACCCGTTTTATTAGAGTTTAAAGACAAAATTCGAGATGTTTGTTGTGGTTATTATCACACTGCAATATTAACAGGTCTATAGTATTCAATAAATTATCTGCGCATATTCCAATCAAGTTTAATTGTAGAAAATGGGCAATTATTTACGTTCGGCGAGAACGAAAATGGTAAACTAGGTTTACCACCAAGTGAAGCGCAAACGTATAAACCGACGCGTGTAAATATCGATATGCCGGTAACCAGTGTTACGTGTGGCGGTAACCATAACATTGCGTTAACCGAATCCGGCACCGCTGTAGCATTCGGTTCAAATTTAAACGGCGAATTAGGCTTTGACAAAGACGTTACATGGATTTCTGAACCAAGGATTTTACCCGTTGAATTATTCGAGAATGAGAAATTATTTATGGTCGCTTGCGGCGATAATCATACGGCATTTGTTACAGGTAAAAAATTGTGTGTCTGCGAGCTGGACGCATAGGTTGTACCTAAGCTTGTTTTTTTTAAACATATTCTAGAAAATTCTAAAATATATACTTGTGGTGATACAAGACACGGTAAACTATGTGAAGACACGGAATCTGAAGATGGCCACTATGGTCCACAGCCAATATCAAGGTTTGCCAACTACAAAGTGACAAATGTTGCATCAGGTGGTTGCCATACGATAATATGCGCGCAAAAGATAGCAGAAGATACAAATTCCACGTTACCCCCGCTACAACGAGTCCCAAACTCTATAATACACTCAGAAATACTCAAAATTGAAGATACAGTAAACGACGACGACCTAAACACATTAATTCGTGAAGAATTACACCCAGAAATTGACAACATGGACAAATTACCCGAAAATATATCAGAAATAATCAAATCACAAACAAAACAATTAGACGACGAATACCAGAAAACGATAGAAACTATTAAAAATGAAAGCCACATTGTGGATGCTAAAGCCAGTGATATAATTGAAACAACGCTGAAAGATTCCACGGATAACTTATTGCAAGACATTGAGGACGATTTAAGCAGCAAAAGTGGCAAAACAATTACTAGCGACACAATCAGTGTCAAAAGTAATGGTAAGTAATTTTTTTTTTTTGTAAATACTACAGCACATTTTTGTACAAATTAAATTGAATTTCAGAAGAACCGTCAGTTAAGACAACAATAGAAGTAGAAGAAATTATAAGTGAACGAAACGACGACGAAGATTTGAAAATTGAGGAACCCCCGCCACAAAATGAGCGGAAATTGTCTAAACTATTCGGCACATTTAAGCGGAAAAAAATCAGTTCCACAGACTCTAAAATACTGGATACGAATAATGCGTCACGTAAAAATAGTACAGATACTAAGAAACACGATGAAATAACAGTACAAAAGACAGAGAAAATCAAAACTTGTGTATTACTTTAAATTATATAGTTGATTTTTTATATTTATTCCACTTTTGTAGTTTATTGCAATTCTTAAATAAATGTTAATAAAAATATGCAGGACTGTTTATAAATTTGTACACGACTTGACGTGAAACAATCACGTCAAGTCGTGTACAAATTGGTTATCTCTATCTAACGCACTAAAATGGACCACCTGTCCTACTCCCAAGATGAGTGTACGCTAAATAAAAATAGATATTTGCCGTGGATGTTAAGTTATCCGTGTAAAAATTGGTTATCTCTATCTAACGCACTAAAATGGAGCACCTATCCTACTCCCACCAAGATTAGTGTACGCTAAATAAAGATAGATATTTGCCGTGGATATTAAGTTATCCGTGTAAAAATTGGGTATCTCTATCTAACGCACTAAAATGGACCACCTATCCTACTCCCAGGAAGTTTAGTGTGCAAGCAGGATAGGTGTAATTTGTGTGCGTTAAATAAAGATAGCTATTTTCCTTGCCGTGGAAATATTATAATAGCACAATTATCGTGTGGTACCGGCTTTAAATAGCGATTAAGTTGGCCTAGGTTTGCCTAGTGACAAATAAGCTAATCTAGAAGGTTTTGCTTAAACAACTGTCAGTGTATAACCTCTAAATTCAAGTTTAATTTAAAAGCGTTCATATTTCCAATATACGTATTTTATACAAATTTAACTATTATAAATTGAATAGTTATAATTTTAATTAAATGTGTTACTTACTCAATGTAAATGTAGAGCGTTGCTTAAGGTAAAACTCACAAAAACACTCAAATCACTTCTACAGCAAGAAAACAAAATATAAATTGTAGTGTTACCAACATCGAATAGTGAAATATTGCTAACATTCACATATATTTATTTTTAGAGCGTAAATATTTGTTTGATGATTCATTTGATAATATAAAGTTGTTTTAGATAATTTGAGTCGTTGGTTTAATAATTCAGTGTTTTTTTATGGTTTTGTTTCTTTTTTTAAATGAATGCTGAATCGGTATTTTTGTGCAACTTGATAGGCGTGTTATGCGGGTATTCCCCCTTTTAATAATCTTAAAAGATTAGCGTATTGGATGCGTCACAGCTTTGTAACGGTCTTTCTTGTTGCAACTGTTGTCGGTGTAGTGTCGTAGCGGAGCAAATCGTGAGTGTAAAACTTAGGTTATTGTGTGTATATAACGAAAGTGCACAATGGTGAAAAAGAATGCTAAACATGTGAAATCAAATCACACAAAACCGCAGTCTTCTAAAACGTCTGTAACTATGGAAGAGGATAAAACATCCGCGACAGTAGTTCAAGAAACTGAATTGGGTAATAAAAAGTTACTGCGTCATCAAGAAAAAATCAAACGTGAAGAAGAGGAGCTGAAGCGACTTCAGGCGGAAAAAGAAAAGGCGGAAGCTGCCGAACGAAGTAAGAAGACCTCTAAGAAGAAGTTGAAAAATCCAGAGAAAATTCCATCCGTTGTGAAAATGACAGAAAATATTCCAGTTGTTACAAATGAGGAGACGCCTGAAAAACTTCCAGAAATGCCTTCGGAAATTTTAGTGGAAAATGAATCGCCGCCCATTAAAACATTATTCGTTCGACCGGGGACGGACCAGGAATGGGTTGAAACGGATACTCCGCAGTTAAGCGAAGATTGGAACGAGTTAATTCGAAAAGACGAAGAGCCAATGACTGACGATCAGAAAATACAGAAACAAACTGATTGTGTTACTTATGAAGTTCAGGATACTAAATTTCCATCTACAGAAAATTTACATCAATGGTCTGAGTATCAAAACGATAGAGAGTCAAATTATCGTGGTAAAGTTAACCAGGGCCCAAAGAGTATTGGTCACCTAGAGTACCGCAGAGGCGGCGGAGGCAATTACCACAACAATGATAACCCGCGCAAAAAGGACCATTTTGGTAGCCGCGGAGAACATTCCAATTACGGACAGGGTCGCTACAACAAACCGTATGGTGGACGAGGCGGATCTCGAGGTCATGATCGACCTTCATCTTCCAATGAATACCCAGATTACCGAAATTATGATCAAACGCCTAATACAGAATACACTACTTTCGATAAAAGAGGTTCTAGGAATGATAGACCTTCATCGTCTAATGAACCCAGAAATGAATACAATTCTTTCGATAAAAGAGGCGCTAGGAATGATAGACCTCTATCGTCTAATGAATCCGGCAATTCTAATAATAAGAATTACAGTAGAGGTGGCCGAGGAGGTCGAAATCATCGTCCGTCATCCTCTAATGAATACCCAGATTTTCGAGTATACGATTATAGACCACCATCGAATGAAGTCCAGAATTACGGACATTCCAATCGTGGATCTAGAGGAGGAAATCGAAATATCGAAACACAAAATGAAGGAAAACAGCATGAATCACCTCGGAACAGTCCTAATCAGAATCAGTTTAGGGAGAGAAAAGATAGTGGCGAAAGTTCCACAAATGCAAAAGGCAATTACAATCGTGGCAACCGAGACTCAAATCAAGAGGACATTTATAACAGACCGCCGTCTCGATCTAATAATTATAAATCGAACTACCGTAATCAATCGTATAACAAAAAAAATACAGACGAAGGAAATGCACCGCGATTTAATCAAAACCGTCGGAATTATAATCGACGAAGTCCGAATAATCAATCACAATCCGGGGATTCGAATTGGTCTGGTTCAATGGCACAAACCAAAGTACAGACAACAAGTGATGATTGGGGCTCGGGTCAAAATGATGAAACTATGCAATCGTCTAATGATTGGGTAAATCCTGGTGCCGCTCCATTTGAAGAAACAGCCGTATCCGATGCCAATGCTGTAACACCCGAAGAGGCAATGGACATTGATGAATCTCATAATTCAAATCAAAGCAAGAAGTCGTATAAAACGGATATGAAAGACGAGGATTCGTATCGTACTGGACCATATAAAAACAGACAATATAGTAGGAACGATACGAACTGGAGGAGTGAGGATGATAGAAAGGATAGCAATAAAAGGAGTGGCGATGATCGCAAGGACGGCAACAAAAGGAGTGGCGGTGACAAAAGGGACAACAGAAAGAAAGGGGACAGGAGTGATGGCGATCGAAGGACTATTGACGAATTTAAGAACAAAGAATTGGATGAAGTAATGAGGAATAAAACACAAATTAGCTATGGGAAATTAAGTGAGAAAATCGGGGATTTGTTTAAAGCCCCTACGAATTTCTCGTTGGCGCATTGTGTCGCTGCCGATTTGGCAATGGGCGCAGGCATTGCTGTTCGCTTCAGGTAATTCTAATTGTTGATATCGTCTATAGACAATTTGGTGTGTTATATGTTTATGATTAGGTCAGAATTTCGACGGGTAGGTGAATTGTTGAACCAAAACCAGAGGACCGGAGGTTTAGCGGTGTTGGAGGACAATGGGCGGTTCATCTATTATCTGATCACGAAAGAGCGGTCCCATCTGAAACCGACGAACAACACGTTGTGGCAATCGCTGTTGAAACTGAAGGAGCATTGCGTTGAACACGATGTCACAAATTTGGCGATTCCACAAATCGGTTGCGGACTTGACCGGTTAAATTGGGACGACGTCAAGAAGATGCTTGAGCACATTTTCCGCGACGTGGACATCAACATTGTCGTGTATTTGTTAAAGGAAGTAAGTGGAAAGTGGTTCGAACACATATGTAACCGTGATATAATCGGGATCATAATCGGCGTTTAAATTAATTTCAATTTTAATCGTTTTAGAAAAATGTGGTAATTGGTGTAACTGGTTAAAATTACAGAGTCTCTGTGAAACAATGAAATTGTCAAGTTAATTAAAATTTGGAATTTACATGCATTTTTATGGAATTAATTATTTTAAAATTTAAGAAATTTTCTTGTATATTAAAAATGTTTAAATATATTAACCGTGAGTCATTTATTTTATTGCAATGGCCCGTAGGCCACAGAATATAGGTCAGTTTCTTGTGTAAATCATATAAAAATAAGGGTTACACGGTTTTCCTTCAGTTTGTATAATTTTATATATATCCCATTTTGTTTGTTTTATAGAACAGGAATATAAAATCTGAGGTCGATGACCAAAACGTAAATATATAAATTCATTGTGTGTATTTGTAATATTTTACTATGGCCCTTTTGGTTTACAGTTAAATCGAGTAACGAAATCAAAACCACGAAATATTTTTAACTATTTTAGACACTGGTTTCTTTGGTTATTTTGGAAGCGGTCTTAAATTTTTGTAATCAGGTTTAAGGTATCTTATTATTAAATCTATTTGTGTTGCTAATTAACATAGCGAATATAGTTACCTTAAAATAGCCGTTTTCTTATTCAGGCGGAAGACACTTCAAGAAAACCCCCAAAAAAAGGCTTCGTGACCCATACAAAGATGCTCCTAAAGGACATCGACCCTCTAACCGGTCTCCTGTACTTTGGGACGGAAGACGCAGGAAGCAACCCCGAAATTGATAGTCTTGCTGAAAAGCACAATTTCGTACACGCGTATAAATCCGCACCGAAAACGGCGGCTAATGTCGTAAAAACCATTGTAGGCAAAGAGTATCTTTATGGGTTGATTGTACGCAAAACGACGACGGATAAATTCGATTTTGTTGTCTTTGAGAAAGCACTACGCGAATTACGGAAAATTCTGAAACAAGATATGACTGAATATATTGGTTTTCAAGCATTCAAAGACGATAACAGTACATTAATTGTGGATAAAATGTTGTCTTTGATGCAATATATTTTATACGATTTAAACATTTGGGTTTGCTGGCCACCGGAATTAGAGGAATATTGTCCGCAGTATCCGTAGCATTTTTCTTTTGGACGCATGAGTTATTTAATTTTTGTTTATGAAATTATATATATATCTTATCTTTTGTAACTAACTCTTATTACGTTAAATTATATATTAATATTATTATAAAAACTTGGTAATAAAATATCATGATATAAACATATGGTTTGTTATTCTCTCTGTCTATCAACGGTAAATGTCGATTGATTCCTAAAATATTAAGCTTTATATAAATATGGCATATTTTTTGCTCGCCGAAGTACCGTTCCATAAAAGGAACATTATCACCCTATATTTTTGGTACCTAACATTGCAAACTATTAATAAAATATTTTTATCAACAGTTAAACTCAATATTCGTCATTTATTGTTTAAGAAAGATAGTAAAAAATTATAATCATTGATATATTTAAAAATCCTAAATCATGAGAAAAATTACATATAATTAATTAAACTTCCGTTTTAAGCTTTTTCGACTCATTTTCATCGTCGCTTTCCAATTTCCGCTTATCCGTTTGTCCATTTTCCCCATCCACCGTTTTGATCTCTGGTTCTAACTTAATCTGAGCCTCATCAAACACTGGTTTTGTATCCGTTAACGCTTTGTCCAATTTAACCTCACTTTCCGATTGTATTTCTAACGTTTTCGAATCTATAGATTCGGATTCTATTCGAGCCGGTTCCGATTTTTCTGCATCTGTAGCAGCAACTGTTTGAATTGCAATCGAAGATCTATTTGATGTATTGTCTAATTGCATATGAGTTTCAACTGATGTGTCCATTTTCATGATTTCCCTTAACGCCATCGTCGCATAACATGATGAAGGCAGACAAAAATCGATTATTAACGCCTTAAGACGCGCTCCTATAACGAATGGTGTATGCTAATTTAATAAATTAGTAGTAATACACGTTTAATTCAAACTAACCAATCACAGCATAGCGCATTTCATATAAACCAATAACAGTTAACTAATACAAACCAATAGATACGCCCTGACTGACATGCAAACCAATCACAACACAGTTGACAAGTCCTAACCAATCCAAGTACAACACCTCACATTTTAACCAATCACATCCACTGTAACAAATAAATTTACCTTGAATATCTTCAGGTTCTTTATCACCTTTAAGTTCTTCATAATCTGATCGTATTAAAGTGGAAAATGAATCATTATAGCCCATTGTTCGCCAAGATAAGCTTGAAACTCGTTCAACCATTTTGCGATATGCTCCGCTTAATGTGTAGGTTCTAAAACCGTTTAAATGAATAAAAATATTGCGATTTTTTGGTCTAATTAGACTCATACTTGACTTTTTGTTTAGGCATATCTAAACTTAAACCGTGTGTAGCTAATAACTCATTATACCAATCTTTCACAACATTTCCCGGATATGTGATGTCATATCCGGGTAGTGGTAGTACTATATCGTATATGGAATGATTTGGTAGATCGGTTTCGGTTAGGATTTTTACTTTTATTTGCTGTTTTGCGGATTCGTTTGGTTCAGCTTCAACAGTTTCCTCGTCGTCAATATTTGCTGCTACTATTTTTTTTAAATATTAATTTTTTGTATTTTTTTTTTGTATATATTGTGTACTACCATTTTCAGCTGACTCTAAGATTTGATCCTCCTCAGTTATTGTACCATCTACTACTATATCACCCACAATTGGTTTTAAACCGAATTCTTTTATCCGTTTTGATGCTATCCGGTTCCAAACGTAACTTTGGAATGCGTGAATATACAATAGTCGCATGTTTCTGGGAACCTACACGAAATTGGATACACTATATAAATAAAGCATTTCCCTTACACAAATTGTCTTTATGGACACGTTTTAGTATTTTTCTATACAAATATACTTATTCATCTTTATTATTTAGACAAATCGATATGCAACAAACTGTCGGCATTTTAAATAGATACGTGAAGTTATCTACTTCACACACAATAAATTAAACTTAGGTAGTTAAGATCGTCGCGTTTTTTATACACAATTAGTGCCGATTCTTTTAGTAAACATAACAACATATAAGTAAAGCGTTCTACACATATTTTCATTCACACACATACATTTATATATATATTTACATTTTCAAGTGCATTAACGTAATCATTCGCTGAATGTTTCATTAATCCTCCTAATAATTTTCCTTCAATGCACCGATTGCGTTTTTTCTCCAATTTGCCGTAAGCCCAAGCGGCATCACCGGATTCTTCATAGAGTTTTTTCGCGGTTCCAACTTCGCGGTCTTGTTCATGTTTCCGGGGCTTCAATATAAGTTGTACAGCCTAAATAATAAATAAATATACAAATAATGTACAAAACAGACGCGATGATTCACCTCTTTCCAGTTGCCTTGCAGCAGCAAAATGCCAATTTCGTGGGTCGGCGCTTCTTTGCAATTTCCAAACCGTTGCAAACCGTAATAATTAATAAAACCGCCGTTTTGTAAACACTGCATTGCGTTGTCGATCACATCGTTTTTCACGGTAACGTTGCGCAACGCGATGCGAAATCGGTTGCCCTTAAGTTGGCCCAACTTAAGTGTATCTTGTTTAAAGCAGAAATTGCCGACGCGAATATTTCGCAAATAGCGTGTTCGGTCCGCTATTCGACTCGGGTCGACTTTACGCACGCAAAACCATTGCGTGGTTTTCGCACGTTTGTCTTTAACGCCCGCATAGCAGAAACTAGAGGGACGCATTCGCAAGCTTTCGCTTATTTGGATGTTTGCGTCGATTGTGTCTGTATATTCTTTGTAAACTAGAAAATACACGTATTCGCCTCCGCGGGATTTAGGCCATTTTTCTCGACGATCGATTTTGTCTGAACACCAATATTTATGATTAGGGCACATTTAAATATTTCATTTTACGGATTAATAACTGAACTATTGTTTATTCAAAAATAAATTTCAACTAGGAAATACGCGTGTTGACTATCAAAGTTATAGAAATGTACATGTATTATCACATTGGCCAATCAGAATGCAGAAACTAGTTACACCCCCTAATAATTCAATCAATGAGCAACAAGAGAAATAATAACTTACCAAATTTATTAAATAATTTGAATGTAACGAACTTCTTATCGTCTTTTGTGACCGTAGAACCAACGATTTTTTGTCCGAAAACCGTTTTAACCGATTCATGTATCTTAGTCCGGTCTTCTTTCGTCATAACCGTAACATCAATTTCAATAACTTCGTGTTTATCCTTAGTTTGGATCATTTTGTGTATTCGGTCCCAAGTTTCAATCGGTAATTGTTCGATTCGGTAACGATTTACAACAACGTCGTCATCCTCCTCTTCTTTCTCTGCGTAATCCCACAATTATTTTTCGTGCACACAAAATCAACAAACCGAAAAATACCTGGTTCTGGATCAACCGGTATTTTAGTATCTGTTAATTTCGCGACAATGCCGTCCATGCCAATTTCGTTTACGTGAAAATCGGAGTATCGAGCTTTCAAAACACCGGTGAAGCCTTCATGGTCACTAATATACTCAGTTGCACCGATATCAATTTCATTTAGTTTTTCGATCATCGGATAAAGTTCCGCGTTCTTATGTTTTTCCCCTTTACCGTAATCTTTAAACGCTTTGTAATTATCGCGGCTGAACCCCCGATTACCACGACCCCTGTTACCCCGTTGGCTATTCCACTGGTTTCGGCCGCGACCCCCGGCTCTACCACCGGAGCGTTGGCCCCGTGACCACATGTTTACTCGATCTCCCAAGATTGAACTTAACCACAAACTAGTCGATTGTTATTTACGATGAAAATGAAATAACAATAGCACAAGTTTTGTTTTTAAACTATTGTCGTTTTATTATTTATCAAAATTCAACTGGTAACGTAAATATTTTGCAATATTTAGACCGGTAAACGCAACTAAACAAGTCGTCTACAACGGAGCATTAACGCAGTGTTACCAAATTTAGCGAGAATTCGTCGCAATTAAAAATAATCTTTTTATCCCGCCGAAGTATTTTTTTAATCAAAGTAATCTACAAAAAATTGTAAGACTTATAATATCTATAACAAATTTTCAAATTGTTAACGAAAATTTCGTATGTATAGATATGGTAAATAAAACGTAGCGCGTATTGTTGCAATCAATTCTATATTCCAATTGCTAACACAATTATTTTTATCATCTCCAAACATCGGGGTTTATAAATAGGGGGTTCTTAATTAAAAACAACGGTTAAAAAATGTTTCCTACACAATTAAAAAATAAAACATGCCACCAAATAGATTATACGGCGAGCTGAAGACATTGGTGCCCGTGTACCTTATTCTTAAAACAAATGATTAAATACTAAATAATATTATTTATGTGTCCATATCATATACAGCCTCTACGAAATAAATCGCTTCATTCTGAACCTCTGCGCATTGCCGCTCTCGCGCTAAGCGAACCCGATGCGCTTCGGCATCCGCATTACGCCGTGCTTGCGCCTGTTTAGGAGTCTCTTGTGCAATGCGAAGCCGTCGAGCCGCAGCATTAGCAATTCGACGTGCTTGCGATTGTTCCGGCGTTTCTAGCGCAATGCGAAGCCGCTGCGCTTCCGCATTCGCTTTTCGACGTTTTTGCGATTGTTCCGGCGTTTCCAGCGCAATGCGAAGCCGATGAGCTTCAGCATCAGCATTTCTGCGTGCTTGCGACTGTTCTGCAGTTTCTTGTGTAATGCGAAGTCGATGCGTTTCTGCATTTGCTATTCGGCGTGCTTGCGCCTGTTCCGGCGTTTCCAGCGCGATGCGAAGTCGATGAGCTTCAGCGTCTGCTTTTCGGCGTGCTTGCGATTGTTCTGGAGTTTCTAGCGCAATGCGAAGTCGATGAGCTTCAGCATTTGCTGCACGAATTTTGCTGAGAGATTCCTCGGATTGTTTTGCTAACCATCTTGCTTTTCTTTCGTTCGCTTTTCTACGTTTTCTCGTGATGGGATCTTCGTCTTTGTGCGTAATGCGAAGTAGATTGGCTTCTGCGTCTGCATTTTGGCGCGCTTGCGATTGTTCTGGGGTTTCTTGGGCGATTAGAAGTAAATGGGTGTCGGCGTCTTCAATTTGACGAGCTTGAGACTGTTCTGGGGTTTCTTGGGCAATGCGAAGTAATTGTGCTTCTGCGTCTGCATTTTCGCGTGCTTGGGATTGTTCTGGAGTTTCTAGTGCAATGCGACGTAGATACGCTTCGGCATCAGCATTTTGGCGAGCTTTCAATTGTTCTGGGGTTTCTGCATCTTGTTCTGGGGTTAATTGTGCAAAGCGAAAAAGATACGCTTCAGCATCTACATAATGAATTGCTGCAGTGCGAAGACGATGCGCTAGAGCGTCTGCATTTCGGCGTGCTTGAGACTGCTCAGGCGTTTCTTGGGCAATGCGAAGTCGTTGCGCTTCTGCGTTAGCTTTTCGACGAGCTTGAGACTGTTCTGGAGTTTCTTGCGCGATGCGAAGTCGCTGTGCTTCCGCGTTAGCTATGCGACGTGCTTGTGATTGTTCTGGGGTTTCTTGCGCAATGCGAAGTCGGTTAGCTTCGGCGTTTGCTTTTCGGCGGGCTTGAGATTGTTCTGGGGTTTCTAATGCGATACGAAGTCGATATGCTTCTGCGTTTGCTTTTCGACGTGCTTGTGATTGTTCTGGGGTTTCTTGCGCAATGCGAAGTCGGTTTGCTTCGGCATTGGCTTTTCGGCGTGCTTGCGATTGTTCTGGGGTTTCTTGCGCGATTCGGAGACGGTTGGCTTCCGCATTTGCTTTGCGGCGTGCTTGGATTTGTTCTGGGGTTTTTTGGGCGTAGCGTATTCGATGAGCTGCAGTGTTTGCGGCACGGATATTATCCAATGCCTCCTGAGTTTGTTTTGCTAACCATCTGGCTTTTCGTTCATTTGTTTTTCGACGTTTTCGTGCGATGCGATCTTCTTTCTCGTTCATTTTTAAGTCGGGGGATTGGGACATTGCACACGAATTTTAGGTTATGTATTTATTGATTTAGTGTATGAAGTTATATATGTATTATTTAACTAACAATTAAAAACTGTGTATATAATAATTGTATTTTTTTTTAATTCGCATATTGATATTTGTTGTTACCATGGATACAGTACACAGAGGGTAGTAGAACTGAAATGTGGTTGTGTTATAGGGTATAAAGTAACACTGTAAGCCACTGTGAGGGCGCCACGTATACGAATTTTAGCGCGAAGTTTTATACGTTGTGTTTTAAATTAATTTTCCTTTTGCTATAAAACAATAGGGACACGTAAATGTAATATGGTAAATTCGAACTAAAGTGGCTAAAATGTACATATTTTTAATATTATTTTATAAGATTCGTGTCCTTTTCGAGGACAGCAACACATTTTTTATACATATAAGTAACAAGGTAGCACCTATGCGTTCAGCTCGCCTTATAAGCAATGCGAAACGAGCAGCGGTTTTTAATTATTATGGCCTAATTTGAAAAAATGTTATAGATATAAATAAATGCATATTTAAAAAATCAAAATTATAATATTTAATTTAATTTTTTATGGCCTTTGGGTTAACAATATGAAAAAATCTTGAAGATATAAAGTATCTTAGAATTATTAGTAGAATTTTTGGGTGTTTAAATTATTTTTATAAGGGCAGTATTAAGGGGGGTTCTAAATTTTCGGGGCTTATAACTCGGGAAGTATACAGGCGATTGGATTTAAACTGCGAGTGGATTCAAATGGGGTGTTAAATAATATGTGTAGCAAATTTGGTGTGAATCAGTCCGGTACCTTCAGAGGAGTAGAGGGCAGTATTAAGTATTTTAATATAAATATTTGGTCGTAACTGTACAACATTATTTGCCGATATTATTGACAATGTCGTATTATTACCCTATCAAGCGGAAATATAAATATACAAATCGGAAGTAAATCGCTTACAGGAAATAAGACATTAATCAAGTATACACCATACTGACAACAATCAACTCGGACAATAAATAGATGCGCGATCTTTCATTGTCGGCAAACTTTCAAACATGATAAATGACATATCGCGGCATGACGCCAATATTTACGGAAAAATGCGTAATACGATGATGACATATAAAACCGTACAAGCATAAACAAGGTTTTGAAGAACCGCAATTTAAACGAACGTCGTTTCAATTAGGTTTATTAGAAATATAAGTCCATAGATTTAATTTCCTTGAACTCGATATATTAGTCGGCGAAATTTACCATAAATTAGGGTAAATACTTTGAATAGAACCATATGCGGTGTCATAATTACCAAAGGAACCGCAAGTCATTCAACATTAGATTCATCGACCTCTTAGATATTCTGGGTTCCTGTTCCAGTTCATTATTTATTTTGTATCGATACAAGCCATACATATATCATGTTAATAATTTATTGCATTTTATTCGTATATAGAAACAAAATTTTGATATAAAAATAGTTTGCAAAATTGCGAAATATTTAATTTCAAAATCATAATTTTTTATGACCTTTAGGTCACCAATATGAAAATATCTTATAGATATAAAATATCTTAGATTATTTTGTAGTATTTTTAGATGATACCATTATTTTTCTAAAAACAGTATTAAGGGGGGGTTTAAAATTTTGGGGCCCTATAACTCAGGAAATATACAAGCAAATAAATAAATAAATACATAATAAACAATATTTAGCCATAAATATCGAAAAAACATTTCACAATCGGCAATAAACAAGCGTTCGCATTGGCCACGATTCTTTTCACAGGTGTCGACCAATCAAACGCTTGCTCAAAATACACCTTTGATACACATACCCCTTAAATAATATTTAAATAAGGGTGGTTTTAGAAATGATTTGCATTTCTTGTATATATATATATATTTAACATCCCCAAATCCGCTAATTTCTTTATCAGTACGATTTAATCTCTTGTTAACAAAACATCTACATAAATATGGATGAACCCTTAGATTTATCTTGCAACAAAGTTAAATGTAACTTAAGTGTTAGAAATGACTTAAATATTAAATCGAATTGTGAGGAGATTAAATTTAATGGGTTAAATATTAAAATGAAGACTAATAAAAATCTTTTACCGTGCGAAATTTGCAAAAAGATTTTTGATAGGCCTTCGTTGCTAAAACGACACCTTCGGACACATACTGGTAAGGATTTTAATTATTTAATTACGTATTTTAATGCACTTATAAGTTATCTAAATTAGTGCGGATTTAATTTCTTTTTAAACAATTTTAAATTATTTTTGATAGTTTTTTGGATATCTCGAAAACGACACGAGTTAGAGAAAAAATGAATACTATAAAAGCTAAAGACAATAAAATTTCAAGCAACTTTTGTTTGAAAAGTTTTTAAAAAAAATGTACCATTTCCTAAATAAATAGCATTTGAAAATAGCTAAGTTACATTTATGTTCTCCTAATACCATATATATAGATATTATTTCATGGCAATGGTACAATGTATAAAAACTAAGTATAAGTCGAGTGAAGGCCACTCAATTTAATTTAATGCCATATTTGGTCCATATTTGCAAATCGATTTATTTTAATACAAGTTTATTAATTTAATAAGGTGAAAAACCACACGTTTGCGAAACGTGTAATAAAGGTTTTTCAACTTCAAGTTCATTAAACACGCATAGAAGAATTCACAGTGGACTTAAACCTCATGTTTGTGGACATTGCGGCAAAAGGTTTACTGCAAGCTCCAATTTATACTATCACCGGATGACCCACACTAAGGTAAGCCTTCTGTTCCCCTGATACATGAAAACATCGCAGAACGTACTAAATTTATAAATAATTGCTATTAATTATTGTTAAAATGAAAATAAAGTATAAAAAAAACTAGTATTGTTCTTGAATCTTTTAAAATATCACTATAATTATTATTCGATATCACTATCCCACTTCTGAATGAATAAATACATCTTTATTGCACCACTTACTATGTGAGAATGCCAGAATCCAATCCATAACCAACCAATTTGTACCTAATTTATACATAATTGAAACAGGAAATTTAAAATATGCTAATTTTAAAATACATAATTATAATTTACTATGACCTTTAGGTTTACAATTATATTTTTCTATGTGCAGTATAACACTGAGAATATTCAGGGCGCCGAAATAATGTTACAGACACACAACGGAATGCCATAGCTTATTTTTCTGTTTGTAGATTAAACCACATAAGTGCAATATGTGCACAAAATCGTTTCCTACTCCAGGGGACTTAAGGTCTCACATGTACGTCCATAGTGGATGTTGGCCTTATAGATGTACCATATGTTCTAGGGGCTTTAGTAAACAAACTAATTTGAAAAATCACTATATGCTACACACAGGTAAAATAGAATTAGACAAATATAAATATTTAATAATATGTCTTATATTATTTTATTTTTTGTTCGTTTCCGTATAGAAATCGTCAAAAATACTAATAATGTATTTATTTTATTTTAGGGGACAAACCACATACCTGTAAACTATGCCACAAACGCTTCGCTCTACCGTGTAACCTAAAGGCTCACCTGAAACTTCACCACACACCAGAAGAACAGAAACTCGAAGAGGACAAAGCCCCTGAACCTACAAAATACGAGCAAACTACCCAATTCACCCCACAAAGTTTTAATATTAACAGTTTTATTCCAGAAATATACCGCAATTTGTTGTGCGAAGAATTCCATAAGAATTTAGTGCCATTAAGATTTCCTTATATTTTTCCTACATTTGAACATAATTTAACATTTCATTTAAATCAAAATTTACCTAAATAAATATTTCAGTCTGTATATAAATCATACTTACCGGTCAGGTTATATATAATCACTATTATTTTCAGCAAAAATCACTTTTAGCACCAATATATATATTAAATAGTGTATAAGTTGAGTGAAGCCACTCCAGTTTTTAATAATAGTTTTATAAATTATATCAATGTAAAAAGTGCAACAATTTTCGAATATAATTACGTAATTGATGTTAAATTAACAGTAGAATTTTAACTTAATCACACATTTATTTGTAAATAAACACTAATTGTAAAGAAATAGTGCTTCAAAAATTAATTAAACACTTAAGTTCAGTATATAAACATATATATATAACACTTATATAGCATTAAGTTAAGGAAGTAATAATTTAACTATTTATTATGTGATGAAAAATATGTTGCAAAATAAATCTCGTTGTTAGAAAAATAAAACATGGAAGCCTCAAAAATGAACTAAATACTTTAATATTGCTCTGTTATACTGTATTTCTTATTTATAGAAAGTGGATAAGGCAGTTATATCGTTCTTGTCGCTTAATTTTGGCCTTAAACATACCTGAAGATAGTTACAGAATTTTTAACTCTAAAAATTCTGCAATTATAAAATTTTCGATGCCATTTTGAGCCATAAATTCATGTATTTTCAATTTCATAGCTAACTTGTTCAACCTCATTTACAAAAGTCACTTCGCGGTTACGTTTATTCGAACGTTGCGAATCGTTACGTGAATTACTGTTATGTAGCGGGGAATACTCGCATTCTGACGGTAGCAAGTAGATGGTTGCTGGCGGCGACGTGAACGGTGACTCGGCGGGAAAATGGTTCGCAACTAGTGGCACCCAACATTGGTTATGCGCCCGCGCAGGCGAGCCGTCTGTTGGCAGCGAAACATATTACAATTGCCCCGCGAACAGGACAACGAATACAAACAGGGAATACATTAAATTCCAATAATAAGTGCAACGAAATGGATAAAGGATGCATAATTATGGATATTAACAAGCACAGGTGCACTAATGCCTTTAGCTCGCCGTATCTATTTAGTGGACAAATAATTTTTTAATTACTTACACCCCGAGGAGCTTATAGAGGGTTTCCTCTGGTTGGCCTTGAAGAAATGGGACCGGACTCTTCCCGTAGTCCCAGTATGGACCGCATCCATCGACATACTCCGGCAATGCAAATTCCTCATGTCATTCCTTCGTTTATCCTCAGCCAAATCGTCAATCACACCACTGAGGTGCTCATTTAATGAATACAATTTCTGTGTTATATCTTTTCCTGTACCAAACAAAATTTTACCTCGGAATATAAGTAACTCATAAACAAATTATACCTATAATACTGTCAAGAACAACTTTTAACATGGGCCGATGCCGAAGGACTCGTTCTAACTTCATCCGGGGCCAACACAAGTATATACTGTCTTCTTCTGCAGTAATTGTGACTTGGAAGACATCGTCAGACTGCTCATGGTTGGCTTCCCACTCGGGCGAATCCACAAACTGGTGCATACTGATAAAATGGAGATGGGTATCGTCACATGTGACACGCAATCTTAAAAATAAATAAATTGGTTAGTACGCATGCGTGAGTTACTACCACGGAGTGTACACAGTCGGGTAGAGTCGGTCGACTTCGGTTACTTACTTTCCCTGTAGCAGAATAGACAATCGTTCATCGGCAGGACTGACATCCTCGACAGCATAAATGTCCCCTTTATCTAAATTAACGACCTTGGCCTCTTTGACTAGCTCCTTGAAATGCTTTTTACTAACTCGTAATGGGTTGAACACTTTTAGGTACAAATCGGTAAGTTCTAAGGATAATGTTGGCGGTAGGAATTTCCACGTGAGTTGTATTGAATGGGCGAGATTCACAGCGACTAGAATCGAATCCCACAACATTATATCCAATGCGCACACCTCACTGCCCGCCCAGATCGCGGAGAATATAAAACCGAATGTAAGAAGAGCCCTAGAAATAAAGAAAAATAGCTAAACTAAAGCAATATTAATCAATTCGTGACTCTGTTACAAGTAATTAATATTTAAAATCGTGTCAGGAAGGCATTGGGGTTTACATGCAACAGGAAATGCAATTAGTATGCAAATTACAACGCGTTTTAAACGTTATAAGAAATGCATTGTATCTCAAATAACCTTGATTCTAATATAAAGCTCCTGCTGTGAGATGTAGGCAACCCTTTGTACATATCTGTTGAAAAGGTTGCGTGTTATTTCCGTTTCTTCGACAATAGACAAATATATATAAAGTTATTATTATAATAACCTCTTAAAGGACAAGGTGATAATTTCAAATGTAATATTTTCTAGAATAATTATAGGCTTTCTTGCATTTCAAACAAAAAATTGACTTATTTATGATTATAAATCAGGAAAGATATGCAACCCATTGTACATATCAGTTGAAAAGGTCGCGTATTATTTCCGTTTAAACGACAATAGACGAATATATATAACGTTATAGTTATTATTATAATAACCTATTAAAGGACAAATGTAATATTATTTTGAATAATTATAAGTTTTCTTTCATTTCAAGCTAAAAATTGACTTATTTATTATTATAAATCAGCAATGAAAATAATATGCAACCCTTTGTACATATCTGTTGAAAAGGTCGCGTATTATTTCCGTTTCTTCGACAATAAACGAATATTTATAACGTTATAGTTATTATAATAACCTGTTATATATTCTTGAACGACTAAAATACCGTTTTTCTACAACATATTTCAGATTTCAAGGCGCATGTTTCAGACTATAAAATTAATAAGGTCAGGTTTTATGGGTTTTCGTTGTAGTTCATAAATTTTGATATATAATTTTCTGTATATTTTACATTTGCGACACCTTTGTAATATCGTTGGTAAAATACATGTGCCCATATCATATATATAATACAGTTCTACAGCAAAAAAAGTTTGCTTCATTAAAATAGCTGGAGTGGCCTACACTAAACTCTCTTATACTTTCTCTATTATATATAGAGTGTTAGTTAGAGTTTTTTTTCGACTGTACGGAACTCGACGAAAGTAATGAATAGACTTACCTAACTAAAAGAACACTTTGTTTAAAATTCATAGGGATTAGGAAGGCAGCAGCGAAGAACAAGTTAGCCGTTTGAAACAAGGTATGTTGTGCGGCTGTCCACTCGGTGCAAAATGACCACGAGCCATCACTGTCACCAAACACTGAACTATTGTTATTCGGTTGTGTCTGTGTCTCAAAATCATCAAAGCTATAGTCACTCGACGCATTATTCGTCAAATTGAACAACACTGTGTTGTTCCACATGAGGAACGTGGCATTATCGCTGAGTATGTCGTCAGGCGCGTACGTACTATTCATTGTACCTGATGCCTTCGATGTACGGTTGGTTGCCGAAGATGCGTTCAGTTGCCGGTTCAACGAGAGGACATCCGTGATGTCCTGGGGCACTTGGGACGTCGGTTTCGAGAGGTTCGCCGAAGGGAGCGCATATTGTTGGAAACGGGATCTGATCATAAATACTTCCATGTTTCTGGAAACATATTTTTATGTTCTATTATAAAAAAATTAGAAATAATTGAAAATTTCTAAACTCTAAGCAATGATTAAGTAAAAATAGCCTGTTTGTAATTCAGGGTCGATTTAATGGTGAATATTCCGATAACATATCACATGTTAGAGATTCATTAGTCTTGCGTGCAGCAATCAGCTATACGTATCACACTAATCTCACCTGTAAAGCGATGTTAGATGCATTGAATATATTTTTAACTCCTATTATTGCAAACATGCATCCTAAGTAAGCTCGAAGTCATAAATAACGAGCTGAAATCTAATATAATGGCAATTAAGATCTCGTATTGCATTTTAATTAACAAGTATTAATTATAGTTCAATTAAAATATATTTAATATTTTTTTATGGCCTTTGGGTTAACAATATGGAAAAATCTCGTAGGCATAAAATATCTTAGAATTACTAGTAGAATTTTTGGGTGTTTTAATTATTTTTATAAGGGTAGTATTAAGGGGGGATCTAAATTTTGGGGGCCTATAACTCGGAAAGTAGACGAGCGATTGGATTTAAATTGCGAGGGGATTCAAATGGGGTGTTAAATAATATGTGTAGCAAATTTGGTGTAAATTGCTCAGGTACCTTCAGAGGAGTAGGGGGCACAAATTTGCTCTTACGAGCGAGCGACAACTAACATCCAAGTATATAAGTTATATATATTTTTGGACTCAGAACGACGAGACAAACACTTTTTGATAAGGACATTTTTTAAGAGGTTAAATATACAAAACATAATAATGAAAATGATAAAAATAAATTATGTAAAATATGCATATACAATATTTTTATAAACCAAATATTAAAAATGTTTTGTATTAAATTTCTGATTGTAATTAAAACATATCATAAATAATTTATATATATATTTCTGTTTTTAAAAAATACGTGCTTTAAAATAAGTTGTATACGAAGCAAGATACAAAAAAAATGGAAACAAAGAAACTCCAATTTTGTTTACATCCGTGCCAAATAAATAGGTCAATGACATCCACTGAAATAAACCATTAATTCACTAAATTCAACCACAATTACCCCAATATAATATATATATAAGGTTTAAACAATGTAAAAATATTACTCACATGCGAAACGCAGTCAAATCACAACGTTAGTGCTGTAGAAATTTTCCGTCGTAATACGGCGCGGAAAAATCAGTAAGGACGGCCTGAAACCGTGCACTGCAACTGTTTTGACTGAAGACAGTATACTGAAACGTGTTTTCAGTTGCATTATTTACGCTGGACTGATATTCACGCTCGCAAACACAACAAAAACGTGGAGACAACTTTTCACGCGATCTACAAAATTACACGCCCCAATTTACAGTCGCGGCAATCAATACTGAAGGCCAACGATGACTCGGTTCATGGGCACTAGTTTAGGCGGGCAACTGGGCCACGCGCTTCCTGATTAATCGATATTAAAAGGGCTGCCCTTTGTTCATAAACAATATTAATTATATTTGATTGCAATTATATATATATACTTCCCGAGTTATAAGCCCCTAAAATTTAGAGCCCCCCTAAATACTGTTCTTATAAAAATAATTTAAACACCCAAAAGTTCTACTAATAATTCTAAGATATTTTATATCTACAAGATTTTTTCATATTGTTCACTCAAAGGCCATAAAAAATTAAATTAAATATAACAATTTTAAATTACGATTATTTCTAAAGTCTATTAATATTTTTATTTTAACCCATACATTTTATACATTTATAAATACTAACATTAATATATATTTAATATTTAAATAACAACTATAAAATATCGAATTTTTATATTAATTTATATATATATATACAACATTATTTTAATTAGACTCATTCAAACGTAAACGAATCGAAATAAAATAAATTATTCTGAATCAATCTAATTAAAAAATACAACTTTTATTATATTTACATAAAATTACGTTTTTTTCTCTACCAAAATCAAAATAAGTGCAACAAAAATAAATTTCTTAACTGTTTCACGGCCAATAACTTTTGCAAAATTTAAAAAATCATTAATTAACCTAAGAAATATTCTTTGAATGAATTAAAAACACAATTAGTCAAGGCCACTCCAAATATTTACTACTTATGTGCCAAATTGTGTCATTTTTTAATCATTTTTTTGTACACAATTTTTTTAAACTTATATCAGTCCATGTCGACATATTCACAGCTGTGATATTTGGAGCTAGTTTCAAGCCAATTTTCGACGCCATTAGACGCAATATCATCGTTTGACGGTAATTCCCGTAGCGGTTCCATCTCACTAGGACGTCCGTTTGGGTAACTTTTATTATCTTTTCTTTCAAAGTACCTTTCACGGCTAGAATTCGTACTGAATAGGGAATCAGGCGAAATGGGGCCCATTCCTTAACAAGAACCCAAGTTTAATTCATAATTATTACCAAACTGGGGTAAAACTACGTTTACAACGAGGCGATTTAGAAACACAAGCAGGTTCTTCGTTGAATCGTGCTTCAACGAAGTCCGCTCGGTATGCTTCGTGTGTTCTAAGGCCAGTATAGTAATCGTCTCGAAGTAAATGTAGTTTATGTAATGTAATAATACCAATATTGCCCTTTTTGGCTTTGGCAGGAGACTTATATTCCCCTGCTGAGGTTAACGAAGACGTTATACTAGGCAGGCGTATGTCTAAATGCGAGCCTTTTTCCGTAACAATTTTATTATTCATTGCATATAGTTTTGTTGTAATATCTCTAGCGATTAATGTTGTTAAAACTGTCGCCACATAAGTTTCTTTAACGAACAAATATTCTAAAGCTGTTCGTTGCCAATATAAGTACCTGCAAGTACTTGCTGCCACAATTGTTACCTAAAATGGGGTACTAATGTGAACGCCATTATTTCAATTGCCATATTAAATAATAATATGTTTAAATTCGCAATTACTTTGAATTTATCGTCAACTGTAGCTCGACTAGATTCGAATTCAGGTGAATCGAGAAACTCACACGGTAGAATCGGGTGTAAAAATTGGGCATCGGATAAAACGTTTACTTTGCCCGATAATAAAAGGCCAAGTCGATCGGTACGGGTGAGATTTTGCATAGCGTAGGCTTCGCCTGCATGTAGTGACATTATTTGGGCATATTCAGTGCTTACCATTCTTTTAAATTGTAATCTATTAATCTATAATTAGTTTAATTAAGTATTAAGTCGCGTAGAAATTAATGATTTGTACCTTGAATGGTTCAAATAACGTATGGTAAATTTCTTCAAGCTCTGGGTCAAATTTTACTGGTCTCATTGTGAAAACAATGAATATTACTTGACCAATATTTAGTAAAATAAAGAAGAAACACCAAGTGAAGATATCAGGGGCGCAGATAACGTTCCAGGCCCACGCGGAGAAAAATAACAGGCCTGTAATAACCATATTTCATTCATAGTGCTTTTTTAATGAACAGCTTTAAAAAAAAAATCTAGATTAAGCACGTGCACTTAATCAATAACGTTTTGCATATTTGTTGCCGTGGAAACAAGTAATATTTGTTATTTTAAACGTGGGAGCTGTGTCAGGGTTAAATACAGAACCGGATTTATCAGAAAAGTACAAAATTAATATTTATTACCAAATTAGACACCATTAAAATTTCAAAATATAATTTTGTTAGTTAAAAATAAATATATAATTTTTTAATCATAAATAATGGTCCAAAAATTTAGAATATTTGCCAAAAATACTAATGTGTATTTAATAAGTAATTTGTGCTTGTACAAAAATTATAGGTTGTAAAAGTTATTTCTTTATTGGTTTCCGCACGAAACTATTATTATATATTTAGTCAACAAAATAATTAAAAGTATATAAATAAACGACGTTGTAACCCAACGGAAATACACGTTCAATCGTGTTAAACATATAATCGTTAATATAGTTTTGTAAATCCTATTTATAAACAGAAATCTGTTGAGTTTTCGACGAGTGAAACGTAATAAATCATTTCAAAGTGTTTATTGGTGGCAGCAGTTATACAAATTTAAAATTCGAATTGTAAGTGATACACGTAATTAGTTTTATTATTAATAACATAACAATTAAAACCGTATTGTTTACACAATTAAAAAAAATAAAAATAAAAAAAATTACTGTATATTTAGATTTTGTATTAAATATATAAACACCCAAATATGTATATATGTATGTGTAAAGTATCAGAAACGCTTTATTTATATGTAGTACCCATAGTTACTAAATTTACTAAACAGTTTCATAATCGTAACGTAGTTTGAAACAAGAATCTTTTGGCAATACTTTGTGTTAGTTCGTAAGATTCACATTATTATTATTATATCGGAGTGGACTGTATTCGGTGTATATGATATGGGCACACGGTTAATAAGAAAATCTTACCCATTATAACACAACCATGCATGAATAATACTCCCTTCATTGTAGTCTTTGAAGAGTATCCAATTAGAAAGAAGAAATTCGCTAAATGAAAAAGAAAATGTTGGTGGTTCTTCCAGTAAAAGCACCAAGGCCACCATGTTTCTAAAAACACATTAGAATACAAGCAAGTTTCAGTTTACGAACATTTATGATGATCCCTTGAGTTCTCGCTAGGCCAACTATATATATATAAGCTCACATTTTGAAAGGACAAACCTGACGGAATAAAATATGTAATATCGGTGTCATTTTCGGGCCATGTTAAGTTATCTCCAGGTGATATATGTAGAAAAGATTCTATTCTTTCGTTGGGTTCTAGGCCCCTAGTGTCGTGGTGCATTTTGGCCTAAAAGTTATACAAAAAACATTCATTTTGAAATTATAAAAATAGATTAATTATACTGCAATCAAACAATAAAATAAATAATTATTATCTGAATTACACATACCTATAAGTAAATATTATTACTTTCTTACACGTAACGTATAAAAGAAAGTACTGTGAACACAAAACAAAATTAAGCACGAAAGTTTAATAAATCAATTTTTTAAAACCTGAGAACTAGGCAACCCGCTTAACCAAAAATACCTGTTTATTCATGTTTAGTTTTAAATATCTCAAAAGCGAGACAAGCTAGAGAAATAATGTTTAAATAAAAGTTAAAGATATTTAAATTTCCAACAACTTTTGTTTGAAAAGTTTTTTCGAGAAATGTACCATTTACTAATAAATCATGTTACAGTTTCGTCTTCCTAATTAGCACACGTATTATTATTATTTTATGGTAACACAATTACATATAAGGTGAAAACTAAGTATATAAGTCAAGTGAAGGCCACTCCAGTTTATTAAATCATTTTTTTTTTTGTATTCAGCGCACTTAATTATAATATTAAAATAAAACAAAACAAAACATATATTTTTTCATAAATTACTCATTTATTATTTACTTTAAATAATATATAATTCTAGAACTTGAAAAAATAAGCAAAAAATGATTGAAAATTCAATAAATAACAACCTGTTTTCCAAACCGCAATTGTGTCTTATATAATTTATTATTTGCGTGACGATTTTCTCGTAAACAATTTCCTCAATTATATACTTATATGTTTACACTTTGTCAAACAAAACTAAACCATTTAACAGTTCGTCGAACTATTAAAAACAATAATTATGAAAGTAAGAATCGTTTGTGGTGGTTGTTCTTGCGGAAATACACGTGAAAACTAAAAATTCGTGCTAAAACAGCAGACGAAATCAATAATATTTAGCTATTCTGGACCAGTCCGGTAAGAGACCTCTTTGGGCGGGAAGTTGCAAGGTCACGTGAAACGGGGAGCTTTTGTACTAAAACGCAGCTTTATTTTTAGCGGGAAACCTACATTTTCTTATTTACTTTATAACGGTTAATATAAACTGATTTTTAATTAAATTGAATGAGATATTTTTGACCTGCATTAATTTTCGTTATTCAATTAATTACCATAATAAGTTGTGCTTTAAGTTAAGTGCTAGGTGTGCTATGTAAGCTATGAATGATTTTTATTTATTACAATGAAAGATTGATTTAAAAGCGTAAAAATATATTTCTTTTACTATCAAATAAAATAACCCCTAGAAGTAAAGGGTAAAAAAAGGGCAATAAATAAAATTCGATTTATAAAAAAGGGTTCAGTAGTTCAATGAGAAGTGTCGAACACGATTCGATTCGATTGGAAATTTAATGTTTTGTGAAAATTGGTGCAAAATGATCGATACAAATTGTACATATGTCTATACGAAAATTGGTTACGAAAATAAATCTATATTTTACAAGGTGACGCCTAATAATAACGGCAAATATTTTTTTAGCGAAATTTCATTACTAATATTTCATTTAATATCTTTAAAAAAATAAACAATCTTTAAATAAAATTAATACAATTTGTCGTGAAAATCTCAGTTAATTTTTATTTTAAAATTAATAAAGGTTTAACTAATTGTAATTAAAATTAGTGTTTTGTGTTAAAACAACGTTTAATTAAAATTGGTGAAATTGAAATCGTTTTTACTCGGATTTAATAAGTTTCTAAAGTAAATAAAAAAGATTTAATTAATATATCGCTGTTTGGTTAGGTGTAAAATGAGTAAATAATAATTTCAACCTGCCCAAATGTATTTATTTTATGCACGTGTTATAAACAAGTAGCACATTTCACACTATGTGTGTTCACATTGATATTTATTGTACTGAATCATATTTGTTTTAGTCGAAACAATTATTGACAAATCACTTATATTTGCCACTTGTTTGGACACCGATAACAGATAATATATATTTTATTACAATTTTTTATTTCGTAAATACTACCAGTTTTTATTTTAATCCCACTAATTTTTTTACGATTATTTTATAGTTTTCCTGCACGTAAATTAAAAAAATATATAATTATTGTATATATAATATTTAATTTACACAAATTTAAATAAATTGACCTAAAGTTCATCTCCGGTTAAACTACGAGAAAACACTGTGGAACAGTGTATAGATTAATCGCATCACTAAAACAGTAAAACTAAATCTATTTTATTTTCAAAAAATAATGTATTATTTGCTAATTTTTGGTTAACGCGTTGAGCTTTTTGTAATCAGGACAGCTTAACGACTTAAAAATAACTATTAGTGTAGATAGCGACAAGCCACAATGAATCATTATTGTCGTATTAACTACAGAGCGATTTTACGGCTCGCTAGGACCATTTTAAGATTTGTGGAGATTACATTTATGCAACCCTCCTAACCGGTGATCATGTATCTGATTCCGAGTTGGGTATCTCGCATCAAAATCCGTATGAGGGGGACTACACACTTTTAAAAGCTGGCACACCTGTTCTGAGAGGGTTGTTACACACTGAAACAGGGTTGTTACTGTTGTTAAAGCATACAGAACGTAAACAAAGACTTCATTTTGATTTTACTAAAATAATATACTTGTAAGTCCGTTAAAATCCATTTTAGAAGAAAAATACACATTTTCAATTAAACACATAATTAAACATAGGCATTATTGCCTCCAGCGAGTCTGTGTGACTGTGTGTAAACGTTTTAGAGCTACAACTATGAAACTATAAACTTAAACTTGTATTGAAAACAATATAATAACAGTTTATTCCCACAACTTTACCAATATCTTTAAAACGGTACAAGTTAGAGTAAAAAATATATTTAAAAATATATATATGTTATATTTGGTGACCGGATACTCCAAATCAACTTCCGACAGCATGCTAATTAACTGCCAAACAGTTAATCTGTGATTTTTTGTACACATTGTATGTTACTTTCGGGTCCGGCCAATCACAGTGCACCAATTCCAGTGGTCGAGGCATTTTCGTTGCCCTAAACACTGGAGGGGGCGCTGTGCCCTAGAACCCTCTATATATATATATTCCAAACACCCTATGCAACACCCATCAGTGCAAAAATTCATATATGCCGGTTACTTCAAACGGATTTCACGGTGTAATTCAGTGTAGTGCGCAAATCGAACAAAATACATGTTAATTTAAGTTACATTTAACAGAATTGCAAAAAAAAAACCATAGCCTAAAAATAATTCGAGTTATTAAATTAAATGTAGTGTGGAATTCCATTTCATTTTGGATTAATTTTCAATGAAAAATGTAAGTATAAGTTTCTTTTACATGTAATTCATAATTTAAATAATTAAAAACATATATATAGAACGATAATACAATGAGACATATCACCTTTGCGCTCTAAGGGTGTTGAAATATTAAACAGTATTATTCAAAACCATATTTTAATCCATATTTTAAATAATTAATATCATATATATAGAACGAAGTATACAAGATAATACAGTAAAACATATCACCTTTACGCTCTAAGGGTGTTAAAATATTAAACAGTATTATCCTAGACATGTCACCTTTGTGCTCTAAGGATTAAACATGTAATGCATATTTTAAATAATTAAAATCATATTTAAAGAACGAATTAAACAAGATAATACAGTGAGGCATATCACCTTTGCGCTCTAAGGGTGTTAAAATATTAAACAGTATTATTCAGGACATGTCCCCTTTGTGCTCTAAGGATCAGACATGTAATTCATAATTTAAATAATTACAATCATATTTATAGAATGAAATAAACAAGATAATACAGTGAGATATATCACCATTGCGCTCTAAGGAAGTTAAAATATTTTACAAAATTATTCAGGACATGTCCCCTTTGTGCTCTAAGGATGTAATTACTAAAGTAATTTGTACTACTTTGAAATTACAGATGTCCCAGTACAGTGCAAGCAGTTACGGAACATACGAAGACAGTTCCGACTCCGGTTTCGAAATGTCCTTCAAGTCCGAAACAACCGAAGACTACCGCAGTGACATCCTCGACTACGAGTACGAGTTAACCCCAACGAAAAAGTACCCGAAAACCCCCGAAATAAACACGCCAGAAAAACGTAAACTGTACGACACATTCAATCAAGCATTCCACCTATCATTAAACACCTTCGACAAGCCTCAATACCCAAACAACAATTACAATTACGTGCCTGAACAAAACACCAACAACTACAACTTTATCTATACTCCGGAGAACTCCCGGAGTCCTACAAAAAAACCTGAAACATATCAATCCAGTCCAGTCATAACAGAAATACAAACAGAGAAACCAAAGAAGAGATATGCGACCGGACGAAATAGGATATCACGGGCGAAAAGCCCGAATCAATTGCAGAAAATTAAACGTAACCGGCGAATGAAGGCGAATGACCGCGAACGGAACCGAATGCATATGTTGAACGAAGCTTTGGATAAACTTCGATGTGTGTTACCGGCTTTTCCAGAGGATACGAAATTAACAAAGATTGAGACGTTACGTTTTGCTCATAATTATATTTATGCGTTGTCTCAAACTTTAAATAAAATTGACGAGTTGACAACAGATGACAATAGTATTATTGTCAATGTGGGTAATGTGACAGTGTCTATTAACAATGATGACAGTTTTATAACGTCAAATAGTTGTTCAAAGCCAGTTTCAACTGCTGTAGTCACTAGTGGAAGTATTACGAATGCCTCGTTCATGACTAGTTACGCTTTTGAAGACTCTGACTCTAAGTCTTCGACTATTTGGAGTGGACAGAACCAAGACTCGTTTCTAGAAGACTACTATCCTAGTAACACTAGTTATGAAGTGAATAAGCCTTATTTTAATAATAATGTGTTGTACGAGTGTCTGTGACTAAATTTAAAGATTGCTTTTGTTATTTAAATACAATATGATTTGTTTTCATTTATTTAATGTTTTTAGTTGCAATTACGTTTATAATTTAATTTTTTTTTTGTCTGAATATCTAGTCATTAGTCTTATTGTCAATGTTTGCCTTCAAATATGTGCTTTATATCATTTTACAGTTAGATTCAGATGAGTTTATTGCTCAGAGTCAAACTAGTATAAGTGAGCAATGATCAATTTATTCATAAAATATTTTATATATTATTTACAAACCGTGCATTTTGTATGAAGAAATATTCAATTATACCAGAGAAATATTGTATAAATGATATGTATATTTTTGTATAAATATTTTACATAATAAATAAATAAAAAAATATTTTAAATAAAAATGGATTTTATTTTAATTTTTATGAGAAAAATATAAATAGTATTAATTATTTCTGGACAAATTGGTGGAGTTACCAATGTTTTACAATTATTCTGTATGTGTGTGTGTATGTGTGAACGCTCTACACCCAATACAGCTAAACAAATAATATGGTGTTATGAATTTACGATTTTAACCACCATATCTCGAAAATGATGCATTTTAGAGAAAAAATGTATCTTATAAAAGTTAAAGATATTAAAATTTTTAGTAACTTTTGTTTGAAAATAATTTTTGAGAAATGTACCTATTACTAATAAATCATTTTTGAAAATAGTTATATTTCAATTACGTTTCTCCTAATTACTAAACATATTGAGATTATTCATGGTAGTGGTAGTATGAATTTAAAACTAAATAAAGCTATATTACATATATATGTAGGGAAAACTAAGTATAAGGACGTTGAGAGATTGTTTAATAGTAAATAAATAATAAAATTAATACTTTTTGACGACTTTTTACTCAATAAATAAATTAATATATTTTAAGAATGTTGGTAATTTCATGGTGTAAACTTAAAAGTAGCAAATCACGTCAACCTGTATTCGTATAAATCAATGCAGCTCACAGCTGCCTTGATCAACAGACCATAGCGAGTGCCACCCCAAGTTTTCACCTTTTATATCCCTATGCAGTGTGCACCCGTCAATCTATAACGACCCCAGTGGTTGGGGACTGCTGGAATACAATAATAATAATGCCTAGTTTTTGTTTAGCCTACCTTGTATTTTTGTTCAGAGGCTTCGACAATACAAGGAGTCAAATTTCAAATATATATACGATATATTGTGTTTACTCGTTCGAACGAAAACAACGTGTTTGTATTTTTACTTATAAGACAGCGGTTGCCATTGTTCCGGGTTTACGGACTTTTCTTCGATGCAAATCTCATTTGGGCTTTTAAGAAAACAGGTATGTTTTTGTTGTTGCGGTTTAGATATTATCTGGTTTCAATTAGGCTTAGAGATTACTTTAAATGTAAACTATTTGCGTATTAATTATAGAATTTAATGTTTTGGTAAAGAAAATCGACGCTTACCGGAATAAATATGTATAGTTTGATAAATATTTTCAAGTTGAAAATTTGTGACAATTTAAACAAAATATAGTCGGTTTGACCCTCCAAATTTCAACTTTCTATCATTTAAAGTTTGGTCGGAAAAAATTCGCAAAGTTTGATAAAAAATTTCAAGAAGAATAATTTTGTGAAATGAGTAAAAAAAAAAATTGTTTTCAATTAAGCTGAAACTATGTTTCTAGAGTAATTAAGTATCGGGGAACCCAAATCTGTTAATGGCGGAGCGATACGATGTACCGTTATATGGAAAATTGCATTTTATCAACCTCAAATCGCGCTAACTCAAGTTCTATCAGTTTTTCGTCAACTTAATCAACATTTTTGGAATCAGCGTACTCAAATTAATTTAAATATATGTTAAACTCAAAAATTTTTATGCGATTTTTTGGGCGAAAAAATGTCAAGGGGTACCCCTTACCGTTTTTGCGAAAATCGACCATTTTCACTGTTTTTGCACTGTGTTTGCTGTAGAGCTCGTAATATTTCGCCAATCAAGTTGAAAAAATTTGACAATATAGACCAAATATAGTCTGTTTGACACTCCAAATTTCAACTTTCTATCTTTTATAGTTTGGTCGGAAAAAATTCGCAAAGTTTGAAAAAAAAATTCAAGCAGAAAAATTTCGTGAAATGAGTTAAAAAAAAATTGTTTTCAATTTAGCTGAAAGTATGTTTCTAGAGTAATTAAGTATCGGGGAACTCAAATCTGTTAACGGCGGCGCGATACGATGTACCATTTTTGAGTTATATGGAAATTTGCATTTTATCAACTTCAAATCGCGCTAACTCAAATTCTAACGGTTTTTCGACAGTTTAATCAGCATTTTTGGAAACAGCGTAGTCAAATTAATCTAAATATATGTTAAATTTGAACAATTTTATACGATTTTTTGGGAGAAAAAATGGCAAGGGGTAACTAGCGATGAATTTGTTATGCAGTGAAAAATATTTGGTTAATGTCTTTGATGCATAATTCAACAAGGCTTATTATTCGAAAAAAGTACTATGGGATTGTTTACTATGAACAAATATGTCGACCCTAATAGCTACAGGCTATAAGCCGTCATAATCCCTTGTCAGGTTAGGTTGGGGTGGATTATTTTACCATTGAACACATTTACCGAATTTATTGTAAATAATGGAAATAAATTCATGTGGTAAAAATATAATAAAAGAATTGGTTTTAACGTAATCCAAATATTAATATTAATAAAAGTAACGCCAAAAATAGACCTACACACACAAGAAGCTTTGCATATAATTAATAACTATTGTTAAAAACAATTAATGAATCAAAACTTGTTAAAAATCGGCTGTAAAAACGTTATTTTCATACCAAGGTATTAGGAGAACAACCAATCAAAGCATCTTACGTCGACAGCAGCGAACGTTTTTGTATATTTCAGATTGTTATTTTTAGTACAGCTGTAACACATTTAGGTATTTTTTTAAGCGTGTTATGTTTTAGTTATGGTTACACCGTGCTGAATAACAATAATCGCAACAGTATCAACCCTTTGCAGAGGGCCACTGAAGGGCGTTAGTCAACTGTTAACCAGCTGATTAATGGCTTAACGTACTTTAAACATTTTAAATATCCTGCATAGCTAATGAAGTAGCGTGTCATATCTGTTATTGTTACTGAGTGACATCCATTTATGTTTATGCAAAATAATACATAAAATATCCATACAATATTTGTTTAGGGTGTACTACGCTTGCTAATATGTAAACAAAGGTTTTCTTTGCTCGGTCGTGTGTCTGTAATATTCAGAACATCAATAGAATTAATTTTTAACACGCTTTAAATAATATTCCATCCACTCAGTACCGCAAAATACACAAACTAATATGATTATAGATGGACGCCACGTGGCGACACGTGTCTTTAAAGCCCTACACACGTGTCCTTTACGCCCTTAAATAAGATATTAACACTTATTATCCTAGATAGTACGGGATATGTTACACCAAACACGTGTTATTTGAAGATGGCGCGTGGCAACAATTTAGATAGTTAGTTTTTTTAGTTTTTAATATGCATCTGTTATTTCTCTAATCTTTTAATGCTATAATTCACACACCTCTCATAATAACGTGTGAACTAATACGTGTGTGAACGCTGTAAAGCTAAATCAGTTTAAGAAACTTTTGTATATTATCTTAAGTGGATGTAATTACTATTTTTGAAATATCTCGAAAATGGCATGAGTTAGACAAAAGTTATTCTTATAAAAGTTAAAGATATTTAAATTTCTAACAACTTTTATTTGAAAAGTTTTCCTGTAAAACATTAAGATTAACTAGAAAATCGTCTTTGAAAATAGTCATGTAATATTGATAATTAAAATTATATAAATAGTGGAAATGGTCCAGTGTAGGTCACTCCAGTTTTTTTATACCTAAATAAAAACACAATTTGACTATATAGGTATTTTTAAATGTTATAGATTTTAATCATTAATATAACAAAAATGGCGATTTATTTAAAAATAAATTGAGATATCGTTAAATATGAATATATAAATAGTAAAATAATCCATGGCCAAACTGTACTTGTGTATGTACGCGGCCATTTAACACGTACAATGGGCCAAATGCACCCTTAGCCCTACGACCCTACACGTATATGTCGGCATTATAGATAGACAGAACATACCGGCCCCAACAAGAAACATTGTGGCCGGTTCAAGAGGCCCTTTGAGACGTAAACTTCCCAATACGCCCCTAAAGAGTTCTACTTTTATTAAAAATAGATAAGTGGACTACATGTTTACATTTTTATCAAGTGCCCAGAATAATATTATCTTTAATGAAAAACTAATGTAGGGTAAAACATTTTCAAGGTTCTTTCTAACAAATAGTTAGTTTCAAAAGTGTATTTTTAGTAAATGGTACATTTTTATAGAATAACTTTCAAACAAAAGTTGTTGGACATTTTAATATCTTTAACTTTTATAGTATTCACTTTTTCTCTAACTCGTGTCGTTTTCGAGATATTTACAACTGACTAATCTACGAATAATCATCAAAGTAAAAATGTATAAGTCCCCTCTATATCGAATTGCAAATATGCATTTTACCCGTGAGCTATAGACTAGGCTAGTGAGGCACAGAGAGCATAACCAGTGCAGAAATCGAAAACAATAGTCCTTAAATTACACGCGTTTGCGGCCGAGTAGCTTGCCAGCCTCCAGGGGCACCGCTGCGCCCCCCCATGGGGCTCCTGGACCCGGCACGCGCGCGCCATACCCACCCCTAACACATATCGTCACCTGCTGCACCAGCTAGACCATTCTTTCATTCATTCCCCCACCTTTCACAGCAATACTTCCACTACATATAGGGGAAATCATGAATTCATCTTCCATCGGTCATTGATTTCAGATACGACTCTAAATTTAAATTGTGGCATATATTTATTTTCCTTAGACGTTTAAAACGTATAAATCCGTTGAAATATGTCATAATTACTATTTATTATAAATAAGCAATTATATTTAAAAAATAAATCAGCATATTGAAAATGACAATTCTTTTGTCATCAATAAAAAATCAAACAGCTGCCCTTCAGCTATTCATCATCGAGAGATCCAATAATGTTATACGCTCCCAAAAATTGGGACAAAACCATGTTTTTTACCTAAAAACTCGTGTTTTACAAACACATATTATAAAAGAGTCAATCTTGTGTAAAAACAGTTCCATCATGTAGTCTATGCAATTTTTTTCTAGTTTTTGGTGATCCATATTAACTATAAAACGTATTGCCAACACCTTTGCCCAATGGCATCACAGGGTGCCAAAGTAAATCCTATCAAATACTTGGACTGGAATAATCTGCAGTTACGAGTTTTTATAGGCAACCCACATCACGGGAAGGATTAGTGGGTTCGCTACACTGTCCGACGTGTTTATTTTTTAATGTTCACATTTTTAAGCTAATGGTACATTTTTTGAAAAAACTTTTTAAACAAAAGTTGCTAACAAAATAAATATCTTCAACTTTGATAGAAATAACTTTTTCTGTAACTCGAACCGTTTTCGAGATATAGGAAAAATAGTAGCGTAAACTGTTATGTATTATTTTCAAGAATAAGAAAAACAGTTTTGGCTTTAAAGCGTTCACACACACAAATAAATACACACATACATAGATGTAATTCGGTTTAGGGATAGTCAAAATGTATATAACAAGCAGTTTGATTTGAAAACTGATCTATGAACAGTGGACAAACAGAAAATAAGTAAATTTAGACAGGATAATTTTTATTTCCGTACCTAAAAACAAATAGAATGATTCAATCAAATACACATTGCATCCACGGCGAAAAAATCTTTAATTTACTATTCATGAGGATAGCAGTCAAGTGTATACCCGATACTAAGTAAATATAACGCTGGTCACCAGCGAAAACTTTATTGTGCCGTGTGCAAGGGTTAAAATCGTTTGCGCGCAAGTACAATGCACCCCCCAGTGCCTACAGCAATTATTTGGTCCCTTTAAATAATTGAATTTCAACGGCGACTGTTTTCACGGCCATCTGTCCACATTTTTCATAAAAATTATCCGAATGTGTACATAAGAACTGTTGGTTTAAGGGTGGAAATGGTTTAGTAGAGAAATTAATGAATAATTTAAAAGTTTAATCTTATTTTGTTATTCATATTTAGTATTTAGGTAATATAGTCATTTAATAACTAAAATTAATTAATTGTTTTCAATGTAAATAAAAAAATTAAACTAACCACTCTGATATAATAATAAATGTATATAATATTCATATTTTTAACGCGATTTTTTTGCAAATATGTGTCGTTTCGGTAATATGATACTAAAATGGCAATAACTACCCCAAAAATTTGCATTAGGGCAACATTTGTCGAATGTGACTAATCATATTTTACGGCTTTTGTCGGTGCTCAGAAAATTGACGGCAAATGTACCAATTTTGCAGACTCAAACAGTCACATATGATGTTTGTATTAATACAAATCAGGAAAATAAAATTAGTATGCTTGTCGAATATTTTGGTAACATGATACGAGTTATTTACCGTAAATAAAGTCGAGTGAAGGTCACTCCAGTTTATTTCTTTTATTAAGATACCCAAAAGAAACCGACAGATTTAATATTTATCAAATTGGAAAATTAAAATAAGCATGAACCAATATGTTTTTATAAGTTTCACTTAAAAATTACTGTTATAACCGCAACTGTTAACAAAAAAAAAACTTATCTTACGCCCAATTTGCTCTCAAGATAATTGAAAAAAATTTATAAAATGCATCATTGGATCTCTCAAATAAAAGATTTAAAGAAATAACAGTTCATTTTCTATATTGTATTCTATTGAAACGATCGCTATATTCAATTTTTTCTAAGGCTCAAATCATCTGCAAAAACTCAACTTAAAAGTAACAGTTGTTTCCTTACAAAATCTTAATTGTACAATTTAAAAATTAAATAAAAATCGGTTGTGGCCAACACAAGACAACCGATATCAAATGGCAAATATTAAATTTTTCCGTAGCAATTTTCTCGTAACTGGTCCATTTTTTTTAATAACTTTTCAAATAAAAGTTATGCAAAATATTCATATCTATCATTATAAACTTTACTAATTTTGCCATAAGTGCAACCGTTCTAGAGATATTGAAGAAAAAACAAATAAATAAGAACATTTAAGATTTTCCGTATCAATTTTCTCGTAACTGGTCCATTTTTTTTTAAAACTTTTCAAACAAAAGTTGTGTAAAATATTAATATCTTTAATTATGAACCTAAATATTTTTGCTATAAGTGCAACCGTTCTAGAGATATTGAAGAAAGAACAAAAAATAAGATCATTTTATTTTAATTACAAACTTAAATATTGCAGTAATTAAACCATGTATATTTTAATATAATATATATTTATAGCCTTTTATGGGATAAATATTAAGTATAATTTATTCATTAGTTAAAAATGCGCATATATAAACTAAAATTACTTATAAATAACATCGCTTAAACTAAATTGATGCATATAGACATTTTGTCACGTTATATTTAAAATTCAATGCATATAAAATAGTTAATTTACTTTGACAGTATTCATAAAACGGCTGCGTTCGCATTTCTTCCTACAATATTTAGTGCTACGAGCAATAAAATCCAACTATATTAGCTTTAGCGTTATAATTTTCATCATTATTCATTTATCTACCCTTAAAACTCACTAAAAATCGAGTGAGGGCCACTCCAGCTGTTAAATTGTAAACATAGTACCCCGGTAAACATTTTGATGCAAGTGATATCCCTGCGATGTAGCAGATCCGTCGCTGCGACATCTCAGGGATGTCACCCAGTTTAATATTGATATAACATCTCTGCGACGTAGTAGAAACGTTACATGTGTATGTAACGTCGCTGCGACATCTCAGGAACGTTTTAAATTGTTTGTAATTCTACTAAGCGCTATAATGTATGATTAATATGAATTGAATTAGTTTCTGTCGGGGAATTTTGAACGTAGCCGTATATTGATCTCGTTGCTGCTAGGCAACCAGCATCTTCAGTTTTTTCTCGGACATGAGCGCGTGTTGCTTGATCAAAAGCAAGGGTGATGTGTGTTTGTTGTTTGATGAGAATTATGTTTACCGGATATACCCGGCATCGCAGAATTCGCCCGTTTTTTAGCTTAGTTTAGTGCTGGCTATCGCTAACGCAACAACTGGTATGTTAAACTCTGGTTTTATTATTATATTTAGTAAAATAAACCGGTAATTGGTTCCTTTTTAAATAAATATTAATTGAAAATGTTTAGAATGTGTTTCCTATAAATGGGGTGGCTAAAAATTATTTTAAAGCGTTTTTCATTCTACTCAATGCTTCCCCGCTTTACCGCGCATTCCCCTGCATTGAACCATTCATAAATATGTTTTAGTTCCGCTTAGTCACGAGTTCTTGTCTTTCATTCATATAATTATAATAATTCTGAATTAATTTGCTTAAGAAAAGGAATGTTCAATTCCCTTTACGTAATTTCGTGATTTAAAACAAAATATGTTTAGTTAACCAATTTTAATTAGACTTTATTATTTATATATTTCAATTTATAATATATTCAAAACTTGCAGTGGCCTACACTGGACTTGCGACGTCTTTATGAAAATAATTAATGGTAGCTGATTACGTGTATTTCCGTTATAATATTTAATGATTACAATACTTCCTTTTAGACGTAATGTATTTATAATATTCAATTAATAAAATTGTTAGTTAAAAAACGAATAAAAAATAAAAATTTGTATTCAAATCAGTAACTGTTCTTATCTATAGGGGCTTATTGATTAATCACGATTGTAGTTAATTACTGATTGATTGATTTACGTAATTATTTATTTATAGACTGTTTGTCTCATGAAGTCGTCTATAAATTTATAAATAACTTTTATAGATTTAAATAAACGAATAACTGATTGTTTATTATAGAATAATTAATTAATTTAATACAAAATAGTGAAAAGGTTACATTTTTTTAATTGCCGAAAACTTTCAATATAAAGGAAATTTATTTCAAAAATGCACTAATAATTTATTTATTTACTACAAAAAATGTTTAGCATTTAGTTTTTTTGATAATAATAGAACAATGGCGGATGAAAGTGACAAAGAAGATCTAGTAAATGAAAAAATAAAGGATCTAGAACTGTTAGAAGATCCAGAACGATTTACTACAAAATTTGAGCGTATATGCGGTTTCCAATTATCCGATTTAAGTACTTGGGACCGTTTTGTACGGTTAATGTACCGGCCCACAGATCCGGCCAGTTTGGGAATCACTCGTATACTATTTGGTATTTAATTAAACAATGAAAACGTGCATCGTTTTACCATTTTTAATAAATTGTAGGATTATTAATGATGGCAGATTTACCTGAAGAAAGAGGCGGTTCAGAGATTGATATAAAATGGGGGGAATCCCGTGATTGCCATTTTCCTTTGTTCAATTTTTTAAAGCCCTTACCATTGCCTTACATGGGCCTAACTTATGGGATTATGTGGCTTGGTATTTAAAATGTTTTTTATATAAATAAGAAAGCTGAAGGCATTGGTGCCTGCATGCTTATATCATCATATATACATATATAATTATTGTTCTATACATTCAAATAAATATTGTACATTTGTGTAACTATAAAACGAATGTTTTTAGCGGCTTTCGGCGTAGCGTGTGGCTATCGATTTAGGGTAAGCATAACAGCGTTTACAGTATCGTACTGGTATATTTTCCTACTGGAGAAGTCTTTTTGGAACAATCATAGTTATTTATTTGGGTTAATCGCGATTTTATTCGTAGGATCCTCAGCGAATCATTATTTGTAAGTAATTCATTCATTTAATCTAATTACATAAGTAATAAATGCTTTTAGTTCTATAGACGGATTATTAAATCCGAAAATACGTGACAAGGAAGTGCCTTTATGGAATTATTTTATTTTAAAATACCAGTTTTTCATGTTATATTTCTTGGCAGGGTTAAAAAAGTCTGACCTTGAGTGGTTAGAAGGGTACGCAATGACCTCGCTAGGAGCACACTGGGTATTTGATCCGTTCAAGTAAGTAAAAATAAATAGACAATCATATTCAAATTTATATACTTTATTGCACCGTTTGTACATAGAGTATTATTAACGTCTGAACAAATTGAATATTTGATAATACACTGGTTCGGATTTTTATTTGATTTAACTGTTGGATTTTGGATGTTGTACGATTTAACTAGGCCGTATGCAATGGTGTTTTGTGCCTCATTTCATATTATGAATTCAAGATTGTTTAGTATTGGTAAGTGTATAATGGAATATCAAAATATTTAGTTATTTATTTATTTGGTGTGTATGATTTGAATAAAAAGTATTTAAAATATTCGCCTAATTTCTTTTTGATGTTTAACTTACTTGCAGCTTGTAAAAATACATTTTTATGCTGAAACAAAATGGTTTTTTGTTACACAACGTATCAAAAACAAATTAAAACAGAAATTATTTGTTTTATTGCAATTTAAATATGTTTTCCCGTGTATTTTCTGCAATGTTAACCCCATAACTACTTTATTTGCATTACATTCATGTAATGCAAGTTGCCTATACGCAACATATTGCCCGATGCGATTATTGATATTTACTCATTTATTGGGTGTATTTACACAGAAATAATTAGTAATTAAGCATAAAATTACAATTATTAATTCAGTTTAATGAAAACAAAATTTGTAATGCTGTAAATGCTAGCATACCACTAACTGGATCATTATTTGTAGTTGCAGATCTTAATTACTTCACTGGGAATGCTTTAATTTAACTCATATTATCTTGAAAATGGTCTAATTATATTCTAGATTACTAAAGGATTGTTCACAGTGAAGCTTAGAAATTATAAGTAATAATTCCAGTTTGTTTTATGACATACAAAGTTAACGTTCACAGCAACAAAATCATACATTGTGTTAATTTTGTTGCTAGGAATGTTAGCATTGATTGTCATATCACAAACTAGCTTATTATTTGTAATTTTCTAGTTTTAATTACTATTTGGTTCGCTCTGAACACGCTTTTAATGAAAACTAATTACTAATTGGTTCACTGTGAATGCTTTACTCTAATTCAACGTATATTATCTTGAAAATGGTCTAATTTTTAATATTACTATCCAGTTTTATAACAAATAATGCAATTTCGGCATTAATATTAATGTTTTAATCGATTAATATTTGTAATTACTAATTGAGATTATGAATCTTTTAGGAATGTTCCCTTACGTATGTTTAGCAACAATGCCGTTATTTTGCGAGGTGAATTGGCCACGAAAACTATTTTCGTTTATAACGAAACGTACAATTACAAAACCTGAGCCTAGTAAATCATGTATTTACAGCTCAAAAAGTAATTTAAACCCACAATTACCAGTGGTAACGAAGTGGAAACACAAATTCGTTGTTATTTTGCTATTAACACATTGTGGCCTACAAGTATTTTTACCGTATTCCCATTTTATTACTAAAGTAATTTTAACACTAACTCGTTTTGAAACATAATTATATTTAATTATTATGACTTAGGGCTATAATAATTGGACTCAAGGGTTATATGGGTACTCCTGGGACATGATGGTCCACAGTTGGGACACCGTTTTAGTGGTGGTACGAGTCGTCGATAATAAAAGTGGGGAAGAACACTTTTTAGAACCGGGGGCTTGGACACAAAATGACCGGTGGAATAAACACGCGGATATGTGTGTCCAGTATGCGCAATGTTTAAAACGGAATCTTATGTTAGATTTAAAAAGTAAGCGGGGTTTGCCTAACTTGCGCACAAACTTTTGCGCAACTTTTTTATGTCTGTTTTAGAAGAATTAGCGAAAGCAGACGGGACGAATAGTGAATATATAACTTCAGAAGATTTATCTATTTATATAGATGTTTGGTGCTCTTTAAATAAACGGTTTCAGCAACGGATGTTTAATCCGAATTATGATTTGCTGAAAGCGAAATGGTCCCCATTTCAGGAAGTCGAATGGTTAATGCCTTTATTAACGCAGTATAATGAGTTTCGAAATAGGTTCTATGAGATACAAAAGGAGGTTTATTCGTGGTCGAATTATTCTGATGTTCTTTTCGTTGCCGATTTTCCCGGTAAGTTAATAAGGTTTTTTTTTTTTTAGGGGATTTACATGGGAATTAATTTTTTTTAGGCTTATCTTTAGAGAATTATATAACACCAGAGTTAACAAATGTGACCTTAACCGTATTAGAAGGTGAGGTATATTACGAAATAGAAAACAAACATGGCCGACAATCATACGACGTGAAACTAACGAAAGGTTTGAGTATCCCGGTGCGTACGGGTGTTTTTCACAAAGTGCACACTGTCAGTAAAACGCCAGCGTGTTACATGTACACTTACATGAACAAAACCAAAGAAATAAACAAAGAAATTGAAGTTGGTAGAACACATGACTTACCCCGGTCACCATTTCCGGTCTTCGAGCAAATGGCCACTCGGCTCGAACGGATCCAGACAACAATCGGGATTATTGGTAATTCGATTTTAAATGTGTTTTACAATGTACCTATGATACGTAGGACCCGAATTTATTGAAAATAAAGGAAATTTAAACTTAATTCGTATTGTATTAGTACGCAAACCGATGTTACCCGAGTGTGTCCGGTTTGTGTATGGTTCACGCGCATGCGCATGTATAAGAAGCAAAACCCATATGTAAAAATACTGTATTGTCATATTTATACCAATATAATCAGAAATAAACGAGTATAATTGCTATTTATAATATAATAAAATTTAATTATTAACAATAGGCAAGAACAACCATAATACTAATTAATAACAGATATGTCATATTTATAAAATATATATTTGTATCCAATGAGTACTAAACAAAACCCTGTTTTGTAAACTAAAATAAAAAATACGTACTAAATCCTTTTGCTGATGGTCCATCGCTTTTAATGTTTGTCACAAGGTGTACAGGATTGGTAAGGTTTGATTTATTTAATTATTGCTCATGCTCATGCAACCACATTCTGGAAAATCAGTCACAATCTCTCAAATATGCCCTTTACATGCAAATAAGAGAATTAATTGTATAAGAACCACGTTAATTTATAAGAGTATCGGCATATTAAACTTGTATTCTAAGACCTAATTTTACCTAATTCTAACTAAAATATCTGTGAATGTAGAATTATATGGTTTAAGGGAGACTTAACAACGTGATTTACCAAACTTCGTTTAATTCTAGCTAAGAATTAAAAAATAATATTAGTTTTACTAAAAAATACGCGGGTTCTCTTTTTCTTTTAGTAATAATAGTAAATACGCGTTATGCCGAAATTTAGTATAATTTACGTTTTTGAGTCAAAACAATATTTATAAATTGTTCTTCGTTATTAAATATTGGAGTTTATTATACTAAAGTGTTTAAAATCTAATATAAAATATTTAACTAAATGATCTCAGAATACAAAACACACACAAAACAGATTACTTTTAAATTGAGCAAACGTTATTCCCAAGTACGATAAAACTAGTATATATTCACACAGCCATTTCGAAATCTTACACTAATCACTTCGTATACAGAAAAAAACTAATAATAATAGACCAAAAACCTATAAATATTGATTAGTAACAGAAATAAAAGCTAATAAGAGAGAAAGAGAAATTGCTTTTTTTTTTTTTTTATTATTTTTGTTGTTTTCTAAGTAATGTTAGACTACATGAGGGATTAGCTAGTGAGTAGGTTTCAGGTTCAAAGACAGGCGGATATTCTAAACCGGGATAATCAGGGGGAGGGGATTGCGCGGTAGACGGGGAATTTATAAGCCCTGCTCTAGGAGGGGTTAGATTAGTAGAAAAGGGTACAACCTGTAAAAATTACACACTAGTTAACAACACACAGAAGAAAAATAAACAACATTCACACACAAAACATACATTTTGTCTAAAACTGCCTAATATTTCACTAATAAATGTCGGAAATAGCCGATCGTAGCCGAGCGTGTACCTGCTTAGTATGTCTCCCGCGCATGCGTAGATCAAGTGAAATATTAGACAGTGCCGAACAAGACGTTAGACTTACTTGGGGCGCTTCCGACGACCAATCCGATTCAGAGTTCGTTTGCTTCCGAAAAAACGCTCGGTGCAACCGCGGCGACCCCAACAGCGTTTTTTCCTTCTTCTCATCAACCGCCTGTTTGCCAAACAGCGATTTAAACTTCCCACTTTTCACACTAGACTTCTCATCTAAATTCAATTCAAAAGCAAATTTAGGATTCAATTTACCCTTTGTATCAGGTGTCAACGGCAAACACATTGGCGTATATTGCGTCGCTGATTTCAACTTTTTCGGCGTTACTTTCTCACTACGGCGTAACGAATCCAACCAAAACTTTTCCGGTGATTCGCCGCGCGTAAACATTTTACTCGACTCCTTTTTATCCGCAGAATTCAAACTGTGCTGCCGCGTCAACTTACTTGGTTTGCGCGCCAGTTCTGGATATTTTTTCTGTGCATCCAATGTACGATTTTGCGCAAATTGAACATCATTAACCTTCTGCGGACAATAAATCAACTCATACGATCTTTCGTTACTGGTTCTAAGTGTTTTCTTATCCGCGTATTGTAGCTCGTACGGTTCTGAGACTTTTGCGTCTAAAACCAATTCAGTCTTTTCGGTATAGATTAAATTACGCCGGACTTCCGGTGATCGCGGTAATGATCTAGTTAGATTGTCAAACAGGGTTTTCTCCATTTTGGCGTCTTTTGCGTGTTTTTCCACAAAGTATAAATCGGTGTAACCGTCCGAATTGGTCCGTGAATGCGTTAATTTCTTTGGCTCGTTTTTTAACGGATCGGATAACTGTTTTTTATGTTCTGGTTTAGGCTCCCGTTTAGGCTCAAAAGTTCGGCTATCCCCTGATTGGCTATACGGCATTCGGATTTCCCCATAAACTACATCCGGTTGTATAGTATTTGGATTTATTTGTATATCATCATTTCGCCCAAAAAGTAAATTTTGTCTACGTTCCTCTTCTTGCCGATTAAGCATAAATTGTTCTAAAGTAACGAATCCGGCTAAATTTTCAGTACGTTGCGTAAATTGTCGCGTCTTTTGGTAAAAAGTTTGCAATCGGTGGTCGTTTATATCACACAAACTCGGATTAGATGCATGTATATAATTAATAGGTTTCGGTTTTAATTTATTCGGTTTAGTCTCAATTTCAATATTAATTGGCGTCTCAGTTATTTTAACTTCAGTCTTTTTGGTCACCGCATTCGGATTCACAACTAGATTTGGCGGCACCACCTTCCGATACGACCGAAACTGCGGCGTCGGTACCGGAAGTTGGTTTTTTGGCGATTTCGACGACGAATTATTGAAAAACCGCAAATATTTGCGATCTAAACTCGTACTTTCATTATGCGTACTCGTTTCAGTGTTACTACTTTTTTTCGAGGTGAATTTCTTAAGTGAGCCAAATTTTCGGGAGGTTTCCGATTTTTCTTTTCCTTCCGTTTTCGGTTTTTCGGATTCAGAGTCGTCGGTTTCTGAGAATAAGACGTTTTCTGGCGGTTTTGAGCCGTCTGAGTGAAGAGTCGCGGCGGTTATTAATTCTACCCAGGAGGTCATCGTTTCCGAATTTTCCGCTGAGAAATAAAAGGCGGTACCTGTATGGTAGACCTTAAACGCGTTTAAGCGGGACTTAACCTAAGGTAAATAAGTATTATTATTAATTTTACAATTATATTGTTTATATTACTTCATGAGCTGTCGCTACTGTAAATCCTGTTAGGAAAATTAGGCATTCTGCTTTAAGCGCCTAGAAAACAATTATGTATTAAAAGTTGCTTAAGTCGGCCATTTTGGTTACTTACATCTTTTGTTTTGAAACCATATAGACAACTTCCAAGCAAAACAAACCATCGTTTCTCCCAATTAAAATTCTGTGTATGTTTATTTCGTAATCGTTGATACAAATAACCTTGAATATCACACGGATTCACGTCTTTAACTGATACTTTTCGTCGTTCTAAACCAATCAAACCATTATAAGCTTAGGTGCAACGCACCCATGCGTCCAGATCGCCTTATAAGTAATATATGCGATATGCGCGTAGCGCTAGCTATTTATTTTTAGTAGAATTGTTGGATGTTTTAATTTATAAGAGCAGTATTAAGGGGGGTTGCAAATTTTGGGGCCCTATAACTCGGGAAGTATATGACCGATTGGATTTAAACTGCGCGCGGATTCTAATAAGATGTTAATTAATATGTGTACCAAATTTGGTGTGAATCGCTCCAGTATCTTCAAAGTAGTATAGGTCACTTACGTAAGACTTACGTAAGCGTTACGGGCGAACGACGACTAACATGCAAGTTATATACATTTTTGGATTCAGGGCGACGAGACAAACACGTTTTGTTAATGACATTTTTTGATCCGAGAATGCTACAGACACACAGTACTAAATAGACTTACTAGCCATCAGAGTATTCTTCTTCTTATTGCCAGTCTTCTTATTCATCATCGCTCTAACTACTGAATTGGTCGGAGACACTTTTGCAGGAGCTTCAACATTTTTATGCACTTCCGGAAAATCCCCTTTTGTTACAGGAGTCGAAATTAATTTTGGCTCGAAATGCTTTACTTTATTCTCGCTAAAGCCGTAAATCGTTCTCGGCGGGGGTTCAGGGGGGGTATCAGATAATTTAACTTTTCGGGGTGTGTCTTCATATTTAATTTCTGTGTAACTATTTCGTATTTCTACTAATGTATTATTTATAGTTTCTATGACTGGTGTATCGAATTTCACATCGAAACTAGTCTCTGATTTAGGGGTTGCAGGTTCGGAGACTTCAGGCGCCGTTATTAGTATTTCGGGAGTTTTATCCGGATTATCAGTTGTATCATAGGCTGGAGTACTATGGCTTTTGTCTAAACGGCCCCGGGTTATCCGAGTCGTAAAACTTCGGGGGGGTACCGCTGGTTTTTTCGATATATCCGGTTTGGCCGGGATTTCCGGTGGCTTTTTCGATATTTTTGGGTCTTGGTTCCGCGGTAACGCGATCGGGATTTGGGGCTCTAACATAGTTAAAGATTTATTTATTTTCTCTTTCGTGGCAATTAATGTGTTATGTTCCGGTTTAGTACAACTTTTTTTCAAGCTTCCAATTAACTCCTCGATTATTTCGTGTTCCCATTCGGCGTTCATGTGACTCCGATCACTAATTTCATCGATGTTATCATCAATGAATTTGATTTCATCCGTTTGCGACAGCGACGACAAACTATTAACACTAATACTCTTTTCCAATGTGTCACAATGATTTAAATTAATTAAACTGAAGCTAGATTCTTTTAAAATATTGTTTATATCACTAGTAGAACTATTCACTTCTTTAATGCAAGTTAACTCAATCGCTTTAGTTTTCGCGTCGTTTATTTGCCGGTCATCGAAGTTAACCCGTTTTTTCGCGTCCGTGTCGGATATGAGTAAAGTTTTATCGAATTTTTTCGGATAAGTCGCGGGACGTTGCGTTAGCTCTAAGCCATGCCCACACGATGCGCTTTTATCGCGCAGATAAACCGAATCGCGTTTGTACGTATCGGTCTCTATGTATGTTGAACTTGAATGTTTGAACGCCGCTTGGTGTTTTAATTCGTTCCAGTACTGAGTCCAAAAATATCAATTAAGATGATTTATTGCTATTTTTCGGGGAAATTTACCTGTTCGATTGCTTGATGTGGCCGTTTGCTTGTGGGACTAGCACCAGTGATTGTGTTGCGCCGTTGTAGAACTGGCCGTGGTTTTAACGGATAAACACGTCCTTGAGATTCTAACGGACTGTCCGGTGGTTCACTATCACTGCTCGACTCCGATTCCAAAGGTTGCGGCTGTATTACCGGTGGTAAACTATGTAAACAATGTGCACAATTCGAAAACGCATTAAAAAAAACACTCGTATTCCCCTGTTTTAAGGGGCATAATATGCTAAACTATGTAAACAATTCGAAAACGCATTAAAAGACCATAAACGCAGTAAACAAATGAATGGAAATTCCAACAAATCACAAATGCAGCATTTCTAGAAAACGGTTATTATATTGTTTCTTACCGTGGTAGCGGCATCTCGAAATCCGGAATGGTTAATAATTCAGGCCGCGGCGACGGCAAATTTTCGTTCCACCTCGAATATGTCGAGGCCCGTTTTTTACTGGGCAATCTATACGGTTTCATATAAATTTGCCCATAAACCTTGGTGTGTCTGGGCCGTTTTTTAAGGGTTAAAACGATATCAGGAGGCGATTCTTGGAAAAGGCCCAAGACTTTTTTCCGCTGCCATCCCACTACAGTTTGGTAGTTTATCTAAATTTTATATTAATAAAATATTTTTTTTCTATCGCAAACGTAAAAGAAAGTTTTGTGTGGGCCACAATTAATTTTACCTGAACGATTTCATCGCCTTCCTCCAATTTACTGTTCGTATGAGCAGGAGAGGAAAATTTAATCTCAGCTATTTGATGAATACCATGGTAACTGGGCATTAACGAAAAACCTAATTCATTTTCTTTCTTTTTTAACGTCGCAAGATCTAAAGACGCAGGTTGTAGAAGCATTGGATCAGAGATTTCCTAAAAAAACCAAAAAAGTAATTAAAATTAAAAAGTAATTGAAAAAAGTAATTGCAACTAACTTGTATTATATTATCAGCTAAAACAGCTAAAGCCTGACAGATAGTTCTGATAGTTTCCACCGGTTGTACAGAAAAACTATCTCGTTGGGCACAAGTTGCCATCTCCAAACTAAGTTGTAATAGTTTCGTTTTTCTGTCTAAATATTCGCCTTGTCCACTAAACGGCGCTCTATAAGGAATTATGTAATTGAAATCGATGTAATTGGTAATTTAACCGATAATTACCTGTCTAACCAGCACACAAGCGGTTTAATTGTTGTTATGATATTTGCTACATCTGACATTGTTTGTGTTTCAACTTTACTTTGATCTTCGGAAGATAACAATTCTTTGTATAACGAATGCGACGCGCATGATAAACGTAAAGCGAGGAGTTGTAAGTTTTCGCGGTCCAATTCATAATGCTTTTAATTGAACCGAGAAAATAATACAAATAGTTTAATATGTAACAGTAATTAATTAATATTTAAAGTAATTAGATTAAAATTATATAAATCTAGTATATTTATTAGTATAATATATTTTGAGTACCTAATTATAGGTTTTTATAAGTAATTGCAATTACATATGATAATTTTTAAACTGGGGAATTAAATCAAGATAGTAATTTGTAATTTAATTACATGTTTACGAAAGTAATTGAATTGCTAGTACACTATACATTATATGTAATTATGTTTAAATTACATGTTGGTTTGGATAAAAAAAGGTAATTTGTAATTTAATTACATAATTACTGAAGTAATTAAAAGAGTAATTCATTATTTTAAAGTATTATTTGTAAATAATTAGATGTATTTTATATATAATAGAAAGAAGTAAATTGTAATTAAAATCAATACTTTAATAATAAAATAGTAATTTGTAATTAAATACTATAATTTAACTACAAGTTTACTAAAGTAATTGAAATTGCTAGTACATTATAAATTATATATAATTATGTTTTAATCATTTTTAAGCTGAGAAACATGTTGGTTTGGATAAAAAAGAGGTAATTTGTAATTAAATTACATATTATTGAAGTATTTAAAAGAGTAATTCATTATTTTATATTGTATTAGTATTTGTAAATAATTATATTTATTTTATGTATAATAGAAAAAAGTAATTTGTAATTAAAATATGCAATTTAAATACATGTAAAAAAGCAATTTGTAATTAAATACTATAATTTACTACATGTTTACTGAGTAATTGAAAATGTAATTACAAATACATTATAAATTACATGTACTTGTTTTAATCACTAAGCTGAAATAAAATATAGGTTTGGAAATAAATAAAAAGTAATTTGTAATTTAATTACATGAATACAGAAGTAATTGAAAGAGTAATTCATTACTTTGGATTAAAGTATTATTTGTATATAATTATATTTAAGTAAATCAACATAGAAAAAAGTAATTTCCAATTTAATTGCATGTTTACTGAAGTAATTGCGTGTCTAATATATGTATGAAAAAATACTTACAAAATTTCTTAAATGATCAACAGCTTCCAAAATGAGCTCTTGATGTCCCAATGTATAAACGCCTAAATGTTCCAAATCATCTGAACGCAAACTTAAAAGTTGATGACCTTTCACTTCATTATTTAAAAAAGAGTTAATATATGGTAAAATCACATTGTCCAATCCTATAAATTAACAATACATTACATTATTTACTTTATCTACACAGGAAATACAAAAATAGATTTATCTTGTTAACGATTTAGCGATAAATTGTTCTCGCAAAACTAATATTAAAACATAATAAACAGAAAATCAGTGGTTGCCCAATGGGCAATGGGCCTGAAAGGGTCAACGGGTACACTCAGCCGAAAATTACAACAATAAACATAACCTGTTAAATGTCAAAGGTCCACAGATATTGATTTTAAACCTAGAATATTGCGTCGTATAACTCAATTACTACATTTCAAACTGTACACAATCTCATAAATCGAATGAAAATTCGTGTAAAATTCATGATTATGTATTGATAGAGCAAAAAATGTGGGCGTCAACAATAAAATGACATGAAAATATAACCATAATTTTAGTTTTTCCCACAAACTAAAACTTTGGGTATATTCACTTGAAATTCAGTTAAGGAATAGTGGGATTCTGTATAATATATATATAGAAAATACCTCGTAACCACTCAGTAACTTGGTCGGGAGACCATTCCTTGACATTGACGTACGCCATTCTGTGGTTTTAAAATTTCTCCCATGAATGTACATTTATTTGTTACTTTGCATAACTGACACAGATGGCAGTTGAAAGTTATTTTGAATTTTTGCGCGCTATTACTATTACAGCAACAATACCATTGTTACTAATTATTATTTAAACAGTTATAACAATTATATAAAAACATAAACATTTGTATATTCTGGGATAGAAAACCTTCTATTTTTCAATAAGGATATTTCTACCGGAAGTGCTTGTTTATTTGTGTTTTTATGTAAATATCTCGTAAACGAAACAAGTTAGAGAAAAATAGATTGAATAAAAGTTAAAGATATTAAAATTCCCAATAACTTTTATTCGAAATATTATCTTGTAAAGTGTACCATTTATTAATAAATCGCCTGTGAAAATAGACATATTACTGTTACGTTTCTCGAGTTACTAAGCATATTGATTATTGACTCTAATTAGAATATCTCAAAAACGACATAAGTTATAGAAAAATTATATACTATAAAAGTTAAAGATATTAAAATTCCCAATAACTTTTATTCGAAACATTATCTTGTAAAGTGTACCAATTATTAATAAATCGCCTGTGACAATAGACATATTACTGTTACGTTTCCCTAGTTACTAAACATATTTAGTTCCATTTATTGACTCTAATTAGAATATCTCGAAAATGACACGAGTTATAGAATAAATGTATTGATAAAAGTTAAAGATATTAAAATTTCCAGTAACTTTTGCTCGAAATATTTTTTTGTAAATAGTACCATTCATTAATAAATCGCCTGTGAAAATAGACATATTACTGTTACGTTTCCCAAGCTACTAAACATATATTGATTTAGTTGACTCTAATTAGAATATCTCGAAAACGACACGAGTTATAAAAAAAGTGTATTTATAAAAGTTAAAGATATTTAAATTTTAAGCAACTTTTGTTTGAAAAACTGTTTTTAAAAATGTACCATTTAAGTAAAAAACGCGTTTGAAATTACATTCTCTTTTCCCTGGTTAGCATTAATATTAATTTAGTTTCACGGTAATTGTAGAATTAATTTAAAACATAATAAAATTATTTTACATATACATATAGTGATAAGTCGAGTGAAGGCCACTCCAGATGTTATTTTAAGGTAATATAATATTTAATTTCCAAAATAGGTATCCATTTTATTATAAAGTGGACGCCATTTAGCGTCTTATAACAAGTGCAATTTCTGATTATGATTATTATACATTGATACAGTTAGAAAATGATTTATAAATAAAGATATTTGATGAAATATGTATTTAATTTTTTTATATAATGAAAATTTAGATAATTAATTTATTGATATTGGTATCGTTGTTGCTTATCTTGCGCTTGGCCACCTTGTTGTTGATATTGTCCTTCGATCGTAACAGGAACCTAAATTAAAAAAAATAAAATTAAAACTATCATTTTTCGATATATATTTTTATATTTTACTTGATAATATTGGGGTTGTTGTCTTTGAGCTTGTGCTTCAGCTTGATACTGTTGTTGTTGTTGTTGTTTTTGTTGAGGTTGTTGTGGGATTTTAACAACAATATCAGTTGGTTGTCTGTTCACCTTTAAATAATAGCAGAATGGTTTTAAAGGTTTTACTACATTTATAATTTAAACCAGACTTACTTCAGCTTTGAACCCTTCTTTGGGATCAGCTGTATACGTTACTGTGCGTAGGAAACCATCGGAATCGACTACAGAGTAACTGCCGGTGATTTTATCACCTTCTCTTTGCTCTTTTCGAGTGTGATAATTAGTATAGAGGTCGTCTTTAACATCGAAACCAAATTGGTAAGATGGATTACTCTGAAATGCAAGAATTATTATATTAAATAAACATAATAAATATTGCTGTTTATAAGGAGTAACTTGTGAAAGTAATTGAGTATTATGTTGTTAATTAACGTATTTTGTTTCCGCATTAATTCATAATTTACTTTCTCTATGTATGTTAATATTTTAATTATTCTTAGCTTGTAGGGGTTGAATTGTTGCTAAAATCGTATTAAAATCTAATTTGTACGAATCATTTTAACAGGAAAACAGGAATAAATAACGCGACGTTGTTTGTGCGCCACCCGCATTACACCTATGTAAAGTTGGTGGAGTTCAAACATTTAAATTCTGATTTAACATTTAACTAATGTTCAAACAATTATTTTAGCTATTGCAACAATGTCTAAATATATTTAACTATTATTTCCTAATGCCCAGACTGTAATTTCACTAATCACTGTTCTAAGACATATGTCGCTGCAACAAATGATATTTACCGCAGTTACTGGGTTACCATTACTGTAACTAGTATTTACGGTAATTGTTGTTCGACAGATGTTATTTATACATTACGTAACGTGATACTTTCAAGTATATTAACCCGTAAACACTTTTTTTGTAATTTCTGCATTGTGGCACTGAAACTATTACAAAATATTTACTACACTCGATTTGCAATTTATTAGTAACAGTTTATACATAGACGGGGACTAAAATTATATTATAAGGCAAGCTAAAAGCATAGGTGCATGTCCTTGTTGTCTTTTCAGTACCAAAAATATTTTCTTTGACCCTACAATTTATTTATACTTCATGTATATGAAAATAAAAGAAATACTGTAAATATGCTATACGCCTTTATAAATTAATTAATCTACGCCACTGAGTATGTATACATACGCTTAATTCTTGTCTCATGGATACATAATTTTATTAGTCTTGTTTAGAAAGTAATGTATAACTATAATTTTATATTGAATTACAAATATGTAACTTTTTACGTATAGCTATAGGAAGTCCTTATTACGTAAAGTGACATTTTTTTTTATACCAATAATCTTCGCTTGGAGCATGTGTCGCAAGATCCAATTATAATTATTGAGTTTTCCTCAATAAAAATATAATTAATATATAAGGGAAACGGAAATAAAATTTGGTTATTTTCAATTGCGATTTCTCAATAAATGGCACATTTTTGAAAAAATACTTTCAAACAAAAGTTGTTGGAAATTTTAATATCTTTAACTTTTGTAAGGGGCACTTTTTCTGTAACTCGTACCGTTTTTGAGATATAAAATAAATAATATAAGTAAACAACCACAACGGGTTGAACCTTTACAAAAAAGCGATTTTACTAATTAATGAAAGTAACAAAATCACTAGTTTACCTTGTCGATTTGTTCTGCTGTTTGCAATGCAAAATATATACATTTTTAATTTATGCATCAATAACTTCGTTGCATTTTGCAATGTTTTATTTATCAAATAACACTGTTATTTAAATTGTTCTTATTTTAGATAGTTTTTAAATGCTGAATTAATTATTCTAATATTTATATTAATATGGATTAGTTTATGAGCAAGGTTATATATGAATGATATTGTTTATAATGAATAAATGAAATTATTGAAATGTAAATGAATAATTTTTGTTGGGAAAATGAAATGCAACATTATTAAACAAGGAAAATAAATATGTATATTTAAAATTAAAATATTTTTATTCATTTTTTTTGGTCCCTAGTTCTATTTTTTATTGAAAATCGAAATAGGGTCGATTCGATTTTCGTAAATTACCTTAGTCGATCATTTTGTATAAAAAGATTTCGAAGATTAAAATCCAAATCGTAATTTCTATAAAGAAAAGAAAATTTACTTAATTACTAAAATCTATTTTTTTCCTGTGTTTATCAATACAAAATATATTAAAATATTTGCACTTAAGTCCCTCATTTTATTTAACAGTGTAGCTATGTATTATAATGTAAAAAACTACCCTTATATACTTACATTATATTGTTCTTCACTTTCTTCCCCTTGCTGCAAAATTTTAGGGGCTGGCTGGCTCGATTGCAACGCCCTTTGGTACTGTAAGGGTTGTGCCCTTGGGACGGACGCCAATCTTAGGGCGTTCCTCTGGATTTGGTCCTGGGCCTGGACCGCTCGTCCTTGTAACTGAATCGATTGAATTTGTTGAGCATATTCTGGACCAGCGACAGTATGAGCTGCTTTTTGGATCTAGAGGACATTTCACACAAGAAATTTAACTACTGTTTAATACTATTTTTTGCATATCTCAAAAACGGCTTGAGTTAGAGAAAAATAATTTAAATAAAAATTAAGTATATTTAAATTTCAAGCAACTTTTGTTTGAAAAGTTTTTTCAAAATTCGTACCATTTTCTGAATAAATGCCTATGAAAATCGTTATTATATAATCATGCTATTTATTACATATCTCAGAAACGGCTTGAGTTAGAGAAAAATGATTTATATAATAATAAAAGATATTAAAATTTCTAGTAACTTTTGTTTGAAAAGTTTTTTTGAGAAACGTACCATTTATTGTAAAATTGCTTCTAAAAATTATTATTATATAATTAACATACTTGTCTATCAACGCTTCCTAGTAAGGGTTGAGCGAATGATTGCCTCGAGTAGTATTGAGGTGTTTGAGCCTCCGTTTGCTCATAAACAGGTTGAGCTTGCCCACCAGTTGCCAAGTACTGCGCTTGACTCAACGGTCTGTATTGGATTTGAGCGGGTTGAGCATATTGCTGAGGATACTGTTGAGGCGCGTACTGTTGTTGAGTATATTGCGGTTGATGTTGAGCAACGGACACTGTTACCAGTAACGTACACAGTAAAAACTTCATAATGCACACAGGACACTGAACAACAAACGTTTTTGTTTACTTGGGATGTGTTATCAATAATGTTTGGCTCACATGGGGAATGTGGATTTGTTTATATAGGGACTCCCTCTCTTGCAAGTTGACTTTCAAATTGCAAGGAAAAGAAAGACGTTAGGTAAACGTGTGTTTAGACATTTGTAAAGGGTTAACCAGTTCACTGCCCACGTATTTTCAATTGTAATGGTTTTTCTTTATGGTGTTTAATAGTAATTAAATAATAGTTTACGTTACTTTTGGTATTGAAATGTAGGTAACAACTTAATACATACATTTTTATTATAATCGAAGTATTTCTCCTTACGATACGTATTGTATAAAAATCTGAAGTGCTCTTCGCTCGACTTATACTTAGTTTTACAGTATATATGTATAGTTTTATTGTGATTAAAAATAATTTAACAATTGCTGCACTTATAGAATAAATGCAATTACTTTAAAAATGTATTTATAACGTGAATTATATGTAAATTTAGAAAGTACTTGAGCGTGTTTCACAGTATACTTAGTTTCGTCTTATTTGCAATCAAATATATAGTGTATTTTCTTAATTACATGCAACATAGTTATCACAGGTAGATGCACTCACGGTATCATTAAAAATAGTCTACTCAAATGAGAAATATACCAATTAGGCGCTTATTTAAAACTTTTTAATTTAATCGGAAAATATGTATAATTTTCTATTTCACTTAATTACTGATGCGCCATTTTTTACCTTAGCATCAAGAATTCTAATTTTTATTTAAATTAATAAATTCAGTTTCAATAAAATATTAATTCTAGCACATTAAAAATATTGTGTTATGTAAATTAGCGATCTAAATATATTTTAAATTAACCATCATTTATTTTACCTTCAATTCTTGAACGGAAAAAGTAAAAGAAAGTCTGGAGTGGCCTTCACTCAACATATTAACACTATATATTGCTATGAAGCAAAATCAATATATCTGGTAACTAAGAAAACGTAAATAAAATATAATAATTTTCAAAATTGATTTATCAGTAAATGGTACATTTTATAGAAAAACTATTCAAACAAAAGTTGTTAGAAATTTTAATATCTTTAACTTTTATGAAATACATTTTTCTCTAACTTGTGTCATTTTCGAGATATTTAAATAATAACACGAGTATGTAAACACTTTTGCAGTTAAAATACCCTTTTCAAAATAGATTATTTTTCTTGTGATGAATGAATGGACAAGATGGTCGAGTGTAGGCCACTCCAGTTTATGTATGTTAGGATTAAAATAAGTAAACAATTTGAAAGTATAACAAGAATATATTAAAACAAGTAAAAAATAGTTTGTACCAAAGAAACAATAACAATACATGATTTCATGAGTATTACAGGTAAATAACGATTGTGAAGAAAGAAGAAGAGATGAGAATGAAGACGGATAAAGACGGAAGAAGAAAGAAGACATTTGTTAAAAATAAGATGAAAAGTGTTAAAATGGTTAGAAAGTAGAAAAAGGTTAAATTAGAGTAGAATAGAGGGAAAAGAAGAAGAATTAGAGAGAAATGAAGAAACATAGATTAGAAATGAAATAAAGAAAATAATAACAATTGCAATATTCAGGCATTTTTAACGACCTCCAGCGTATTGGTGTCCAACGTGGTGTCTGACTCCCCATTTGAAATTTGCGTGTTTATCCGTTTTAACAAAAGTATGGACTGGTCCAGTACTTCCTTGGCCACTTTGCCGCTTTAGTCTTGCAGCTTCTTCATCAACTAAAATTTATATAATAGTTAGGAGGTTTCTTTCGCAGGATTTACAAATATTAAATTTCATGCATCATACACAGAGATACACACACACACGTCATTAAGAAAATAGTTAAATAGATTTAAAAATCCTTAAAATTAATATTCATATTAAAATATTGTTTTTAGTGAATTATTTACTAACCGTCTAAGCCTTGTACAGCGCCATAACTTTGACAAATTATAGTTACAAGGAAAGTAACTAAGATAAAATACTAAAAAAATATTTAAGTTATTTATTTTTAATTTATTGATTGTAATTTAAAATAAATTACTTACAACTTTTGCGAAATTCATTTTGTTATGATTTAAACAAACTGTTTCATCAAATATCAACTGAATACTGACTGAGAAATCGATCATTGTTGTTTATATAGTAAAATGTTGTCCAAAAACCAATAAATCGATAAAAAATCCAATACAATTCATTCCATATAAATTAACACTGCTTTAACAAATTTTATTCAAAGTAATCGGTCTTATTTATCTGAAAATATACATTTATATAATAAATTATATATTTTTACGCAAAATATAATAATTAATTATATTTTACATAATTTTAAACTTGTTTAAAATGCTTTAACAGTTGTACGACACTTGGAATAAGGTATGATTTAGTAAAAAAGATGATACGGTTATTTTAGAAAGACAAATAAAGAAGTAAATCGAAACAAATGAAGCTTGAATTGTGAAGAAAGTTTACAATATGGTTCTTGTTGAACTTAGAAGAAATTTCTTCTGACATTGATTAGGTTTTTCAATATTTAGAGCATAGAGTTTACTCAATTGTGCAATTGAAAAATAATTATCATTTATTTGTATTCTTATACGTAGGATATAAAAAATAGGGGAAATCGGAGACTTTTAAAACAAAGGTTCTGTGTCTGTAGCATTCTCGGATCAAAAAAATCATTAACAAAAAGTGTTTGTCTCATCACCCTGAAACCAAAAATATATATAACTTATATACTTGGACGTTAGTCGTCGCTCGCTCGTAAGACAAAATTTATGCCCTCTACTCCTCTGAAGGTACCCGAGCGATTTACACCAAATTTGCTACACATATTATTTAACACCCCATTTGAATCTGTACGCAGTTTAAATCTAATCGCCTGTATACTTCCCGAGTTATAGGGCCCCAAAATTTAGAGGCCCCCTTAATACTACCCTTATTAAAATAATTAAAACACTCAAATTTTTTACTAATAATTCTAAGATATTTTATATTTATAAGATTTTTACATATTGTTAACCTAAAGGCCGTAAAAAAATATTAAATATTATAATATAGTATTTTAAAATATGCACTAAATATTATTTTTGTTATATCAAAATAATTTGTAAAAAATTGTAAGACTTTTTATATCTATAACATTTTTTCAAATTGTTAACCAAAAGGCCATAATAATTAAAAATCGGTGCTCGCTTCGTATATATTACTTATAAGGCGAGCTGGACGCATAGGTGCGTTGTACCTATGCTTGTTTTAATGACATTTGTGTGTATATGTGTCTGTGTGAACACTCTACAGCCAATACTGTTTAATTAAAGTATAATTTATAGTTGGAAAGGATATTTTAAACAGGAAGTGTTTGTTTACTTGGTTCATATTTAGAATATCTCGAAAACGGCACGAGTTATAGAAAAGTGAATCTTATAAAAGTTAAAGATATTTAAATTTCCAGTAACTTTTGTCTAAGAAGTATTTTCGATAAATGTACCATTAACTGTATAATTGCATTTGAAAATATTCGTTTCATAGCAATGGTTAAAACTAAGTATAAGCCAAGTGAAGAGCACACCAGATATGTTTTTTTTTATAATTTTTATTTTTCACAATAATACAAAAAAATATTTAACAATCAACAACCTTAATACATATAGACATCTTGGTATAACAAAATAAACTAGGAAAACAATTTTCATTTGAACGTAATCAGGCTTCAATCGGTGTCAACTTATACACGCTGCCCGTTTTCTGATTGATAACATGCCCCGAACTAGGATCGAACACAAAATCACTGCTATCTAGGGCTGGGGTCCTCTTGTTCCTCTCCTGAGCAGGCTCCCATCGGTAGTTACCCCCGTGTTTACCCCCAAGACCTGCGTCTGATAAGAACCTAGCTGATTCATCAATAAATTCGACTTCAGAGTCTGGGTTTGGTTCCCGTTTTGCACGGGGGGTTTGTGTTTGCTTTGGCGCAGACTCAGCACCTTCATACGCTGCATATTGGGGTTCATCTTGAGTTTCTTCACCATCATTACCTCCGTGGCCAGCGTGGTTGTAGTCCCAGTAGTGCTCACCGTATCCCCCATGCTTGTCTCCCCATCTTACCTGGTTATTTTATGAAGAAATTAGGACTATTTTGATAGAATTATATATTGTTAGTTAAGAGTATTATTAAGCTAAGCGGATAGTCAATATAGTCAAATTTTCTTCTTAACTCGATACAATTTTATATTTTATAGAATTTCACATATAGTTAAGTGTATTATTAAGCGAAGAGTATTATCAATTATAGAAAAATAGAAGAACCCATGGTTTCTTCTTAACTGGGTATGATATTTTGATAGTCTTTCATATTAGGGTACAAGTAGGGACAATTTTAGAAGAATAGAAGAAACCATGGTTTCTTCTCCAATAACTAGTTGAATAAAAAATTAAATTTGGGTGCAACGAAGTGCAATTTGAAGGGAGTATAAAATGTCGTGTGAATTACTTTAGTTTTGAATTCTCCTGCTGGAGGATGTGCCTTCTCGTGGCGTTCAATAAAGTGGTGATCGTTCCCACGCCGATGTCCAAATTCATAGTGATCTTTCGCTGGCACATGCGCATATCTGTTAATATAAGAGCGAAAGCGTTAGTTTTAGCAAATGAAATTTCAATACAAAGATAGAATTAAAAGATCAGGTTCATCGTCAGCAGCAGCAGAACGCAAAATAATTAGTCAAGCTGAAATAGAGATATGTCCACCTTTCCTTGATGAGTATTCGCTTCGAAATCTTTTCGCTCGTAGCGTTGCTCCCATTCCTCCGGGGATTCACACACGTGGCCGAATTCTATTAAATGAGGGGCCAATTGCACTGAGAAAAAATCCCTAACGGAAAAGAATTCATACATTGTTTATGTTTTAATACTTCGAAACTTACTGGAAATATTTCCCGGAGCCTAGTCCTGCGCTGGCAAATCCTGTTGCAGCGGTATCCCTGTCTTCCTCCGTGTCGATATTCCCAGCAGCCGTTTGCCCAACTTGACGTTTGTCTTTGCTTATATCAGCGGTGGAGTAACTGGTATAAGCTAGGACAGCGAAAGTCAACTGGAAAGAAGAAATAATCGATTAAATGTAGGTCTAAGCTAACACGTTATGGTTTTATTTGAGTATACTTGAAATGTTAGCGTCGAGTACTTCATTTTGTGAATGCTGTGAACTATCTGTTGTTGATGGTAAACACTGTCAACTCTTTTATAGGTGGGAGCCTGAAATTTCTTTATTTTCGACACAGTCTCGTTCACCGAATAGAACTATTCCAGAAATTTTACGTTTTGTGTCGCCAATGTACGTGTGATGCAATACTCAACCAAATGGTTTATGTTGCTTAGGCTCATTTATTTCTTCACAATGTGCACAATAGTTTGATGCTTTTTCAGATTTGCATGATTTCACACAGAAACAAATACACAGTTTTTAGAATCATAGAAATTTATTAACACTTTCTTTGGTTTATATTTTTGTTGTAACCATTTCTTTTACGAAAAAGAATATATAGTATTTTAGAAATAGTTTTACGGTTACTGTAGTTCAAGGGTGCAAAGGGCACAGTTTCGAATATGTACATTTTTTCACGCATACCCTTGCGTACAATAGGGGCTTTAAGGGTCATGCCAGTGCATATATGATTGTTCTAATGAGATAGATTAATTGCACACGATTTTTAATCCATTCTATATATAATTGTGATCATAATTCAGTTTATGTCAGATTAAATCTATATTTTTTCTAATTCTCATACTTATAACTATTTTTTCTATGTTTTGGCCGTTGATAAATCGCAAAATAAAGAACTATAAACTAAGGGTACCTAATTTAAAAAATGGCGTAGACTAATGCGAGTTTAACTATACTTTTAAGTGATTTAATTATATTTGTTGATAGTTTGTTTACATAATACAAACAATGCACACAATGACTGGCATTAAAAGTGTCTTAAGATCATCGTTATTAGAGCAAATATTTGTTAGGAAACATTGTTTGTTTAATAGATTTATTTGTAAGGCGCTAACTTATTTTAAAATAATTGTTAATACGTTTTCAAATACTGTTTCTTCAATTTGTAAAGAAATAATAATAATTCTTGAATAAATTATGACTGGCGATATGGGGCAGAGTAGGCCGAGTTCCCAGAGTGTCCTAAGTAGCACACAGGTATATGGTCAAACCGGTTATGCCACGAAAAGGGTCCGAGACACGTTGACCCTTCCAAATAAAAATAATGTGTGTCCTTTTAAAACCGGTCAGTTAACCCTTTGGCCGTTCATAGTTCTTTGTCCATAAGGGCATATATGTATAAGGTGCCCCTTTAATTGTGGTGACCTGTGCAAAAACTGGTTTGTCCAGTTCTGTCCATGTGGGAATTTTATTTCCGTATGTATGTCTTAGCCGCAATGATACATTACGAATGGATGAATAAGGGTTAATTTTGAATGTTAGGTTTATTTTTGATGAGGATCTTTTAGACTTTTAGAGGGACATCATTTTTATGATTTTTATTTTCGTATGACCGTTTGGGTAACCGATTCTACCGATTTTGTCAGTTGATTATTTCATATATATATATAAACCGGAAGTGCCTATGGGAAGCATACACCATTTTGTAACGTATTTTACACGGACGAACTAAAGCGATGTTTAATTAAATATTAGAATAAATAAATGCCTCATTAGCGAAGTACAGAAGATACTAAAGCTTTCGGTCGTGTGTCTGTAGCATTCTGAGTTCAAAAAAAAAACCCAAAAAGTGTTTGTTTCGTCGCTCTGAATCCAAAAACTGGATGTTAGTCGTCGCTCGTATGACCAAATTTGTACCGTCTACTCCTCTGAAGGTACCGAAGCGATTTGAACCAAATTTGGTACACATATTATTTAACACCCCATTTGAATCCCCTCACAGTTTAAATACAATCGCTCGTATACTTCCCGAGCTATAGGGCCCCAAAATTTAGAACCCACCTTAATACGACCCTTATAAAAATAATTAAAACACTCAAAAATTCTACTAAAAATTTTAAGATTTTTTATATCTATAAGATTTTTGTATATTGTTAACCCAGAAACCATAAAAAATTAAATTATATATTATAATTATGATTTATTTTAATAAATATGCATTAAAATTTTCTTTTTTATATCAAAATAATCTACAAATATTGTAAATCTTTTTATATCTATAACATTCTTACAAATTGTTAACCAAAAGGCCATAATAATTATAAACCGGTGCTCACATTACTTATAAGGCGAGCTGGACGCATAGGTGCATGTTTTACATAAAAAGTAGTATAATTTCTTGGACGAAATCTAAAATTACTTTTAATTTTAACGGAAATACACGTCTTGACCATATTATACAGATAGTAAAAGACCAAGAAAGTCAAGTGTAGGCCACTCCAGTTTAACACGCTATTCTAAATTTATAAAGAAATCAAATTCTTTATGTATCAAGTATCAGCCTCTTTTGATACAGTTTCAATGAACCACCGACCCTACCTGTACCCAAAAAGGGCCATAAATGTAAAATCCACCTGTAAATTAAGCCTTATTGACCTGTTTGACCAGTATGACCACATATGACCAACGACCAGTTTATTTAAACAATCCGGAAGTATAAATTACGTAAAATTGCAACATTAAAACGGAAGGGTTGTTTTACGGGAGTGGTGGGGGTAATATAGGGGTTAAATTTAGGTGACTTGGAAGGGGGTACTTAAGTAAGGGTAGATCTTGAACTTAAAAACTAAGTTTAGTTAGAAGACGGATTTGTATTCGGCAAGACGTCTTTTATAAACATAACAAATTAAATTTATTTAATATTTGTCTTAAACTGAGTCAAACTAATTTTATTTAAGGCAGAAAACAATTAAGTAATTTTTAATTAACGTATTATTGTTGATCCGTAATACGATCACCAATATCGATTTATTGCCCCTTCGCAATTAGAGTGTATCATATATGTGTGTTCTTAAAGGAGAGAAAGTTAAAAGGTAAGTTTTTTTATTTGCCGTTTTTAATTTAATTTTTTTTTTAACGTATTTGCGGTAACCGGTGCTGCTTGATTGAAATAAATAAAATATTTGTAACTTAACGTAGCATTTGATAGAATGTTGAATAACCTTGATAGGGAATAAGTCAATGTACTGATATTGTTTTCATAACTTTCTAAATTTGCAAAATGACACCTTAAATGCAATATTATAACCTTATTACCTTAATTCATTTATAAAAAACAACATATAATTAATTGCAAGTCATCTTAACTAAAGTAATAATAATTGTTACGGAAATACTCGAGCACAAACGGCGGTAGCCGAGTTGGTCAGTTCTACGCATGGTACAGACGCATGCGCATAACCATAGTTTTCCCCATATATGTATTATAGTTTTATTATGTTTATAATTCATTCTACCACAACCATGGAACAAAATCAATATGTTTAGTAACTAGGGAAACGTATCAATAATATGTCTATTTTCACACGCAACTTATTAATAAATGGTACACTTTACAAAAAAAAGTTTCGGGTAAAAGTTACTGGAAATTTCAATATCTTTAACTTTTATAATCACACTTTTTCTATAACTAGTGTCATTTTTGAGATATTCTAATTAGAGTCAATACATGGAACTAAATATGTTTAGTAACTAGGGAAACGTAACAGTAATATGTTTATTTTCACAGGCGATTTATTAATAAATGGTACACTGTACAAAAAAATGTTTCGGGTAAAAGTCACTGGAAATTTAAATATCTTTAGCTTTTATAAATATATTTTTTCTATAACTCGTGTCGTTTTCGAGATATTCTAATTAGAGTCAATAAATGGAACTAAATATGTTTAGTAACTAGGGAAATGTAACAGTAATATGTTTATTTTCACAGGCGATTTATTAATAAATGGTACTATTTACAAAAAAATGTTTCGAATAAAAGTTGTTGTAAATTTTAATATCTTTAACTTTTATTAATTACACTTTTTCTATAACTCGTGCAGTTTTCGAGATATTCACTTCAGGCTTCCTCAAAGCGGATATTTCGAGGTAAATTAAAGAAGAATTCAACTCAAAATATTTTTTTTATTTCTTGCATGCATAATATAACTATAACCAAATACAATTAAACTAACAATTTAAACAATAAATAAATAATTCAAATTAATTTACAGTTAAATTTATAACTTTAGATATTTGCAATGTCAGTGCTGCATAAAAAGATTAAATATGTTTTTAAAGTTATAAATTCATAAAATAGAAGAACTAAGTTATGTCACTTCTGGCGGAAAAAAATAAACAGAAAGATAACATTTTCAAAATTTGATTTTACCTTTGCCTTCATTTTTTTGTTAATTTTTCAAAAACAAAACATTTTTTCTTATTTTTTTGTATTTTTTATTATTAATTTTTAACTGTTTTTGGGCCCCTATTTAAATAAATAACAGAATTCAAATGACTAGAATATATCACAACAAATGTTAAATGTTCAACAAATCACAAATTTAAAATTCAAAATGGAAAATAATTAATTTCAAATCTATATAAAATAGGGATTTTATATATTTTTTTGCCTTTAGTTCAATCTGGTGTTTTGCAATTATTGTTTTATTTACATATTAATTTATGTTTCTTCCATACGAAGACGAGCAAAATCTTCAAACACAATATTATCTTCGTCGTCAGTGGCGTAGCAGCTGTTTTCATACTTTGCACGCTCTACAGACTTCATCTTCTTCAACGCGTTCGAGCGTTCCTTCTCTACAGTGCCTACAAAAATTAACCACCAAAAACATTTTATGAGAAACCTCTTAATCGAACAGTAGTTGTGTATTATCTGATTGACCGGAGAATAAATCTAGTGCCGGAGAATAAAGGGTTTGAAAAAGGTACATACCTGGCGCTGGGTGTAATAGCTTGAATGGGACATCAGTGACTAATTCCCCGCCCAAGGTGCCGCAGTTCACCTTCACGCGTAGCGAATACGAGATGACAATACCAATCGCCTCAGTTGGGCACTTACCTTCTGGCACTAGGGTGGAACTGGCCAGATTCACGTCGTCCTCCTTAAAAAACCATCGCAGATAAACACCAAATTTTAAACAACAGTTTTACCTTTACCTTTAAATGCCCGTCTAGAGCAATGCCTTGACGATCCTTGTTGTTAGAAGCTAAAGGAACCATGTAAAAGACCTGAAAACGGAACAAGAAACATAAAATTCCAAGGAATACAAAACCCTGAAAAGTAAACACAAGAACAGATCAAGTTCTGTAGCTCCTGGCATCGATTTTCCATTAGCGCTAATCCTGTAACCCTGTTACCTTAGTTATAGAAGCCCCTGGTGTAATTGGACAACCTTCACGGGTTTCCAGGCTCGCCACATGCCTGGAAAACTGCGCATTGACCATCGTCACCTCGCAATGTTGTACAACATAAACCTTAATGTTCTTAACCGCTTTCCTGGAGTTATTAGATATTAACACAGTTGCTGAAACCTTTTCCCCATGATAGTAAACTTCCTTATCCAGTGTCACCTCCAAGTTGATCTTTCCATTAGAGAAAGTGAAGCCTTTAGACACCAAAGAGCTGGGTAGACGTCTGGAGCGAGCTTGCGGAGCATATTGCAGCTATTAAAACAAAAACAATTTAATATAAACTTGATCTAAGTTTAATAGTTTAAACCTTCTTGATGATCAAGTTCACGGTGCTTCGCTTATGCCCTTTGTCTTCCTCGTTGTCTCCGACGAAGGTCTTAATGGTGTATTCAACTCCTGGAATATTAGTGTTTATATAATATGAAAGGGCATCGTGAAATTTCTATTTACCCAAAGGTTTTCCTTGGTCATCTTCGCCAGGTTGAAGGGTAATGGACGATGGAGCCATTTCTGGAAAGCGGAAGGTGAATGGATACGCATTCTCCCCCAGCTTCTTCAGCAGTTTTTCCTGAATTGTTGTAATTTCAGGCTTTTCAGCTTGCGGTACAACTTGACCACAGGCGATGATCATTTCTTTGCTGAACTTGACCCCCATGACCTCGTCCTCTTCGCGACCATATCTGTAGGTCGTGATGACCTAATTGCACACATGTGTAATTTTACTAAAATTTAGTAAAATGCATCTTATTTGTAATTTTACATAAGATATAATGTAAATGCATATTGCAGTATAATGAAAAACCGTTAGAATTTGAGTTGGCGCGATTTGAAATTGATAAAATACAAATTTCCATATAACTCGAAAACGGTGCATCGTATCGAGCCGCCTTTAACAGATTTGAGTTCCCCGATATTTAATTACTCTAGAAACTTACTTTCAGTCTGATTGAAAAGAAAAAAAAATTGGTCATATTTCACGGAATTTTTTAACTTGAAATTTTTATCAAACTTTGCGAATTTTTTCCGACCAAACCATAAATGATAGAAAATTGAAATTTGGACAGTCAATCAAACTATATTTGGTGTATATTGTCCAATTTTTTCAACTTGATTGGGGTAATATTACGACCTTCACAGCAAACCGCGTGAAAAACAGTGAAAATCGTCGATTTTCGCAAAAACGGCAAGGGGTACCCCTTACGAAATTTTCGGCAAAAAAAACACATAAATATTTTTGAGTTTGACATATATTTAGATTAATTTGACTACGCTGATTCCAAAAATGCTAATTAAAGTGATGAAAAACCGTTAGAATTGGATTGATATAGTTATATAACAAATATAGTGAATATTAAGTATAAGTTGAGTGAAGGCCACTCCAGGGAATAATGCTTACCTGGGCGTAAACCTTGCGGCCCTTAAGGTACTCATTGTCTACGACAACGATCCCGTCAATAGGGTCGATATGGTCTAAATGATCCAGGAAATCCCGTTTGCCCAAATACACAGTGACCTTGCCATTGGGGCTGGTCTTTTTGAAGACCTTCACAGCAACAACCATTTATAGATTTTGTGATAACAGTTTACGACACGAAATTATACGCGATATATCTGTTTGCAATTTTGAGAGCTCTGAGTCTAGTTTCCACCAGAAGTGATACCATGTCAACTGCAGCCGACTGTTTTATACTATTCGTTGTATGGTTTCAGTCTACTGTGTTATTTTTAATCTTATAATTAAATTTTTTTGTTAAAATATTACTCTTGTTTTAAGAATTGGTATGGTTTCTAAGGTGGGCGTCTTTAATTCATGAATCATGTATGGTACGAAGCAAATATATGATTTTATGGCGAATTATGCTTATATTTGGGGCACAGACCAATAAATTGCCTTTATTACATATTTATATTTAAGAATAAACAATTAGTTTTTATTTTATTGTATTTTTAAATCATTCTTTCATCGCCATGAAACATAATCAATATGCATTGAAACTAGGGAAACGTAAATGTAACATAGTTATTTTCAAAAGCGATTTTACAGTAAATGGTACATTTTTATAGATAAAATTTCAAACAAAAGTTATTTAAAATATCAATAACTTTAACTTTTATAGAAATCACTTTTTCTCTAACTCAAGCCGTTTTCGAGATATAACATTGAAACTAGGGAAACGTAAATGTAACATGGTTATTTTCAAAAGCTATTTTACAGTAAATGGTACATTTTTAAAGAAAAACTTTCAAACAAAAGTTACTTAAAATTTTAATAACTTTAGCTTTTATAGAGATCACTATTTCTCTAACTCAAGCCGTTTTCAAGATATATGTATTAAAACTAGGGAAACGTAAATGTAACATGGTTATTTTCAAAAGCGATTTTACAGTAAATGGTACATTTTTTTAAAAAAACTTTCAAACAAAAGTTACTTATAATTTCAATAAAATAAATTTTTATAGAGATCACTTTTTCTCTAACTGAAGCTGTTTTCGAGATATATGTATTGAAACTAGAAAAACGTAAATGTAACATGGTTATTTTCAAAAGCGATTTTACAGTAGATGGTACATTTTTATAGAAAAACTTTCAAACAAAAGTTACTTAAAATTTCAATAATTTTCGCTTTTATAGAAATCACTTTTACTCTAACTCAAGCCGTTTTCGAGATATATGTATTAAAACTAGGGGAACGTAAATGTAACATGGTTATTTTCAAAAGCTATTTTACAGTAAACGGTACATTTTTATAGAAAAACTTTTAAATAAAAGTTACTTGTAATTTTAATATCTTTAACTTTTATAGAGGTCACTTTTTCTCTAACTCAAGCCGTTTTCGAGATATGCATACGTATACATACATATGAATACTATTAGGGTTTATAAAATTGTAGGATTGTATAAACCCTAATACAATATTGTATTGGCATACAAAAATGTTTCAAAATAATAAATAAGATTTGAAAATCATTTATTGTTAATTATACTATTACAATTACAAATGTATAATAGGCAATAGCGGTAAATGGCATAGATCAAATAAATGCGTGCAGTTAGTAAATCGCGGTTTACGTGTTTAACGGGAGATGCACAAATGCAAATGAATTGTAATTATGATTCCCACAATCAACGATGTGAGCCCTGTGCTAGTAATTTTATAATTCAAAGACGGTATATGTGGCAGGGGTGCACAAATGTGCGTACGTATATACATAATTTGACAGCTGTGACATGTAGGTGGGGTATGTGTATGTCATATGAATCGATAAATGATTTGATATGTGTGGAATGTGTTTGAAAAGTGCAACACAATTTCATACGCGTAAAATGGTCGCTTTCCTATCAAAACTGGTGGTTTTACGTCATTAGTTTATCGGGCACTTGACGTTTGCACCGTTTTAAGGTTAGGGCACCGTTGCCAATAATAAACAAGACAAGTTAAATGTAGCAAAAATTGTGTGTTTAGGCGAACCATGGCCACATTCCTAACGCCTAATAGACATGGGTACAGTGTTAGATTTTCGCCTTTCAACCCTGAACGTCTGGTCGTGGCCACCAGCCAGTATTTCGGCCTCGCTGGAGGAGGGACACTGTTCCTCTTAGAGTTGACACCCGAAGGTAATAATTAAATCGATTATTTTTGGTGTACGGGTGATTATATTTTATGTTTAGGGACGATTATTGAAACGCAAAGTTTTCAATGGACGGACGGGCTATTCGATGTTGTGTGGTCGGAGACTGACGCCGCGGTTGTTGTCAGCGCGTCAGGCGATGGCGGACTTCAAATATGGAATCTGGCGTGTCCTGGACTCGCCCCGCACACGTTAAAGGAACACAAAAAAGAGGTGTATTCAGTTGACTGGAGTCGGACGCGGCAAGAACAATTAGTTTTAAGTGCGTCCTGGGACTGTTCAGTGAAATTAGTAAGTTTTCATGATTTTTTATACAAAATTCTAATTTTTTTTAAATGAATTTTTTGTGTCCAAACACACCATTCACATTGGAATACTGTTCTAAACGTTTTTCTTGCTCATTTTTGAGCGTAAACACGCGATTTGTTGCATTTTTATGTCCAAACAATGTTTCCGTAACTCGTATGTCACTAATTCACATTGGAATAATGTTCTTGCTCAATTTTGAGGGTAAACACGCAATTTGTTGGATTTTTTGTGTCCAAACAATGTTCCTATTTCAATATATATATATATATATATATAAGTAGATTATTTATTTTATGTAATTTTAGTGGGATCCTAACCGACAGGTGTCCTTAAGCACATATTTGGGACACTCACAATTGGTTTACAATGCAATGTGGTCGCCGCATGTTCCCAATTGTTTTGCCTCCGTTTCAGGGGATGGCACCCTGAAGTTATGGAACTCGATGAACACCCAAAGAGCTAGTGCTACACTCCGGGCACATGATGCCGAAGTAAGTCTCTATATTTTATTATTTATCATTACTTAAACAGCTTTTATTTTAAAATAAGACAAAATTGTGTTTGGAGCACTTTAGGATATATAGTTTCACATTTCGTAACTGGTTACATAAATAGAATTTATCGTCGACAATATTTTATGTATAGTAGACCTAGTGAGAAGTCGAGGGATCGCCATAAACAGCTATTTTATTTTGCTAGGTTTTATCCTGTGATTGGTGTAAATATGATCAAAATATATTAGCAACCGCTGGTTCGGACGGCTTGATTCGCGGCTGGGATTTGCGCAATTTCACCCAACCGATTTTCGAGCAAAAAGGGTGCGAATACGCAGTGCGTCGAGTGCAATTTTCGCCACATAGTTTAAGTATAATGGCGTCAGTCAGTTACGATTTTACTACAAGGTAAGTTCAAAACAGAAAAACACAAATTGTGTTTTATTTTTACAATTATATTTTTGTGTTAGAATATGGGATTTTAAGCAAAGTTCTGAAGCAATCGAAACCATAAAGCATCATTCCGAATTCGTTTACGGTTTAGATTGGAATATACATCGAAAAGGTCAATTAGCTGATTGTGGCTGGGATAGTTTAGTTCATGTTTTTTCACCTAGGAGCCTAACGGGCCTATTAGGCAGTTAGAATAATACTAGACATCCAAAATTTCTAGAATGTTTCGTAAATAATTTCTGACGATATTTTTAAGGGTAGTTTTCCGACTGTTAGCATTATTTACGAAATATTTTAGACATTTTGAATTATTTTAAGGATTTTTTCAACTTTAGAATAAAGTATCATGAGACTGCGATATTTGAAAATCTGTTTTTGAAACGATTTATTTTGTGTGAACATAGGAGCGGATTCATTCAAAAATTGTGAATGTAATTGCGTTTTTTCGGCACCGTCTCCTATTTTAGATTGTTTAATTTTTTTTTTTTGGGGTTTATATTGCAATAAATTACTACTGTACTGTTTTTTTTTAATTGTTAATATGGATGAAGTATGCGTAATAATTGTAAGAAATATATACTTTTTTTGAACATAATTTATAACGTTTTTATGGTTGTTTTTAATTTTTTAATTATATGTGTAACGAATGCTGTCTGTATAAATTGAGATTTGTTGATTTTTGTATAAATATTTGTTGGTTGTTTACACTGACAAGGCAGCTTAAAGATTTTTATATAACCATGACTTATGTAAATGTTTATAAAAGTAAGAATAATTCTTTTATACGTCATGTTGTATAAATTGGGAAGGAAAATAAAAACATAGCTTTGTATTTGTTGTATTTCTAAACTATCGAACTAGCGAAATTCTACGAATAACGGGGTTTAACCAATACTTCCTTATATACATCGTATAAGAAAGCAAAAATGAGTAAACGCTAAACGCAAAAATATTCAATATAAAAATGATTTAAATCAAATAAAACAATTTCACAAGACGAAAGCAAAAAAATATTCAAGTTGGGAATCTCTGAAAAAGGCCGGCGATCGCTGCATCGGTTGCCGCTAAAAGAGTCATTGCCGGGGTTTTAAAATAAATTATTTGTTTCATAGCACATTATTTAAAACAAGTGAAGATGCACATTATTACATAATACCTTAATAATAAAACCAAACATTTTGATAATATAGTTAAAAAATTGTACAAAGTGTAATAATACTCGTAAATTGTTAAAAACAATTACATACCTTATAATACCTTAATAATAAAACGAAACATTATGGTAAATTGTTAAAAAATGTAATATTATTATTAAATTCAGGGACAATACGTATAAATTATACACTCAATATTCGAAATATACACTCTTTTATTTAGACACCTTTATCATACAACGACAATATATAAACTAAAACCTTAAGCAGGCAAAGGCCTGCGTACGCCCGGTAAACTGGATGTTGCGTAATGCCACTGGGGCATTTACAAGTATTTCGTAGTTAAACAGAATAAATTAACTTCACAATACATTGTATTTGTTTTGCAAGTTTCAACGAATATTTTCGATGATTATGCAAATAAATTTTAATAAACTACAAGTCAGTAAAGGTTTGTCTGGGTTCGAGGGTTTGTGTGTTTTATTGTTGGGGTCCAAGGCTATTATTTTAGAAATAATATTACTTGTGTGTGTTTTTGTGTTTGTTGTACCGCGTGAAATTAAATCTACATCGCTATAAATTGGTAAGTTTGATCTAAAAATGTGATTTATATTATATTTATTAATAGTTTTACTATAAAGAAACATAAATTAGGTGATTTGCATTAGGGTTGAATATAACCTTTATGTTAGTAATATAAGTTGTATTTTCTACGAATTTATTGTTAATTTCGCTGTTTAAAAGAAATATAATGTACCTATGTTTAATTAGGTTTAGTTAAACCTCGGTTTACTTACTTAATTCGTTACTGAAAGTGAATTTCCCTCTACACGGTTGGCGGGAAACCGCTCAATCTGTACTAAAATGCATACATTTTCGACATATTTTCTACGAATTTATTGTTAATTTCGCTGTTTAAAGGAAATATAATTTTCCTACGTTTAATTAGGTTTAGTTAAACCTCGGTTTACGTACTGAAAGTGTTAATAATTTCCCTCTACACGCTTGGCATATATTTTTCAACATATTTTCTACGAATATATTGTTAATTTCGCTGTTTAAAGGTAATCTAGGTTTAGTAAAACCTCGGTTTACGAAATTAATTAATTCCTGAAGGTGTTTCGTAAATATCCCTCCATTTTGTTGGCGAGAACCACATTCTGTTTTAAAATGGCGGCCGTAACTAAGCACGTAAAATATTTATAATGTCCAATTTAGTTATTGTCTGTATTTTTACAGAATGTACTGTTTCGCGCAGCGTAATATTAAAGACACGTGTAACATTTTAGTAATTTTATTAAAATATTTTTATACAACTCCAAAGCATGTTGATTTCGTAATTAAATACATACAAAATGGTAAGCAAAGAATTTTAGAAATATTGTTACAAAATACGAAGACTTATTGTTAGATTGTTCGCTTTAAATATAATACATGATTATTTAATAATTTTAATCATTCGTTTAGCGGCAACTCTACATAAATTAATGTAGAATTCTCCTATAACGATTATTTTAAAACGATACTTTTAATTTGAAATAAAAGTTCGATTAAAATACACTAGTAAACATTGATTCATTAAAAACAAGTGTTACTATAAAATACAAGGTTTATAAAGATACAAAACTATATAATACAATTCATAAATACATTATATAAACAGGACAAGTCTCAGACAAGTCCAAAATCAGTGTGAACGACGTCGCAATTATTTTGTTTTTCTACCCCAGCCGCCATGTTTAATTCCACTAAAGTATCAATACTATTAATACTAACTCCTTTAAGTATCTTCTGAGCCGCCAAGCTAGTAAAATTAAAACTTAAATCCGTTAAACTTGGGAATTGATAATCGCGACTATTCTCCCGGGTTAGCGTTTTACTATCAGATAATTTAAACGCTAGATTAGGTTCAGAACCTAAAGCATTTTTCTCCACTAGTTTATTATTTATACTGTTGGTACTAGCCTGAAGTTCATCATAAGATTTCTCTAACGCAGATTTAGAATTTGCTAAATATTTATCGTAATACATATTCCCTATTGACCCCCCAATACTATCAAAACTTTTGGTAGGACTCGGAGGGTTACTAGCGAACGAATTCTTCGTGAAATCCCGAAAACCGTTAATAATCGGTGAACCGGGGTTCGAATTCGAACTAAACTGGTTACAAGAACTCGCCGGGACATTCTTAAGCACATTCTTGTAAATCAAACTATCCCTAGGAGTCAATTGCAACGATAATTTTCGACTATTATTCATTTCATTTTTATCCTCGTATTTTTCGACCCCAATTGGGTCCTTTGAGTTATTCAAATGAGTCTCTTCATAATTCACATTCTTCTGGTTTCTCCGAATATCTTGCGATTCTAAACTATTCTTTTCTGGTTCCGTTTGAACTTTTGCTTCTGGAACCGATTCACTTCCATTAATTATAACAACGTTTGGATCCGATTGCCCATTTTCGAATGTAATCACGGATCGAACCGGAGAATTTTGCACGTAAATCTTCGTATTGCCACCATTTCCACTATTAATAGTTGCTGTTGTCGTTGCATTAGTACCATTCGTACTATAATTAGTACCATTTTGATTCGTAGTTACCTGTAACGTAAATGAATTCGAATTTGGCAGTTTTGCTTTAGGCGTGGACGTTACATATTTAGTTTCTTTACTTCTGGAACTTTTCGGCGATTTTCGTATTGGTTTATAATCCGTAATAGTACTCTGAGAATCCAGACTGTGCCGCGATATAACCGTCCTATGCGATTCTAAACTCGATGGCCCACTTCCGGTCGTATTATTCGAACTTAACGTCTTTGTACTCTGCGACTCAATACTCGATGGTCCACTATCCAAGCTCGATTTTATATTCGAAAATGACGCAGATTCGCCTAAATCTAATCGACTATACGATTCAGTGTTTAGTAACACATTCTGGTTTTTATCGCTAGTTTTCGGGGACGACGGTAAACTGTTATGACTAGCTTCTGTCCGAGTGGCTTTGCTATCCGATTTTTGGTCGTCTGAATGTTTGGATAGACTCGATCTGCTAGTTTTTCTCGAACTTTCTGAGACTCTAGCCGATGTTCTAGGGGTTTTTAATAGGTTTGTACGAGGTAGGGTACTAGGGCTTCGATGCCGAGGATTTGGGGACGCTTCGCGTGATTCTGCAAAGGGATTGGCACATGTAGCTGATTCAGCGGATAATTGGCGACGATGGCGTCGCGGCAGAGTGGCAGATCGCGCTGAACTTAGCTCGGAGTTGTCGTAGTAATACGGGATTGTAGTAGCTTGTTCCTGGGGGGGAAAATCATTAGGATTACATTTATTTACGTTAGATTCTAGTAAATACCTTGTCACTAGCTGTAGTTTGTGTTGCGACACTGTGCAAATGTATGGCTTTTGAATTGAACCATTCGGAAGGTGGAAATTGGGCGCTGAACGTTTTTATGTGGCAATGCGATCGTTTAGATCTTCGAAATAGACGGGACAGCAAAGATCCTTTTTCTAAATCAAAATGGGTAAAAATAGATACATTATAATTCGTTGATTCTTCTCATTCTTCTAGAAGAATCAATTTAATACAATCAGGGTTACAGAGTTCCATATTTTTTTGGTTTCTCTTCGCTTATAATTTTAAAAACCGATTGATTGAATAAAACCAGAAAAAAGGGTATAATACTTATGGGTGTTGTGGCTGAATCGCTGCTCGTCGGGTATTCAGTGCTGCTGCTACTATCAGTGGTACAGTTTTTTGCGATGGTTCTTGTACTAGCAGATCTTCTTAGGCGCCGGTTGGAACCCCATAAACGGAACGAGCCGCGCCTCTCTAGGCTCCGCGGGGCGGGAAACGAAGCAGAACGTCTTTTGTTGGTCCGTGGGTAAAGAATCTTATCACTGGCATTACCTGAAATCACACAGAATTATTTTTTAATCTTTAGGGATCTAAATTATTAACTTGTGCGTTAAATATAACAGATCTACAACTGGGGTTTTTAAATTTTCTGGGCAATAGTTTGAAGAATTTCCTGAGTTAGACATTAAAATTGCTAGCAACTTTATTATAAATAGTTTTCCCGTAAAAGTGCCATAAAGTAAGTTTGATTTAGGGTAATTGTTCAATACTCCAGCGTATTGTTCTGTGGTAATATGCAGAATTTAATACTCCTAGGTAATAAACATGTAGCTTTTTGTTCCTTTTGGTAATCAAATTAATTTTTTCGACGATCAGCAACTTGTTGAAAACAACGTTCGTATGTCCTTGGTAGTTGCGTGCGTCCAACCAACTTCTCCCCACGTATTCACCTATTACTTATTTAGATGATTGGGTTTGGTCGGTTGTAATTTGCCGAGGCATAGTTACCTGTTGGGGTCTTAAACCAGACTGGCCATATATGGCATAGATGTTAAAAACACATACACACAGCCACACAGACGCACAAACACAGATCTTCTGAGCGGTGTTTTTACTTCTTACGAATGCGTTCGACGTGTTCCTATTCTGTATGGGAGAGTTCAATGCGCTCCCGAATAAATGCAGTCCAGATAATTAAACTAAAAATCGGTTGGTTCGTTTTTTCGATTGATCATCATGTCCCGTTTCGAATTTTGGTCAACGCTCTCTTTACTGACCTTTTCATACTTTCTTATACGTTATTTATACATACACAAGTGTGAACGTATCCATAAGAACCCTAGTCATATATATAAAAGAAACTAACGACATTTTACGCAATTTGAGCTTCGCAATAACGCGTCTCGCTCTCCGTGTCTGTTTGTCTGTGTGTTTATGCTCTATATAGAAAACGTGGAGTGGCCTACACTCGACTTATACGTCCCAAGCAATACTCAGTAATACTCCATTCGGTTAATTATTATTTCTTTAATATAAAATATATATTATATTTAATATGAATTTGAACGGTTTTGTTTCTCAAATAAATAAAATTACGAAAGTCTGGGTATAAATTTAATAGGTTTATAATCGTTTTGCGCTATTCTGGACACAACTTCCTCAAGCTGATTAATCTCTTCGATTCTCTTAAACTAATTCTTATTAAATTAAACTTTCCACATATATTCTAAATAATGTTTTACTGAAATCTTGTAATGTTTTCAACATGTTTACGTTTATTACGCAAACAATACACAAGTGACCTTGGTGGCGTCTTCAATGTCAAGCGAGTGAAATAAAATTGTGACCCAGTAAACAAACAAATAGTTTGTGTGTATTCGCACAAACAATGGCTGCTGAAGATGTTGAAATTTAAATTGAAATGATTGTGTTTTTAGAGAAACTTTTTAACCAGAGCAGAAATTCAGTTAAAATGATGTAATATGAATACTGGGCAAGAGACTCGATTTGTTGTGAAATTATTTAAATATTAATAACACGCTTACCGCCACATATAACGTCGGCTAAGTTAGTTTGTATACACTGGTGTGTTACGTCTCCGTCGCGAATAGTCGCCATTTCGCCGTGTACAAGAACTAACGCTTCTTCCGTTGACATTAGAATTGTTTTCCCATTTGTTGGGCCAGTGTCTTCGTTTCGTCGGCGTCCTCGGGAGTGGCTTCTTGATCGACGCCTCCTAAACAGTCAAAAATACAAAATATATCTTTAAAAATAAGTAATTTATAGTCAGAAGTGACATTAAGCCGCCATTTTGGCAGGAATCTTAAGACACTGGGGATTACCAAACTTTTATTTATATAAATAACGAATTCATTACTTTGTTATACGAATTTATATATATAAAAAATGGATTTTTGTATACATAAATACTGAGAGTATAAGTAAAACAAAACGATTTATTGGTAGCAGTGTGTGAAACCGGATATGCACTGATTTCCGTAAACAATTACACAAAATAATTAAATTTTCATACCTCCTCATCGCCTCCTCATGTATCCTGTACTGTCTTGCAATTGAAAATTACATTTTAATCATTTTTAAATTGGTATTACAATATTTAAACTTAACATTCATTTAAGTTTTTGTCTCGGACAAAAAGAAAAAAACGATGACTCCACAATTTTTCTAATCTCTTGTGAGAATAAATGGTGAGAAATGGGTTTAAAAAAAAAAATGGTGAGAGTCAAAATTGTGCTACTCTAAACTAGTTCATTGATTTTATTACTTACTCGGGAGTAACTATAAAGTATCCTCGAGCCGTCTGGTAGATTTTCCTTTCGGTGGTAAGTTGAGACAACGTGTCGTAAAGCACCCGTTCCCCAGGTGGGGTGATATGGGGGAAGGCGTCAGCTAAACACCTCCGAATTGATTCGATGACCGCTGGGCGTCCTTGCGAGGTCAATTGAAGGACAACCTCGCAAACCGCCTCCGGTAAAGGTGTGAAGTGTCCTTGGGATATTGGAGTCATCAAACAGTCTTCAATATCACCTAAAAATAATTAATAAACCCCATAATTAATATAAAAAAATATAATCTCCTTTTAAAGATTTCTAATTCTAATTCTATTAAGAACGTAAAAATACGTATATGAGAGCACGCGAAAGCATTTATAGTTTGATTGTTTCAACGTAAACGAAATTTTAAAACAATTTTACGGTACGATATAATCTAAATAGATAATCTAATTTAGTTGTGTCAGTTCCTTATTGATAAAATTGATCGGTGTACATAATCTGTAATTACTAATACGCAGAATTATTCATCAACGAAAAGAAAGTATTGCTATATAAGTAAATCACAATTTGATGATTTAAGATAAGAATAAAATATATGATTCTTTTGTGTAGACTTTCTTTTATTTTACCCGCAGGACTAGAAAAGAAATACATATATCAATTTTATCCATCAGGAAACAATATAATATTGTCATTCTACGAACAATATTAGTTAAAAATTAGAAACACTGCGCACGCGTCAACAGCAAGCACAGAACGTACCCGCTCGGCGTTGACTCGGTAGTAATCGTTTAACTTCGGCATAATAAATATTAATTTATTTTCTAGTAAATGATACGTTTATTAAATAATACTGATTATATTTTAATTTATGAAATATCAATGTTATTATAAACAATAAACGTTTATAGATGTGAAAAGTAACTGTTGTGAAAAATTTCACCGCTTTTGCAAATGACCTTGAGCTCTAGCTCGCGTGTTACAATTTAAATTTAACCGTGTTTTTTTGCATCGAATTCGTTTATGATCAAGAAGGCGTCTTCGATATGCTAATAATGCTACTTTTAAATGAACTACTTTTCTCTATATACAAAACGTTTCTTGCCTGAGTTTTTTGTATACTTATCGTGTTTACTATACGAGTTTTTGCCGTGATAAGCATTTATTTTTAATCATAGTTATTGCTATTAATAAATATTGCTTGTTAAATACATTTTTATGCCTATTGTTTGTGTTTATTGGAGAAATAATATTGATTTATTAGTTTTTAATATATTTTATATATATATTAGCCGTAAATCCAGTTAGAGGGTACGATTTAAGCAATTCCCTTTTATACTGTAAACAAAGCGATAACTTAATTAATTATGCGCAACATAAATAGTGTATAATTATGAATAATAATTGAATCGATCAATTTATTGGAAAAACGAAACGTAAGCGTTTAATAACTTAATGTACATGAATTTGAATCGGTTGTAATAATAACATAATGACATGATTTGAATATTGCTGTGTTGTGTGAAAGTGTTTTCTTCTATATACGAAAGACGCCAAATAGCCATGTGATATTTTTCTTTTATTCGACGTGTTGAGAAATAATCGTATCACTTATAATCACGTTTCTTATTCACTCGAAAAATGCAGATTTTCACTTTCTTAGCCATTTTTCAGACCGATTGTTGGTTTCTAGAATAACCGGTAGTTGCTATTGGAATCGCGTGTGCACATATTTTTAATGTGAATGCGCTTACTGGGTATATATGGGTATACATATTCGTCGGTCAGTTCAGATAACCGTTCCTCGAGCATCGGGTTACCGGGGGCACGAAAAATGCGAGATTCATTTACTACTTTGCCCTTCTTTACACAGGGGTGGACTAAGGTTCTAATTCTTTACCAATTGGTCTAGAATTTAACATTTTATTGTTTTTCGACTAGATTTATTCATTTTAAACGTAGCATTTTAATGGATCAGTCAAATAAAACGGATAAATATATATATATATATATATATATATATATATATATATATAAAAATAAATAGTTAGTACGATTAAAAGGCAAAGTTAATTTAGATGAATGATTCCGGATAAATACGGTACTGATTTTCGTGTGGCGTGTTGCCTTGTCCGAATCGTGTGAACTTTTGCACAGATCCAGTGACCCGCGACCACAATATATTCGCATGCATTGTTTCGTACTTATACGAGCGAGCGAGCGAGCGACGTATTCGTAGATTCACCACAAGGATCAAATGATAATTGTACAAAAATGCCTTTACTAGAATAGGTTATGCGCTATGCAATTTCACCGATTCCGAGTTCAATCGTATTAAATTTGATTCGCATGACATGTATAACCTGGTTCACATACATAATCTCTACCAAGAAGCACTAAAAAAACAAATTACATTATTTATATCATTTTTCTATTATTATTAAAAAGCATTAGATTAAATATTTGAATATATTTGTTATTTATCGGGCGAAGGTTGCATATTAGTGCTTGCGCTAATTAGTGCAATGAAAGTTAACATTAGCACCATAGTTCGTGAGATGTTAAATTTTGAAATTGAACCATTGAAATATGCCCAACTTTCTTTTTTATTACGGGTTTTAAATCACGACTAAACACTTATTGACATTATTAAATTTTATCACCGCATTATTAGTTCATCTTTTCACCATATATTCATATATCATGGTTTCTAAATACACATTTATAATAAACTAAATTAAAATGTATGCATGAACACCGCAGCATGCGTAGACGAACATGTGAACAAAGATGATTTGTATGAAACACGGTCCAGTGGCCAACAAACTTATATTTAATGCTACAGTATTATTAAGCGCATGCTGCCTGAGTGGATTGTTTGAGAGCCGCTGGTGGTTCGGCGTCGTGCGCGAAGAGGAACGCCTTTGGCCGCGACCCCCATGTGACATTACTGCGAGTTCAACGCGCCTAAACGTGTATACCGGAACTAGGAATATACCAACTCATATTCTGCGAGATATGTACAGACATACATGCGTGATTCTTCATGCACTCAACTTATTTATTTATTAAATAAACAAATAAGATTGCAAAAAAAATGATGCCGTTTTTCGCAATCGGACAATTTAAACAACAGTAAAATTGTAATTTTTTTGATGAATTATTCAGTTTTTGATATTTATAAGCCACGATGATTGCAAATCTCAAAATTTGCGCGTACTTCTAGTTTACTCACGGTTTCGTTATTCGCTGCTTTCACGAAATTCTAATCATCTGGATTGATTACCTTAAATTTGAATCAATTACTGATGCCATTTTTTGGAAAGTATCCACGAGAAATTCGACACAAATTATTCGAGTAATCACATAATTGCTTGAATATTCAAAAATTATTCAACGATTACCAACAAGCGAAATTTTATTTAAATGCGCCGTTAATATTTTTTACTCGAACGCTGGATTCACTGTTGCCTTCACCAATATTTATTTTTACGCGCCAAAACGCATATACTTCTAAGGCGAGCTGAATACATAAGTACCTAAGCTTGTTTTTCGTAAAATTAATAAATATTACTCAATAGTATTTTTTTTTTGGTTTGGTTTGTCCCCGAGCTGGGGGCACTGTTGCTTGCGAATGTGTGTCATATTGAAGGTCAAAGATCGCAAAAGACCATTATATATTTAAAACTAGTATTTTCACACAATTTCATTGTTGTTTTCTTCGCAAATATTAGACTTTACAGTTGTTTAATTATGAATTATTACATCGTTTAATTGTGAACCAGATTCATTCACAATCGTAAAAATTAAATTCCCACTACGTATTTTTACGTTATGTTCCATATTAATGTATATGTCGATAGTAAGATTATAATTATTACTGAATCTAACCTGATTTTCAAACCTAATCGCTAATATAACTGTGCTTTATTACCTTTTGTTTTTGTTTCTTTTAATTAGTTTCACATTTGTAAATATGTCTACATTTTTTAATATAATAATAAAAAAGCCTAAACGACTGATAGAGAGATTGAGTTCTTTGTACAATACACAGATTCATGGATCAATACTGATACGTTTGTGCGAATTATTTCATTGCAAATGCCATGCACGTTTGGTAAAGCCCCTTGGCTTAACGGGGGAGCATTTGTTGCAGCCCCGATTGCACAGGATAGCAACAGGATTGTATTCAAAATTTAATATAGCACGGGGACCACCCAAGATCATTAATATTGCCAAATAATTAACGTGTTGTTTTTTTGTATATTTCGAAAATGGTACGAGTTACAGAAAAAGAGTATTTTATAAAAATTAAAGATATTAAAATTCCTAATAACTTTTGTATAAAAAGTTTTTTTATAAAATGTACCATTTAGTGAAAAAACGCTTTTGAAAATAACCATATTTCATTTATTATTATGATATATATTACATTCAACTGAAAGTGTTTACTCATACTATTTTTTACATATCTCGAAAATGGTACGAGTTAGAGAAAAAGTGTATTTTATAAAAGTTAAAGATATTAAAATTCCTAACAAGTTTTGTTTAAAACATTTTTTGCAAAAATGCACCATTTACTAGAAAATCACTTTTGAAAATAGCTTTAAATTACATTTACGTTTCCCTAGTTACTTATAGAATGAATTTAAAACCCAATAAGTGTATAAGTCGAGTCAAGGCCACTCCAGTTTACTATGGACATATAATTACAAATTCCTATAAATTAATGATATAATTATTCTAGTGGGTCATGTATTGGTCGACATTTGCAATATGCAATTATAACGTAAACAATTAAAAATGCATAACTCTGTTGTGAGCTACCAATGGATGGCTGTGGCTCTGTTGAGAACGGTCAAGATGATGATGATGTAGCCCGAGGCACATTAGTATATATGCCTTATTTTGTTCTTAATGACATGGAAACAACAACGTGTGTGTGTATGTTTGTTGTATGTGATGAACAAAAGAAGACAAACGAAACAACGTTATTGCCATCATGGTTGGCTGAGGCTACGGCTACGGCCGCGGCACTGCATTATGATTTGTGCTGGAGTGTAGTGTAGTTATTACGTGTGGGAACCAACCAAGCCATTGTGATCGCGCGCGTCTGTTGTCGGCGTTTCGTGTTTGTAGAGTCTCGTTGTGCCGAAGACAGGTGCACAATCTGGTGCGGTGATGTGCTCGCCTACATTTTATGAGCGACCACCAGTGGCCCACAAAATGGCCACTACGCGTTTAAAAAATATGCAAATATTACGCGAAAACATTTATAAGTTATGACAATGTTGCATCAAACATGCGATGTCTATTGTTTATTATTTATTAAATATGCAATTTTATAGATAGTTTCCCACGATGTCTCGATAATTGTATTAAAAATGGCGGCACTACATATTCGCGACGCCTAATATTATTTACGAGCACGGATATGATCTTTCTAGTAAATTATTTTGCTAGTGCACTACTTTCCTCGATGCAACATCAAGATTACATTGCAAGGACATTAATTTTAGTCAATTTCTCTCTGCTATTGAATATGTATACACGCGTGTGAAACCGTATTCTCTAACTGCAAACACATTTGATTCATTCGCCAATAACAATAACACATATTACTTCAGCAAATTTAATCTACCTTCCGGTTACAAAATCAAATATGAATTTATCACAGTAATGGAGCTAAAGCATTCGGTCGTGTGTCTGTAGCATTCTCAGATCAAAAAATGTCCTTCGCCCTAAATCCAAATATATATATATAACTTATATGTTCGCTCGCTCGACCAAATTTGTGCCCTTTACTCCTCTGAAGGTACCGGAGCGATTTACACCAAATTTGCTACACATAGTATTTAACACCCTATTTGAATCCACACGAAGTTAAAATTAAATCGCTTGTATACTTCCTGAGTTATAGGGCCCCAAAATTTAGAACCCCCCTTAATACAACCCTTATAAAAATAATTAAAACACTCAAAAATTCTACTAATAATTCTAAGATAGTTTATATCTACAAGATTATTTCTTATTGTTAACCTAAAGGCCGTAAAAAATTAATCAATAACATTTTTTTCAAATTAATAACGAAAAGGCTCGCATTGCGTATATTTCTAATAAGGCGAGCTGGACGCATAGGTGCTTGTGTACAGTGTATTTAAAAAGGGCGGTTACGTAGGCGACGAAACATTCCAATAAATGTCATTTATATTTATGTCAACCATTTTGTTGAATACGTTTCACTGTGTAAATGTTAATTCATATATTTATTTTTAGACTTGTAGATATATGCTAACTAGAATTCTATACATATGTTAGTAAATAAAATGATATTTAGTCACCACTAAAGAGTGAAGTTGTGTGTTTTCCATTGTTGGGCAATTGAGTGTATTGAATGTTAAAAATGTGATTAACAATCGTGCGGTATTTATTATTATGTTACATAATGACGACGACCTCACGGCTTCTCAAATACAATAATTCGCGATTTATCTCTGTCTCTGTCTGTTGTTGCATATATATATATATATATATATATATATGTATAGAAAGCAGCAGGTTGGTTTAAGATGTATTGCAAATGTACAATGAGGAGTGATGCGGGGAGGTGAAGGGGGAAGGGGCGCAACAATCATATCAACCAATCTGATCAAACACGATTTCTCATACATACTTCATGTGAATTTACATTTTTACCCGAAACGAGAAAGCGCTATAAATTATCATTTGCGAGGGCGAATTCTTCACCTCGCACAATTTTATCCCACCGACACATTAACAACAACACGACAAATTGTATAACACTTAAACTATGAGTGTGAACGCTGTAAAGCCAAAACTGTTGCAGGAAAAATGAAACTTATCGTAAACATGTTACTTTTTGTCTTTTTTCTCGAAAACGGCACGAGTTAAAGAAAAACTGTTTGAATAAAAGTTGAAGATATTATAATTATAAGCAACTTTTATTTGAAAAGTCTTTCTGAAATGTGCACTATTTTCGAAAAAATTACTATTGAAAATAATTATATATATATAAATCGAAAGTAGCAATTTGCTCAAGTTACTTATTGTCCTTTTTCTCGATAGTGGTACGAGTTAAAGAAAAACTGTTTTAATAAAAGTTGAAGATATTATAACTATAAGCAACTTTTAATTAAACAGTTTTTCTGAAATGTGCACTATTTTCGGAAAATTCGCCATTCAAAAAATATATATTAAATACTGATTTAACTAAGTATTCATGAATTTAAAACAAAATACAACATTATTATAAATACAAATAGTAAAACGACAAGAAAATCGAGTGATTTTTCCAATTGTGAACTCAAAGGCAATAATATAATAAAATACGTCCCTGTTTCGTATAATAAATGTGGGCAGATTATCTGTAAGTAACATTAGCATATATATATTTTCAGTGCAATTTAATGCTACAAATAACTATTCGAATACTTTTCAAGATCTTCGTTACTAGATCAAACGAAACAATACCCAGGCATGCCAACTTAACATATTAAACACAATTTGTTATTGTTTTCGTACTGGGACGAAAGTCATTTACAATCATTTGTTGTTCTTGCTACGCCGCCATATTTGGTATTAACAATGCTTAAATTAAATAAATAAATAAGTAAAGGAAACTCACCCAGGCTGACGATAACGTAACCGGCTGGCGGTTTCAATACGCGTCTTGCCCATGCGCCCCTGACGATCTCTAGCGCGCACGGCTCGGCGGTCACTAGTAGGGCCCCAGGGGCGACGTACCCTCGGAAACAGAGGCCCCTGGTGGCCCCGCTGAGGGCCCCGTTCCACCAGCACACCGAGTTCGCTGCCAACAGACCCTGGAACAAACAATTTAACACATTGATACAATTTATTTATTAATAATATATACGATGCGAACAGTGTGCTAACTAGGGTCATTTTCTATGGCGATTTTTTAATAAATGGTACATTTTTCGTAAAAAATGTTCAAATAAAAGTTGCTAGGCGTTTCAATATCTTTAACTTTTATAAGATACACTTTATCTGTGACTCGTGCCCTTTTCGAGATAAACATGTATAAACAAGCACCCTCAAAAATAAGTTTTTTTTCCCCAGAATAAATAAATCTTAAATGCAATACAACATTTTTTATGCTCAATTGTATTGACTGTAGAGCGTTCATACACACAAATAGGATATGTATATATAACGTATAAGAAAGTAACAATTAATTTAATAATAAATACTTTGGATTGAGTCCAAAATGAACGAGACATTTCTTTTTTAATTTCACGATGTGAATCTGTCATCAGTTAACTAACATAAATAATTAGATTGTCTTTTATATCTTTTACAAATTAATTAATTTCCGTACTTAATTAAGCTTAGATGATTTATTTTAAGATCATTATAAGTGGCATGTTTAATCAAATTAGTTTAAGACAGATTATCTAAGAATCTTAATTTAGATGATTACAATTATTGTTTTTACGACTACAGTGATATACTTTCTTACAAAGAAAGTACAGGAAGAATTAGAAAAAAAAAAGGATTTTTAGATTTTAATTGCCATTATTAGTTATTTTAAAAACTGTACCATTTAAAAAGGTTATTTAATTATTTAAAAATACATATTTAAAAGTGCTATTACATTAGTACAGTTAGCCAGGACAATCCTTAACAAGAAAATTCGTAGTATTTGAACAAGTTATTGGAATTCCACCACAGTGAATCGTATTGAGACAAAACTTTGTGATTTCGTCCAGACGACGCCAATCAGCGTCGCGACGAGCTACCGGTACAGTCAGACGTAAAAATAAACTCCCAAATTAATCACTGCAATAGCAAAAATAAAAAAAATAAATTCTAACCTTCTAAATCTTTAGAGGAAAAAAATCTAAATATAAGTAGTAATAAAATAAAAGTATTATTCATTATTTATTAATAAAATAAAGTAATCCATTATTCAATAGATTAGTAATACAATCTATTCCGGGAATAGACACATAGGAATTTCCGTAATCTTAATTGAGATACTTCAGTTTATCGGTGATGGCATATGTGTATGTGTAGAACGTTACATTCACCCAAAATAAATTACAAATTTATACAAATGAATCAGAATAGATTTTATTCTGTATATGATATGGGCACCTAGTATTATATTTCGATGTAAAGGGGCTCCAGTTTGGGCATGGGGCTCCAAATACTCTGAATCTGGCACTGAATATATATATATTATATATATAAATATTACGTAAGAGAAATCAAATTCTATTAACCACATGCATTAAATAACAATTTTCTAACCACTATAATTTGGATTGATCAAATAAATCTTTGCTCTATATCTTAAACAAACAAATAGTAATTGCATAAGTTGTGTGTGATCATTCATGCTGTTTGATCAGCTGATATAATTATCATAAATATTATTTAATTTTATTATTAGAACAATGCAATTATTATTTCAACCGCGCTACCTTTCATTTTATCAAACAATTGAAAGTGTGTTCAGATACACATCGACAATTATTGCACCGTGTCCACCATTTTTAATATCATTGTAAACATCGTCATTATAATTGTCACGAAATCGAAAGTGACGATTATTTCATTGAAGAATTTATATTTTTGTTGTTTCCGTAAATGTTACGTATATGGAATCCCGTATTTAATTTAATAAATTCCATCCAGGGGAGAGAGTTGCCTAATGCGTACCAGTTAACTAAATCGAACCCGTAAATTAATGCCTTGTATACAATTCTAGGAATTCTTTCCTATACCAAATAATTTAAAATGAGGCAATCTAAAATTCGTATTCATCAAATGTATTATTGATAGGTAATAATCATTTAGATAATGAATTGTAGCTTGTTCACGATGACTGTTGTAATAATAACAACAACACGTTATTATTTGCAATTGTAGATGTCAAATTACGAAATCGCAGCACTCAAATGATTTGCCATCTGAGATATGAGATAGATAGATATATATATAGTTCCTTCTTGTTACGAGTAAATCTGTAGTTTATATGAAATCGGTCACTGGTTACCACAACTGAGCGCTTATTTATGTTATAAGTGCTTATTTTCAAATCGTACTCCATTTGTCAGTGAATGCATCATTACACTAAGTAGACGATATGTGAGTTGCTCGTATGTATCGCGATTTACAGACGCACAAGATTTTCGCGTAACAGCCAATTTAAATTTTTTTAAAATTATGTCTATTTTGTTATTATTATTTATTATTTTAAATTCTGACTATTTCAAGTAAGTTATTATAGTTTAAACCCTATAAAAACTTCTAAATGTGAGTGTATTTTCGGCCCGATGATAACTTCAACGATTCTATAAACCGGAAACCCATATTTTAAAAATAGCCGTACACTTAGCTACACCGTGAATGCTTAGGTTTACCAGAGCAGAACCCTTAATATTCTGAACCCTCTGAGCTAAAGACGTTGTTAGTGTTTCTTCTTAACGCCTCGTTGCCTGTTACACTTGTCTCCCCTATTTTGTTTCTAAGTGTAACAAAAGTACAGTCCGTTAAAAATTACGTGAAAAATAATACAACATTCTTCAAACTAAATTAAATTGTTATGCAGTCTTAATTTACGACGATAATAAACAAATAATAATTTTACATAGTCTAAACTAAGTACAAAGTCAATTGAAGGCCATTTCAAATTTTCCTTATTGAAGTATATGAATTTTAAGCTCGCCGAAGTACCAAAACAGCTAAAGTAATCGGTGTGTCTGTAGCATTAATAGATTTAAAAAAATCTTTAATAAAATATGTTTGTCTCGTCGCCCTGAATCCAAAAATATATATAACTTGGTCGTAAGACCAAATTTGTGCCCTCTACTCTGAAGGTACCGGACCGATACACACGAAAATTGCTACACATATTATTTAGTATCCCATTTGGATCCCCTCACAATTTAAATCCAATCGTCCGTATACTTCCCGAGTTATAGGGCCCCAAAATTTAAAAACCCCCTTAATACTGCCCTTATAACTATAATTAAAACACTCAAAAATGCTACTAATAATTCTAAGATATTTTATGTCTAGAAGATTTTTCATATTGTTAACGCAAAGGCCATAAAAAAATAAATTAAATTGAATATAATTTTGAATTTTAGAAAATGCAATAATAATTTTTTTAATACAAATAAAAATAATCTTCTGCTGCTCGTATTACGTATAAAGCGAGCTGGAGGCATAGGTGCGTTGTACCTAAGCTTGTTTTAATGTAGATTTCGTTTTATTGGAATTTTGCATGAATTTAAAACTAAATAAGACAATTTAATATTAAATCGATTGAAGGATGGGAGAGTCGAGTGAAGGCCACTCCAGTTTTTTTATTTGTATTTCTCAACACTTTAACTATTTGCTATTCGTTTTAGCACTAAAAAAATATTACTGATGACATAACTTGACGTTATTTTAATTATTCAAGTAAATAGATAAATATTGTATTTTTGCACCAAGGTTAAAGCAATTCAAACACACACAAAATAAACGTGTACTTGCTAAGTAAATAATTGTGTATTCTATGTCCATTTATTTATGCCTTAGAACATAATTACACATATTTTGTCCAATGACGTACACATATTGACAGTTTAAACATAATAGTTACGTATTGGAAAAAGTCTAAAACGTGTTTTTGAATAGATTAATCAATTCACATTAATAACCCATTAATTATATATTTTATAAATAACCAGTGGCGAGGCTAGACAATTATTTACATTAAAAAAAAATCCCCCTTTGTTCTATTTTGTTGTATCGTAAATTTAACAAGGCTTCATCTAGATTAAAAAGGGATAAAATAGCTAATCTTAAGCCTAATCGTTTGAGTGTCGAGTAACGTTATTTACAAATTAATCTTCTTATCTATAAAAATGTAAGGAATGCATTTTATGAAGCAACTTCTTTAAGAAGAAAGAATTTTCCATTAGATACAATCTGTAATGGCTAATAATTATAAAATAGCACACGACATTATTTTTATTGCTAACCTGAAACAATAGATATCCACTATCGTACATCCAGAATTCTCCAGGATCACCTTGACACCCCTCCTTGCGCAACTGTATGGCGACACAGTGGCGTAACATTAAGTGGCAGGGTTTCGGGCCGGCCACCGGGGACCCCTGCCCCACTTTTGAGCACATGGCTCACTGAGCTGATGTTAGGTGATCATCATTGTATCTGGAACAATAATATACATATATTTTAGTTTCAAAAGTTTATACTTTTTTCAATATCTCGTAAACGGCACGGGGAAAGAAAAAGTGACCTGTATAAAAGTTGAAGATATTTAAATTTACGGCCACTTTTGTTTGAAAACTATCTTTATAAAATGTACTATTTAGTAAAAAATCGACTTTGAAAATGACCATGTTACTATTACGTTTCCCTAGTTACAAATTGAAATTATTTTTTCAATATCTCGTAAACGGCTTAAGTGTAAGAAAAAGCGATAATTATAAAAGTTGAAGGTATTTAAATTTATAGCAACTTTTGTTTGAAATTTTTTTAAGTAAAATGTACCATTTACTAAAAAAAATCGACTTTGAAAATGACCATGTTACTATTACGTTTCCCTAGTTGCAAATTGAAATTGTTTCACAGCACTCAATATTTTTTTCAATATCTCGTAAACGACATGAGTTACAAAAAAACTGATACTTGTAAAAGTTGAAGGTATTTAAATTTCTAGCAACTTTTGTTTAAAAAGTTTTTACGTAAATTGTACCATTTCCTAATAAATCGACTTTGAAAATGGCCATGTTACTATTACGTTTCCCTAGTTACAAATTGAAATTGTTTCATAGCACTCGCTCGAATTTTTTCATAATCTCATAAACGGTTTGAGTTATCAAAAAGTGATACTTAAATAAGTTGAAGATAATTAAATTTCTAGCAACTTTTGCTTGAAAAGTTTGTATGTAAAATGTACCATTTACTAAAAAATTGGCTTTGAAAATTGCCGATGTATGTGCGGACAGTTAATGAATATTTTCACGGAACATATGGAAGATATGCGAAGTATATTTGTTGCACCCACGACAGCCATAAATCCAAACATTGCTAATAATAGCGTATATATATATGTACTTACAGAAAACTTTCACACTATTTACTGATAATAATGGCGCAGTGAATGTGACACCTGTATCCGATCAAATGAGAGAAACACAACGCATCGTATTAAAACACTTTAAACGACACTAAACCAATCAAAACTTATATATCAATAAGCGTTATACTCTATATAAAACTCCAAGATTAATTTTAATAACAATTTTATTGCTTATTTTAATTAATAAATTAATTAAATTGTTAAATTTTATGATTTTATAATTTCCTGCATGACAAATTAAATTGGCGCATTTTATATATTTTATATTTGCAAAAAATATGTACGTATAAATAAATATACGGTACTTAATTTATTTTATAATCGGTTTGAACTTTTAGACAACAATCTCATCGCCTTGAATCCAAAAATATATATTTACTTAGTTGGTCTTAGGACTGTGAAGGTACCCAGGCGATTTCACCAAATTTAAAATGCTCGTTTTGTTTATATCTCGTTTTTAGACTTACGACGCGTTATAATTTTTATTAATTCTTCTAGAAATATTAGCAATTAATTATGAGATATCTAATAATTTTTACGCGTCCAATTGGGGTCAGTGACCCCTACACACTGCATTGCACACTGCCTACGCACTGTTCGGCGTCAACACGCATAACAGCGGTGGCATTCTTCGTGTTATTCACAAGAAAAAACTACGAAAAGTTGTTTTTTGTTATAAATAGCCGCTGGTATGTCGTATATGCAATATGAATCTTGTCCAGGAGTGAAACTGGAGCAACTTCTGCGCCTTGTTTTGTACTCGTAAATATTTTGTTCCACATATTTGTCAAGTCCTTGTCACTATTTCTCTGTCGCCACCAATTTCATAGCGCATTTTTAAACCACTTTGTAAATAATAAATTTAAAAATATAATATTTTGAAATTTTACGTATTTCTTTTTCTCAATAAAATAAGTAAACCAATTCGTTAATATTACTAAATGTTATTTAAAATGAACAAATAGTTGTGTATAATTTATTTAAAAGTAGGTTGGTTCATATTTAGCATAATTTTACGTTTAATTAAAATATTTGGCAAAACAGGAAAGGCTTGTTTAGATTTGGCCAAAACGGTAGTTACCGAATTTCATTTATAAAAGGTCCGTTACAGTACCCACCCATTTCTTAATAATTAACATATCATACATATCTTTGAGTTATGAGTTATACAGTTAGAAATTGTCGAAGGAAATGGAGTAAGCTTAGATTATTCATTATAAATTATGATACTGACATCGATAACTTCAATCAATAACTTAGCGCGGCATTAATATTGCCAAATAATCGATTCTACTTATATACAAAACTATCCAAGGTTTTGTACGAAAATATTAACATGATTTTAGTGGATTGAGACAAAGAAATATGAATTAATTTGATTTTAAATTATTATGGCATGCCATATATTTAATATGTCACAACAATATTGAATTTCAAACAAACAAAAAATTAATTTAGGTATTTATAAAAGAAATGTGTTGTAAAAAAATTCACAAACAACAAAATATTTATAATAATATTAAATTACATATACGATAAATTAAAACAAAAACTATGAAATCCAATACTTTGTTTATTAATAATATCTCACGTATTATAAATAATTATTCATTTTTACTGTGTTTAATTGACTGTATATTGTAATTTTTTATACGAATTTATATATTTAAATATTTTTAAATGCGATTTCTCACTAAATGGCCCATTTTTGAAAAAACTTTTAACTACAAAAGTTCCTAGAAATATTATTATCTACAGCTTTGATAATAATGACTTTTTCTGTAACTCGTATCGTTTTCGAGATATGTTAAAAATTACACAAGTAAACAAATATTAAATATAACCTTCGAATAATTTTAAATTCGCATATTTAGGACGAGTGTAACTGGAGTGGCAATGAAACGACAATTTTCCAATTATTTATAGTTGCAATTATTATTGGTTATTGCGATTGAAATATTATAGATATAAAACTGCATAAGGTTAATCAATTCACAAACATATCTCGGCCACATATCTAAATTGAATTACCATTTTTTAATTTCTTGTTTATTCAATAGTTAATTTCATTTTATAGTACATGAAATTACTTTTAAGATTATTATTGTTATGTTAAGTAAAGTTGCACTGATAACATATCGCATACAACATCTAGTGTGGCATGCACTCGACTTATACTAAGTTTAACCCAATTTATGTAGTATAGCTTTATTGTTTTTAAATTAATCCTGCCATTTCCATGAAATAATAATATTATATTTTTAATAAATAAACAGGTGATGTTTTCGTGGTAAGTTTTGAGTTTATGCAAAACGACAGATGTTTTAGTTGAATTTGAATGTCGTATAAAAGTATACTGCATCTGTCAATTATAAAACAAGCGTTTAGAAAAAAAAAAACTAAAGAGTGTGAATTGAATTTAAACGTTTCTAATTGTCCGTGTATATACAATAATACATAGAATACACGCATTTGTTTAGTGCGAAAATGAGTTTGACATGATCCGGGCATCATCAGCATGAGCCAAAGAGCAGGTGCAGGTGCAGAGAAAGGGAAACGAAGTCCCGTCCGTCGCATTGACTTTGAAATAGCTACGTCGCTTTTCACTTTTATCGTGATTGCTGTAATTAGCTTGGCCGTACGTACGTACGTCTGCTATTAGCTACGCTAATTCCCTCAATTCACCTCAGCAAATCGATTCGATTCCAACAGCATCTGTTTTTCTTGCGATATCATCATTATTAAATGTCAAGATAAGAATTAGTACCAAAAATACTAAACAATTAATGCAGTTATTTTTATTTTGCATAAAGCACTTAAGAATATCGAATATTTAAATTATCTTGCGGCTAATATTTTTTTGAGTAGCCATAAGCGAAGAAAGTAAAGTTAAATTAGCGGGAAATATATGGAGCAGTTTTGGTGGATCCCATTAGCGGCGAGTTAAATTTAACTGGACATTCTAATAAGTATGCGTTTGCTAATTAAAGATTACCAAAATTTCATTTTTATTTTTTTGGTTTGCTTCAAAGCTCACTTAGCATCTATATAATTAGCACCATTTAAATAATAGTAATTATATATTCGTAGACAGGAAACAACAAGTAAAGCAAATAGTCGAAAATAGTAATCAGAAAAAGAAAGTAATATTTGTTTTTAATCACTATCGGTCCATGAAGATCATAATACTTGTTTATTATTTATTGGCTGCGATTTGTCTTCAATTATTGATTGGCTCGGAACTGGGTGGTCCACAAAACCGGAAGTTTACATTACGATTTCTTCTTAACCACACTTATACTTAACCATATGCCCATATCACATGCACATATATATATTTACAAATTGGTACATTTTCGTTTTGATTTTATACTTTCCAAAATTTAATGTTTCTGAAACCTGTTATTGCAAATTAATTATTTGGAAGTGTAAAGAGGCAATAAAATAACCTCTAGTTTAATTAAATGTAAATGCAGTTTATTATAAATGTAAATTTGAACTGTAGCATTTTTGTTAACCTCGCGGCTAATACATATTATAATCTATTGTTCGCAAATGCTTTCCTTGTTGCAAAAAATAAACAACCACACACCAGCACCAGTACTGGTTGTAGTTTTGGTGTCCTGAAGCAGCCGATGTATTATTGCGTGTTTAAAACTATAAATGGGAAAGTTATTTTAATATAATTGAAATTTAATTACATTTAGATTTATTAATACGTTCTATGAAGTACTATAGTGCTTAAATTAATCATCCGCTCCCGGAATTCCAGACTTTTTTGTACTTTTATTTTGTTTTCAATCCACAAATTAATTAATAACAATAATAATAAAATATATTACGTATTTCGACACATATTTAAGTGTAGTTTAATACTCCTGGTTAAGGTAAAGACCAGGATATGAATGCTACACTGTAAATAGTTTTAAAAATGTATTTGTAATTAATCCTAAATTTATAATGATATTAAATTAGTTGTAAAATGTCAAGGAGATCATTTATAAATGTAATTGCAATGTCATGTTGAGGTTGAGGTGGATCTGGTGAAGGAATGATGTAAAGGAAAAGTGTGAATGAACGGAAACGACGTGTTTACGTTTGACGTGATTGAAGAGTGTCAGCTGGTCACGCCAACCACAACTACTTCCTAAATTGCATACCATCTCCTTATTATATGCACATTTCAACAGCTAAATTTAGAACTGAACTTCACTAAACTACACTATTTATAGCTAAAAATATTCGTACAAATATTTTCATTCCGGTTTAAAATAACATAAATAATAACTAACGCTTTATTACATCAAAATAATCAATCTCTTAAGTTGAAATTAAGCGTACAATGCCTTCAGCTCACCATATTATCAATCTAATAACCTTGTAACTCGAGATTTCAACGGATATACACGTTTTGATTATTTTGTGTTGAAAACAACCGATTTTTTTTTTTATGATGGTTAAATGAAGAAATGGTTTACGTAAAAATGCAATTGCGCTCATGAATTGAATTGAATTTACATAAAAACAAACGAATCCGTCGTTGCACAATTCGAAATTTTCGTCTAAAATTGCAGTGTTGCCATCGCAAGATCATTGCAGATTATTGAGTGGCATTTTGCCGTTTGATTATAACGGATTCGGTTGCCAAATCCGGTTTCGTTTCAACTCGCGGTATTACGTAAAAAAAAACGTTTTTTTTTTTTTTAGTTTACGAAACCGGATTTTGTAATCCTTTCAACAACAAACCAAAGTAAATAAAACTCAAAGGTGTTATGATCACTTGTGACTAACTATCAAACTTGAACTTTTGCTAATTTGGTGGCGGCAATAAATATTTAAAAAGTGATGTCATTTTGTGATTCACAATTCTTGTACGTGTCTGTCTGTAAGAAAAAATTGAAACGCATCCTTTGATAGTAGTAATTATAGTTCGCGCTTCCTTGACAAAAACTACCCATCGTTCAAGCAAATATAGGATATCCGGTTTTTTATGTTATAGATAACTTTAAAATATCGGTAAATTCGCCTTACGGTTATATTACTTAGTACCATTGTTATATCAGTAAATAATAGATTTATGAAAAAACTTTTTAAACAAAAGTTGCTAGAAATTTTAATATCTTTAACTTTTATAAGATACACCTTTTCTGTAACTCGTGCCCTTTTCGAAATAAACATGAATAAACAAGCACCCCCAAAAATAAGTTTTCTTTCCCGGAATAAATAAATTTATTTTTTATTTTTGTATTCATGGCGACACTTTTTGGGATAATTTTTGACCCGAGAATGCTACAGACATACGAGCGATTGCTTTAGCTTTTTCGATACTTTGTACCGCGAGAAAGGATTCTAATAGTTCCTTAGTTAATAAATTACGTATTACCTTGTCCATGATCTAATTGAAACTGATATAAATAAATGTGAACAATTTAAAACCTTGCACGAAGTACTCCATGGTCTTCTATGATGAGTACACGTAAAAAATAAATAAAAATAAAACATTTAAAAACAAGTCGTGGATCATCTTTAGAAAAGTTGATGTCGAGATCATCACATTTACATATCAGGAATGTGAATATATACTAAGCCTCTATATAATAATACGCGTGTTACAAAACAGATAAGCTTAATGTCAAACAGTATTATTATGGGCAGAGATCAAGATGGCGGCGATTGTCAAAGATAACAGAAAATTGAAAATAAAACAAGAATTGTGTGTTTGTATTTTATGCAAATTACTACAAATTGGAGATGCAATGTTCCCAACTATCAATTTATATTCACATGTTTGTTGCACGACAATTTGCATTTTATAAACACTAGACTAGAAGAAAAGCATTGAAATATTTCTAGATTTTCGTTACATTAGTTTCATTGTTATTCATTTATTGGTTACTGTTTATGATGTAAACGAAAATGATACGATTTGAGCAAAAGTAGTAATATGATTAGCAAGAGTAATGAGTGTGATTGAATGTTGAGCTGGCGGGTAGTTCATTAGTGCTGTGTGTGTTTTCCGATTGTTTCTAAAGTGAATGTTGGCACAGTAAAGACAGGTATAGCGGCGCGCGGACCCCCGTCTTTTCGATTTCACCTACCGCATACACCGATTCACCGCTTGCTCCGATGTTCGGCCGGCAACGTCGGTGGCATCAGCGATACATACAACAAATGAATGACCCCCCGGCCAACCACATTTTACGCTAATTAATTCTATCTCTACCGTTTTCAAACGCGCTCAAACACATTATTTAAACAAATATTAATAATATGTTTTACTCTCTTATACGTATTATATAAAAATGCATTTCAAACGTGTTTTGTTCAAATCTGTGTGATGCAAATGCGTTAGAAACATGTTTAGTATTGCTGTGATGTGAAGCACATGTAGGTTTGAATATCAACAGGTTGCAATATATACGACGAGTAGGATATTAAATTGTAAATCACTACACCTTTGCGTGCCAGCAACAGGAATTTCGTTCGCAATAACACGCGAATCACTAATTCACGCAGGCGATCCTTAAACATATTCTACATCTGTTCGACAGGGTTTTAACTTAAATACCCTTATTTATTACCCAACCATTTATTTTTCATACAAATTACCTGTTTAAAAACATCGCTATTTATAGCTATATGCTATCATCACTACTTGGATAAAGTCATAAATTAAAAAAAAAAAGAATCCTACATTCCTCGACCATTTTTTATGCAACAATGCAATTGTTAACTTAGGTACAACGCACCTATGCGCGTTCAACGAGCAACGCTTTTTAATTATTATGGCCTGTGAGTGAACAATGCTACAGACACACGACCGGCGAACTAAAAATACAGTGTATGCCAACGCTAAATAAATAAATAATTTCCCTTCACAAATAACGTATAATTAGGTTAAAAAGTTCACCGGAAAATGTCAAAGTATTTACAGAATGTCGTAAAATATTTCACATATATAAATATCAACTCGTAAAAAGAAAATAAATAAATATATATTTATTTTATGTAAAATTTCGCAAAATATTTAAATCACTTTCTTAATTAATTGAAACAGCTAATTGCTGTGGCAACAAAACATGGGAGAAGAATCCGAAATTTATAATTAAAGTGATTCACACACATCACATGTATTTTGTTTGTTTGTTAACGATGAGATTTTCTTTTCTTTTTAATTTTTAATTAAACTATTTAGTGTTAAAAATATACACAATTTTACGTTCAGTTAAAGAACTTAATTATTTGTTATTTTGTATTAATATGTATATTAGTTCATTAGCAAATTTACTAATTATATGTTAACATATACTAGAATTGCATATTATATACACAAAAGAGCTGTAGTATTCGTTACTAAACTAAATATATATATATTATTTTTCTAAACGGAATAAATTGTTTTAAAACCCAAGAAAATTAAAAATATTATAATTAACCCACGATTATCTTATAAACGGTTAATAATATAAAAAAAAGTTTCAAATACAATTTATAGGCAATTTAGTAATCTTGAAATTTGTTTATGATAGTTTTGCTATTATCTCGCCGTATAATCGGAGATATTTAGCATAGTATAAAATTCGGCAAATTTACAATAGAATATTATGATTAAACCACGATTATCTTATAAACGGTTAATAATACAAAAAAAAGTTTCAAATAAAATGTATAGGCAATTTAATAATCTTTAATTTTGTTTATGATAGTTTTGGTTTTATCTCGCCATATAATCAAGATATTTAGCATAGTATAAAATTCGGCAAATTTACAATAGAAAAATAATTGCGCTCACGATGTTTAAACAAAAAATTCAGACAATCATAAAACTGCGTAGGCACGCACGCACTATCGACTATATTTAATCTGAATGTACCTTGTTACTTTGGTCCAGTAACACACAAAATAATGTTTTCGAGGCGCAAGGTTGAACCAAACAAAGAATAACAATAAAATCTAAATAATAATTGTACTCAGTTTTATTCTCACACTTTCGCTCACGTTACTTTTTGATTATTCCATCCGATTTTTTGATATCCTTATAAATAAAACGTAAGTATGTTCACTCTCACTGGAATAAAATTCATTTTAATTGTGCGCAAACCAGCGACTATATAATGACTTTTGAATTAATCATATATCAACACGCATCGATAACTATGTGATAATTTGCTGAAATTAGTGGTTTGTGAGAAATAAGAAATTGTACGGTTTGTGAATTTTCATTAAAAAAATGTAAACAAAATTACTCGTGAATTATCATAAATATGGTGGAAGCTTAGACATGCATTTACTGTCTAAGCAGCCAGTTTCTGGTTTTCATTTTTCTTTTTTATTCCCGGACAAAAAGTACATTTTTCTAATTATTATCCATTTCGTGACTATTAAATCCAATTACGTAAATTTAAAAAAAAAATGGAGTGGCCTTCAATAGGCCTTATACGTGTCCACTATATATATGGCATACATATAATTTGACTGCCCAAGAAGTTATAGGGCCCCAACATTTCAAACCCCCCTTAATACTGCCCTAACAAAAATGTTGACAATATTAAAAAATTCTACGTTGAATTCTAAGATATTTTATATCTTTTGAATTTCTTTGAATTGAACTAAAGGCAATAAAAAAATAATAAAGAAATTAAAATATATATATATATAATTTTTATTATATCAAAAAACTCTTTTCAATATTTCAATTGAAGAGATGAGAATAATATAAATATAATTTTTATTTATTATATGAGCGCGTAGGTACTTGGTAGTAGTATCATTACAAAATGTAATAATATATTTATATAAAATTTCTCAGTCAATTAAATTTCACATAAAACGCAATAATTTATGTGTATATAGAAGCAGCGGTAGTAAACATGCAATACCCACCGTGGAAATTAATTTATGTTAGGTTTAACAAGTAGTCGTTGCAATTTTACTAATAAATAACTATCTAAACCTACTACTACCTTACATACACACACACACAGGCACACAGACAACCATAAACACAAATCAGAAAAATGGGAAATTGTTATAGCAGCTATAATTACATCCCACACACACACACACACACACGCTAGGCTCCGTCAAGAATCACATACATGCCCCTTAGGCGCTCTTCAAACCATATTTACTAAAGGTCAATACGACCAAATACTGCAGCGCTTTTGTACCGGCTGCGCACGACCAAGATTGGGTTACTTTTCGTTGTTGAACAAAACGATAAATATAATGTTTAATTTAGCATAAATTATCGTATCATTTACACACGCATTGTCACACTTTTTCAATGTCGTTTTCGGGCCTCGGATCATTTACAAGCTGTTTAGGAAGTCGTTAAAAATAATATATAATCAATATGAAGATATATTCGAACTATATCCGATATATATATATTTATTTATTCTAAACAATTGTTGCTTCATTAGTTGGATTTCTTTTTTAATTAATTTATAAATCGCTACTGAATCTAGAATAATATTCGAAAGTGTTCACCACTGTGAGAATCGTAATAAAATTTGCATTAAATATATATTAATATACTTTTAACAACCTATATTGAAATTCGCATCCAAAAACCATCTTATATGCAATAAAAACCACAGTATTATTTATATACATTTTGCCGTTATTAAATCAAACGCATCCAAGCATCAAACCACGAGCTATTATATTTATATACAAAGTTAAAATAAACAAATTGTAACCTTACAACAGTTGCTCAATTATTTTATTATGATTTAATAGATTCTAAATTAGCTATAAATTAAATTGACGCTAAAAATGTTGTTGAAAAAATGGTTTATTTAATTTCTACTATTAAAAATGAATTAATAACATATATACAGTTTAATTATACCTGATTATAATTTGTAAAAAAATGAAAGTGTATAAAATGGTAAATAATATTGAATATTATCATAAAAATATGGATTCACTTTTTAAAATTTCGTTTTTTAAAATATAATTGATTTATAATTACATAATGAGTCTTTGTAAGATTCATTTTCAAATACGCATCATACTGTACTATTTTTCGCGTGTCTAGACAAATCCAGACAGGATGTACATATTATTGTTATTATTATTTTGTTTTTAATTCATGCTACAATTACCATGACACAATATCAAATGAGTACCAACAAAAAACAAAACCATTTAAAAACTTGACTATTTTCAAAGGTGATTTTTCAGTAAATGGTACATTTTACGAAATAGTTTTTCAAGCAAAAGTTGCTAGAAATTTTAATAGCTATAATTTTAATAAGTATAACATTTTGTCTAACTCGTGTCCTTTTCGAGATATGCTGATAATAGTACAATTAGACCACTTCAGGTTAAAACATCCTTTTAGAAAATATGTTAAAAAACATCAATTTTCAAAGGTGATTTAATCAGTAAATGGTACATTTTACGAAATCACTTTTCAAGCAAAAGTTGTTGGAAATTTTAATATCTTCAGCTTTCATAAGTATTAATTTTCGTCTAACTCGTATCGTTTTCGAAATATATTTAAAATAACACGAGTCAACAATTTATGAAATAATTATTAAAACAAAAGTTGATAGAAATTTTAATAGACTTTTAAATTTGTATTCAAAGTGATTTTAGTGTTGAGATAAACCAGCAAGTAGTATTAAACGGTGACTTTGTAGTCCAGGATGAATTGGAGCGAATCTGATATGGCAATGAGTGCGCGCTAACAAAAAGTCGTCTCGGTGTATCGATGACGGCGCGGCGTCCGTCTTGATGCATCTACGCCACGTGGCCGGCTGGCCGTTTACGTAACGAAATGATTAAAACAAGAAACGGAAGTGTGCAGTGTGGAACTCTTAATTAGTTATGTACGGTACTTGGGCTGGCGAATGTATTCAATCGCCGTTTTATTCTCAACAGTGTACTTAAGCGGTCACTCAAACCGCCACAACAATGGATCTCGCTATAGCGGTTCTCCAAATCCGCCGTTTTGTTTTTAACTGCTTTTCACAGTTGAAACAGGCAATAATTAAAATTTGCACATTTGCATATATCACTGATTTGTCATACGATTAGAATACAGTTAACTTTGCAAAGTTATTGCCTATTATTATTCTTTAATTATTTTATTATTACAAAGCCAAAGCGTTCTACACATACACATTACTATATTTATAATGAACAAAATAAAATACTTACATTATTAAAATGATGAACTCTCGATAACTCGAACGGTTTAGAACTGAAACAAAAGAATAAACTGTTATAAAAACCATGTTTTATTTTTTAACAAAAATACAAAATGATATCATCTTGCGAATTTAAATAACTTTTAGATTTATTGTCTAGACATTCCTTGAAATACAACGATACATTTATTATGAAAAGTTAAGCGACCCTCAAATAACCTTACAAACACCCATATCTGCTGAATAACTTTACATAAATTAATAAATCTAACTTTCAAACGTCACAATTGTTAAATTCACAGAATAAACAAATTTATTGTTATTTTTAATCGATTAAAAGTAAAGTTCAACATAATAACTTTTTCAATGCGATATATTCTCCGACACACGGTATACACTTACTTAAAATGAACACCCTAAGGTGCGAAAACATTTTAATGAAGATAAAATTAGCTAGAAATTGTTTAAACAATTCTTATGTAAAGAGAAAATATGTTTATTTTATAAAAAAAAACTAATATATGCAAACAATGGCATTTTATATGTCAACATCGTTCAATAATTGAATGATTTTAGATTGCAAACATTATGCATGTCAAGTAGTTTTCTGAGTGCTAATTAGTTAATCAATAATGTATTGCCAATAATGCCGTTCAGCCGTTATAAATACTTAAATGTTTAGTACATGTTTATAATATTTAATTAAATTTTTTATGACCTTTAGGGGAACAATATGAAAAAATCTTGTAGATATAAAATATCTTAGAATTATTAATAGAATTTTTAGGTATTTTAGTTATTTCTCTAAGGGTAGTATTAAGGGGGGCTCTAAATTTTGGGGCCCTATAACTCGAAAAGTATACGGGCGATTAGATTTAAACTGTGAACGTATTCAAATAGGAAGTTATATAATATGTATACCAAGTTTGGTATGAATCGGTCCGGTACCTTCAGAGGAGTAGAAAACACAAATTAACATATAAGTTATATATATTTTTGGATTCAGGGCGACGAGACAAACCCTTTTTGCTAATGAATTTTTTAATCCGGTAATGCTACCGACACACAAGCGAATGTTTTAGCTACTTGGGTACTTGTTTGTTGTAAAACGTTGTAATAACAATTAGGTATGCACTAATCTTAAAGATCAGTGACCCTTTGATGTATATGAGTGTAAATTATACACGGATACTAAAGATATCTAGTTGCTCTTATGTGTAGGAAATGAATGTGTGTGTGTATAGAAAGTGTTATTATGCCTAGTTTAAGCTCAACTATTTAAGAAGCTTAACGGCCTTGAGAACCATTCTACACCGTTCACTTGATTATTAGAAGTACAAATAAAAATACGTAATGAAACAATAAAATATATATATATATATGTTTAATTTACATATATGCATATATATAAATGTTTTATTATGATTGTTTTTAACTTTTATAGATGTATGAATCATTATTCGTTGCGGTTAGAAAAAAAAAAAGTTTGTATTTATTTTACTATAAATAGCAATAAATATACTATTTATAGTTTTATCGTTTAACTAATTAGTGTTTATGAATGTTTACAACCCCTAGATATACGTTATTGTATAAATTAAAATATTAATAACTTCGTAAGGCGACTTAAACATTACTTAACGTATAAAGAACAATACATTTTCTTCTGTCAAAACAAATGGTCAGATTTCCTGCAAGAGCATGATTGCAACATCCGGTAACTTAACTTGAAACGAACAAAACTAAAGTATTTTAATTAATTGGTTATATAACTTAAACAACAACAATAGAGTATGATACAATTTATGTGATTTTACTTTCATCTAATTAAAATTATTATAATAGTTTTAACTGTGTACTGCAATAAAATTAACATTCTCTGGTGGGAATGATTGAAATATCATCATCTTGGTGCCATTTCAAGAATAGAAACTCTTGTGCGTTTAAGAAGGATTTAAAATTGATGGGTACATTATTTGAGTGGAACTGACAACCTGACAACTTCACGCCGGATAGATTGTTGTTTGTTGATCGTGAAGCATATTCAATTTTTAGTTTCACAAGATTTAAGATAACAAATACGAGTAATAGAGTTTCTATTCACTT